>JAYESA010000005.1:131104618-131834618 GCA_036927795.1 Iris macrosiphon
CTCGGATGATCCAGTACCTGCAAGCAAGTAAACTGTTAGTGGGTCAGCACTTTTATAAGTACTGGTGAGATAAAACAACTGAACAGAAGCAAGCATTCACTAAAATCAACACTAAGTAATCATGTTATAAAATATTACATTACTAGTGATCTTTCTAGTTTTACCTATGTTCGTTACATGCAGTAGAAGAACAGAGTCATATTATATTATTTTGGAAAAATCTTTTAAAATAGAGTTTCATATTGAATAAGCAAGCAAGACAAGCCGTTGTTCTGTTTCAGGGTGTACGCAGCATGTCTTGTGAGACTCCAGGGACAAATGCATAGCTAGACACACATGCATATCTTAGGGGCAGTTAATCTATCCAAGCCAACATAATGAACTAGCTATATGCAGGGCGATCCCCGAGTATCTCAGGATCAGCACATGTTGGTCCAGCATACCAATGACTCTTTATCTGATGCTAATGACAGCTGTGACTCATGGTTGCTTTCCACTATCTCTGTAGGAGTCGTGACACATGCAGTTCAGCTCTCCACCAATAGCCATTGTCCGACCGATGCGAATGCATGGAAACACTATCAAATAAACTTTAGGATGCAGACGAGACGAACCTTCAGATTACAATCTTGTTACGGGGGCAACCGCCTTATCATTTGAACACATTCAGGCACACAATATGGTTCTCTCGGAGCATAGGCGATAGTGAACATGTTCATGAACTCTTAGACAAGCGTTTCATATACTTCGTTAAGCAGACTTGCTCATTTCAAAGACAAGCTAGGTGAGTTCGTTCATTAACATTCAAGGCAGGTTCTATCATTCTCTTATGAAAATATTGTAAGAAAAAACTTAGATTATTATTAAGGCGTGCATGAATCAGAGAACGAAGTTCTGCCCACTCACCTTGATACATAATGCCAACGCGGAGCGGGGCATTACATACTTACGAACCAACAAAAAGTTTTGTCCTCAAAACTTCAAGGATAAACTTCTCGATATTCAGAGCAGCGATAGTCCTCATCCCTCGCCGTACTCAATCGAAACAATCAAGCAAATCAAGTCCAGAAAATATTTGCACTTTGAGGATATCTATGGACTTATTGTATGGAACGCTCTATTGCAATACCATATCGAGCATATCTCAGAGTCATAGCAACGGATTGGGCCAAGAAATTAATTTTGTTCTGATACCATTATGTCACGCCCCGGCCCCGCGAACCAGGGGCCGCTCTGCCGGACCACCGCCTCGGCCCCGTAGCCGGATGACCCGGACGCGAATTACCGTGCCTCGGCGCATCGAACGCGCATCACCATGCCTCGGCTCCTGTCCCGTGGGTGCGAGGAAAGGATGGCCCGTTTGATACCGGGATATGATGCCGTACGAGCCTACGGTTGTGCCTTCACAAGGCTTCATCGTTCAAGTTTGTTTGGTTATCATCGCATCAATCGAGTAAGCAGCGGAAGGACATTGTTGCAATGCAATGAATTTAGCCAACTGAGTATTTAGGACAATACGAGGGACTGGGTTTCTCTTAGCAAAGGCATCATTCCATACATTATGCTCCCTTATACGATAGCAAGCTCGGGGCACAATCGAAACCAAAATTTCCTGGTCTTGGGAACTGAGGCACGCCTATAGCTCCCTCGGACGATCCAGTACCTGCAAGCAAGTAAACTGTTGGTGGGTCAGCACTTTATAAGTACTGGTGAGATAAAACAACTGAACAGAAGCAAGCATTCACTAAAATCAACACTAAGTAATCATGTTATAAAATATTAGATTACTAGTGCTCTTTCTAGTTTTACCTATGTTCGTTATATGCAGCAGAAGAACGAAGTCATATTACATTATTTTGGAAATATCTTTTAAAATAGAGTTTCATATTGAATAAGCAAGCAAGACAAGCTGTTGTTCTGTTTCAGGGTGTGCGTAGCGTGCCTTGTGAGACTCCAGGGACAAATGCATAGCTATACATATATGCACATCTTAGGGGCAGTCCATCTATCTAAGCCAACATAATGAACTAGCTATATGTAGGGCGGTCCCCGGGTATCTCCGGATCGGCAGCTGTTGGTCCAGCATACCAATGACTTTTTATCTGATGCTAATAGCAGCTGTGACTCATGGTTGTTTTTCACTATCTTTGTAGCAGCCGTGACACATGCAGTTCAGCTCTCCACCAATAGCCATTATTCGACCGATGCGAATACATAAAAATACTATCAAATAAACTTTAGGATACAGACGAGACGAACCATCAGATTACAATCTTGTTGCGGGGGTAAGCCGCCTTATCATTTGAACACATTCAGGCATACGATATGGTTATCTCAGAGCATAGGCGATAGTGAACATGTTCATGCACTCTTAGACAAGCGTTTCATATTCTTCGTTAAGTAGACTTGTTTGTTTCAAAGATAAGCTAGGTGAGTTCGTTCATTAACATGCAAGGCAGGGTCTATCATTCTCTTATGAAAATATTGCAAGCACATTCTCTTATTAAGGCATGCAAGAATCAGAGAACAAAGTTCTGCCCACTCACCTTAATACATAATGCCGACGCGGAGCGGGGCATTACACATTATATCCTGGTTGTGAGGATCATTCACCGTTGGAGGTGGTTACAAGATTATTGAGAATCAAGTTCGATTTTAATATGTCGCAAGAATGCTATAATCGACTGATCGATTTGATTATAGAGATATTGCCCGAGGGTACAAAGTTGCTTAAAGACTTCTACCGATCTAAGAGGATGGTGAGATCGCTCTGGATTGGATACGAGAAAATCGATGCATGTCACAACGGTGCATGTTGTACTACAAAGACGACAAGGATGAAGATGCGTGCAGATTCTGTGGTGCTAATCGCTACAAGGCTACTGGTAGAGAAAAGTCTGTCGGTGCAAGGAAGCCTACCAATTCGATGCACTACTTGCCTTTGACGCCGTAGTTGCAGAGGTTATTTATGGTTAAGGAGACTGCAGAAAACATGAGCTGGCACAGGCGGAAACAGATCAAAGGAGTATTGGATCATCCATCCGATGGAGAAGCATGGAAGCACTTTGATCGAGAGTATCCAGATTTTGCTTTGGATCTGCGTAATGTCAGATTGGGGCTCTCCACTGACGGTTTTATCCCATTTGGACATTCGGGCTCCCAGTGTTCATGTTGGCCTGTGATCGTCACTCCGTACAATCTACCGCCTTGGATGTGCATGAAGACTCTGTATATGTTCCTAACCGTTATTATCCCGGGTACGAACAATCCGAAGAGGAACATCGATATATATTTACAGACTTTGATAGATGAGTTAAATTAGCTGTGGGAAGTAGGTGCCAACATGTACGATATTTCTAGAAAGGAGATTTTTCAGATGAGGGCAGCACTTATGTGGACCATCAACGAATTTTTGGCCTATGGAATATTATCGGGATAGAGGACTCATGGTTGTCTCTTATATCCGTATTGCATGGACCGTACTAAGGCTTTTCGTTTGAAACACGGAGGCAAATCGTGCTTCTTCGATTGTCATCGATAATTTCTGCCGAAGGATCATCCGTACCGGAAAACATGAATGCTTTTCGTGCGGGCATTGTGGAGAAGGCCAATCCACCGCCAAGGTGGCCCAGATATACGATATGGGAAGAGGTAAAAGATTTACCAAGTGCTATCGAAGAGCCTGCTAAGGGGTACAAGTGTGACGGATTTGGTCGCACCCATAACTGGACGAAGAGGAGTATATTCTGAACTACGATGAGGGCTAGATTCGACGATCTAAGGTACAAGGAAAGGTCTGAGAAGGCCAAGGCGGCTTGGCGAAAGGCAGCAAAGTGGTGTGGTAGCTTGATTCCGATGACGAAATATTTCCGTCATTTGGTATATTTTTTATTTCAGATATATTATTTTAATATAAGTACAATAAAATGGTAGTAGGAAAAAATATTTAATTTTAGTACTAAATAATATATTTTTAACAGGTACAGAGGGGCGAGGATGCAAACATGGTGACCGTCTTCCTGGCCACCCATCGAAAGGGCAAAAATCTCATTGATGAGAGGGCCTCGCAGACCTATGTAAGTATTACTTTACTTTGTGTTAATTTTAATATAACTTAGGCAATTATCGAGTATCCAAACTTTTCTAGGCTGAGTATCTTAGGCTTCGTGAGAGGGTGACTGCTAGTACACCTATAGCGGGAGAGGCTGGAACTTCCTCACAGCCCTCTCCAGCTCTGTCGGCGGACGAGCTGTAGATGACCGCCACTGGTGGTCTCCAGAGGGGTACGTACTACCGTACGGGATCCTATGACGCCCTTGTTGTGACGCAGTCTTCTAGGGCTTCCCCGACAAGTGCGCATTCCCTACAGCCCTCGCAGTCGTCGGTCCGAGTCCAGGAGGCCGTTGACTATCAGATTACATCTCTCCATGACGAGTTGCTATGAAGGATGGAGGAGCAGCCCCTGTCCTAACCGCAGGCGGACGATGCGACGCTCATCGCATGATTTGATATGCTCGAGTGCAGCATCATGGAGCTCCGGTGATCTTAGAGCATCAACAGAGCGCAGCGTGACAGAGCTGTATGCATCACAGCTTTCCATGGACGAGAGGCCGACGATGATGCAGGATTCAATGGTTCATAGCAGTACGAGGTTGTTATCTACCATGGATTCATACAACCAGCGACTAGCAGAGTTGGAGCGAATACGTCCTCCTGGTGTGCCTACATCGACACAGACTCTACCAACGTCACTGCCTTCTCTATCGACAACGGTGTTAATTTTACTGGAGCAGTATGATCTGTTCTTATCCTTCATGTGCGCTAGTGGTCATCCTCCTGCAGATCCGTAGTAGTCATAGTTAGGACCGTTTATTGATTGTTTGTGTTTCAGACCTATGATATTTGGTCATTTATGAATATTTTTTATTTTTGAGGCATTCAGACATTATTTCTAGTATTCTTTAGGACAAGGCTTTCAGACTCAGTTGTGTGGATATTTGCTGTATTCTTTACGACGATATTTTCTCCTAATTCGGTTTGTAATCTCAATGTTTTATTTTCTTCAAATTTTATTATATTATGTTAATTTATCGGTGTTGAGTGTTCAACCCAAGGGGGTCGACAAACCCAGTAAATTTAACAGAGGGTTGCTCCGGGTCTATTTGTACAGATTATGAATTAATAAATTGCAGGAATAATAGTTTAGAAATAATTCAGTATTTTTTTTATATTTTTCACTGTATCATTAGCGACATTTTTAACGACATTTAGCAACGTTCAGCCACGTCGCTAAATATGTCGCTAATTACGTCGTTAATTATGTCGCTGAAAACGTCGTTAAGGACGTCGCAAAAAACGTCGCTAAACAAAGTCGCTGTCCATCGCAACTTGTTGACATGGCTGTATTGCCACGTCATAGTAACGTCACTATAAATGTCGCTATGTACGTCTTTAATTTACGACATAAAGCGACAAATATACACATCGCTAATTAGCGATGTTGCGTTGCTAAACGTCGCTAATCTAGTGACGCGTTTACGTCGCTAGAAAACATCGGCATAGCGACGTTTGGCAAAGTTTTTCCTGTCAGTGACCAGCTTAAAGGCAACTTCAGTAAAACATCGCTAATTATGTCGCTAAAATTATTTAGCGACGTTTATTGATCATTTAGCGATGTTTCTTTACGTTGCTAATTTGACTTATTTTGATAGTGTGCTGAAGGCATCGGCAACTACATTAGCTTTCCCAGGATGATACTACAAAGAGATGTCAAAATCTTTCATTAGTTCCAACCACCGATATTGCCTTATGTTCAACTCCTTCTGCGTAAAAATGTACTTCAAGCACTTATGGTCTGTGAAGATCTCCATACGCTCTCCGTACAAATAGTGTTTCCACAACTTTAAGGCAAAGATGACTGCTGCCAACACCAAATCATGGGTAGGATAGTTCTTCTCATGAGGACACAATTGCCTGGATGCATAGGCAATCACTTCCCCATTCTGCTGAAGAACACAACCCAAACCTTTTCCCAATGCATCACTATAAATAGTGAAACCTCCAGACCCTAATGGCAACGTCAAAATTAGAGCAGACGTCAACCTCTTCTTCAATTCCTCAAAATCAACCTGGCAATCCTCCGTACAAACAAACTTTACATCCTTCCCGGTAAGTCTGGTTATCGGCTCGGCAATCCTCAAAAAATCTTGTACAAACTTCCTGTAGTAGCCTGCCAATCCCAAGAAACTCCTGATCTTTGCTACCGAACTCGAGGTCTTCTAAGACTCCACTACCGCGATCTTCTTCGGATCCACTGAAATACCATCACCAGTCACAACAAGTCCCAAGAATGCCACCTTGTCCAGGAAGAACTCATACTTGGATAGCTTCCCATACAGCTTCTCCTTCCTCAGCACATCCAACACAATCCGCAAATGCTCCTCGTTGTCCTCTGGTGTCTTCGAGTAAATGAGTATGTCATCGATGAACACCACCACAAACTTGTCAAGGTACTGATGGAACACCTTGTTCATCAAATTCATAAATACTGTTGGGGCATTAGTCAACCCAAACGACATCACCAACTCATACTGACCATACCGAGTTCTAAAAGCAGTCTTCGGTATGTCCTCCGGCTTCACTTTCATTTTGTGGTAGCCTGATCTCAAGTCTATCTTAGAAAATACCTTGGCACCACTCAACTGATCGAATAAGTCATCAATCCGTGGTAAAGGGTACCTATTCTTGATAGTGAGATTATTCAATGCCATGTAATCAATGCACATGTGCACTGATCCATCCTTCTTCGGTACAAACAATACCGGGGCTCCCCACGGTGAAGAACTCGATCTGATAAATCCCTTATCCTGTAATTTGTCCACCTGCTTCTTCAGCTCGACCAGCTCACTGTTGTTTACTCTATAGACATGCTGTAAAATTGGTTCTGCACCTAGCACCAAGTCTATAGAGAATTCAATATCTCGATCTGGCGGTAATCGTAGCAATTCCTTAGGAAACACATCCAAGAACTCTGCTATCAACTGATGAGGTAACTCCTTGTCTTCCACCATAGCTCCACAAATAATGCCTTCTCCCTGCTCTGTAGCTCCTCTAGCAAACTAGAACTCTGGCTCTCCTGACAGACCAAACAAAACTCTACCTCCTCTATAATCTATACTAGCACGATGCCTACTTAACCAATCCTTCCCGAGTATAATATCGTAACTCAAAAGTGGCATTACAAGTAGACACGCACTCAGCTTCCGGCCTCCCAGGGTAACTCTCCAATCCTAGCAAATATTATTAACCAGGATAATGCCCCCCCCGGTCATGATCTTGCAAGTCCTGAGCAAAGACTCAGCTACCAAACCATGCTTCAGAGCAAAAGAACAGATACAAAACTATGGAAAGCACCACTATCAAACAAAGCTAAAGCTGGAATAGAATCAAGAAGAACAGAACCTGCGATGACATCTTCGGTGGGCTCGTCCTCCTCGACAGTCATAGCAAATGCTTATCCCTGTCATGCACCTCCCTGATGCTGATGTTGGACATAACGCTGTTGCTGGGTCAGAAGTGGCAGTCCCCTTGGCTATACTGTAGGTGGTCTCGCCTGTGCCCTCGAAGCTGGAGCTGCTCCTTGAACTGCACGATGAGGATTAGAAGGACACTCCCTCAGCTGATGCCTTTCTGTACTACAATATAAATAAACTTCCAGCCTCCTCCTGCAAACTTCTCAGATGCGGCCGGGCTTCTTGTAGTAGTTGCAGGAAGCTTGCTGTAACTGTCTCTGCTATTGTGGTACCTGGTAAAATGGCGCCCTAGCTGTAGTCTGGTGCTGCTGCGGCTGCTAAAAAGACCTGGACTAGAAATGAGGATGTTTGGCAAATACTGTACTACTGTTGGCCCCCAGAAAAGAATTGCGATCTCTATTGGGCTTCAAACCCAACTCCCGCTCAACCTTGCGTGCCTCCGCAAGTATCTCCAAGTAAGTCTCATAAAAAACGGAATGAAGATCTTCACTTCCCATTTTAGACCCTCATGAAATCAAATAGCCCGAACCTCCGTCTCTTTCACCAAATACTTTGCAAATCGGCTCAACCTACCAAACTCTACAGTGTATTCCTCCACAAACATGCTCTCCTGAATGAGGCCCTCGAAGAACTTCTTCTTGAAAAGGTCCTTGAATACTTTCCAAGGCTGTCCTATGTCAACAAGAATTGGCTCATTCCTGAACCAAGTGCGGTCGACGTCGAACAGTTGAAGTTCCACCACCTCAACCTTCAGATCCTCGGAAAGATGGGACACCCTCATAAGATGCTTAATATCCACGAGCTAATCATCAGCATAAACGATGCCCTCCGTCCCCTTGAAGACCCTAGGCTCCAGATTCTTGAAGTCCCGAATGTTGCCTGGCTGAAGTTGAGAAACCTGAGGAGCAACCTACTGCTGGACCGGAACTCCTCTCTCTACTATGGCACGAGCAAGTTGATGAGCACTCTCGATCCCCTACCGTAAGACGTCGGTCTGCCTCTGATGTGCCTCAGACTGAGCCCTCAATGCCTCCAGCATCTCATAAAATAGTATGAACATATGCGTTAGCACGGAAGGTGGAGGTAGAAGTCCCTCAGATACAGCTGGCACAGTCCTCTGAGTAAGAGGTGGACCTCCGAAAGCAGCTGACACTCCAATCACCGAATAAGTGACTGGTGCAGGCCCTTGGGACGTCGCAGACCTCTCAGAAGTTGCTCTCCCCTGCTGCGATCTTGTCTTAGGCGGTATCCTGAGATAAAGCGAAAGAAAGAATCAATATGGCACATGATGTAAGACACTCAAGAAAAGGACAGTTTAAAGGTCAAATATCAATATCAAGGAAGAACAGTTGAATGAATCAAAAGAGTTTTTTCCTAGATGTGATAGAATATTCTCAGCCTATAGCCTATATCCTACATCCTGAAACAGGCTCGTAATAGCACTCAATTCAGAGCACCACTACAAATTGCACTAGTTGTGACCTTGAAGACCTACATGGGCCACCACTAAAAATGTGTCACGACCCAAACCCGGTGTAGGGATACAAGTCAGGAACAATGCCTAGCCTACACCGCATAATCGGTAGAACGCTATTTGTTTAATCTATCTAGCAATATAATGAGCCACCAACAATATCAATATACTCAATCAGATAGATCTAAGATGAAAATGAGCACGAATATGATAAAGAATAGAATAGTCACAAAATACTCATGAGTCAAATAATAACATCAATGAGTCTGAAGAATACTAAACAATAAGCTGGAGACTAATCCAGTACAATAGAATACTAAGAAGCTACAAGTCCCGGGTCATCTGTCTCATTCGGGATGATTCCCTCCTGAGCCAGAGTTTCTGACTCAAAGCCCAAAATATACCGAGGCCCGTAATTTGTAGGGTACCACTCCTCAGTATCATCTGAGAAAAATATATCCAGTCAGAAAAGGAGCAGAGTACATCTCTAATAGCAGTTTTAATCAATGATATAAACTATATAACAGTAAATAGATGTAAATATACAAGATGCAACAATATATACAAGATATATACAATAAAGGAAATACCAAAAATAAATACAAGAATGAACAATATGGCAATGAACAAGAATACTAATGACTAAGTGAGTGAGTATCAGCTTTAACATATGATCGGCTTGGGAACTTGATATAAGATATATGGCCTGGCTAATCATACGTACGGTGTATGATTAATACTATTCAATGAACAAGACTTGATACAAGGAGAGTATCATCACATATCTAAACTACATACTCTCCAAGCCCGACTGGTATAGTGGATCCAACCATGGTAGGCTATGGCACGGGATTCTCTAAGAAGATAGTTACTCTTTCCGAGAATTAGTGTCTTTAAATGTACAATAAGAATAATAAAACAAGGCTTGCACAAGATACACCATATATACCAAGGAATAACATCTCATGACGAGATCCAGATATACCAATCCGTGTAACCATCGTGTCAAGAAATCATGGATATCTACACTAGATACAATAAACATAAAGGATATCATAAATAAGAAACTATCAGAGAATATACTCGCCTGAAGTCTGGTGAATAGTCTCACAGATGTCTGGTACGGTGCCTCGAAGACCTAGATATGGAATATAACATCAATACGAGGTTTCAGAATGAAAATAATTAAACTAGTCAACATCTAGGTCAAAGAGCCATTTCTAAGTCAAAATAGTCAAACTAGGTCAACTCTAAGTCAAACCGGTGAACCTTGGTCAAACTACCTATTTCTAGGTTGTATGAGTCTATCTCTATGATGTTGGGTTCATACACTTATGAACTAGGCCATACGAGCTAAATCTAGGATACTAAGATACCGTATCTCAGGATATGCAAACAAAAGACATAAAATAGCATATATGCATATCCAAACAATATTAAATATACTAAACCTAATTATAATTACTAAATGGATACCTTGGTTTTGAACCAACCCATCTTAATACCCAACTCAATTACCTTGAGTATTCTCAATACCTTGACATTTACCTTGGTATCTCATGGTAAATGTGATATCTAGTATATATCTAACGATCCCACTACTATATATACTAATACATGTATATATCGACCTTATATAATTTTTAGTATTCACTAATATCAACTACTAGTATTTACCAATATAAATTTAAGTACTAACTATCACGCCCCAGTTCCAAAATACGTAGGACTAGGAATACGTAAGCATGCCAGCTGTATGTATATGGCAACTCCAAATATGGATACCATAATACACACGTATGCTGTAATATGAATATTAACTCATATGTGGTATATATTATCATAAGTCACAGAAATACTAATCTCATCCACACAACAAGTCATAGAAAAGAAATAACTAAACTAGAATAAGGAGTCTGAATAATCCAAAAATAATAGTAGGGAGGAGACAAATCCACTACCATTGACTATATCAAAACTAAAATGAGAGAGGAGGATAAATCTCCAATATAAAATAAGATGATGATATAAGTGTATCAGCTAAGAGATCCATCGCTAGAGATAATCAAAGGTGCTCCGAAGGTAAGACCTCATCGGCAAAAAATAATGCGTCAGGTCCTGGCCTGTATTCCTACGGATACTCCTGATCGTCTATACCTGGCAAAAGACCAGGTCCTCAGAGGAACATAACAAGATACATAGAAGTATCATAATTCAATACAGTAAAACATGCATAATAGACAAAAAATATATAAGTATGATGTACAAGACAATCTATATGAAATGCATAATGAGGATAAATTTTTGACGTATGGGCATGGGTAGGCTACTCTATCTAATCTTACAACTCACACACACGTACAAAATATCAGAAATCGTCATACCACGAGGGTAGCGACCAGCGCGACACCAGAAATTGACATACCGTGCGGGTAGCGACCAGCGCGACACAACTACCGTAGTACATGCTAGTTACTACGGTTTACCAGAGTAGTTATAGCCCATACGCCTACTGATTGTCCTCCCCTCACATGATACTATGTGTCAAGTGTGTGTCAACATATATATAGTACATAATTATGACTGAAAGAAAACACACATGCAATAAATATATAAAAATATAATAAGCATTCAAGGTACTGTAAGCAATTTGGTAAGGTATACTTGCATGGTCTGAAAAGGAATGAAGTCGTAACTCAAGGCGTCGTCCGATCTACCCGTCACATAAATTAAACAAGTTAGGTTATAAAAGTGGGTTAATAGGTTCCTCCATTTTAATCTATTTTAATTCTGAATAAAATAACCTAAAATAGTATTTTAATCTTATTATAATCTGATTTTATTGTTAAACCCTAATTTTAATCCAAAGAAAGTTAACTTTACGGATTTGTGATCCGTGGCACGCAAATCGAGGCAATCCGTTGACCAAAAAGTCAACCGACTTAAATCCTTGATTTATGTGTAGAATTTTATAGATTTTAGTGCTACATGAACACCATAAAAATATGTCATGCCCCAGTCCCAAAATATGTAGGACGGAATACGTAAGTATGCCAGCCGTATGTATATGGCAACTCCAATATATGGATACCATAATACACACGTACGCTGTAATATGAATATTAACTCACTTGTGGTATATATTGTCACAAGTCACAAAAATATTAATCTTATCCACACAACGAGTCATAGAAAAGAAATAACTAAACTAGAATAATGAGTCTGAATAATCCAAAAATGATAGTCGGGTGGAGACAAATCCACTACCAATGACTATATGAAAACTAAAATGAGAGAGTAGTGTAAATCTCCAATATAAAATAAGATAATGATATAAGTGTATCAGCTTAGAGATCCATCGCTAGAGATAATCATAGGTGCTCCGAAGGTAAGACCTCACCGGCAAAAAATAATGCGTCAGGTCCTGGCCCGTATTCCTGCGGATACTCCTGATAGTCTATACCTGGCAAGGGACCAATTTCTCAGAGGGATATAACAAGATACATAGAAGCATGCCAATTGAATCCAAAAAAATATGCATAATAGACAGAAAATATATAAGTACGTTGTACAAGACAATCTATATGAAATGCATAATGAGGACAACTTTTCGACGTATGGGCATCAGTAGGCTACTCTATCTAATCTCATAACTCACACACACGTCAGGAACATCAGAAATTGACATACCGCGAAGGTAGCGACCAGCGCAACACCAAAAATTAACATACCACGATGGTAGCGACCAGCGTGACACAACTACCATAGTGCGTGCTACTTACTACAGTTTACCAGAGTGGTTATAGCCCATATGCCTACTGATTATCCTTCCCTCCCATGATACTATGTGTCAAGTATGGTTATAGAGAACACTGGAATCGACGGTTTCATAAAATCACAAGTCGATAAAGAGTTATGTCTACAAGGGCACACAAATGATAATTTTTGGTGGTTTTCTATTTACATCTACGTTGCACAAATTTTATAGTAAATTAAACTTACATATTAAATTTTGGAAATATTATTTTATATATTTTCATCATGTCAACTTTCCGAAAATTCAAACGGTTCATAATTTCGAATTCGGGATCTCCCGAAATCTCAAAATTACGGAAACGCGTCTCATTTCGGACAACTGGCACTTTTAGAATATTCTGGAAAAATAGGTTCATAAATTATTAAAATAATTTATATATTCAGAAAACTAACCTTGATATAGTTTTAACAAAAAAAATTGGAGCACGTTTGGAGTCCGGAGCTAGGAGATATCGTCTTTTTAATTCGTCATAACTATTAGAAAATAAGGCTGAATTTATGACAAATTTTGGCTATTTTTGGACGAAAAAGAGAGGAGTTTGGGGAAGAAAATTATGAAAGATAGTTTATTTCATAAGTCTAATAGGTATTTATAATTATGGAGACTACTTAATTGAATACGACTAGGATTTGCAAATTTGGATATGATTAGGATGAGTTTAAATAAGGATAGAATATGCATGAAGTTGCTTTCCTAGTAGGCTCAGGATTTGAATTAATTTAAAATAGAGTTTGAGTTTATCTCAATAATTTATAATCTTAAATAGAATTAATGATAATGCAAATAATTTATATATAATCATATTAATATCTATTAACACTAAATTAGCATCTATCTAATATTAAGACTATATATATCCAAATAAATCCTAAATAATTTTAAAAATCTAAATAAATTTCTTAAAATTCTAAATAAATTACATAAAAATATAATTATATATTTTAACTTAAAATAAATATTTGGTAGGAATAATATGCAAGTATGGTCTCATTGTAAATCATGTAAGTCCTAGAAATTTATGTTCCCTATGTTTTAATTACCTAAAATTTCTAAAAAATCTCAAAAAATCTAAAATAGCATAAAAATGATTCTAAATAAATATTTACATAAGTAAATATACTAAGAAATTTATTTTCTAATTAACTAAGAGAATACTCTAAAGTAATTCAATATTTAAAATAATCTATAATAAATATAATAATATAAAATACCCATAAAATACCTATTTTTGGTGAGGGGGTTTACACTAACTCACATGTTATATTAACTATCAATACAACTAATACATAGACATATATATATATATATATATATATATATATATATAACTTAGAGATATCCATATCCATAAGAGGTATAACTAAAAAGATACTAACTAACTAGATACTACTAACTAACTAGTTAACTAACAAATTAATAAACTAGCTAACTAGTACCTACAAATTACTGTTACTGTTGTGCAATGCATCCAAATGTTACTACTTTTCCGAATTACTGTTGCTACTACAGCTGCTTCTGCAAGATGCTGCTGCTGCTGCTGCTGTTGTAAGTTGTTGCTGCTGCTTCGGTAAGCTGCTGCTGCTGCTATTGTAAGTTGCTGTTGCTGTTACTGCTTCTCTAAGCTGCGGCGGCTGCTGCTGCTGCTTCTCTAAGCTGCTTCTTGAGTCTTCCCACCTCTTGCACATACCACCTTTTACGTATATATATATATATATATATATATATATATATATATATATATACATACACAAGACTATATACATATATAGATATAGATATATCTATATATCTATATATCTATACATAATTATACATTTATCAATATACATATATCTATAGATTCAAGTGAACTTTCACATTTTATACAATACATATATAATCATGCACATACATATATATGTTCAATCTTACATATATACATATAGGTAGATACATCAACCCTTTCAACTATACATATATGTATATATATACAAACACATATACATAAGTATATATATATAAATACACATTTACATATATACGTATACGAACATAACACATATACACTACTAGATTCCATACATATATATATACATATATATTCCACTTACATATATACATATATCATACTATTCAAATAGCTATTATATATATATATATATATATATATATATATATATATATATATATATACAACACATATGTATATAGATACTTGATACACTAGCACATATAACTACATATATATACATAACAATATATCTACATATACGCATATGAATACATCTACTACAATTAGCTAAGAACAATGGAAATTGGACTAAAATTGAAATACAACAAACACGTGGAGTGCATCACACCCGTATCACACTAGATCTATGATATGCTTGCAATACGAGTCCACTACACAACCAAACGTACCCCGAAGGATACGAGCAAGTCTAATATACTATTTATGAACAATACAAAGAGTCAAACATCTATCTACCTGTCCGTGTCAAAATGTGACATGCACAAAGTCCCGTGTCGGAGGAAAACCCATAAATCAACACGTATCACCAATTTGTTGGGATACGACCTACACGTACCCAATTGTGGATACGACACTAGCCACAAACACACAAACACATATCAAGTTGATCTATAGGACCAATTGACAAACACAACAAGTGTCAATCTCGGAATTCCCCCAAAATTGACACAAAAAGTACCATAACTTTCTCAATAGGCCTCCTATGAACTCAATTCCAAATCCTATGGGTAGCCTATGCATATGGGTTGATTTCTCATGGTTAATTCTCAGATTTAGAACCTAATTAAAGGGGGGAAAATAAATTAAACCTATTGGAAGATGGATTCCCAATGCAACCTCCAAATTTGATAAAATTGGCCTCCAACTTGTAGATCCTTGCTCCTCTTTGTAGATCCTTGCTTCCTCCTTCTAGATCCTTGCTCTACTAGCCTCCAATGGTGATTTGGGAAGGAATTGGGATGAAATTTGGTAGAAAATTGATGTGGGAATGAAGAAATTTGGTTGAGAAAAATTCTAGATCTAGATTTAAAATAAAAAGAGGAGAGAGAAACTTTTTCTCCCTCTTTTAATAGGCCGGCCCCCCTTGCCCCTTCCTCAAGCTACTATGTAATGACCATTATACCCCTTGGAGCCTCTCATAAAGAAATGATTAAGAAGAGAAAGTTCTAGTCTAATAATTTTAATTAAACTAATCATCCTCCGAATCAATGGGCTTCTAGTTGGACTCAATTCTAACTAATCATAAATGTTGGTCCATGGATCTAATCTAAACTAGTTAGGTCCACTAACATAAGTCCAAAATAATAAACTAACATCTAACAATAACTAAATAATATAATAAATAATTATTCATTATGCATAATATTAAATTAATTATGAAATGACTAAAATATTATTTCCTAGAAAATGTGGTAGCGATACCTTATTTTATGAATAAAGGGATAACTTTGAACTACTCGGATATTGCACATCTTAACACATTATATTCCATTAAGCACGCTCTAGGCCTGCACATATAGTTGACTACCACCAAGGCAGTAAACCAAGTTCTCCCCAGTCAGAACTCCTACTTCATAGTTCCAGCAAAGAAGAGGGGAGACAAACTCATCATCTTTGGCAAAGTGAAGAGTCCTTAATCCTTCATCCCAGATAACTGGAGCCAGAACTCGATACCGACAAAATACCACTACACCAGTATAGTTCTCAAACCAAGCACCTTATCCAAAATATGGGGTAAGATCTGAAAGTCGCTAGGGGCTTAAACTACGGCAAAGAACGACGGTTGCCTCTACGTCTGCAGGTTTCTGCATGCAAGTCCGAGGACTAATACCTTGAGACCAAGCATGGCTTAGGGTATGTCACGACCCCCGCGACCCCTGAAGGCTCGGATGAAGAAGATGAGTTACACTCTCACTATTCATAATCTTCCTCTTAGGATTCCGATATCAGTATCGGGAAGATGCTCAAACAAATATTGTCTACCAACATAGTGTAAGTTGACCCTGAATAAGACGACGAGGATCCACCTGAACTATTTTAAGTAGAACCGTTGGCCCAACGTCTAGACGCACAATTGAATATGCGGTTCGAACAACGAGAACCTCCCACTGAGGATGAACTCATACAAATCGATCTGGGCGACGAATCCTTCCCTTAATCGATCTTCATCAGCAAGAGTTTGTCCAATGGGGGTCGAGAATCCCTTCTACAGCTCGTCAGAAAATACATCGATGTCTTCGCCTGGAGTTATGAAAATATGCCGGGACTGGGCCCTTAAAACGTAGTCTATAAACTTAACATCTTGCTGAACACTAAGCCAGTCAAAAAATAGCAACGACGGTTCCGATTGGACATTTTGAATGCCATCGAAGCTGAAGTCTACAAACTGATAGCTAGTGGCTTTGTCCGAGAGAAAAATATCCGAATTGGGTAGCCAACATCATGCCCATCGTCAAAAAGAACAGAAAGATCCGGATCTATATTGACTTCCGTGATCTAAATGCGGCATATCCTAACGACAAGTTTTCCTTTTCGATCACAGATATAATGATCGACAATACTTGTGGCTTTAAGCGCATATCCTTCATGGACGGATTCTCAGGCTACAATAAAATCAAGATATTTTTTGACGACAAGAAGCATACATCATTCTGAATGCCGATAGGAGTATACTGCTACATAGTCATGCCCTTCGGTCTAAAGAATGCAGGTGTTATATAACAGTGAGCTATGAGCACTATATTAAATAAACATCAGCACTAGACAATGGAGTGTTACGTTGATGACATCGATGTCAAGAGTCGATCTAAAGATAATCCACTCCGCGACTTGAAGACTGTGTTCGACCTGATACGTTCATACCAGCTCAAGGTAAATCCTACCAAATCCTTCCTAGGAGTCTCCAGCGACAAATTCCTGGGTTTTTTGATAACTTCGAAGGGTATCCACGTAGACCCGGACAAGACTAAATCCATCCTTGAAATGTACCCACCGAAGAACCTCAGAGAACTTTGTGGCCTTAAAGGAAGACTAGCATACATTAGGAGGTTCATATCAAAAATCTGTGGAAATTATCAACCATTCACTCAGCTCATAAGAAGGGAGTCTTTTTTGTCTGGAACAAATAATATCAGCGCACCTTCAATGATATCAAGGAGTTTCTCATGAATTCCCCAATATTGGTGGCCCCCATTATGGAAAGACCCTTCTTGCTATATGTGCAGGCAATAAATCACTCCCTTAGAGCTCTACTAGCCCATAAAAGTGATATAGGTCATGAACAGGCCATCTACTATATCAGTAGAATGATGGCTGGCACAGAGCACAGGTACAACCCCATCGAGAATGAGAGACCGCTCAAGTCTTTGCCATTCAGAAAACCCGGCATTATATAGCAGTACAAACCATCCATGTGATCTCGCGAGGTAATCCTCTCAGGGTCCTTATAACTAAACCCGGAGCGCTCAACTCCCACCTAGCCGCATGGAAAATACTGTTGTCACCATACGACATGGTATTTGTTCCACAAAAGGAGATCAAAGGCCAAGCATTGACAGATTTCCTAGCAGCCAATCTGTATCAAATATCTCTAAGCTCTACGTGGAGATCCCAAACAAAGTAACGGGCTCAAATATTACCAAGAGCGCAAAAACTGTTTGGCGAATGTTCTTCCACGGTGCTTTAAGAATAGACCCCAAAGGCGATATTGTCACTGGCATCGGGATAGTACTAATTTTCCCGTAGGATCTGGTCATCAACCGCACTTTTTTTTATCACTACCACTTTTCAAGATAAGGGTATTTATGTTATTAGTATTATATTTATTGATTTAAATAATAATTGGTATGGTTGTTTAAATATAAATATTTTATATAGAGGATGGTGCATGATTAGTCCCTTTGTTAGACTAATTGCTAATAAACCCAACTAAATTTGTCATGACTAATAGAGTAACCAATTAATTAGTCTTGGTTAATTCACTACTAGAAAAAGCGGGATTAGCGACGTATTTTAGCGACATCAAAGAAAATGTCGCTAAAATGTCTAATTTAGCGACTCCATATAGAAAACGTCGCTAGACGTCGCTAAATGGCAACATTTAACGACGTTTAGCTACTTTTATTAAGATTTTAAAAGACTAGTCGCTATAAGTTCAATTAAGGTCGTTAAACGTCGCTAAAATGTCTAATTTAGCGACGTTTAGCGATGTATATAGCGACGTTTATTAAAAAATATTTAGCAACGTGTTTAGCGACGTCTACGACGTCGCTAAAATTTAATCTAGCGACATTTTTTTTGACGTCGCTAAACGTCGATAAAATTTGGTTAATTAGGGCTCGATTTTATTTTTCCCCAAGTGTCGAAAATCTTTCGATTTCAAAAACCTAAAAATTTCCCCTCCCCCCCCCCGCTCCGGCGACTCTCCTCAGCGGCTACTCCGGCTTCCTCCTCCTCCTCCTCGAGCTCTAGGTAAATCCTAACTCTCTCTCTCTCTCTCTCTCTCTCTCTCACAGGACACATATGTGACACTGACACAGATACAACACACACACACAGACACTAACACTGACATAGATACGACATACACACACACACACATATGTACACACACACACACACACTGACACAGACACTGATCAGGACCTAGGGTTAGGGTTAGGGTTAGGTTTTTTGACCTGGGGTTAGGGTTAGGGTTAGGGTTAGGGTTAGGATTAGGGTTTTTTATCAGGATTGATTTCTAACACCTACCTATCCCCCACGATCACACCCTGACACTACACTCGACACACACATGCATACTAAAATATATGTGCACTAAACGCCGAGAAAGCAACAGGAGCAGTGACTATTGGCACCAAATGCCAGTGCGTATAGTGTCTGTATTGTTAGTGTTATTTGTGTGGTTGGTATTGATACTTTCATATTAGTTAAAGTGTGTGTGAGAGTGTTATTGAAGTATGCAGGGAGGGTATATCAAAGTTGAGGGTATCATAGGGGTGTCCTATGTTAACAGCAAATGAGTGAGGAGATGGTGTATACTGATACAAGTGTATCAGTGAGCGTGACTCAAGTTGGGTTTTAGATGTGCAAGTAGAGGTTTGAGTGCCCACAAGCACATAGATTAAGGTACACATATAAGCATGGCAAGTAGAGGTAACAGTAGCAGTGAGCACTGCTTACTAGCAGTGAGCAGGAAGAGACTTGAGGCACATCAGCCCAATGTGCATTGGATCATGCTGAGGTTAGTCAGATAGTCCACCATAGGAAGATCTACAGTAAGAATCAATGTGGGGGAATCAGGTTGCTGTTTAGGTGTAGTTCAGTGGGTGTTGTGTTCATATTTGAATACAGTTAAGTCCAGGAAAGGAAGTTGATTATGAAACTTGAAGTTGATGACTGTTAGTTCAGTGGCACACTGTCTGTAGTTAGATGATTGATGATGGTTAGTATATAGTGAAGGTTAGTGTCAGGTAGTTGTAGAAGTATGATAATTAGATATGACTTTTAGTTTGGTATTCGAATTAGAGGCCATAATGTGTGTCAATTGTTAGTAAATGTTAAGTTATATGTTAAAGGGTGGTTAGTGTAACATGTTAGTTGGGTATTGTTCTCAGTTTGTAGGTAAGTTAATACTTGATGACTGTTAGTTGATAGGTGTATGTGTTAGTTTAAATGGTTAGTTGTTGTGAATATTGCTTATTTTAGACTTTGATAAATGGAAGTATGTATTATATCAGTTATAATTTTTATAGTACGGTTAAGTTATGAAGTTAGGTGATAAACCACTGTATGTAATAATTTATATGATACAAACTGTCATTTTTGCAGAAGTATCTAGAAATGAATATAAATTACTATATGCGTCATCGTTCGTGGATGTACAACCGTCATCCTGATAACATGTGCGGTGTGCGAGATGAATTCATTGAGGGTATACAGCAGTTCCTGCAGTTCGCCAAGGCGTTCCCTCAGTACATGGACGGTACCAAAATTAAGTGTCCGTATGTGAGATGTCGCAACAGGAAATATCATCCAGAAGTGAAAGTCACATATTATTTGTACTCGAAGGGCTTCATGCCGAATTACTATCAGTGGACCGCGCACGGAGAACTTGCGTCTCTATCATCGAAGTCGGAGCATTATGTAGAGCCGTATATGGATGTCCATGACCACGATGCTTACGACGACTGGTGGGTGAACATGGTTTATGATGCGGCGGAGCCTAGTTTTAATCTGGACAATTATGATACGGCGGAACCTAGTTGCAATCCCGACAATTATGTTGTAGCTGAGGAGGCACCGAATGTCGATGCTGCAAAGTTTATGGAGTTGCTGGAGAATGCAAGGACTCCACTATATCCTGGTTGTGAGGATTATTCACCGTTGGAGGTGGTTACAAGATTATTGAGCATCAAGTCCAATTTTAACATGTCACAAGAATGATATAATCGACTGATCGATTTGATTATAGAGATCTTGCCCGAGGGTGCAAAGTTGCCTAAAGACTTCTATCGATCTAAGAGGATGGTGAGATCGCTCTGGATGGGATACGAGAAAATTGATACATGTCACAACGGGTGCATGTTGTACTACAAAGATGACAAGGATGAAGATGCGTACAGATTCTGTGGTGTTGATCGCTACAAGGACACTGTTAGAGAAAAGTTTGTCGGTGCAAGAAAGCCTACCGATTCGATGCACTACTTGCCTTTAACGCCGCGATTGCAGAGGTTATTTATGGTTAAGGAGACTGCAGAAAATATGAGTTGGCACAGGAGAAAACAGATCGAAGGAGTATTGAATCATCCATCCGATGGAGAAGGATGGAAGCACTTTGATCGAGAGTATCCACATTTTGCTTCGGATCCGCGTAATGTCAGATTGGGGCTCTCCTTTGACGGTTTTACCCCATTCGGACTTTCGGACTCCCAGTATTCGTGTTGGCCTGTGATCGTCACTCTGTACAATCTAATACCTTGGATGTGCATGAAGACTCCATATATGTTCCTAACTATTATTATCCCAGGTCCGAACAATCCATAGAGTAACATCGATGTATATTTATAGCCTTTGATAGATTAGTTGAATCAGCTGTGCGAAGTAGGTACCAACACGTATTATGTTTCTAGAAAGCAGAATTTTTAGATGAGGGCAGTACTAATGTGGACTATCAACGACTTTCTGGCCTGTGGAATATTATCGGGATAGAGCACCCATGGTCGTCTCTCATGTCCGTATTACATGGACCATACTAAGGCTTTTCGTTTGAAACACGAAGGCAAATTATGCTTCTTCGATTGTCATCGACAATTTCTGCCGAAGGATCATCCGTACAGGAGGAACCGGAATGCTTTTCGTACGGGAGTTATGGAGAAGCCAATCCACCGCCAAGGTGGCCCGGATACACGATATGGAAAGAGGTAAAAGATTTACCAAGTGCTATCGAAGAGCCTGCTAAGGGGTACAAGTGTGACGGATTTGGTCGTACCCATAACTGGATGAAGAGGAGTATATTCTGGGATCTGCCATATTGGAGCACCAATATGATCAGACATAACATTGATGTCATGCATACCGAGAAGAATGTGTTTGATAACATAATTAATACTGTAATGGAGGTAGAGGGGAAGACGAAAGATAATCTGAAGGCCAGGTTGGACTTAGAAAAAATATGTAGACGTCGTGCATTGCATTTGATAGAGGAGGGAAATAGAAAGTTAAAGCAACCTAAGTCAGTTTTCTCACTGGAGAAAGAGGATAAAGGCATACTTTGTAGGTGGATTCAGGGTCTAAAGTTTCCAGACGGGTACGTGTCGAACTTGAGAAAATGTGTCGACCTCAAGGAGAACAAACTGGCGGGTATGAAGAGCCACGATTGTCACTATTCATTGAGAGGTTAATTCTGATTGCATTTCGGGAATTCTTATCGCATGTCGTTTGGGATCCATTGACAGAGCTCAGCATATTCTTCAGAGATCTTTGTTGTACTAAGTTGCTCGTCGATCGTCTAGAAAAGCAGGAGAAGGACATTACGGTAACACTATGTAACACTATGAGGGCTCTATTTGTTAAGCTTATGTTCTCGAGGAGATTATAAACTTTTGCTTGACGTATTTTAAATCGCATGTTGCTACTAATAGAACGAAAGCTCCAAAAAACGACGACGCATATCAGGAATCTAATGATGCAATACTCAAAGTATTCAATATGTCCGGAAAGCCTTCGAGAAAAATATAGAAGAGATATTTGAATGACGACGAGCTAAGGGCTGCTCAGTTGTATATATTACTCAATTGCGACGAGGATGAAGTGGAGAAGCTAGAGGGGTAAGTAATTAATATGTCCACGTTTACATCATCTCAATATAATAGTATAAGATACTATTATGCTACTAATCAGCAGTTGTTCATTATTTTTCAGCACATATAATGATGAGTGGAGGTCGGTTAGACCCTACATAATAGACGAAGAAGTAGAACAAGAAATAAAATGCCATTTTCCTTCTTAGTTGAGCGCATATGTAAGATACTTGGTAATTACTTTTTAATTCTATACTTGCAAAACAAATAACTTACTATCGCTACTTTGGTATTAAGGTCGATCGTCTAATAACACCTGAGACTGAATCTATTAGAACTCTAGCCAAGGGACCAATTACTGTCGTTAAAATATGGCTAAGTTTCTGTGTGAATGGGTTCAGGTTCAAGTCAACAAATGCTCCTATCAAAGACAGCTTTATGGAATTGATTCTACGAAAAATAGTTGTTTATGTATCAAATCTACGAACTACAAAGACGTCAATCCAGGCAATAATTTCTTTGGCATCTTACGAGAGATTGTGGAGTTGACATATAATTATGGCATAGAATCTGCTAATATCGTGCTATTCAAGTATGAATGGTTCGATCTGATTCAAGATCAAGGTTAGAAAATTGACAAGCATGGCCTTGTGGATATAAACTACAAGCGTAGATATCAAGGCTACAAATAATTTGTCCTATCAAGTCAGGCTCAGCTCGTATACTTCACAACTTATCCTAGACGGGGGACAGTGAGGTCGGATTGGTGGACAGTATGCAAGACTAAATCTAGAAATACCTTTGACATTGATAAAATATCTTATCAGGAGGACAATCTACCTCTTATAACAAATATTTTAGATGTGGACTCAACGAAAGTTACTCATTACACGAGTAATAATGTAGAAGATGTAGAATTATCCGAAGAGGAAGACGAAGACGAAGACGAAGTAGATGAAAGTGAAGACGAGGAGGAGGAAGAGGGAGAGGAGGACGAGGAAGGCGAACAAGATAAATTTTCTGAAGATGATTGAAAATAAAATATTTTGCCTGTAGAATGTAACTATATTTTGACTGTAGAATGTACTATTTTAACGAATATATGTATTATATTTTGACTGTAGAATGCTTTGAGATATGCATCCCATTTTGACTGTAATGTAACTATATTTTGACTGTAGAATATACTATTTTAACGAATATATGTATTATATTTTGACTGTAGAATGCTTTTAGATATGCATCCCATTTTGACTGTAATGTAACTATATTTTGACTGTAGAATGTACTATTTTAACGAATATATGTATTATACTTTGACTGTAGAATGCTTTGAGATATGCATCACATTTTGACTGTAGAATGTACTATATATTTGTGTTTTTCTATATTCATCATATGTTGTTATCAGGTATGACAGGACGACGCGGAGGATTCGGCAGGTCCCGAGGTAGACAGAGTGCTCCTCCGGTACTGCCTACTATTGGTTCCGGATCATCGTCGCCCAGTACTCCAGTATATCAATCACTCACATCTCTGACTGTTGGGACGAGTAGTTCCAGGCGTGATTGTACTCCCTCGTCCAGCGTTCCTCCTACTGACGGAACCATGGGGACAGATGAGCATATCGATGAGGTCGTGCCCACGTTGTCCCAGCATCAGCAAGATCCTCCATACGCACCTCCGGAGGAGACGAGGATAGAGATTTGGGCCGACGGCACAAAGTAAATCAATTAGATGGTTTAGCATAGTATATATTGTGTATTTCTTTATTCCTCGTATATTGACTTTTTTGATCAAAATAATTATCTCTGTATAGATATCGCCCATCGTCGGTTCAGAGACGCCTGGGCCAATTTTTGAGGAACAACTACGGTGGCCCTTGGATCAACTACTCTGAGGCTCCGGAGGAGAAGAAGGCATTCTGGTTTGCACACTTACAGGTAAAAGTATATTAAATAAATCCTCTAATTTATGCATATTGTATAAGTTATCCGTGATGCTCACTTACTAAATTATTTATTGTAGCAAACGTATTTCTATCCTCCGCACCGGACCGAGTTGATCGAGCGGCTCTTTCCTATCGTTGCCGCCAAGCTTATCAGAGATGCTCTGGATGACCAGAAGGCTCGTGATCGTACTGGAAAACTGATCCAACATTGGATCACGCCTGAGCAGTGGACTGCGATGAGGGCTAGATTCGACGATCCGAGCTACAAAGAAAGGTCTAAGAAGGCCAAGGCGGCTAGGCAGAATGCTGCCAAGTGGTGTGGTGGCTCGATTCCGATGACGAAATATTTTCGTCCTTTGGTATATTTTTTCTTTTAAAATATATTATTTTAATGTAAGTACCATAAAATGGTAGTAGGAAAAAAATTTAAGTTTAGTACTAAATAATATATTTTTAACATGTACAGAGGGGTGAAGATGCAAACATGGTGACCGTCTTCTTGGCCACCCATCGCAAGGACGAAAATCTCATTGACGAGAGAACCTCATAGACCTATGTAAGTATAACTTTACTTTGTGTTAATTTTAATATAACTTAGACAATTATCGAGTTTCCAAACCTTTCTAGGCCGAGTATCTTAGGCTGCGTGAGCGGGCGACTGCTAGTGCACCTATACCTGGAGAGGCTGGTACTTCCTCGCAGCCCGCTCCAGCTCCGTCGGCGGACGACCTGTGGATGACCGCAGCTGGTGGTCTCCAGAGGGGTACGTACTATGGTACGGGATCCTATGGCGCCCTGGTTGCGACACAGTCATCTAGGGCCTCCTCGACAGCTGTGCATTCCACACAGCCCTCGCAGTCGTCGGCCAGAGTCCAGGAGGCCGTTGACCGTCAGATTGCGTCTCTCCGTGACGAGTTACTGCAAAGGATGGAGGAGCAGCCACAGTCCCAGCGGCAGGCGGACGATCCGACGCTCATCGCACGATTCGATATGCTCGACCGCAGCATCACGGAGCTCCGGGATTTGACAAATGATATTAGAGCCTCGACAGATCGCAACATCACGGAGCTGCAGGCATCACAGCTATCGATGGGCGAGAGGCTGACGATGATACAGGATTTAATGGTTCATAGCAGTACGAGGCTGTTATCTACCATAGATTCTTACAACCAGCGACTTAGAGCGGGTACGGCCTCCTGGTGCGCCTACATCGACACAGACGCCACCGACGTCACTGCCTTCTCTATCGACATCGGTATCGATTCCACGGGAGCAGTATGAACTGTTCTTATCCTTCATGCGCGCCGGTGGTCAGCCTTTTGCAAATCCGTAGTAGTATAGCTAGTTGCTGGATATTTATATTTTTTGAATTATTTAGGATGAGATTGTATGGATATATATTTGCCGTATTCTTTACGATAAGATTTGCTGGATGCTTTCTTTTCTTCAAATTTTATTATATTATTCATATTAAATATGTTATTTTATCGGTGTTAAGTGTTCAACCCAAGGGAGTTGGCAAACCCAGAAATTCAACGGAGGGTTGCTCTAGGTCTATTTGTACATATTGTGATTTAATAAACTGCAGGAATAATAGTTTGGAAACAATTCAGTATTCTTTTTTTTATTTATTCTGTAAAATTAGCGACGTTTAACGACGTTTCGCGACGTATATACACGTCGCTAAATACGTCGCTAATTAGCAATGTTAATACACGTCGCCAATGACGTCTCTAAACATGTCGCTAAAAATGTCGCTGTACGTCGCAAATTGCTGACATGGCAGTATTGCCAGGTCATTAAAGACGTTGATGTAACATCGCTATATAAGTCGCTAATTAGCGACGTTTAGCGATGTTAATCAACGTCGCTAATTAGTGACGCTACGTCGCTAAACGTCGCTAATTTAACGACACATTTAAGTCGCTAAAAAATGTCGGCATAGCGACGTTTAGCAACGTTTTTTCTTTCAGCGATGTGCTTTATTCCGACTTCTTTAAAACGTTGCTAATTACGAAGCTAAAATTGATTAGCGACATTTTTTGGTCATTTAGCGATATTTTTTAACGTCGCTAATTTGACTTTTTCTGGTAGTGATTAGTTAAAATAGAGGGAATAAATAGAATCCTCATTTATTTCATATTAGAACATTCATTAGTTAAACCCCTCATTAGCTAAACTCTTCATGACAAACCTTGGAGGGCATTTTGAAAATTGTGACCAAGCCAACCCTAACCCTAGAGTGGACGTCCCTATTTAAGAGGAGGGAGCCCCTCTCTTCTTCATTAGTTATTCATGAAGAAACCCTAAATATTCTTCCCTCCAAGCTTCTTTTCTCCACCAAATTTCTCCAAATCAATCCCAATCCCTCTCATTTTCATCCCCAAGGAGAGCTAGAAGCTTGAAGGTTGCAAGAGGCTTGAGAAATAGGAGTTTGGCTAGAGATTGGTGCTCATTCCTCACTCTTGTGCTCATTAGAAGAACTATATTAGGAATCCATCTCCCAAAAGGTAAGAACTCTATTTTTCTTGTCATTTTAGATTTTTTAATGGGTAAAACCCCTAGAAATTCTTCTTTGGTTTAAGACTACCTATAGGAAGAAGAACTAGGTCCATAGGAGTCCGATAGAGAAAGTTATATTAGGTTTTGTGTCCATTTGGAGAAAACTTTAAGGTGGCACACCAAGTGTTTTATGAAATACCTAATGGGTCATTCTTCACTATTTTATATTGCTCATTGGTATTTTAGATGGGTCATAATGATTTGTTGATATTTGGGAGTGATTTGAGTGTGTATCAAGAGAGTATCACATAAGTATCAAGGTGTGATACCCATGTGTGGCTTGATGCACACTAAGTGTTTATTGCCATGCATTTAGCTTGAGTATAGGCTTATTTAGAGGGTTATGATATATATATATATATATATATATATATATATATATATATATATATATATATATATATATATATATATATTGTATATGTTTTGAGTATTAGTAAAGCTGGTATGTGGTTCTTGTGTACCAGTCAGTATAGGTATTGTAGGCATTGTAGGAAGTTGTAGGATTGCGGGCACATGTCAGTAGTGGAGACAGTTCCCTACAGTGGGCAACACATGTTGTAGGTTATAGAACAGGTGGATTGGCTACAGTTGGGTGACTGCAACAAGTGTGAATTATCACCAACAGTAGGTATTTGTGCAGGTAGGATGGTACATTAGATCAGTAAATCTGGATGAAGAGTTATGTATCAGGAATGAAGGTTTATTATTGTGTAAAATTGTATTAGAATGCTTTGGTGCAAGTATCGTCTACACCCAGCAAGCAAAGGGTAACAGCAGCAGTAACTATTATAGTAGCGGTATGATACGTAGTATGTATCACACATTAGAGAGAAAAAGAGAGAGAGGGGAATAGTCCCAATGCAACAGTGCATTATGTGCACTGTGCTGATCACACAGCAAGCAGTAACAGTTTAATGAGCAAGGTTGTGTAGTATGACTGAGATGAAGAGGGAGCAATGGACAGGCCAGCAGTGGGTTAGCAAGTAAATATCAGTAAATTGGACTGCCTGTGAAATATAATCCATCTACTGTATAACCCAGTGTAGGAAGGATAGCAGTTGTAAGAGGCTCGTGCACACTGTAAAATAGGCAACAGCAACAATAATATGCAGCAGTAGCATCAGGTTGTTAGTTCTGTGTTGAGGTGCATGTTGGTTTTGGGAAAAGTGAGAATAGAGTAGTAGCAATAGCATTGGATCAAGGGGGAAACTGAGGACTGGGTATAGGCAGAGACTGATACACTAAGTATCAGTCCCTAGTGTATCATTGAGGTAGTCGTGTAGGGAGAGTGTTAGTGTGTCTAAGTAATACTAAGGTATGAGTGGATATGGTTGTGAGAATTAGAGTTTTAGAGTGTGGTGTTATTCTCTTGTGTGTTGGATACCCATATCAGTTCACTGTCTGAACTGATACATGGAGTATCGAGTAGTGGGTAGCAGCAGTTAAGGATGAGGTGTCAGGCTATGTGTGTGTGGTTGCAGGTATTGGCAAGTGAGGGGTGTTAACTGGAGTGCACAAGCAGCAGTGCATTTTCTTGCACTTGTGTTCTAAGTGACAATAGTTTAGGTGGAGTTGTTTCAGTGATCATGAGTTTACTGCATTAACAGTGAACTCGAGCAGCAGGTATTAGCATATTGATATAGTAGCAGTTATATGAAGGGGTGTATACCTCCAGTTGATGCACAACTCTAGTGCATTGGTGGTAGTATGATGCTAAGATGTATCAAGCATTATACTGATATGAGTATCTGTGTAGGTAGTATTTAGGGATGTCAAGTTAGTGGTTAATTACATACTTGGGCTAGACAGGTGTTATTGTTGGAGTGAAGGTTTGAGCATTTCAGTTATATGGCAGTGGGGTGGAGTTGAGGTACTGAACTAGAGGTAAGGAAAGTGTTCAGTTGTGTTAAGATGTTGGCCTCAGTTAATATAGGTACAGTTATTAGTTAGTAATATAAATTAGTATACTCTAGATATAGAGTATCACTAGATACTCTCTATATATATAGTAGTATATATAGGTGAGTTCGTATATATATAGATACGAAGAGTATCTTATAATATAGATATTAGTGTTATTAACTAATATAGCTAGTATTGGCTTGTAATAGCTAGTTAATAGCTCATATGGGTCTAATTGCCTTAGTATAGACCTAGAAACTTGTGTATGACCTAAGTTTGTCTAAATTGACCCTAAAAGTCAACATTTGACCTAGTTTGACTAGAGAAGCCTAGATTTGACCTAGAAACCCTATTTTAACTTATTTAAACTTGTTTATCCCTTCATTGCACCAAATGACATAATATTTCATATATAGGTTTGTGTGTCACCAGTTCGGACACTGTTTCGTGTAATTTACTCAGGACCTCAGGCGAGTACATTCTCTATTAGTTTTTAGTACTTGATAGTGTATATATCGCATATTCTATATCTGTTAACTTGATTCTGACACCATGATTACATAAGCTTATTTTATATGGATCGAGTCAGGAGATGTTATTTATTTGACGTGTGCATCGGGTACTCCTTACATATATATTTTATCGTGTGCATCGGATATTCCTTGGGCTCGTATCTATTCGAGTGCTCCGTGTGCTCATATTATATTCGTGTACGTAACGTATCGTGACTGGATCCATAAAAATTAGTCGGGTGGGGGAGTAGGAGTTAGTTATGTGATCAAATATTTAGCATATTCGTGTGCATGCCAATTATACGATATATGTATAATTAAGTTACCGTAGTATAGACTTATGCAACCCAACCCGATCAAATAATAAACGTGTACTCTAAATCACTTAGATAGTATCACTAGTTCTCTTGTTACAGTTCGCACCCTGATGCATGTATCTATTTGTCCAGTTATCATTGTGTTTATATACCTAGTTCAGCTGTATTTTTCATTTCATAGTACATGTGCATCTTGTATTCTTTTCTGTTGATGTTATATATTATCTACCATGTATATAAAACTGCTTTCAGAGTATTGTACTTTGCTCCAATCTTGAATGGATATATTTTTCCAGGCGGCTATTTAGAGGATTGGTGTCCTACCTGCTATGGCCCGCAGGACGGTGAGCTAGCTGAGGTAGCACCCTTAGCCCAGGACGATCCGGCACCAGTTGTCGAGGAGGCACACCTAGCTATAGCAGAACCTTAGCTAGTATTTATTGTACTATATATGTCTCCAGCATTAGACTATGGCATAATGATTACATTATTACTATTTATGTTTATTGTTAGACTCTAGACTTGTTATTGACATGACTTATGATTTGTTTTTTATTTATGATATCGTGTCATTATCCGTCTCTAGTTTGGTGATTGAGTATTGATGTTATATATTCATCTTGTCCTCCTTTTGGAGTTGAGTTACCATTGACAGGTTGTATATATATCTTGCGTGAGTTTGTTAGATAGTATTATGGACCTTACATTATTCTATCACCAATGTTGCGGCGTAGGTTGGACATACCCACGACTCATTGTAGAAGCATAAAAAATCTTTCCATGCGCTCCAGTTTACAGTCAATAAATAAGCAAGAGATGCATAACAGAGGTGGACGCATAACACCCTCGGATACATGACATCTCGAGATGCATGCCTCCCTTTGACGCATCATTCCTATACTCACATCATAGCATTTATGACTCTGAAAAAATAGACAGTCATCATGACCGCCTAGAATCCTACACCGAGGATTGGAATCCGGGCTGACGGCTTCGTCATAATTACTTTTGGAAGTATACAGCTGTTCAAACGCCACGAATGCAGAAGACGACAAAAATCTATGCGTCTTTGGCCTAATGCGTTCCAGACTCCATGCGTTCCATGCGTCTCTGGCATAATTCGTTCCAAACTCCATGCGTTCCATGTGTCTCTGGCCTAATCGTTCTAGACTATATATATTCCATGCGTCTCTGGCCCAATGCGTTCCAGAATCCATGCGTTCCATACGTCTCTGGCCCAATGCATCCCAGAATTTATGCGGTCCATGCATCTCTGTCCCAATGCGTTCCAATTAACAAGATCTTTATGTTACAACTAAAGAGATCTTCGTGCAGATGATGCGTATCATGACCTGCACCCGGTGTAGGAATGCAAGTCGGAAACAACGCCCAGCCTAACTACACAATATATGCTCTTAATGTTCTAGGACACTAGCTTTATTATTATATCACCTCATCCCATTCACTAGAACTCATGATCACTTGCATCCAATGCACTAGTTATTAACTTCTATAATACACATATTTTACTTCACTCTCAAAGGCCGGCACATGGTTCCATATCTCTATTGATGTATATGTATCTTCCCTTAAACCTTTTACAAACTGATACACTATATATCTTCCATGACCAATCTTGATATTTCTCAACCCCTGACACACTATTAAAATTTCTAATTCTCGGGCTTCCACTTTCTAATACTCATGAACTTACACACTGACACTCATCACCCACTGTGCATTTTGTACACAATTTCTAGACACTCTTCCACATATTGCTTCCAATACATCACTAACCTCAATATCAGGTGGTATACCTATCACTAGTCATATACTGGTACACTCCTATCTACTCACATCAAGGCTCTACTTCTAAGCTAAAGAATAATAGGACAAAAATCTTACAATAATAGGAGTGAATAAGTATTGAGATGATACTTTAAGAACCAATTTAAGATACAATCTGATAATCATACATGTATGTCCGAAATCATGACACTCAGAATCCTTGCCACGCTAGTAAGCATAGCTGCGATAAACGATAGATTCTATAACTAGGGTATACAACTCTATAATCATGTCATCTAGAATCCTCACTACGCCAACCGGTATGGCTACAAGAAACTCTAAATTTCATAACTAAGATATGTACATCTGAAGTCAGGTCCCTACATTTCCGCTACACCAGCTAATATGACTGCGATAAACTCTATGCTCTATAACCAAAGTAGACGTTTCACCTTTCCTACTGTACTCATTAACATATGTCATCAGATGATACCGTAACTTAGTCCGTAAAATTTCTCTCGATATGGAATCAAACTCAATAACGAACACCAAGAATTAAAATCAACCGATCACCAAGAATCAAATTCAACAATCGATCACCAAGAATCAAATTCAACAACAACAAGTGAGAGCGAACAAAAATAAGGGAAAAGATTTGAAATAAGAATTGTAATAAGATTCTCAAGGGTCATCCCAGGAATCTCTAAAGAAATTTGTGATCTAGTATCCTCTCATCCTAATATCTTATATCCTATAGCCTATATCTCATATCCTATCGGAGACTTGCAGTAGTACAACTAAGTTGTCGCACTACCACGACATCGCATAACTTGTGAAGCCTGACCTTCATAGGCCACCACTAAAAATGTGTCACGACCCATACCCGGTGTAGAGATGCAAGTCGGGAACAACGCCTAGCCTTCGCCGCAGCATCGGCGGTAGAAGGCTGTCTTGGTCAACTAAACTATCTAAATATCTCAAAATAATATAAATTCTGCCAATAATATCTCACACAAAACTCAATCACAATTCTAAAGAACGAGAAGATATAAAAAAGTCTAACTATACATTCAAGATATATATAAATATCAACAATAGAAACAATAATCAAAAACTCAAATATAAGCCAAAAAAAAATCCGATACCAAAATGCTAAAGAAACTAACTATAAAAAACTAGTGATCCGGATAAACCTCCTCGCAATCACTCTAGAACTAGTGGATCCAAGTCTACACCGTCTATAAGTCGAAGTCCATAGTATGTCGGACACCACTCTCTCGGATCCTCTGAAAAATATTTTCCAGTCAGGAATGGAGCAAAGTACAACCCAATAGCAGTTCCAGTTAATTGACAAAAACTATAAAGCAAAAAATATAGAGAATGCTATCTACGATGAGAATATAACTGATAATCAAGAACAATGAAAGAATAGGCAATACTAGCAATAGAAATATAAATCAATGCGTACAAGAATGAAGGAGTAAAACTATAATGTCAGAATAGAACAAGGTAATCAATGAACTGAATAATGGAATCTACAATAACTATGTGTTTTGAGATACTAACTAAATATGTGATCGGCCTGGGAGATTCAATGATTACACTAAGGAGCTAACTCAATCATACGTGAATTGTATGGTTAGTTAGTAGCCAATGATTACACTACTAGCCGATAGTTTCTTGATCACATATTTAATTGGTATTTCCCCCGCCCCGATTGATATGATGGATCGAATCATGACACGTTACTAGCCAATATATCTAATATTTAATCTACAATGTTCAATGTTATCTAATACCAACAAGGATAGTATCCGATACTATCTCCATAATCAAGGTAACATCCCATGACTGACGATCCAATAACAATACCAATTCGTGTACCATCGTGTTAAGAATCATAAGTAATATTTCTAAATACTTGAATTATAGTGATAATCAAATACTGGAAACTATCTGAGAATGTACTCGTCTATGGTCCAGAGCAATGATGCAAAACGGTGTCCGAACTGGTGTCACAGACCTATATATGGAATATTGCATTAATAGAAGGTTTTAGGAATGAGAATAAATTAAACAAGTCAACTTCTAGGTCATAAAATTATTTCTAAGTCAAACTAGTCAAACTAGGTCAACTCTATGCCAAACTAGTCAAACTTGGTCAAACTAGCTATTTCTAGGTTGCATGCGTCTATGTCAATGATATTGGGTTCATACACTATGAATCTGGGCCAAACAAGCTAGATCTAAGATGCTAAGAAAATAAAAGGATACCGTATCCTAAGATACGCAAGTTTTTAATACAAAAATAGTAATTTATATATATACACAAGGCAATACATAAAGTACCTTAGTTAACAAATGCAAATAGGATACCATGGCTTTGAACCAAAGCGTATCACACTATCTACACACCCCTCTCGATACTCAAATCCAATACCTTGAGCATCCCTCAATACCTTGGGTACTAACCCGATACCATGACATTTACTTCGGTATCTCAAGGTAATGTGCTCTTAGTATATGTTATCTACCAAATCTCTAAACTATAGGCTAATATGTATTTATCTAATATAAACTACTAGCTATATACTAATATGCATTAATTAATACCAATTACTATGCTATACTAACTACCCATGCAACTAATACATATATACATATATATACATACCTACATATATACATATACATAGGTAGAGATACAAATATATACATATACATATATATCACTAAGTAATACAAGTATATATATAGGTAACTAACTACTAATATACCAAGGAACTACACTGACTAATAACAACTAAACTATCTAATAGACTAACTAAACTAGCTAACTACCAAACCAAACTGGCTGTTGCGCGCCTCGCTACTACTAATGTACGTGCTGCTGCACACTGCAGCCGCTGCGCTGCTGCTGCTGTTGCAGACTGCTGCGCTGCCTCGCTGCAGCCGCGGTGCTGCTGCGCTGGAACTGCAGCTGCCATACTGCAGACCGCTGCTGCCTCTGCGGCGCTACCTTGCTGTAGTCGCGGTGCCACTACGTTGGGACTTCTGCTACCTCGCTGCAGACCGCTACAGCCCCCTCTGCGGTGCTGCCTCGCTATAGCCGCGGCGCTGCTGCGCCCTGAAACTGCTGCTGCAACGCTCTGAAAATATTGTTGCGGCTAGTGCTCATTGCGCTGCGCCTCCACCCCTAAGCACACACACTCACACACACAAACTATATATATATATATATATATATATATATATATATATATATATATATATATATATATACACATATACGTAACTATAAGTAGATACCAACATATATATCTATACATATATACATCACAACACTCTCTCATACACACAAGTATATATACACAAACACCTATAAGTATACAACTATATATATATATATATATATATATATATATATATATATATATATATATATATATATATACACATATACACATACATATGTAAACATACACAAAGCTATACATATATCAATATACATCTTCATACATACATATTTATATGTATATTAACATACACATATACATATAGATATATACTCTCTTATACATATAAACATATATACAACCATACACATATACACTTAGATATATTATATATACATATATAACACATAGCTATATATACTTACCTATATAAACACATATTTATATATCCCTACTTATGTACATATATATAAATCATACTTCACATATATATATAGAACTATGCATACATATCTACATATAGATGCACATAGATATCAATATACATATATAAACACATAATCACATAGCTATATATACATAACTATATAATATATTATAAATACATACAGTTATATATATATATATATATATATATATATATATATATAATATATATATATATATATATATATATATATATATATATATATATATATATATATATATATATTATCATATTAATAGTTATACATAAGTTAATTGAATTAAAAAGCAATGAAGCAAAGACGTGGAGTGCATCGCACCCGTATCACACTAGATCTATGATACGCTTGCGATACGAGTCCACCATACAACCAAATGTACCCCGATAGACACGAGCAAGTCTAATATAATAAATATGAACAATACAAAGAGTCAAATACATATCTACGTGTCCATGTTAAAATATGACATGCATAAAATCTCGTGTCGGAGGAAAAACCCCCAAATCAATACGTATCACCAAATTATTGGGATACGACCTACACGTAACTAATTGTGGATATGACACTAGCCCCAAACACACAATCACATGCCAAATTAATCTATAGGACCAATTGACACACACAACAAATGTCAATCTCGGAATTCTCCCAAAATTGACACAAAAAACACCATAACTGTCTCAATAGGCCTCCTATGAACACAAAACCAAATCCTATGGATAGCCTATGCATATGGGTTGATTTCTCATGGTTAAATCTCAAATTTAGAACCTAAATTAATGGAAAAAAAAACTGAATTGTACCTATTGGTAGATGGATTCCCAGTAAAACCTCCAAAATTGGTAAAATGAACCTTCACATAATTTGCGTGACATAATTACTCACAAATACAGAGTAAGGGAAACAACTACGACGTGATATGTCATTTTTAGGTCACAGCTGCGCTAACGTCATTATCAACTGCTATTGCAATAAAGTAGCAGTACTCACAGATAGGCAGTCAGCCTTCCAGTGACTCCAACAGAAAGAACCTACCCGGCAGCAACCTAGAGATCAGGTACAAGTATCAGAAGAGGAGGAGTTACCCTTCGCCTCATGCTACTCAACTGGAAAGGCTCCCGCCACCATAGGAAGAAGCCAATCAAATACCTCAAATCTGGAACACTCTACCACTACATCGCGAAGGCGATTATTCGGAGGGCTGACGACGGCACCTGCAGAAGGCGTCTTCCAAGGCACCCGCTCAAGGAAGAAGCTGTCAGCCCCTGGGGGTCGTTCTTCCTCAGAACCTCTAGGGTTGGCCCAAGCTGGGGGTAGTGTCCCCATGGACGTATGCGACAACTCGGCGTTTCGAGGGGATAGTAAATCTTAAGGGTCAGATGTCGGGTTCCCTAGAGTATCTAGTGTTGTGGGTAACAATCCTCCGAAATTGGATGATGGTGCGATGATACCTACCTCCCCTGAAGACTGTAACTCCCAAGGAATAGACAATGACATGCTTGGGGGTAATCACCCTCGAATAGCCAGAGTGTTATATGGAATTGGGAGTAGCATCTTCTTTGAGTCTGAAGACGACCATCTTCCCTGAAGACAGTGCAACTCAGGAACCGAAGATGGAAAGGCTCGGTGATTGCCAATGTCTCGATGCTCTTGAGGAAATGATACACACCATGAGTGCTACAATGCAGACTTTGGCACGGGCAATACTGGAGATCAAGGCAAACATGGTCCTGCCACCCTCAGGGCCCGCAGTAACTCTGCAAGCCGGGAGTAGCAATCTCCTAGTAATCTACGCCAACCCGTCATGTGGTAAGGATAGTGATTCCTAAGAACCAGACAATGAGATATCTGGGGGTAGCCTCCCTCGACGAGAGAGAGCATCATCCAAACTGGGGGTAAAACTCCCTTCAGTTCCGAAAATGATGCAAAACTACCAGTCTCCCTGGAGGACCGTACGACTCAGCTATTGGAATCCCCAAAGCCAAAGAGGACTTTCTTCGTGAATGAAGACATCATTGAGATCTTCTACTTACTGATAAAGGAAAACAAACTTCGGCTACCCAACATCAGGTGCCCTGATGAGGCTGTAAGGTCGATAACCCAAAATATTGCCTCTTTCATTGGTACATTCATCATCCAACCAGAGACTAATCTGTGTTGAAGAGATGTATCCATTAATTGATCAATGCCAATGAGCTCACCCTCGATTTCGAGGATAAGACGGCTATGGCGAACATAGTATCCCTCCAATTTGGCAACTTTCTACCGACGGAAGCCCAAGATGGAGTGGTACCAGTCCAGGCAACCAGGGAGGTCGTCAACCTCCCACAAGCTCACAACCGAGTAGCGGGCTTGTTATTGCTTACCATCCCAAGTGGTGAGGTCACTGCTGAGTCTCGCATGACTCATCAGCAATGGCGTATGATAGACAGCGCTCCATTGTACGCATCCGAGCAAGTCTTTAGCGCAAGGACGTATTACCCTCCATGTGCACACGATAGTACTTCTCGTTGTAACAAATCCTTACTGGCAATAGACAGTGTTCCCCAACGCAATTTTTAAAAAAATATAACAAGCGATGGTCTTCAACCTGGTAGACAAACGTGCGCACGCAGCAGTGATCCTACGCGCACATCTCAGTCAACTCCCTCGTGTATACACAACAGTGTTTATGTTCACAGAGCTCCTTATTCGGCGCAAGCTGAGTCATCAACAGTACTTAACGCAATAAATGATGAGCTACCCTAGTTCCATCATTACAGCCAACAATCACTCCATCTCATGTCGAAGATGGGATACGACCTCCAAAAAGCTGAAGGCCTGAACTTGGTAAAGGACGACATATTACTTTACAATCCGACAATTTTTACAATAGCACTTGCAAAGGTCTAGGATATGGAGATGTTTGTACACGCCATGACTCACAAGATGGCTGACATATTCCAACCTAAATGGGAAGGCCCGTTCATTGTTGAAACCGTGTTTCCCAAAGGCACATACTGGCTAGGGAAACCCAATGGCAACTTACTCATGATGCCTATCAATGACAAATTCCTAAAAGAAAGTACTACGTCTAACTAGACTTGTACTCCCCTCATCCCCAGCGGGACAGCCCAGAGGTGCAAGTCAACTCCTGGTTCTTCATCCCCAATAAGTGCTTATGTGCAATATTTTCCAATCAACTGTATCTGGGAGTCCCGGATACGCAACGGATGACAGATCCTCAAAATTCTCCAGCGGAACAGTCCTCAGGTCCACTCATACATTCCCACAGTGACCACTCAAAAATTAATCTCGTTAGATGCTATCCATGTTTATATTGCCTCTGAGCTATCGTCCCACCAATATCTCCAACGGAGCAACCCTCAAGTCTGTCTTTATGATCGGATAGACCACACTTAACAAATCACTCCCCAATAAGTTTTTTGGATATTGGTTCACGTCTATATTACCTTTGAACTGTTGTCCTAACATTTTTTTTCAGCTGAGTTTGCCATGTCCAAGTAATCTCTGAGCAAAATATCTCGGGTATTGGCTATCGATCATCACGTCCATATTACCTCTGATATCGGTTGTCACCCCCACTTATCATTCGTACTCACCAAGGTATACAGCGGTGTTAAGTCCACAAAAATTATCATGACCCTATTACCTCTGATAGGGTTTCATCTGGTACTTATTACTTACACTCTCGTATACAAAAAGTAATAGGTCCACCAAAAATCCCCTGGTGGGATACCCGCAATGGAAATGAATAGTTCAAGTCTGCATTTCCTCTGAACTACTTTCCTTTTGCCCCAGCAAAAAAAAGTCAGTTCATGTTCATATTACCTCTGAACTACGTCGCTCCACTATCCCCGCAGAATCATATCTTACCATGTCCACATTACCTCTGAGTAAGATATTTCTATAACTTTTTCATGTCCATGTCACCTCTGACTAAAGTTTTGCGCTTCAACTTTGCTACTATCACGTTCACATAACCCCTGATAGTGCTAGTCGTTTCAGCCTATTATCCGTACTTAAGGTACGCCATGTGTAATAAGTCCACAACCCAAGAGTCAGTCATGTCCATATTACTTCTGAGCAAACTTTCTGGCCTTGAACATCAATTATCACGTCCATACTATCTCTGATATCGATTGTCTTCCAACTTATCACCCGTACCCAATCCGGTGTGTGCCCGCGGTATTAAGTCCAAAAAACTGCCACGTCCATATTACCTCTGGCAGGGCTTGTCTCAAACCTATTACTTGCACTAACGTGCGCAAAAAATAATGGGTCCATAAAACCTGTCACGTCCATATTACCTCTGATAGGGTTTGTTTTCGAATCGATTACTCGTACCCCAAGTGTGCAAAATGGTAATAGGTCCACCAAAATCCTCCAGTGGGATATCCTTACAATCCATAAAACCTATCACGTCCATATTACCTCTGATAGGGTTTATTTTTGAATCTATTAATCGCACCCGGGGGGGGGGACACAAAAGGGTAATAGATTCACCAAAATCCCCCAGCGGGATATCCTTACAATCCATAAAATATATCATATCCATATTACCTCTGATAGGGTTTATTTTTGAATCTATTACTCATACCCCTAGTATGCAAAAGGGTAATAGGTTCACCAAAATCCCCCAGCGGAATATCCTTAAAATCCACAAAATATATCACGTCTATATTACATCTAATAGGGTTTGTTCTCGAATCTATTACTCGTACCCCAAGTGCACAAGAGGGTAATAGGTCCACCAAAATCCCCCAATGGGATGTCCACACTTACTTCAAATATTGTTCTATGACCATATCACTTCTAATACTAGCACCACAAATGTCACAACAGCGATAAAAGTAATTTCTCCTTTCATTAAAATAAAAAAAGGGGAGAATACAAACATCAATAAGAAGAAGAATTAGAGCCCTCCAAATTATTGAGGTATATTGCCAGAAAATAAAAAAATAAAAATCTAAGGACACAAATAATTAACGAGAAGCGTCTACAAAAACCTCCTCCTCCTTTTATAGATAGGGGTGCTTCGAAGTACAAGATGCCTCTGTCTACGTGGCAACCTAGGATAAGAGAGGCGATTAAGTTTTTGATCCATCGTCATCCTCAAATAAACCGATGCCTCGAGCCCCGTGTCAAAAGACGGTTCAGAATCCCAATAAATCGGCTCAAAGGTAGAATCAAATATTGTTATTTAATGCAGATTTTGCAGCATGGCAGAGCCCTCCATGCGACAACTTCTACATGCGTCAACCTGACGAACTTAGCAGAAGGAGACGAACAGTGAATGCGTGTCAATTTTATGCTTCTTATTCAAAGTATTCCAGACTTAGCCAAGTCTAAAAATATTGAAGGGGGTCTTATAGAAGCATGAAAAATCTCTTCATGCGCTACAATTTATAGTCAACAAATAAGCAAGAGACGCATAACAGGGGTGGATGGATAACATCCTCGGATACATGATGTCCCAAGACACATGCCGCCCTTTGACGCATCGTTCCTACAGTCACATCAGAGCATTTATGACTCTGACAATGTAGACAGTCATTCTGACCACCTCGAATCCTGCATCGAGGATTGGAATCCGAGTTGACGGCTTTATTATAATCACTTTTGGAAGTATACAGCTATTCAAATGCCATGAATGTAGAAGACGACAAAAATTTATGTGTCTCTGGCCCAATGCGTTCCAGACTCAATGTGTTACATGCATTTCTCGCTAATGCATTCCAGACTCCATGCGTTCCATGCGTCTCTGGCTCAATGTGTTCCAGACTCCATACGTTCCATGCGTTCTATGCGTCTCTTGCCCAATGTGTCCCAGACTCCATGCGGTCTATGTATCTCTGGCCCTTATTCCAACTAACAAGATCTTTCTATTACAACTAAAGATATCTTCGTACAGTTGATACGGGCTATGCGTCCAGCTGTCCAAGTCATGTCCACAACTGGTTGATAACAACCCCGAGATCTCATCAACAGCATATCTCAGCCAAGGCCATATGGCAATCTGACCATGGCTTGTGGCAACAGTTGTAACCATATTCTCTTGGAGGAGCCTTATGCATCTACCAAACAGAGGCATATGCGGCACTCATAGCCCATCAGCACGATTGCTATAAATAGGAGCAACTTGAACGTTCTAAAGGTCAGCTTTTTCTGCTTCAGAGAGAGACCGAACCAAAATGAGGCTGGCTGGCTATCTGTGAATCAATACCTAAGGGAGAGAGAAGAGCTTCTGAATTGGATCGTTCATGGAGTAAAGAGAGTTTTTAAATTCCTAACGCTCCATCGTCACCCCCTAAAAAATAAATTGTTACTTAGATTGTCTCCTAGGACTCTTCTTTGTAATTTTTTAGTTTGTTAAATCAAATCTAGTTCTCCTAATTCTCGTTTTGATATTAAATAGCAAACACTCATGCCCAATTTTTGGGTGCGGGTGAGTTTCTTAGATAGATATTGTAGCTGGCGTCGGGATAGTAATATTTTTTCGTACAATCTGGTCATCAACCGCGCTTACTCCCTCACAGAGCCATGCTCCAACAATGTGGCAGAGTAAAACACCCTCGTCATTGGGCTCCAATTCGCTAAACAAGTGGGAGTAGACTACATGGAAGCCTACGACAATTCTAAGCTAATAATCAATCAGGTCCGGAGAGAATACGAGGTCTGGCACGGGGACTTAATTCCCTACCACCAAGCCGCTCTTAGAATAATCTCCACCTTCGAGGGGTTCTACATAAAGTACGTCCCTCGGCTGCAAAATATCGAGGCTGATGTCCTGGCCTGCCTCGTAGCCTCTTTAGCAGTTTCATTCAATACTCATTAACTGGTCATCATGGTCGGTCAAGAGCTGGTCTGCACGAAGAATAATATTTGTCTGTGCCTAAGCTACTCAATAAAGACAAGTACCGACTCACATAATTGGAGACTCCCATTCATCGACTACGCAGTCTATGAAATTCTTTTCGAGAACCTAAAGGAAGCCACTTCTATAAAAAGACGTTCCCTCCGGTTCTATTATGATACGGCTACCAAAATATTGTATCGTCATTACTACGACGGTCTTATTCTATGATGCATATCGAATAAAGAAGCGAAGTAGGCTCTCCATGAGGCTCACGACGGGGTTTGTAGTGCCCATCAACCCGGACCCAAGCTACAGGACCGTCTCCGGAGAATAGGTTATTATTGGCCGACAATGGTAGCGGAGGCTGTTGACTATGTGAGAAAGTGACAAGTGTGCCAAATCCACACAGACTTTATCCACCATCCCTCAGAATTCCTACACCCAATGGTAGCATCTTGTCCATTCGAATCATGGGGAATGGACAAAATTGGGCCAATTAGTCCACCTTATTCTAAGGGACATCGATTTATCTTGGCTATCACCGACTACTTCTCCAAATGGGCAGAACTCGTTACACTCGTTGAAGTCAAGACCTCAAACGTGATTAGCTTTGTCAAGCAGCACATCATATACCACTTTTTCTTCCCACGGAGGATCAACTATGACAATGATCCACAGTTTGTAAGTCATAATTTTTATCAATTTTATGACAAAAACCGAATACATAATGTAGCCTCGACGGCCTACAATCCAGCAATAAATGGTCTGGCGGAAGCATTCAACAAGACCATCATAAAGCTACTCAAAAAATTTGTGTCAATCAATAAACGCGACTGGAATGAGAAACTGGGTGAATGTCTTTAGGCCTACCGTACCACATTCCGGACATCTACTGGCAGCATGCCATTATTTTTAGTCTATGGGAGCGAGGCAGTCCTCCCTCTCTAGATCCAAATCCCCTCGCTCCGAGTGGTCCTTTCCAACCAATTGACCGTTGACGACAATCACCATCGACGGTTACAAGAGTTAGAAGACTCGACGAGAAGTGCCTCTTAACTCAACAACACATTGAGCTGTACCAAGCGCGCCTCTCAGGAGCCTTCAACAAACGAGTCAAGAAGAGGACTTACTAAGTGGGTGACCTAGTCCTAATTGTAAGAAGATTGATGGTTATGAACCACAAGATGTTAAGTAAATTCTTGCCTAAATGGGAGGGTTCGTTCATCGTGGAGTCTGTATTCTCCAACTGTGCCTACTGGGTCGCAAAACCCAATGACGACTTGCTCATGATGCTTATAACCGGCAAGTTCCTTATAAAGTACTATATCTAAGCTAGACTTGTACTCTATCATCTGTACAACCAAAATATACAGTATATATTCCCCGTCGTTCATCATCGGCAAGCGTGTAAGCACAATATGCACTTTCCTTGCCATAAAAGTTTGATAAAAGCCATTATATGTATTAAAGAATCCTAAATACGCAACAAATAGTGGATCCTCAAAAGCTCTACAGTAGGACAACCTTCAGGTCTATCCTCATTCTCAGGTAGACCACCCCCAATCAGTTCTTTTGGGCATTAGTTCACGTCCATATTACCTCTGAAATATTGTCCTAATCGATTATATGCAGTAGGGTTTGCCATGTCCATATTACCTCTTGAGCAGACATCTCTGTATGACCATCGATTTTCACATCCATATTAATTCTGACATCAGTCGTCATTTAAACTTATCACCCATACTTAACTCTAAGTACGCTAGCGGTATTAAGTCCACAAAACCTGCCACATCCATATTACCTTTGGCAGGGCTTGTCTCGAACCTATTACTTGCACTCAGGTGCACAAGAAATTAATGGATCTACAAAACCTATCACGTCTACATCACCTCTGATAGGGTTTTGTTTTAAATCTATTACTTGTACTCAAGTGCGCAAGAAGTAATAGGTCAACCAAAGATCCTCCAATGGGATATCCTCAATGGAAGCAAACGGTTCACGTCCATATTACCTCTGTACTATGAGCTGCCCATATTATCCATCCAAAGAAAATAGCCACATCCATATTACCTCTGGCTTGTTTCCTTTTCCTTCCACAAAAATATCGGGATACTACCTAACCTCTCGGTATGTATATCAATTAGCTCGCGTCCACACTAGGCTATCATCCTCATACCTCCTCAGTTGGGTTTGTCATATCCTCCTTACCTCTGAGCAAAACCTCTGACTTGAATATCGATTATCATGTCCATACTACCTCTGATATCGGTCGTCATCTAAACTTAGCACCCGTACTTAACTCTAAGTATGCCAGCGGTGTTAAGTCCACAAAACTTGTCATATCCATATCACCTCAGGCAGGGCTTGTTTCGAATATATTACTTGCACTCCGGTACGCAAGAAGTAATAGGTCCACCAAAAATCCCCCAGTGGGATGTTCGTGAAAGACTATGGTATCGTTCTATGTCCATATCTGTCACGCCCCAGTCCCAAAATACGTAGGACTAGGAGTACGTAACACGCCCAGTACTCGTATGTATATGAACTCCAATATATAAAAACCATATACACACGTACGATGTTTATGAATATCCAATCCACAAGTGGTAATATACTGTCACAACAAGTCATATGCAATCTATATCTCATCCACAGCATAAATAGTCAGTAGGAATAAAAGCTGAATAACAACTGAATATCCAAAATGAGTATCAAGTCTGATAGTCGGGTGAAAACAAATCCACTATAAAATGATTATTCTGATGTAGCAAAATATCTCTAAATAACGTTAATAAATCACAGATACTCTGAGAATAAGATCTCCTCAGTCAGGTACGTAGAGTCAGGTCCAGGCCCGTACTCCTGTGGGTACTCCTGCTCGTCCATATCTGGAAAGGAACCAGGTCCTCAGAGGGATGTAACAAGATACATAAAAATATGCCAATAAGTACTGAAATATAAACATCCAATGGTTCGTCTAACCGTCTAAGTGAATACAGTTTTGAGAACAACTTTCCACCAAGTGGGCTATCTGGCTAAAATATGGGATTGGCGTGACCCTCTCGGAGAATCAGGAGCCTCAAAGCATGTCGTCAAATTTTAAATTCAATTTTTATTATCAATATATCAAATAGGTGATCCAACAATCAAAATTTAACTTTTAATTAAAATCATCAAATTGTAAAATTTTGAATTTAATCCATCAATGTTCATGTTTAGAGTTCTATATTTTTTTTCTCCTCAAGATTTAAATTATTAATTCAATCTCTAATATTCAAAATTTAAATCATGTGCTCAAATTATAAATATTTCGTCTGCAATATCAAAATTTGAATTTTATTCTATAAGGCATTCTTATCTTTAAAGTTAAATCCTCATCATCTAAATCATTCTTCTAAAAATTCTCAAAATTAAAATGACTTAAATCTCTCAATCTAATTTTACTTGATCATAATCTAAAAATTTACCTCAAGTTGACAATGCAACTTCTACCCAACTTAGAATTTATCGATCTATCACATAGGTTATACATTTAAGAAAAACGTCCTCAAATTATTTAATTGTGTTATTTAATCCATAAAATATCTCACATGTTTTATGTCCTTAATTACAAAAGATAGTCACCAAGTAATATGATTGGCCTATGGGGTATATCTAGTACTCTCCGTGTATCAAACTTATACCAAGCACGAGCGTTCGTCTTTCTGAAATAGGGGAAGACGAAAAACAATGATAAAGAATTCAAGGAGGAGGTGATAGAATACAAGTACGGGGTTCAGGCGATTAAAGAATTCAAAAAAAGAGTTGTAACGGCAGTTGCGGATGAGATCCTATTTTGGTAAATTCTTATTTGCATGCTCATATCAGTACAATTATATAACTGATACGATATGCTCGAACATGTCTAGAGGGCAAGTATATTAGTCTAACAAGCTGATTCAACTATATCCCAATCCACGTAAAGTAGTTATTCGAAGAGCGAACCAAGCGCACTAAGGTTGATCAGACCAGTTTCTCAGAGGGACATAACAAACTAGTAGTTATGCGAAGAGCGAACCACGTAAAGTAGTCCTGCGGATACTCCTGATCGTCTATACCTAGCAAGGGACCAGTTTCTCAGAGGGACATAACAAGATATATAGAAGCATGCCAATTGAATACAAAAAAATATGCATAATAGACAGAAAATATATAAGTACGCTGTACAAGATAATCTATATGAAATGCATAATGAGGACAACTTTTTGACGTATGGGCATCGGTAGGCTACTCTATCTAATCTCACAACTCACACACACGTCAGGAACATCAGAAATCGACATACCGCGAGGGTAGCGACCAGCGTAACACCAAAAATTAACATACCACGAGGGTAGCGACCAACGTGACACAACTACCATAGTGCGTGCTAGTTACTACATTTTATCAGAGTGGTTATAGCCCATACGCCTACTGATTATCCTCCCCTCCCATGATACTATATGTCAAGTGTGTGTCAACATATATATAGTATATAATTATGACTGAAAGAAAACACACGTGCAATGAGTATATAAAAATATAATAAGCATGCAAGGTACTGTAAGCAATTTGGCAAGGTATACTTGCCTGATCTGAAAAGGGATGAAGTCGCAACTCAAGGCGTCGTCCGATCTACCCATCACATAAATTAAACAAGTTAGGTTACAAAAGTGGGTGAATAGGTTCCTCCATTTTAATCTATTTTAATTCTGAATAAAATAACCTAAAATAGTATTTTAATCTTATTATAATCTAATTTTATTGTTAAATCCTAATTTTGGTCCAAAGAAAGTCAACTTTATGGATTTGTTATCCGTGGCACGCAAATCGAGACAATCCATTGACAAAAAAGGCAACCGACTCAAATCCTTGATTTGTTTGTAGAATTCTATAGATTTTAGTGCTATATAAATACTGGAATCGACGGTTTCATAAAATCACAAGTCGGTAAAGAGTTATGTCTACAAGGGCGCACAAATGATAATTTTTGGTGGTTTTCTATTTACATCTACGTTGCACAAATTTTATAGTAAATTAAACTTACATGTTAAATTCTGGAAATATTATTTTATATATGTTAATCATGTCAACTTTCTAAAAATTCAAACGGTTCGTAATTTCGAATTCGGGATCTCCCGAAATTTTGAAATTACAGAAACGCGTTTCATTTCGGACAACTGGCACTTTTAGAATTTTTTGGAAAAATAGGTTCATAAATTATTAAAATAATTTATAAATTCAGAAAAATAACCTTGATATAGTTCTAACAAAAAAATTTGGAGCACGTTTGGAGTCCGGAGCTAGGAGATATCGTCTTTTTAATTCGTCATAACTATTAGAAAATAAGGCTGAATTTATGACTAATTTCGGCTATTTTTTGACGAAAAAGAGAGGAGTTTGGGGAAGAAAATTATGAAAGATAGTTTATTTCATAAGTCTAATAGGTATTTATAATTGTGGAGACTACTTAATTGAATACGACTAGGATTTACAAATTTGGATATGATTAGGTTGAGTTTAAATAAGGATAGAATATGCATGAAATTGCTTTCCTAGTAGGCTTAGTATTTGAATTAATTTAAAATAGAGTTTGAGTTTATCTCAATAATTTTAATCTTAAATATAATTAATGATAATGCAAATAATTTATATATAATCATATTAATATCTATTAACACTAAATTAGCATCTATCTAATATTAAGACTATATATATCCAAATAAATCCTAAATAATTTTAAAAATCTAAATAAATTTCTTAAAATTCTAAATAAATTACATAAAAATATAGTTAAATATTTTAACCTAAAATAAATATTTGGTAGGAATAATATGCAAGTATGGTCTCATTGTAAATCATGTAAGTCCGAGAAATTTATGTTCCCTATGTTTTAATTATCTAAAATTTCTAGAAAAATCTCCAAAAATCTAAAATAGCATAAAAATGATTCTAAATAAATATTTACAAAAGTAAATATACTAAGAAATTTATTTTCTAATTAACTAAGAGAATAATCTAAAGTTATTCAATATTTAAAATAATCTATAATAAATATAATAATATAAAATACCCACAAAATACCTATTTTTGGTGAGGGGGTTTACACTAACTCACATGTTATATTAACTATCAATACAACTAATATATAGACATATATATATATATATATATATATATATATATATATATATATATATATATATATATATATATATATATAACTTAGAGATATCCATATCCATAAGAGGTATAACTAAAAAGATACTAACTAACTAGATACTACTAACTAACTAGTTAACTAACAAATTAATAAACTAGCTAACTAGTACCTACAAATTACTGTTAATGTTGTGCAATGCATCCTAATGTTGCTACTTTTCCGAATTACTGTTGCTACTACAGCTGCTTCTGCAAGCTGCTGCTGCTGCTGTTGTAAGTTGTTGCTGCTGCTTCGGTAAGCTGCTGCTGTTGTAAGTTGTTGCTGCTGCTTCGGTAAGCTGCTGCTGTAAGTTGCTGCTGCTGCTGCTGTTGTAAGTTGCTATTGCTACTGCTCTAAGCTGCAGCTGCTGCTGCTGCTTCTCTAAGCTGCTTCTTGAGTCTTCCCACCTCTTGCACATACCACCTTTTACGTATATATATATATACATACACAAGACTATATACATATATAGATATAGATATATCTATATATCTATACATAATTATACATTTATCAATATACATATATCTATAGATTCAAGTGAACTTTCACATTATATACAATACATATATAATCATGCACATACATATATACATATAGGTAGATACATCAACCCTTTCAACTATACATATATGTATATATAGACAAACACATATACATAAGTACATATATATAAATACACATTTACATATATACGTATACGAACATAACACATATACACTACTAGATTCCATACATATATATACATATATATTCCACATACATATATCATATATCATACTATTCAAATAGCTATTATATATATATATATATATATATATATATATATATATATATATATATATATACAACACATATGTATATAGATACTTGATACACTAGCAAATATAACTACATATATATACATAACAATATATCTACATATATGCATATGAATACATCTACTACAATTAGCTAAGAACAATGGAAATTGGACTAAAATTGAAATACAACAAACACGTGGAGTGCATCGCACCCGTATCACACTAGATCTATGATATACTTGCAATACGAGTTCACTACACAACCAAACGTACCCCGAAGGACACGAGCAAGTCTAATATACTATTTATGAATAATACAAAGAGTCAAACACGTATCTACCTGTCTGTGTCAAAATGTAACATGCACATAGTCCAGTGTCGAAGGAAAAACCCACAAATTAACACGTATCACCAATTTATTGGGATACGACCTACACGTACCCAATTGTGGATACGAAACTAGCCACAAACACACAAACACATGTCAAGTTGATCAATAGGACCAATTGACAAACACAACAAGTGTCAATCTCGGAATTCTCCCAAAATTGACACAAAAAGTACCATAACTTTCTCAATAGGCCTCCTATGAACTCAATTCCAAATTCTATGGGTAGCCTATGCATATGGGTTGATTTCTCATGGTTAATTCTCAGATTTAGAACCTAATTAAAGGGGAAAAACTGAATTAAATCTATTGGAAGATGGATTCCCAATGCAACCTCCAAATTTGATAAAATTGATCTCCAACTTGTAGATCCTTGCTCATCTTTGTAGATCCTTGCTTTCTCCTTCTAGATCCTTGCTCTACTAGCCTCCAATGGTGATTTGGGAAGGAATTGGGATGAAATTTGGTAGGAAATTGATGTGAGAATAAAGAAATTTGGTTGAGGAAAATTCTAGATCTAGATTTAAAATAAAAAGAGGAGAGAGAAACTTTCCCTCCCTCTTTTAATAGGCCGACCCCCCTTGCCCCTTCCTCAAGCTACTATGTAATGACCATTATACCCCTTGGAGCCTCTCATAAAGAAATGATTAAGGAGAGAAGGTTCTAGTCTAATGGTTTTAATTAAACTAATCATCCTCCGAATCAATGGGCTTCTAGTTGGACTCAATTCTAACTAATTATAAATGTTGGTCCATGGATCTAATCTAAACTAGTTAGGTCCACTAACACAAGTCCAAAACAATAAACTAACATCTAACAATAACTAAATAATATAATAAATAATTATTCATTATGCATAATATTAAATTAATTATGAAATGACTAAAATATTATTTCCTAGAAAATATGGTAGCGATACCTTATTTTATGAATAAAGGGATAACTTTGAACTACTCGGATATTGCACATCTTAACACATTATATTCCATTGAGCACGGTCTAGGCCTGCATATACAGTTGACTACCACCAAGGCAGTCAACCAAGTTCTCCCGAGTCAGAACTCCTACTTCATAGTTCCAGCAAAGAAGAGCGGAGACAAACTCATCATCTTCGGCAAAGTGAAGAGTCCTTAATCCTTCGTCCCAGAGTAACTGGAGCCAGAACTCGATACCGGCAAAATACCACTGCACCAGTATAGTTCTCAAACCAAGCACCTTATCCAAAATATGGGGTAAGATCTGAAAGTCGCTAGGGGCTTAAACTTCGGCAAAGAATGACGGTTGCCTCTACGTCTGCAGGTTTCTGCATGCAAGTCCGAGGACTAATACCTTGAGACCAAGCATGGCTTAGGGTACGTCACGACCCCTGCGACCCCCGAAGGCTCGGATGAAGAAGATGAGTTACACTCTCACTATTCATAATCTTCCTCTTAGGACTCCGATATCAGTATCGGAAAGATGCTCAAACAAATATTGTCTACCAACATAGTGTAAGTTGACCCTGAGGGAGACGACGAGGATCCACCTGAACTATTTTATGTAGAACCGTTGGCCCAACGCCTAGATGCACAATTGAAGATGCGGTTTGAACAACGAGAACCTCCCACTGAGGATGAACTCATACAAATCAATCTGGGCGACGAATACTTCCCTTAATCGATCTTCATCAGCAAGAGTTTGTCCAATGGGGATCGAGAATCCCTTCTACAGCTCGTCAGAAAATACATCGATGTCTTCGCCTGGAGTTACAAAAATATGCCAGGACTGGGCCCTTAAATCATAGTCTATAAACTTAACATCTTGCTGAACACTAAGCCAGTCAAAAAATAGCAACGGCGGTTTCGATTGGATATTTTGAATGCCATCGAAATTGAAGTCAACAAACTGATAGCTAGTGGCTTTGTCCGCGAGAAAAAATATCCAAATTGGGTAGCCAATATCATGCCCATCGTCAAAAAGAACGGGAAGATCCGGATCTATATTGACTTCCGTGATCTAAATGCGGCATATCCTAACAAAAAGTTTTCCTTTTCGATCATAGATATAATGATCGACAATACTTTTGTCTTCGAGCGCATGTCCTTCATGGACGGATTCTCAGGCTACAATAAAATCAAGATATTTTTTGACGACAAGAAGCATACATCATTCTGAATGCCGATAGGAGTATACTGCTACATAGTCATGCCCTTCGGTCGGAAGAAGGCAGGTGTTATATAATAGTGAGCTATGAGCACTATATCCCGTGAATATCAGCACTAGACAATGGAGTGTTACGTTGATGACATCGATGTCAAGAGTCGATCTAAAGATAATCCACTCCGCGACTTGAAGACTGTGTTCAACCTGATATGTTCGAACCAGCTCAAGATAAATTCTACCAAATCCTTCCTGGGAGTCTCCAGCGACAAATTCTAGGGTGTTTTTATAACTTCGAAGGGTATCCACGTAGACCCGGACAAGACTAAATCCATCCTTGAAATGTACCCACTGAAGAACCTCAGAGAATTTTGTGGCCTTAAAGGAAGACTAGCATACATTAGGAGGTTCATATCAAACCTCTGTGGAAATTATCAACCGTTCACTCAGCTCATAAGAAGGGAGTCTTTTTTGTCTGGAACAAATAATATCATCGCACCTTCAACGATATCAAGGAGTTTCTCATGAATTCCCCAATATTGGTGGCCCCCATTGTGGGAAGACCCTTCTTGCTATATGCGCAGGCAATAAATCACTTCCTCAGAGCTCTACTAGCCCATAAAAGTGATATAGGTCACGAACAGGCCATCTACTATATCAGTAGAATGATGGCCGGCACAGAGCACAGGTACAACCCCATCGAGAATGAGAGACCGCTCAAGTCTTCGCCATTCAGAAAACCCGATATTACATAGCAGTACAAACCATCCATGTGATCTCGCGAGGTAATCCTCTCAGGGTCCTTATAACTAAACCTGGAGCGCTCAACTCCCACCTAGCCGCATGAAAAATACTGCTGTCACCATACGACATGGTATTTGTCCCACAAAAGGAGATCAAAGGCCAAGCATTGACAGATTTCCTAGCAGCCAATCTGTATCAAAAATCTCTAAGCTCTACTTGGAGATCCCAAACAAAGTAACAGGCTCAAATATTACCAAAAGCGCAAAAATTGTTTGGCGAATGTTCTTCGACAGTGCTTCAAGAATAGACCCCAAAGGCGATATTGTCGCTGGCATCGGAATAGTACTAATTTTCCCGTAGGATCTGGTCATAAACCGCACTTTTTTTATCACTACCACTTTTCAAGATAAGGGTATTTATGTTATTAGTATTATATTTATTGATTTAAATAATAATTGGTATGGTTGTTTAAATATAAATATTTTATATAGAGGATGGTGCATGATTAGTCCCTTTGTTAGACTAATTGCTAATGAACCCAACTAAACTTGTCATGACCAATAGAGTAACCAATTAATTAGTCTTGGTTAATTCACTACTAGAAAAAGCGTGATTAGCGACGTATTTTAGCGACGTCAGAGGAAATATCGCTAAAATGTCTAATTTAGCGACCCTATATAAAAAATATCGCTAGACGTCGCTAAATGGCGACATTTAGCGACGTTTAGCTACTTTTATTAAGATTTTAAAAGACTAGTCGCTATAAGTTCAATTAAGGTCGTTAAACGTCGCTAAAATGTCTAATTTAGCAACGTTTAGCGACGTATATAGCAACGTTTATATTAAAAATATTTAGCAACGTGTTTAGCGACGTCGCTAAAATTTAATCTAGCGACATTTTTATTTGACGTCGCTAAACGTCGCTAAAATTTGGTTAATTAGGGCTCGGTTTCATTTTTTCCCGACTGTCGAAAATCTTTCGATTTCAAAAACCCAAAAATTTCCCCTTCCCTCCCCCCCCGCTCCGGCGACTCTCCTCAGCGGCTACTCCGGCTTCCTCCTCCTCCTCGAGCTCTAGGTAAACCCTAACTCTCTCTCTCTCTCTCTCTCTCTCTCTCTCTCTCTCTCTCTCATAGGACACATGTGTGATACTGACACAGATACGACACACACACACAGACACTAACACTGACATAGATACTACATACACACACACACGCACACACACACACGCACTGACACAGACACTGATCAGGACCTAGGGTTAGGGTTAGGGTTAGGTTTTTTGACCTGGGGTTAGGGTTAGGGTTAGGGTTTTTGATCAGGATTGATTTCTAACACCTACCTATCCCCCACGATTACATCCTGACACTACACTCGACACACACATGCACACTAAAATATATGTGCACTAAACGTCGAGAAAGCAACAGGAGTAGTGACTATTGGCACCAAATGCCAGTGCGTATAGTGTCTATATTGTTAGTATTATTTGTGTGGTTGGTATTGATACTTTTATATTAGTTAGAGTGTGTGTGAGAGTGTTATTGAAGTATGCAGGGAGGGTATATCAAAGTTGAGGGTATCATAGTGGTGTCCTATGTTAACAGCAAATGAGTGAGGAGATGGTGTATACTGATACAAGTATATCAGTGAGTATGACTCAAGTTGGGTTTTAGATGTGCAAGTAGAGGTTTGAGTGCCCACAAACACATAGATTAAGGTACATATATAAGCATGGCAAGTAAAGGTAACAGTAGCAGTGAGCACTGCTTACTAGCAGTGAGCAGGGGGAGACTTGAGGCACATCAGCCCAATATGCATTGGATCATGCTGAGGTAAGTCAGATAGTCCACCATAGGAAGAACTGCAGTAAGCATCAATATGGGGGAATCAGGTTGCTGTTTAGGTGTAGTTCAGTGGGTGTTGTGTTCATATTTGAATACAGTTAAGTCCAGGGAAGGAAGTTGATTGTGGAACTTAAAGTTGATGACTGTTAGTTCAGTGGCACACTGTCTGTAGTTAGATGATTGATGATGGTTAGTATATAGTGAAGGTTAGTGTCAGGTAGTTGTAGGAGTATGATAATTAGATATGACTTTTAGTTTGGTATTCGAATTAGAGGCCATGATGTAGTGTCAATTGTTAGTAAATGTTAAGTTATATGTTAAAGGGTGGTTAGTGTAACATGTTAGTTGGGTATTGTTCTCAGTTTGTAGGTAAGTTAATACTTGATGACTATTAGTTGATAGGTGTATGTGTTAGTTTAAATGGTTAGTTGTTGTGAATATTGCTTATTTTAGACTTTGATAAATAAAAGTATGTATTATATCAGTTATGATTTTTATAGTACGATTAAGTTATGAAGTTAGGTAATAAACCACTGTATGTAATGATTTATATGATACAAACTGTTATTTTTGCAGAAGTATCTAGAAATGGATATGAATTACTATCTGTGTCATCGTTCATGGATGTACAACCGTCATCCTGATAACATGTACGATGTGCGGGATGAATTCATTGAGGGTGTACAGCAGTTCCTGCAGTTCGCCAAGGCGTTCCCTCAGTACATGGACGGTACCAAAATTAAGTGTCCGTGTGTGAGATATCGCAACAGGAAATATTATCCAGAAGTGGAAGTCACATATCATTTGTACTCGAAGGGCTTCATGCTGAATTACTATCAGTGGACCGTGCACGGAGAACTTGCGTCTCTATCATCGAAGTCGGAGCATTATGTGGAGTTGTATATGGATGTCCATGACCACGATGCTTACGACGACGGGTGGGTGAACATGGTTTATGATGCGGCGGGGCCTAGTTTTAATCCGGACAATTATGATACGGTGGGACCTAGTTGCAATCCGGATAATTATGATGCAGCTGAGGAGGCACCGAATGCTGATGCTGCAAAGTTTATGGAGTTGCTGGAGAATGCAAGGACTCCACTATATCCTGGTTGTGAGGATCATTCACCGTTGGAGGTGGTTACAAGATTATTGAGCATCAAGTTCGATTTTAACATGTCACAAGAATGCTATAATCGACTGATCGATTTGATTATAGAGATCTTGCCCGAGGGTGCAAAGTTGCCTAAAGACTTCTATCGATCTAAGAGGATGGTGAGATCGCTCTGGATGGGATACGAAAAAATTGATGCATGTCACAACGGGTGCATGTTATACTACAAAGACGACAAGGATGAAGATGCATACAGATTTTGTGGTGTTGATCGCTACAAGGCCACTGTTAGAGGAAAGTCTGTCGGTGCAAGGAAGCCTACCGATTCGATGCACTACTTGCCTTTGACGCAGCGGTTGCAGCGATTGTTTATGGTTAAGGAGACTGCAGAAAATATGAGTTGGCACAGGCGAAAATAGATCGAAGGAGTATTGAATCATCCATCCGATGGAGAAGGATGGAAGCACTTTGATCGAGAGTATCCACATTTTGCTTCAGATCCGCGTAATATCAGATTGGGGCTCTCCTCTGACGATTTTACCCCATTTGGACTTTCGGGCTCCCAGTATTCTTGTTGGCCTGTGATCGTCACTCTGTATAATCTAACGCCTTGGATGTGCATGAAGACTCCATATATGTTCCTAACTGTTATTATCCCAGGTTCGAACAATCCATAGAGGAACATCGATGTGTATTTACAGCCTTTGATAGATTAGTTGAATCAGCTGTGGGAAGTAGGTGCCAACACGTATTATGTTTCTAGAAAGCAAAAATTTTAGATGAGGGCAGCACTAATGTGGACCATAAACGACTTTCTGGCCTATGGAATATTATCGGGATAGAGCACCCATGGTCGTCTCTCATGTCCGTATTATATGGACCATACTAAGACTTTTCGTTTGAAACACGGAGGCAAACCGTGCTTCTTCGATTGTCATCGACAATTTCTGCCGAAGGATCATCCATACCGGAGAAACCGGAATGCTTTTCGTGCGGGAGTTATGGAGAAGCCAATCCACCGCCAAGGTAGCCCGGATACACGATATGGAAAGAGGTAAAAGATTTACCAAGTGCTATCGAAGAGCCTGCTAAGGGGTACAAGTGTGACGGATTTGGTCGCACCCATAACTGGACGAAGAGGAGTATATTCTAGGATCTGCCATATTGGAGCACCAATCTGATCAGACATAACCTTGATGTCATGCATATCGAGAAGAATGTGTTTGATAACATAATTAATACTGTAATGGAGGTAAAGGGGAAGACGAAAGATAATCCGAAGGCCAAGTTGGACTTAGAAAAAATATGTAGACGTCGTGCATTGCATTTGATAGAGGAGGGAAATAGAAAGTTAAAGCAACCTAAGTCAGTTTTCTCACTGGAGAAAGAGGATAAAGGCATACTTCGTAGGAGGATTCAGGGTCTAAAGTTTCCAGACGGGTACGTGTCAAACTTGAGAAGATGTGTCAACCTCAAGGAGAACAAACTGGCGGGTATGAAGATCCACGATTGTCACGTATTCATGGAGAGGTTAATTCTGATTGCATTTCGGGAATTCTTACCGCATGTCGTTTAGGATCCATTGACAGAGCTCAGCATATTCTTCAGAGATCTTTGTTATACTAAGTTGCTCGTCGATCGTCTAGAAAAGCAGGAGAAGGACATTGCGGTAACACTATGTAATACTATAAGGGCTCTATTTGTGAAGCTTATGTTCTCGAGGAGATTATAAACTTTTTCTCGACGTATTTCAAACCGCATGTTGCTACTAATAGAACGAAAGCTCCGAAAAATGACGATGCATATCAGGAATCTAATGATGCAATACTCAAAGTATTCAATGCGTCCGAAAAACCTTCGGGAAAAATATAGAAGAGATATTTGTATGACGACGAGCTAAGGGCTGCTCAGTTGTATATATTACTCAATTACGACAAGGATGAAATGGAGAAGCTAGAGGGATAAGTAATTAATATGTCCACGTTTACATCATCTCAATATAATAGTATAAGATACTATTATGCTACTAATCAGCAGTTGCTTCATTATTTTTTAGCACATATAATGATGAGTGGAGGTCGGTTAGACCCTACATAATAGACGAAGAAGTAGAACAAGAAATGAGATGCCATTTTCCTTCTTGGTTGAGCGCATATGTAAGATACTTGGTAATTACTTTTTAATTTTATACTTGCAAAACAAATAACTTACTATCGCTACTTTGGTATTTAGGTCGATCGTCTAATAACACCCGAGACTGAATCTATTAGAACTCTAGCCAAGGGACCAATTACTGCCGTTAAAATATGGCTAAGTTTCTGTGTGAATGGGTTCAGGTTCAAGTCAACAAATGCTCCTATCAAAGACAGCTTTATGGAATTGATTCTACGAAAAATAGTTGTTTATGTATCAAATCTACAAACTACAAAGACGTCGATCCAGACAATGATTTCTTTGGCATCTTACGAGAGATTGTGGAGTTGACATATAATTATGGCATAGAACCTGTTAATATCGTGCTATTCAAGTGTGAATGGTTTGATCTGATTCAAGATCAAGGTTGGAAAATTGACAAGCATGGCCTTGTGGATATAAACTACAAGCATAGATATCAAGGCTATGAATAATTTGTCCTATCAAGTCAGGCTCAGCTCATATACTTCACAACTTATCCTAGACGGGGGAAAGTGAGGTCAGATTGGTGGGCAGTATGCAAGACTAAATCTAGAAATACCTTTGACATTGATGAAATAGCTTATCAGGAGGACGATCTACCTCTTGTAACAAATATTGTAGATGTGGACTCAACGAAAGTTACTCATTACACGAGCAATAATGTAGAAGTTGTAGAATTATCCGAAGAAGAAGACGAAGACGAAGACGAAGTAGATGAAAGTGAAGACGAGGAGGAGAAAGAGGGAGAGGAGGACGAGAAAGGCGAACAAGATAAATTTTCTGAAGATGATTAAAAATAAAATATTTTGCCTGTAGAATGTAACTATATTTTGATTGTAGAATGTACTATTTTAACGAATATATATATTATATTTTGACTGTAGAATACTTTGAGATATGCATCACATTTTGACTGTAATGTAACTATATTTTGACTGTAGAATGTACTATTTTAACGAATATATGTATTATATTTTGACTGTAGAATGCTTTGAGATATGCATCACATTTTGACTGTAGAATGTACTATATATTTGTGTTTTTCTATATTCATCATATGTTGTTATCAGGTATGACAGGACGACGCGGAGGATTCGGCAGGTCCCAAGGTAGATAGAGTGCTCCTCCGGTACTGCCTATTGTTGGTTCCGGATCGTCGTCGCCCAGTACTCCAGTATATCAATCACTCACATCTCCGACTGTTGGGACGAGTAGTTCCAGGCGTGATTGTACTCCCTCGTCCAGCGTTCCTCCTACTGACAGAACCATAGGGACAGATGAGCATGTCGATGAGTCCACGTTGTCCCAGCATCAGCAAGATCCTCCATGCGCACCTCTGGAGGAGACGAGGACAGAGATTTGGACCGACGGTACAAAGTAAGTCAATTAGATGGTTTAGCATAATATATATTGTGTATTTCTTTATTCATCGTATATTAACTTTTTTGATCAAAATAATTATCTCTGTATAGATATCGTCCATCGTCGGTTCAGAGACGCCTGGGCCAATTTTTGAGGAACAACTACGGTGGCCCTTGGATCAACTACTCTGAGGCTCCGGAGGAGAGGAAGGCATTCTGGTTTGCGCACTTACAGGTAAAAGTATATTAAATAAATCCTCTAATTTATGCATATTATATAACTTATCTGTGATGCTCACTTACTAAATTATTTATTGTAGCAAACGTATTTCTATCCTCCGTACCGGGCTGAGTTGATCGAGCGGCTCTTTCCTACCGTTGTCGCCAAGCTTATCCGAGATGCTCTGGATGACCAGAAGGCTCGTGATCGTACTGGAAAACTGATCCAAGGATGGATCACGCCTGAGCAGTGGACTGCGATGAGGGCTGGATTCGACGATCCGAGCTACAAGGAAAGGTCTAAGAAGGCCAAGGCGGCTAGGCAGAATGCTGCCAAGTGGTATGGTGGCTCGATTCCGATGACGAAATATTTTCGTCGTTTGGTATATTTTTTCTTTTAAAATATATTATTTTAATGTAAGTACCATAAAATTGTAGTAGGAAAAAAATTTAAGTTTAGTACTAAATAATATATTTTTAACAGGTACAGAGGGATGAAGGTGCAAACATGGTGACCGTCTTCTTGGCCACCCATCGCAAGGACGGAAATCTCATTGACGAGAGGGCCTCACAGACCTATGTAAGTATTACTTAACTTTGTGTTAATTTTAATATAACTTAGGCAATTATCGAGTTTTCAAACTTTTCTAGGCCGAGTATCATAGGCTGCGTGAGCGGGCGACTGCTTGTACACCTACACCTGGAGAGGCTGGTACTTCCTCGCAGCCCGCTCCAGCTCCGTCGGCGGACGACCTGTGGGTGACCGCAGCTGGTGGTCTCCAGAGGGGTGCATACTATGGTACGGGATCCTATGGCACCATGGTTGTGATGCAGTCATCTAGGGCCTCCTTGACAGCTGTGCATTCCACACAGCCCTCGCAGTCGTCGGCCAGAGTCCAGGAGGCCGTTGACCGTCAGATTGTGTCTCTCCGTGACGAGTTACTGCGAAGGATGGAGGAGTAGCCCCAGTCCCAGCGACAGGCGGACGATCCGACGCTCATCGCACGATTCGATATGCTCGATCGCAGCATCACGGAGCTCCGGGATTTGACAAATGATATTAGAGCTCGACAGACCGCAACATCACGGAGCTGCAGGCATCACAGCTATCGATGGGCGAAAGGCTGATGATGATGCAGGAATTAATGGTTCATAGCAGTACGAGGCTGTTATCTACCATAGATTCTTACAACCAGCGACTTAGAGTGGGTACGGCCTCCTGGTGCGCCTACATCGACATAGACTCCACCGACGCCACTGCCTTCTCTATCGACATCGGTGTCGATTCCACGGGAGCAGTATGAACTGTTCTTATCCTTCATGCGCACGGGTGGTCAGTCTCTTGCAGATCCGCAGTAGTATAGCTAGTTGCTGGATATTTATATTTTTTGAATTATTTAGGATGAGATTGTATGAATATATATTTGCCGTATTCTTTACGATGAGATTTGCTGGATGCTTTCTTTTCTTCAAATTTTATTATATTATTCATATTAAATATGTTATTTTATCGGTGTTGAGTGTTCAATCCAAGGGAGTTGACAAACCCAGAAATTCAACGGAGGGTTGCTCTAGGTCTATTTGTACAGATTGTGATTTAATAAACTGCAAGGATAATAGTTTGGAAATAATTCAGTATTCTTTTTTTTATTTTTTCTATAAAATTAGCGACGTTTTTAGCGACATTTAACGACGTTTAGCGACGTATATACACATCGCTAAATACGTCGCTAATTAGCAACGTTAATACACGTCGCTAATGACGTCGCTAAATATGTCGCTAAAAACGTCGCTGTACGTCACAAATTGCTGACATTGCAGTATTGCCAGGTCATTAAAGACGTCGATATAATGTCGCTATATAAGTCACTAATTAGCGATGTTTAGCGATGTTAATCAACGTCGCTAATTAGTGACGCTGCGTCGCTAAACGTCGCTAATTTAGCGATACATTTAAGTCGCCAAAAAATGTCGGCATAGCGACCTTTAGTGTCGTTTTTTATTTCAGCGACGTGCTTTATTCCGACTTCTTTAAAACATTGCTAGTTACGTCGCTAAAAGTGATTAGCGACATTTTTTGGTCATTTAGCGACGTTTTTTAACGTCGCTAATTTGACTTTTTCTGGTAGTGATTAGTTAAAATAGAGGGAATAAATAGAATCCTCATTCATTTCATATTAGAACATTCATTAGTTAAATCCCTCATTAGCTAAACTCTTTATGAAAAACCTTGGAGGGCATTTTGAAAATTGTGACCAAGCCAACCCTAACCCTAGAGTGGCCGTCCCTATTTAGGAGGAGGGAGCCCCTCTCTTCTTCATTAGTTATTCATGAAGAAACCCTAAATGTTCTTCCCTCCAAGCTTCTTTTCTCCACCAAATTTCTCCAAATCAATCCTAATCCCTCTCATTTTCATCCCCAAGGAGAGCTAAAAGCTTGAAGATTGCAAGAGGCTTGAGAAATAGGAGTTTGGCTAGAGATTGGTGCTCATTCCTCACTCGTGTGCTCATTAGAAGAACTACATTAGGAATCCATCTCCCAATAGGTAAGAACCCTATTTTTCTTGTCATTTTAGATTTTTTTTAATGGGTAAAAACCCCTAGAAATTCTTCTTTGGTTTAAGACTACCTATAGGAAGAAGAACTAGGTCCATAGGAGTCCTATGGAGAAAGTTATATTAGGTTTTGTGTCCATTTGGAGAAAACTTTAAGGTGGCACACCAAGTATTTTATAAAATACCTAATGGGTCATTCTTCACTATTTTATATTGCTTATTGGTATTTTAGATGGGTCATAATGATTTGGTGATATTTGGGAGTGATTTGAGTGTGTATCAAGAGAGTATCACATAAGTATCAAGGTATGGTACCCATGTGTGGCTTGATGCACACTAAGTGTTTGTAGCCATGCATTTAGCTTGAGTATAGGCTTATTTAGAGGGTTATAATATATATATATATATATATATATATATATATATATATATGATAGTGTATATGTTTTGAGTATTAGTAAAGCTGGTATGTGGTTCTTGAGTACCAGTCAGTGTAGGTATTGCTAGCATTGTAGGAAGTTGTAGGACTGCGGGCACATGTCAGTAGTGGAGACAGTTCCCTGCAGTGGGCAGCACATGTTGTAGGTTATAGAACATGTGGATTGGCTACAGTTGGGTGACTGCAACAAGTGTGAATTATCACCAACAGTAGTTATTTGTGCAAGTAGGATGGTACATTAGATCAGTAAATCTGGGTGAAGAGTTATGTATCAGGAATGAAGGTTTGTTAATGTGTAAAATTGTATTAGAACACATTGGTGCAAGTATTGTCTACACCCAGAAAGCAAAGGGTAACAGCAGCAGTAACTATTATAGTAGCAGTATGATATGCAGTATGTATCACACATTAGAGAGAAAGAGAAAGAGGGAACAGTCCTAATGCAACAGTGCATTATGTGCACTATGCTGATCATACAGCAAGCAGCAACAGTTTAATGAGCAAGGTTGTGTAGTATAACTGAGATGAAGAGGGAGCAATGGACAGGCCAGCAGTGGGTTAGCAAGTCAATATCAGTAAATTGGACTGCCTGTGAAATATAATCCATCTACTACACAACCCAATTTTGGAAGGATAGCAGTTGTAAGAGGCTCGTGCATACTGTAAAATAGGCAGCAGCAACAATAATATGCAGCAGTAGCATCAGGTTGTTAGGCCTGTGTTGAGGTGCATGTTGGTTTTGGGAAAAGTGAGAATAGAGTAGTAGCAACAGCATTGGATCAAGGGGGAAACTGAGGACTGGTTTTAGGCAGAGACTGATACACTAAGTATCAGTACCTAGTGTATCATTGAGGTAGTCGGGTAGGGAGAGTGTTAGTGTGTCTAAGTAATACTAAGGTATGAGTGGATATGGTTGTGAGAACTAGAGTTTTAGAGTGTGGTATTATTCCCTTGTGTGTTGGATACCCATATCAGTTCACTGTCTGAACTGATACATGGAGTATCGAGTAGTGGGTAGCAGCAGTTAAGGATGAGGTGTCAGGCTATGTGTGTGTGGTTGCAGGTATTGGCAAGTGAGGGGTGTTAACTGGAGTGCACAAGCAGCAGTGCATTTTCTTGCACTTGTGTTCTAAGTGACAGTAGATTAGGTGGAGTTGTTTCAGTGATCATGAGTTTACTATATTAACAGTGAACTCGAGCAGCAGGTATTAGCATATTGATATAGTAGCAGTCATATGAAGGGGTGTATACCTCCAGTTGATGCACAACTCTAGTGCATTGGTGGAAGTGTGATGCTAAGATGTATCAAGCATTATACTGATATGAGTATCTGTGTAGGTAGTATTTGGGGATGTCAAGTTAGTGGTTAATTACATACTTGGGCTAGACAGGTGTTATTGTTGGAGTGAAGGTTTGAGCATTTCAGTTATATGGCAGTGGGGTGGAGTTGAGGTACTGAACTAGAGGTAAGGAAAGTGTTCAGTTGTGTTAAGATGTTGGCCTCAGTTAATATAGGTACAGTTATTAGTTAGTAATATAAATTAATATACTCTAGATATAGAGTATCACTAGATACTCTCTATATATATAGTAATATATATAGGTGAGTTCGTATATATATATATACGAAGAGTATCTTGTAATATAGATATTAGTGTTATTAACTAATATAGCTAGTATTGGCTTGTAATAGCTAGTTAATAGCTCATATGGGTCTAATTGCCTTAGTATAGACCTAAAAACTTGTGTATGACCTAAGTTTGTCTAAATTGACCCTAAAAGTCAACCTTTGACCTGGTTTGACTAGAGAAGCCTAGATTTGACCTAGAAACCCTATTTTAACTTATTTAAACTTGTTTATCCCTTTATTGCACCAAATAACATGATATTTCATATATAGGTTTGTGTGTCACCATTTCGGACACTGTTTCGTGTAATTTACTCAGGACCTCAGGCGAGTACATTCTCTATTAGTTTTCAATACTTGATAGTGTATATATCGCATATTCTATATCTGTTAACTTGATTCTGACACCATAATTACATGAGCTTGTTTTATAAGGATTGAGTCAGGAGATATTATTTATTTGATGTGTGCATCGGGTACTCCTTACATATATATTTTATCGTGTGCATCGGATATTCCTTGGGCTCGTATCTATTCGAGTGCTCCGTGTGCTCATATTATATTTGTGTGCGTAACGTATCATGACTGGATCCATGAAAATTAGTCGGGTGGGGGAGTAGGAGTTAGTTATGTGATCAAACATTTAGCGTATTCGTGTGCATGCCAATTATACGATACACATATAATTGAGTTACCGTAGTATAGACTTATGCAACCCAACCCGATCAAATAATAAACTTATACTCTAAATCACTTAGATAGTATCACTAGTTCTCTTGTTACAGTTTGCACCATGATGCAGGTATCTATTTGTCCAGTTATCATTGTGATTATATGCCTAGTTCAGCTGTATTTTTTATTTCATAGTACATGTGCATCTTGTATTCTTTTCTGTTGATGTTATATATTATCTACCATGTATATGAAACTGCTTTCAGAGTATTGTACTTTGCTCCAATCTTGAATGGATATATTTTTCCAGGCGGCTATTTAGAGGATTGGTGTCCTACCTGCTATGGCCCACAGGACGGAGAGCTAGCTGAGGTAGCACCCTTAGCCCAGGACGATCCGGCACCAATTGTCGAGGAGGCACACCTAGCTTTAACAGAACCTTAGCTAGTATTTATTGTACTATATATGTCTCCAGCATTAAACTATGGCATGTTGATTACATTATGACTATTTATGTTTATTGTTAGACTCTAGACTTGTTATTGACATGACTTATGATTTGTTTTTTGTTTATGATATCGTGCCATTATCCGTCTCTAGTTTGGTGATTGAGTATTGATGCTATATATTCATCTTGTCCTCCTTTTAGAGTTGAGTTACCATTGACAGGTTGTATATATATCTTGCGTGAGTTTGTTAGATAGTATTATGGACCTTACATTATTCTATCACCGATGCTACGGCGTAGGTTAGACATACCCACGACTCATTGTAGAAGCATAAAAATCTTTCTATGCGCTCCAGTTTACAGTCAATAAATAAGCAAGAGATGCATAACAGGGGTGGACGCATAATACCCTCGGATACATGATATCTCGAGATGCATGCCTCCCTTTTTTGATGCATCATCCCTACACTCACATCATAGCATTTATGACTCTGACAAAATAGACAGTCATCATGACGGCCTAGAATCCTACATCGAGGATTGGAATCCGGGCTGACGGCTTCGTCATAATTACTTTTGGAAGTATACAGTTGTTCAAACACCACGAATACAGAAGACGAAAAAAATCCATGCGTCTTTGGCCTAATGCGTTCCAGACTCCATGCGTTCCATGCGTCTCTGGCATAATTCGTTCCAAACTCCATGCGTTCCATGTGTCTCTGGCCCAATCGTTCTAGACTATATATATTCCATGCGTCTCTGGCCCAATGCGTTCCAGAATCCATGCGTTCCATGTGTCTCTGGCCCAATGCGTCCCAGAATTTATGCGGTCCATGCATCTCTATCCCAATACGTTCCAATTAACAAGATCTTTCTGTTACAACTAAAGAGATCTTCGTGCAGTTGATGCGTATCACGACTCGCACCCGGTGTAGGAATACAAGTCGGGAACAACGCCCAGCCTATGTCGCAGCATCGACGGTAGAACGTTGTCTTGGTAAACTAAACTATCTAAATATTTCATAATAATATAAATTCTGCCAACAATATCTCACACAAAAATCAATCACAATTCTAACGCACGAGAATATATGAAGAAAGTCTAACTATACATTCAAAACATATATATCAACAATAGAAACAATAATCAAAAACTTAAATATAAGCCGAAAACAAATCTGGTACCAAAATGCTAAAGAAACTAACTATGAAAAACTAGTGATCTGGATAAACCTCCCGACAATCACTCCAGAACTAGTGGGTCCAAGTATACATCGTTTATAAGTCGAAGTCCATAGTATGTCGGATACCACTCTCTCGGATCCTCTGAAAAATATTTTCCAGTCAGGAATGGAGCAATGTACAACCCAATAGCAGATCCAGTTAATTGACAAAAACTATAAAGTAGTAATATAGAGAATGCTATCTACGATGAGAATATAATTGATGATCAAGAACAATGAAAGAATAGGCAATACTAGCAATAGAAATATAAATCAATGCGTACAAGAATGAAGGAGTCAAACTATAATGTCAGAATAGAACAAGGTAATCAATGAATTGAATAATGGAATCTATAATAACTATGTGTTTTGAGATACTAACTAAATATGTGATCGGCCTGGGAGATTCAATGATTACACTAAGGAGCTAACTCAACCATACGTGAATTGCATGGTTAGTTAGTAGCCAATGATTACACTACTAGCCGATAGTTTCTTGATCACATATTTAATTGGTATTTCTCCCGCCCCGACTGATATAATGGATCGAATCATGACATGTTACTAGCCAATTTATCCAATGTTTAATCTACAATATTCAATGTTATCCAATACCAACAAGGACAGTATCTGATACCATCTACATAATCAAGGTAACATTCCATGACTTATGATCCAATAACAATACCAATTCGTGTACCATCGTGTCAAGAATCATAAGTAATATTTCTAAATACTTGAATTATAGTGGTAATCAAATAATAGAAACTATCAGAGAATGTACTCGCCTGTGGTCCAGAGCAATAATGCAAAACAGTGTCCAAACTGGTGTCACAGACCTATATATAGAATATTATATTAATACAAGGTTTTGGGAATAAGATAAATTAAACTAGTCAACTTCTAGGTCATAAAGTTATTTCTAAGTCAAACTAGTCAAACTAGGTCAACTCTATGCCAAACTAGTCAAACTTGGTCAAACTAGCTATTTCTAGGTTGCATACGTCTATCTCAATGATATTGGGTTCATATACTATGAATTTAGGCCAAACAAGCTAGATCTAAGATACTAAGAAAATAAAAGGATACCGTATCCTAAGATACGCAAGTTTTTAATACAAAAATAGTAATTTATATATATACACAAGGCAATACATAAAGTACCTTAGTTAACTAATGCAAATAGGATACCATGGCTTTGAACCAAAGCGTATCACACTACCTACACACGCCTCCCGATACTCAAACCCAATATCTTGAGCATCCCTCAATACCTTGGGTACTAACCCGATACCTTGACATTTACTTTGGTATCTCAAGGTAATGTGCTCTTAGTGTATGTTATCTACCCAATCTCTAAACTATAGGCTAATATATATTTATCTAATACAAACTACTAGCTATATACTAATATGCATTAATTAATACCAATTACTATGCTATACTAACTACCCATACAACTAATACATATATACATACATATACATACATACCTACATATGTACATATACATAGCTAGATATACAAATATATACATATACATATATATCACTAAGTAATACAAGTATATATATAGGTAACTAACTACTAATATACCAAAGAACTATACTAACTAATAATAACTAAACTATCTAATAGACTAACTAAACTAGATAACTACCAAACCAAACTGGCTGTTGCGCGCCTCGCTACTGCCGTTGCACGTGCTGCTGCAAGTTACAGCTGCTGCGCTACTGCTGCTGCTGTTGCAGACTACGGCTCTGTCTCGCTGCAGCTGCGGCGCTGCTGCGCTGGAACTGTAGTTGCCTCGCTGCAGACTGCTGCTGCCTCTGCGGCGCTGCCTCGCTGCAACCGCGGCGCTGCTGCGCTGGGACTGCTGCTACCGCTTGCAGACCGTTGTAGCCTCCTCTACGGTGCTGCCTCGCTGCAGCCGCGGCACTGCTGTGCTGGGACTGCTACTGCCTCTGCGGCGCTGCCTCGGTGTAGCCGCGACGCTGCTGCACCCTGAAACTGCTACTGCGGCACTCTGAAACTGCTGCTGCGGCTAGTACTCATTGCCGCAGTAGCTATATATATATATATATATATATATATATATATATATATATATATATATATATATACACATACATATGTAAACATACACATAGCTATACATATATCAATATACATCTTCATACATACATATTTATATATATATAAACATAGACATATACATATAGATATATACTCTCTTATACATATAAACATATATACAACCATACACATATACACTTAGATATATCATATGTACATATATAACACATAGCTATATATACATTCCTATATAAGCACATATTCATATATCACTACTTATGTACATATATATAAATCACACTTCACATATATATAGAACTATGCATACATATTTACATATAGATTCACATAGATATCAATATACATATATAAACACATAATCACATAGCTATATATACATAACTATATGATATATTATAAATATATATACATTTATATATATATATATATATATATATATATATATATATATTAATAGTTATACACAAGTCAATTCAATTAAAAAGCAATGAAGCAAACACGTGGAGTGCATCGCACCCGTGTCACACTAGATCTATGATACGCTTACGATACGAGTCCACCACACAACCAAACGTACTCCGAAGGACACGAGTAAGTCTAATATAATAAATATGAACAATAAGAAGAGTCAAATATATATCTACGCGTCCGTGTCAAAATGTGACATTCACAAAGTTCCGTGTCGGAGGAAAAACTCCCAAATCAACACGTATCACCAAATTATTGGGATAAGACCTACACGTACCCAATTGTGGACACGACACTAGTCCCAAACACACAAGCACATACCAAATTGATCTATAGGACCAATTGATATACACAACAAATGTCAATCTCGAAATTCTCCCAAAATTGATTAAAAAGTACCATAACTTTCTCAATAGGCCTCCTATGAAGACAAAACCAAATCCTATGGGTAGCCTATGCATATGGGTTAATTTCTCATGGTTAAATCTCAGATTTAGAACCTAAATTAATAGAAAAAAATTGAATTGTACCTATTGGGAGATGGATTCCCAATGAAATCTCCAAAATTGGTAAAATGAGCCTTCAACTTATAGATTCTTGCTCCTCTTTGTAGATCCATGCTTCTTCCTTGTAGATCCTTGCTCTATTAGTTTCTAATGATGATTTGGAAAGGAATTGGGTAGAAATTTGGTAGGAATTTGATCGAATTTGGTTGAAAAAAATTCTAGATCTAGATTTGGAATGAAAAATACAGAGAGAGAAAGTTTCCATCCCCTTTATATAGGCCTCACTTGCCCCCTCCCTCAAGCTACTAAGTAAAGTCTAAAATACCCCTTAGGGCCTTTCATGAAGAAATTAATTTAAGGAGAGAAGGTTCTAGTCTAATGTGTTTAACTTAATTAATTCATCCTCCTAATGAATGGGCTGACTATTTGGCTCAATTCTAACTAGAATTAAATGTTGGTCCATGAGTCTAAACTAAACTAGTTAGGTCCACTAACACATATCCAAAAATAAATCCAACATGCAACCAAAAATAAATAATATAATAAATAAATATTTAACATGCATAATATTTAATTAATTAATAAAAGACTAAAATACCCTTTCCTAAAAAAATTGGTAGTGACAAGTCTACCCCCCTTAGAAGAATTTCGTCCTCGAAATTAAAACTCTCACCCCTATCTCTTAGGCCAGTCATATCCTATTCATAAAAATATTACTATGGTCAAACTCCATCAATCACAGTCTAACATAGTATATAACTTATAACATACGATCCTACTATTCTACTAAAAGAGAAATCATACTTGGATATAGTCTCTTAACTATCATGAAATCAGTCTCTTCCCTGCTGGGGTGTCTCCCTCTACTAGTGCGGGATAACTTGCTATGCCACATGTGGCCTATTCTATCACACACTAAGCATTCACTAATCATCAACCTAGTCAAGATATTCTTAATACTGAGGGTTACCAAATACTAGTAATATACTATAGTTCTAGGTCATGGACATGCTTCACTCCCTAGCACTTGCTACCTAGGATACTATACAAAATACCGCTAAGATACTGCCTCCTTTATCTGTTTCAGTTCTTGTAATCACCAAAATTTCTCAACCATTCTCTTGCAAAAAATACTTGTATACTTTTTCAATCATGCATTTTATTAGCACACCCTTGTCCAACTTGAATACCCCCAATAGGATGCCTACTCAAATCTTGTTACTGTCTATACAAGGCACCAGCTCTCATATGCATTTTAGATGATATTCTCATACCAAGTTACTCATGTCTCTCCTCTACTGCTTGGATTACTTGCACTATTACATCCAAATGATTTTCTATCCATATTAACTGATACACCAATCCAATATTATCACACAAGGTACTTATTGTTACTAGCATATTACTCAACTAATCCTTGATATATAAACATTAGCACTCTTGATATAGTAACACTAGCTTCCTAACTACACAATATATGCTCTTAATGTTCTAGGACACTAGCTTTATCATTATATCACCTCATCCCATTCACTAGAACTCATGATCACTTGCATCCAATGCACTAATTATTAACTTCTATAATACACATATTTTACTTCACTCTCAAAGGCCGGCACATGGTTCCATATATCTATTGATGTATATGTATCTTCCCTTAAACCTTTTACAAACTGATACACTATATATCTTCCATGACCAATTTTGATATTTTTTAACCCCTGACACACTATTAAAATTTCTAATTCTCGGGCTTCCACTTTCTAATACTCATGAACTTACACACTGACACTCATCACCCATTGTGTATTCTGTACACAATTTCTAGACACTCTTCCACATATTGCTTCTAATACATCACTAACCTCAATATCAGGTGATATACCTATCACTAGTCATATACTGGTACACTCCTATCTACTCACATCAAGGCTCTACTTCTAAGCTAAAGAATAATAGGACAAAAATCTTACAATAATAGGAGTGAATAAGTATTGAGATGATACTTTAAGAACCAATTTAAGATACAATCTGATAATCATACATGTCTGTCCGAAATCATGATACTCAGAATCCTTGCCACGCTAGTAAGCATAGCTGCGATAAACGATAGATTCTATAACTAGGGTATGCAACTCTATAATCATGTCATCTAGAATCCTCACTACGCCAACCGGTATGGCTGCAAGAAACTTTAAATTTCATAACTAAGATATGTACATCCGAAGTCAGGTCCCTACATTTCTGCTATGCCAGCTAATATGACTGCGATAAACTCTATGCTCTATAACCAAAGCAGACGTTTCACCTTTCCTACTGTCCTCATTAACATATATCATCAGATGATACCGTAACTTAGTCCGTAAAATTTCTCTCGATATGGAATCAAACTCAATAACGAACACCAAGAATTAAAATCAACCGATCACCAAGAATCAAATTCAATAATCGATCACCAAGAATCAAATTCCACAACAACAAGTAAGAGCGAATGAAAATAAGGGAAAAGATTTGAAATGAGAATTGTAATAAGATTCTCAAGGGTCATCCCAGAAATCTCTCAAGAAATTTGTGATTGAGTATCCTCTCATCCTAATATCTTATATCCGATAGCCTATATCTCATATCCTATCGCAGGCTTGCAGTAGTACAACTAAGTTATCGTACTACCACGATATCGCATAACTTGTGAAGCCTGACCTTCATGGGCCACCACTAAAAATGTGTCATGACTCGTACCCGGTGAAGGGATGCAAGTCGGGAATAACGCCCAGCCTACACCGCAGCATCGGCGGTAGAAGGCTGTCTTGGTCAACTAAACTATCTAAATATCTCAAAATAATATAAATTCTGCCAATAATATCTCACACAAAACTCAATCACAATTCTAAAGAACGAGAAGATATGAAGAAAGTCTAACTATACATTCAAGATATATATAAATATCAACAATAGAAAAAATAATCAAAAACTCAAATATAAGCCAAAAAAAAATTCGGTACCAAAATGATAAAGAAACTAACTATGAAAAACTAGTGATCCGGATAAACCCCCTGGCAATCACTCTAGAACTAGTGGGTCCAAGTCTACACCGTCTATAAGTCGAAGTCCATAGTATGTCGGACACCACTCTCTCGGATCCTCTGAAAAATATTTTTCAGTCCGGAATGGAGCGAAGTACAACCCAATAGCAGTTCCAGTTAATTGACAAAAACTATAAAGCAAAAATATAGAGAATGCTATCTACGATGAGAATATAACTGATAATCAAGAACAATAAAAGAATAGGCAATACTAGCAATAGAAATATAAATCAATGCGTACAAGAATGAAGGAGTAAAACTATAATGTCAGAATAGAACAAGGTAATCAATGAACTGAATAATGGAATCTACAATAACTATGTGTTTTGAGATACTAACTAAATATGTGATCGGCCTGGGAGATTCAATGATTACACTAAGGAGCTAACTCAATCATACGTGAATTATATGGTTAGTTAGTAGCCAATGATTACACTACTAGCAGATAGTTTCTTGATCACATATTTAATTGGTATTTCCTCCGCCCCGACTGATATGATGGATCGAATCATGACACATTACTAGCCAATATATCCAATATTTAATCTACAATATTTAATATTATCTAATACCAACAAGGACAGTATCCGATACCATCTCCATAAATAAGGTAACATCCTATGACTGATGATCCAATAACAATACCAATCCGTGTACCATCGTGTTAAGAATCATAAGTAATATTTCTAAATACTTAAATTATAGTGGTAATCAAATAATGAAAACCATCAGAGAATGTACTCGTCTGTGGTCCAGAGCAATGATACAAAATAGTGTCCGAACTGGTGTCACGGACCTATATATGGAATATTGCATTAATAGAAGGTTTTGGGAATGAGAATAAATTAAACAAGTCAACTTCTAGATCATAAAGCCATTTCTAAGTCAAACTAGTCAAACTAGGTCAACTCTATGCCAAACTAGTCAAACTTGGTCAAACTAGCTATTTCTAGGTTGCATGCGTCTATCTCAATGATATTGGGTTCATACACTATGAATCTGGGCCAGACAAGCTAGATCTAAGATGCTAAAAAAATAAAAGGATACCGTATCATAAGATACGCAAGTTTTTAATACAAAAATAGTAATTTATATATATACACAAGGCAATACATAAAGTACCTTAGTTAACTAATGCAAATAGGATACCATGGCTTTGAACCAAAGCGTATCACACTACCTACACACCCCTCCCGATACTCAAATCCAATACCTTGAGCATCCCTCAATACCTTGGGTACTAACCCGATACCATGACATTTACTTCGGTATCTCAAGGTAATGTGCTCTTAGTATATATTATCTACCAAATCTCTAAACTATAGGCTAATATGTATTTATCTAATACAAACTACTAGCTATATACTAATATACATTAATTAATACCAATTACTATGCTATACTAACTACCCATGCAACTAATACATATATACATACCTACATATATACATATACATAGGTAGAGATACAAATATATACATATACATATATATCACTAAGAAATACAAGTATATATATAGGTAACTAACTACTAATATACCAAGGAACTACACTGACTAATAACAACTAAACTATCTAATAGACTAACTAAACTAGCTAACTACCAAACCAAACTGGCTGTTGCGCGCCTCGCTACTGCCGTTGTACGTGCTGCTGCACACTGCAGCCGCTGTGCTGCTACTGCTATTGCAGACTGCTGCGCTGCCTCGCTGCAGCCGCGGCGCTGCTGCGCTGGAACTGCAGCTGCCACGCTGTAGACTGCTGCCTCTGCGGCGCTACCTCGCTGCAGTCGCGGCGCCACTACGCTGGGACTGCTGCTACCTCGCTGCAGACCGCTGCAGCCCCCTCTGCGGTGCTGCCTCGCTATAGCCGCGGCGCTGCTGTGCCCTGAAACTGCTGCTGCAACGCTCTGAAACTGCTGCTGCGGCTAGTGCTCGTTGTGCTGCGTCTCCACCCCTAAGCACACACACTCATACACACAAACTATATATATATATATATATATATATATATATATAAATATATATATATATATATATATATATATATATATATATATATATACACACACACATACGTAACTATAAGTAGATATCAACATATATATCTATACATATATACATCACAACACTCTCTCACACACACAAGTATATATACACAAACACCTATAAGTATACAACTAGATATATATATATATATATATATATATATATATATATATATATATATATATATATATATATATATATATATATATATATATATCATACACATATACACATACACATACATATGTAAACATACACAAAGCTATACATATATCAATATACATCTTCATACATACATATTTATATGTATATAAACATATACATATACATATAGATATATACTCTCTTATACATATAAACATATATACAACCATACACATATACACTTAGATATATCATATATACATATATAACACATAGCTATATATACATACCTATATAAACACATATTTATATATCCCTACTTATGTACATATATATAAATCATACTTCACATATATATATAGAACTATGCATACATATCTACATATAGATGCACATAGATATCAATATACATATATAAACACATAATCACATAACTATATAATATATTATAAATACATACACTTATACATATACATATACATATACATATACATATATATATATATATATATATATATATATATATATATATATATATATATATATATATATAATATATCATATTAATAGTTATACATAAGTCAATTGAATTAAAAAGCAATGAAGCAAACACGTGGAGTGCATTGCACCCGTATCACACTAGATCTATGATACGCTTGCGATACGAGTCCACCACACAACCAAATATACCTCGATGGACCCGAGCAAGTCTAATATAATAAATATGAACAATACGAAGAGACAAATATATATCTACGTGTCCGTGTTAAAATATGACATGCACAAAATCCCGTGTCGGAGGAAAAACTCCCAAATCAATACGTATCACCAAATTGTTGGGATACGACCTACACGTAGCCAATTGTGGATATGACACTAGCCCCAAACACACAATCACATGCCAAATTAATCTATAGAACCAATTGACACACATAATAAATGTCAATCTCGGAATTCTTCCAAAATTGACACAAAAAACACCATAACTGTCTCAATAGGCCTCCTATGAACACAAAACCAAATCATAAGGATAGCCTATGCCTATGGGTTGATTTCTCATGGTTAAATCTCAGATTTAGAACCTAAATTAATGGAAAAAACTGAATTATACCTATTGGGAGATGGATTCCTAGTGAAACCTCCAAAATTGGTAAAATGAACCTTCACATAATTTGCGTGACATGATTACTCACAAATACAAAGTAAGGGAAACAACTACGACGTGCGATATGTCATTTCCAGGTCACTGCTGCGCTAACATCATTATCAACTGTTGTTGCAATAAAGTAGCAGTACTCACAGATAGGAAGTCAGCCTTCCAGTGACTCCAACAGAAAGAACCTACCCGGCAGCAACCTAGAGATCAGGTACAAGTATCAGAAGAGGAGGAGTTACCCTTCGCCTCATGCTACTCAACTGGAAAGGCTCCCGCCACCATAGGAAGAAGCCAATCAAATACCTCAAATCTGGCACACTCTACCACTACATCGCGAAGGCGATTATCCGGAGGGCTGACGACGGCACCTGCAGAAGGCGTCTTCCAAGGCACCCGCTCAAGGAAGAAGCTGTCAGCCCCTGGGGGCCATTCTTTCTCAGAACCTCTAGGGTTGACCCAAGCTTGGGGTAGTGTCCCCATGGACGTATGCGACAACTCGGCATTCCGAGGGGATAGTAAATCTTAAGGGTCAGATGTCGGGTTCCCTAGAGTATCTAGTGTTGTGGGTAGCAATCCTCCGGAATCGGATGATGGTGCGATGATACCTACCTCCTCTGAAGACTGTAACTCCCAAGGAACAGACAATGACATGCTTGGGGGTAATCACCCTCGAATAGCCAGAGTGTTATATGGAGTTGGGAGTAGCATCTCCTTTGAGTTTGAAGACGATGCAACCATGCCCGTCTTCCCTGAAGATAGTGCAACTCAGGAACCGAAGATGGAAAGGCTCGGTGATTGCCAATGTCTCGATGCTCTTGAGGAAATGATGCACACCATGAGTGCCATAATGCAGACTTTGGCACAGGCAATACTGGAGATCAAGGCATACATGGTCCTGCCACCCTCAGGGCCCGCAGTAACTCTGCAAGCCGAGAGTAGCAATCTCCTAGTAATCCATGCCAACCCATCATGTGGTAAGGATAGTGATTCCTAAGAACCAGACAATGAGATATCTGGGGGTAGCCTCCCTCGACGAGAGAGAGCATCATCCAAACTGGGGGTAGAACTCCCTTCAGTTCCGAAAATGATGCAAAACTACCAGTCTCCCTGGAGGACCGTACGACTCAGCTATTGGAATCCCCAAAGCCAAAGAGGACTTTCTCCGTGAATGAAGACATCATTGAGATCTTCAACTTACTGATGAAGGAAAACAAACTTCGACTACCCAACATCAGGTGCCCTGATGAGGCTGATAAGGTCGATAACCCAAAATATTGCCTCTTTCATTGGTACATTCATCATCCAACCAGCGACTAATCTGTGTTGAAGAGATGTATCTAGTAATTGATCAATGCCAATGATCTCACCCTCGATTTTGAGAATAAGACGGCCATGGCGAATATAGTATCCCTCCAATTTGGCAACTTTCCACCGATGGAAGCCCAAGATGGAGTAGTACCAGCCCAGGCAACCAGGAAGGTCGTCAACCTCCCACCAGCTCACAACCGAGTAGCGGGCTTATTATTTCTTACCACCCCAAGTGGTGAGGTCACTGCTAAGTCTCGCATGACTCATCAGCAATGGCGTATGATAGACAGCGCTCCATTGTACGCATCCGAGCAAGTCTTTAGCGCAAGGACGTATTACCCTCCATGTGCATACGATAGTACTTCTCGTTGTAACAAATCCTTACTGGCAATAGATAGTGTTCCCCAACGCAATATAAAAAAAATATAACAAGCGATGGTCTTCAACCTGGTAGACAAACGTGCGCACGCGGCAGTGATCCTACGCTCATATCTCAGTCAACTCCCTCGTGTATACACAACAGTATTTATGTTCACAGAGCTCCTTATTCGGCGCAAGCTGAGTCATCAACAGTACTTAACGTAATAAATGATGAGCTACCCCAGTTTCATCATTACAGCCAACAATCACTCCATCTCATGTCGAAGATGGGATACGACCTCCAAAAAGCTGAAGGCCTGAACTTTGGTAAAGGACGACATATTCCTTTACAGTCCGACAATTTTTACAATAGTACTTGCAAAGGGCTAGGATATGGAGATGTTTGTACACGCCATGACTCACAAGATGGCTGACATATTCCAACCTAAATGGGAGGGCCCGTTCATTATGGAAACCGTGTTTCCCAAAGGCACATACCAGCTAGGGAAACCCAATGGCAACTTACTCATGATGCCTATCAATGACAAATTCCTAAAAGAAAGTACTACATCTAACTAGACTTGTACTCCCCTCATCCCCAGTGGGACAGCCCAGAGGTGCAAGTCAACTCCTGGTTCTTCATCCCCAACAAGTGCTTATGTGCACTATTTTCCAATCAACTTTATCTGGGAGTCCCGGATACGCAACGGATAACAGATCCTCAAAATTCTCCAGCAGAACAGTCCTCAGGTCCACTCGCACATTCCCGCAGTGACCACTCAAAAATCAAACTCATTAGATGCTAGCCATGTTCATATTGCCTCTGAGCTATCGTCCCACCAATATCTCCAACGGAGCAACCCTCAGGTCTGTCTTTATGATCGGATAGACCACACTTAACAAATCACTCCCCAATAAGTTTTTTGGACATTGGTTCACGTCTATATTACCTCTGAACTGTTGTCCTAAGATTTTTTTCCAGCTGAGTTTGCCATGTCCAAGTGACCTCTGAGCAAAACATCTCGGGTATTGGCTATCGATCATCACGTCCATATTACCTCTGATATCGGTTGTCACCCCCACTTATCATTCGTACTCACCAAGGTATACCAGCGGTATTAAGTCCACAAAAATTATCATGACCCTATTACCTCTGATAGGGTTTTATCTGGTACTTATTACTTGCACTCTCGTATACAAAAAGTAATAGGTCCACCAAAAATCCCCCGGTGGGATGCCCGCAATGGAAATGAATAGTTCAAGTCTGCATTTCCTCTGAACTACTTTCCTTTTGCCCCAGCAAAAAAAAGTCAGTTCATGTTCATATTACCTCTGAACTACGTCGCTCCACTATCCCCGCAGAATCATATCTTACCATGTCCACATTACCTCTGAGTAAGATATTTCTAGAACTTTTTCATGTCCATATCACCTCTGAGTAAAGTTTTGCGCTTCAACTTTGCTACTATCACTTTCACATAACCCCTGATAGTGCTAGTCATTTCAGCTTATTATCCATACTTAAGGTACGTCATGTGTAATAAGTCCACAACCCAAGAGTCTGTCATGTCCATATTACCTCTGAGCAAACTTTCTGGCCTTGAACATCAATTATCACGTCTATACTACCTCTAATATCGATTGTCTTCCAACTTATCACCCGTACCCAATCCGGTGTATGCCCGCGGTGTTAAGTCAAAAAAACTACCATGTCCATATTACCTCTGGCAGGGCTTGTCTCAAACCTATTACTTGCACTAACGTGCGCAAAAAGTAATGGGTCCATAAAACCTGTCACGTCCATATTACCTCTGATAGAGTTTGTTTTCGAATCGATTACTCGCACCCCAAGTGTGCAAAATGGTAATAGGTCCACCAAAATCCTCCAGTGGGATATCCTTACAATCCATAAAACCTATCACGTCCATATTACCTCTGATAGGGTTTATTTTTGAATCTATTAATCGTACTCGGGGGGCACAAAAGGGTAATAGATTCACCAAAATCCCCCAGCGGGATGTCCTTACAATCCACAAAATATATCATATCCATATTACCTCTGATAGGGTTTGTTTTTGAATCTATTACTCATACCCCTAGTATGCAAAAGGGTAATAGGTTCACCAAAATCCTCCAGCGGAATATCCTTAAAATCCACAAAATATATCACGTCTATATTACATCTAATAGGGTTTGCTCTCGAATCTATTACTCGTACCCCAAGTGCACAAGAGGGTAATAGGTCCACCAAAACCCCCCAGTGGGATGTCCACACTTACTTCAAATATTGTACTATGACCATATCACTTCTAATACTAGCACCACAAATGTCACAACAACGATAAAAGTAATTTCTCCTTTCATTAAAATAAAAAAAGGGAAGAATACAAACATCAATAAGAAGAGGAATTAGAGCCCTCCAAATTATTGAGGTATATTGCCAGAAAATAAAAAATAAGCGTCTGAGGACACAAACAATTGACGAGAAGCGTCTACAAAAATCTCCTCCTCCTTTTATAGATAGGGGTGCTTCGAAGTACAAGATGCCTCTGTCTACGTGGCAACCTAGGATAAGAGAGGCGATTAAGTTTTTGATCCATCGTCATCCTCAAATGAACCGATGCCTCGAGCCCCGTGCCAGGAGACGGTTCAGAATCCCAATAAATCGGCTCAAAGGTAGAATCAAATTTTGTTATTTAATGCAGATTTTGCAGCATGGCAGAGCCCTCCATGCGACAACTTCTACATGCGTCAACCTGACGAACTTAGCAGAAGGAGACGAACAGTGAATGCGTGTCAATTTTATGCTTCTTATTCAAAGTATTCCAGACTTAGCCAAGTCTAAAAATATTGAAGGGGGTCTTATAGAAGCTTGAAAAATCTCTTCATGTGCTATAATTTATAGTCAACAAATAAGCAAGAGACGCACAACCAGGGGTGGATGGATAACATCCTCGGATACATGATGTCCCAAGACACATGTCGCCCTTTAACGCATCGTTCCTACAGTCACATCAGAACATTTATGACTCTGACAATATAGACAGTCATTCTGACCACCTCGAATCCTGCATCGAGGATTGGAATCCGAGCTGACGGCTTTATTATAATCACTTTTGGAAGTATACAGCTATTCAAATGCCATGAATGTAGAAGACGACAAAAATTTATGTGTCTCTGGCCCAATGCGTTCCACACTCAATGTGTTACATGCATTTCTCGCCAATGCATTCCAGACTCCATGCGTTCCATGGGTCTCTGGCTCAATGCGTTCCAGACTCCATGCGTTCCATACGTCTCTTGCCCAATGTGTCCCAGACTCTATGCGGTCTATGTATCTCTGGCCCGCATTCCAACTAACAAGATCTTTCTATTACAACTAAAGATATCTTCGTGTAGTTGATACGGGCTATGAGTCTAGTTGTCCAAGTCATGTCCACAACGGGTTGATAACAACCCCGAGATCTCATCAACAGCATATCTCAGCCAAGGCCATATGGCAATCTGACCATGGCTTGCGGTAACAGTTGCAACCATATTCTCTTGGAGGAGCCTTATGCGGCTACCAAACAGAGGCATATGTGGCACTCATAGCCCATCGACACGATTGCTATAAATAAGAGCAACTTGAACGTTCTAAAGGTCAGCTTTTTCTGCTTTAGAGAGAGACCGAACCAAAATAAGGCTGGCTGGCTATCTGTGAATCAACACCTAAGTGAGAGAGAAGAGCTTCTGAATCGGATCGTTCATAGAGTAAAGAGAGTTTCTAAATTCCTAACGCTCCATCGTCACCCCCTAAAAAATAAATTGTTACTTAGATTGTCTCCTAGGACTCTTCTTTGTAATTTTTTAGTTTGTTAAATCAAATCTAGTTCTCCCAGTTCTCGTTTTGATATTAAATAGCAAACACTCATGCCCAATTTTCGAGTACGGGTGAGTTTCTTAGATAGATATTGTAGCTGGCGTCGGGATAATAATATTTTTTCGTACAATCTGGTCATCAACCGCACTTACTCCCTCACAGAGCCATGCTCCAACAATGTGGCAGAGTAAAACGCCCTCGTCATTGGGCTCCAACTCGCTAAACAAGTGGGAGTAGACTACTTGGAAGCCTACGACAATTATAAGCTAATAATCAGTCAGGTCCGAGGAGAATACGAGGTCTGGCACGGGGACTTAATTCCCTACCACCAAGCCGCTCTTGGAATAATCTCCACCTTCGAGGGGTTCTACATAAAGCACGTCCCTCGGCTGCAAAATATCGAGGCTGTTGTCCTGGCCGGCCTCGTAGCCTCTTTAGCAGTTTCATTCAATACTCATGAACTGGTCATCATGGTCGGTCAAGAGCTGGTCTGCACAAAGAATAATATTTGTCTGTGCCTAAGCTACTCAATAGAGATAAGTACCGACTCACATGATTGGTGACTCCCATTCATCGACTACGCAGTCTATAAAATTCTTTTCGAGAACCTAAAGGAAGCCACTTCTATAAAAAGACGTTCCCTCCGGTTCTATTACGATACGGCTACCAAAATAATGTATCGTCATTACTACGACGGTCTTATTCTATGATGCATATCGAATGAAGAAACGAAGTAGGCTCTCCATGAGGTTTACGACGGGGTTTGCAGTGCCCATCAACCCAGACCCAAGCTACAGGACCGTCTTCGGAGAATAGGTTATTATTGGCCGACAATGGTAGCGGAGGCTGTTGACAATGTGAGAAAGTGACAAGTGTGCCAAATCCATACAGACTTTATCCACCATCCCTCTGAATTTCTACACCCAATGGTAGCATCTTGTCCATTCAAATCATGGGGAATAGACAAAATTGGGCCAATTAGTCCACCTTATTCTAAGGGACATCGATTTATCTTGGCTATCACCGACTACTTCTTCAAATGGGCAGAACTCGTTACACTCGTTGAAGTCAAGACCTCAAACATGATCAGCTTTGTCAAGCAGCACATCATATACCACTTTGTCTTGCCACGGAGGATCAACTACGACAATGATCCAAAGTTTGTAAGTCATGATTATTATCAATTTTATGACAAAAACCGAATACATAATGTAGCCTCGACGGCCTATAATCCAGCAATAAATGGTCTAGCGGAAGCATTCAACAAGACCATCATAAAGCTACTCAAAAAATTTGTGTCAATCAATAAACGCGACTGGAATGAGAAACTGGGTAAATATCTTTAGGCCTACCGTACCACGTTTCGGACATCTACTGGCAGCATGCAATTCTTTTTAGTCTACGGGAGCGAGGCAGTCCTCCCTCTCTAGATCCAAATCCCCTAGCTCCGAGTGGTCCTCTCCAACCAATTGACCGTTGACGACAATCACCACCGACGTTTACAAGAGTTAGAAGACTCGACGAGAAGTGCCTCTTAACTCAACAACACATTGAGCTGTACCAAGCGCGCCTCTCAGGAGCCTTCAACAAATGAGTCAAGAAGAGGACTTACTAAGTGGGTGACCTAGTCCTAATTGTAAGAAGATCGATGGTTATGAACCACAAGACGATATGTAAATTCTTGCCTAAATGGGAGGGTCCGTTCATCGTGGAGTCTGTATTCTCCAACTGTGCCTACTGGGTCGCAAAACCCAATGACGACTTGCTCATGATGCTTATAACCGGCAAGTTCCTCATAAAGTACTATGTCTATGCTAGACTTATACTCTATCATCTGTACAACCAAAATATACAGTGTATATTCCCCGTCGTTTAGCATCGGCAAGCGTGTAAGCACAATATGCACTTTCCTTGCCATAAAAGTTTGATAAAAGCCATTATATGTATTAAGAAATCCTGAATACGCAACAGACAGTGGATCCTCAAAAACTCTCCAGTAGGACAACCTTCAGGTCTGTCCTCATTCTCAGGTAGACCACCCCCAATCAGTTCTTTTGGGCATTAGTTCATGTCTATATTATCTCTGAAATATTGTCCTAATCGATTATATCCAGTAGGGTTTGCCATGTCCATATTACCTCTGGAGTAGACATCTCTGTATGACCATCGATTTTCACGTCCATATTACATCTGACATCGGTCGTCATTTAAACTTATCACCCATACTTAACTCTAAGTACGCTAGTGGTGTTAAGTCCACAAAACCTGCCACATCCATATTACCTCTAGCAGGGTTTGTCTCGAACCTATTACTTGCACTCAGGTGCACAAGAAATTAATGGATCTACAAAACCTATCACGTCCATATCACCTCTGATAGGGTTTTGTTTTGAATCTATTACTTGTACTCAAGTGCGCAAGAAGTAATAGGTCAACCAAAGATCCTCCAGTGGGATATCCTCAATGGAAGCAAACGGTTCACGTCCATATTACTTATGTACTATGAGCTGCCCATATTATCCATCCAAAGAAAATAGCCACATCCATATTACCTCTGGCTTGTTTCCTTTTTCTTCCATAAAAATATCGGGATACTACCTAACCTCTCGGTATGTATATCAATTAGCTCGCGTCAACACTAGGCTATCATCCTCACACCTCCTCAGTTGGGTTTGTCATATCCTTCTTACCTCTGAGCAAAATCTTTGACTTAAATATCGATTATCACGTCCATACTACCTCTGATATCGGTTGTCATCTAAACTTAGCACCCGTACTTAACTCTAAGTACGCCAGCGGTGTTAAGTCCACAAAACTTGCCATGTCCATATCACCTCTGGCAAGGCTTGTTTCGAATATATTACTTGCACTCCGGTATGCAAGAAGTAATAGGTCCACCAAAAATCCCCCAATGGGATGTTCGTGAAAGACTATGGTGTCGTTCTATGTCCATATCTGTCACGCTCCAGTCCCAAAATATGTAGGACTAGGAGTACGTAATACGCCCAGTCGTATGTATATGAACTCCAATATATGGAAGCCATATACACACGTACGATGTTTATGAATATCCAATCCACAAGTGGTAATATACTGTCACAACAAGTCACATGCAATCTATATCTCATCCACAGCACAAATAGTCAGTAGGAATAAAAGCTGAATAACAACTAGATATCCAAAATGAGTATCAAGTCTGATAGTCGGGTGAAAACAAATCTACTACAAAATGACTATTCTGATGTAGCAAAATATCTCTAAACAACGTTAATAAATCACAGATACTCTGAGGGTAAGATCTCCTCAGTCAGGTACGTAGAGTCAGGTCCAGGCCCGTACTCCTGTGGGTACTCCTGCTCGTCCATATTTGGAAAGAAACCAGGTCCTCAGAGAGACGTAACAAGATACATAAAAATATGCCAATAAGTACTGAAATATAAACATCCAATGGTTCGTCTAACCGTCTAAGTGAATGCAGTTTTGAGAACAACTTTCCACCAAGTGGGCTATCTGGCTAAAATATGGGATTGGCGTGACCCTCTCGGAGAATCAGGAGCCTCAAAGATGTCGTCTTTTGAACGGCAGAGGCCGCCAGTAATAAATAGTGGTCATCATCACCCGTTTCTCCGGTGGAGAATCCGGGCGTACAGGAAAAAGTGCAAAGGATCCCAAATATTTTACTTATTATTCTCCCCACCCCATGCTCTAAGCAGGCCATATCCATGACATGATAAATCCTCTAATAACTGCCAGGTCTACTAGCATACAAAGTTTCTATCAGCAGTTACCCCTAACGTACGGCACTTACGTACAGGAAGCCAACCCGATACGTAGTCCGAGGTCTATATGAGACTCACAAATCGTGTAGCAACTGTGTCACAGTCAATGAACCTACTGCTGCTCCCTAAAACTGGTTGTCTCATAAATAGGTCCAGAATCTACAAAATAACATCTATATAGGCAGAATTAAATATGCATGTATCAACTAGAATATAAATAATGTGTACAGTGGCAAGGTATACTTGCCGAGCAAGTTCTGTATAGTGCGTTTGTCCACAACAGTGATTAAATTTTGGTGTAAGAAAGTGGAATTAGATTTTTAGGAGAGTTATGATATATATAGGAATAAGGAGGCGGTGGAATTTACTTAATGGGTAAGAAACTGTTGCCACTACTGCTTTCCTTTTATTGGTTTAGGGGGCGGTTGGGGGTATTTAGTAATAATAGTGCTAAGGAGCGGTGCAATGAGAGACTTACACGTATAGATCAGGAAAGCAAAGCAAAGTTGAGTTTTGCTTCTGTTGCTGATATTTTCTAAATGGTGTGGTTTTACGTGTAAAGAAAAGAATTAGGCGGGTTAGGTTTACGCGCAGTGAAAGGAAGTGTTTACGCGTATGAGTTATACGCGTAGGTTTGCTACTGCTGCTATCATATTTACGTGCGAAGAAGAGAGGCAAAGTTTATGCGGCTGTTTGCTGCTATTGCGGATTTTACGCAGGGAAATAGTATACGCGGGTTAGGTTTTGGGCTATGACCAATAGGAAATTCTATTTTCTATTTCTCTCATTCCTTTTTCTTATTAATAATATTTATATATATATATACATATTTATACATAAAAAATTCTGAAAAGTTATATGGGTGCATACGGTTTAAACTGACAACTGTCCAAAGGGTCTCCTACATGAAATAATTTAGAAAAATTTATAATGGTTCCATAAAATCCTCTAGATGTACAAATAATAGATATTGTTAATAAATAAATAAAAATAGGATTTTCAGGATTAGGGATCTTACATTCTACCCAACTTATAAAAATTTTGTCCTCGAAATTAAAACTAAGTCACTGTAGAAAGTCAAGAATGACGTAAGATATAATTAATCAAAGTAAATTTATACCTTGGTCTGTGAATAGGTTTGGAAAACATTCACGCATGTCATCCTCGTGTTCCCAAGTAGATTCTCCTGGCGAGCCATGCTTCCATGCCACACGACCAAGGAAATGGACTGGTTTCTTAATACTTTCTCTCGCCGATCAAGGATTCCCACGGGTTGCTCTTGATATGACAAGCTTGGCCCAATGGTGATCTCCGAATGGTCAAGAATATGACTGCTATCTGCCACATATCGCCTGAGTTATGACACATGGAATACGTCATGTATTCCCTCAAGTGAAGGTGGTAGTGCAAGTCGATATGCTACTTCTCCCACTTTCTCTAGCACGTCAAATGGTCCAATATACCTTGGACTCAACTTGCCTCGTCCTCCAAATCGAATAGTGCCTCTAGTGAGTGATATCCTCAAGAAGACATGATCGCCCTCTTTAAACTCCAAAGGACGACGATGAAGGTCTGCCCATTGTTTCTGCCTGTCTTATGCTGCTCGCAAGTGTTCTTGTATCTTTTTAACTGTTTCAACTGTGTTAACCACTAACTCTGGTCCCAGAATCTGACGTTCTTTCACATCACTCCAACACACAGGAGACCTACATTTCTTTCCATACAATACTTTAAATGGAGCCATCTGGATGCTTGCCTGATAACTATTATTGTAAGAAAACTCTACAAGATGTAGATGGTCCTCCCACGATCCTCCAAAGTCCAACATATAAGCCCTCAACATATCCTCTAATATCTGAATAGTATGTTCTGACTGCCCATCTGTTTGCGGGTGATAAGATGTACTAAATTTCAGACGAGTTCCAAGGCTTTCTTGTATGCTTCTCCAAAATTATGATATAAAACGTGAATCTCTGTCTGACACAATACTGACTGGTACGCCGTACAATCTTATAAACTGTCTCATATATAAGTCAGCTAAAGCTTCTGTAGATTGGCCAACTCTGAAAAAAAAGAAATGGGCTGATTTGGTGAGTCGGTCTACTATTACCCATACCGCATCTCTTCCACTGGGACTCTTGGGATAACCCGTAACGAAGTCCATAGTGATATGTTCCTACTTCTACTCTGAAATCGGGAGTGGTTGCAATAACCCTATTGTTCTCTGGTGCTCCGCCTTTACTTGCTGACATATTAAACATTTATCTACAAAGAGAGCTATCTCTCTTTTCATTTTATGCCACCAAAAATGTTGTCTTAAGTCACGATACATTTTAGTGCCCCCAGGATGAATAGAATATATCGAACTATGAGCTTCTGTCATTAGCTCCTATCAAATTTTTTTATTTGGAACATAAAGACGATCACTACATCGTAATGTCCTATCGTCATGGATGCGCAGTCCTGTCTGCTCCCCGACCTCTGTTTTTTCTTTTATTCTTCTAAATCTGGCGTCTGTAGGCAATGTTGTCTTGATTCTTTCTACTAGTGATGATTGTAGTTACAAATTGGCTAGTGTTCCGTCTGCTCCAGGTAATATCACTTCAATGCCAAGACATTGCAAGTCCTTCACTAATTATTTCTGTGTTGTCAAGAAGTAAGCTACTGGTTTCCGGCTTAACGCGTCTGCTACAACTTTAGCCTTACCTGGGTGATAATGTAGCTCTATCTCAAAATCTTTTATCAACTCGAGCCATCGACGTTGCCTCATATTTAACTTCTTCTGTGTGAAGACATACTTGAGACTTTTGTGGTCTGTATATATTTTCACTCGTTCCCCATATAGGTAATGTCTCCATAACTTTAGAAAAAATACCACGGCTGCAAGTTCGAAGTCATGAGTTGGATAATTCTTCTCATGTACTCATAATTGCCTAGATGCATATGCAATTACCTTGCCATGATGCATCAATACGCATCCCAAATATTTTTCTGATACGTCACTGTAGATCACATAGCCTCCTGATCCTGATGGGATAGTTAATACTGGTGCTGTAGTCAGTCGCTTCTTCAATTCCTCGAAAGCGGCTTGACATTCGTCGGTCCATATGAACTCTTGATCTTTGTATGTCAACCGAGTCATAGGTGTTGCTATTCTTGAGAAGTTCTCCACGAACAGTCGGTAATATCCCGCAAGTCCAAGGAAACTTCTCACTTCCGCTGCTGATTTAGGAACAGGCCATGTCTCAACTGCCGAGATCTTTTCTGGATCAACAAAAATACCATCTCCTGTAATGACATGTCCAAGAAATAAAACCTTGTCCAAGAAGAACTCATATTTACTGAGTTTCGCATATAACTGCTCTCTTCTCAAGGTCTCTAGAACAATTTGTAAGTGCTTCTCATGTTCCTCGTGGCTCTTTGAATAGATAAGTATATCATCTATGAAGACAACCACGAACCGGTCTAAATACTGATGGAAGACTTGATTCATTAAGTCCATAAAGATAGCTGGAGCATTGGTTAATCCAAATGGCATGACCAAAAACTCATAGTGCCTATATCTTGTTCGAAATGTGGTCTTCGGGATGTCCTCCTTCCGTACTTTCACCTGGTGATATCCCGATCTCAAATCTATCTTTGAGAACATCTTGGCTCCACTAAGCTGGTCAAATAGGTCATCAATGCGTGGCAGTGGATATTTATTCTTTATTGTCACTGCATTTAATGCTCTATAGTCAATGCACATACGTACTGACCCATCCTTCTTTGGTACAAACAATACTGGTGCTCCCCAGGGTGATGCACTTGGTCGGATAAAACCTTTATCTTCTAGTTCCTTTAATTGTGTCTTTAGTTCATCCATCTCCTTCTTTGCCAATCTGTAAACATGTGATGCTATGGTTTCTGCTCCTGGTGTTAATTTAATTGAGAATTCTACGTCTCTATCTGGGGGTAGGCCTGGTAATTCCTCTGAAAAAATATCTGGGAATTCTAAAATAATGGGATGATAGACAACATCGTCCATCACGAGCTGCATTCCATCAAAGATTTTTGTGGATCCTCGTGCAAACTCAAGTTCAGGCTGGCCTGGTACCTTAAAAAGAATGCTTCCTCCAAAGCAATTGAAAAAAGCGTGGTACTTGCTTAGCCAGTCCATTCCAAGCAAAATATCGAAAGTCGGCATAGGAAGGACTAAGTTCGGGCATTCATTTCTCTGCCACGCACTATTATAGGACACGATCTACAAATTCTACTAATAGATACAACTCCTCCACCGGTTAGAATTCTAATACAACTAGGTAAAGGTGTAGAGACAATGTTGTGTTTTGTAATAAAACTAGATGATATGAATGAGTGGGTGGCTCCAGTATCAAACAATGTTGTAGCAGAAAAAGTAAAAGCAATAGTGCTACCTGCTATGACATCAATCTCCTGATTCATGTCATCCACTTCCATTGCAAAAGCTTGTCCGTTCTTCGGGGGTTGTCCCTGTCTAGCCCTCGTGAATTGATCCTCCTGTGTAGGTAGTGGTGGTCCTCGCTGAAATCTCCCTGCTGCTGGAGGTCGAGGTGCTCCTGGTCTCATCATTTGCTGAGCTGGCTTGGGTGCTGGAAGTGCTAGTCTCTGTGCTGGTGGAAGTGTCAATGCTTGTTGCATAGGACAATCCTTCATTATATGTTGTCCGGAACCACATCTCATACACTGTCCCAAGCGGACTCGACAGTCCCTTGAGATATGCCCGTGTCTCCCACAATAATTGCATTGGGGTTTCTCTGTGATCTGGTAGGGTCCTGCTCTGTGTTGGTACTGCTGTTGCTGAGCTAAAGGACGTCTAATAGGTCCTCCTTGTTGTGTTTTTGTCGGTCCTGGTTGTGTCCTCGGCTGGCCTCCTTTTCCTCGGCTGATAGTTTCTTGCAATCTGGCCTCTGTTAGTAACTCATCATAAGAGATTCGGGACGGTGAGCTTGTATAATATTGGAGCTCCTGAGTCAGTCCACGATAAAACCTCTTAGCCTTGGCCAAGTCATCTGGTATTAAAGCAGTACCATATTTACTAAGGCGACTAAACTCAGCATCATACTCGTCCACTGTTCGGTTTTCCTGCTCCAGGTGGAGAAACTGATCGTACAATGCATCTCTAACGGTATCCGGGAAGTACTTTCTTTCAAAGCACTCCAGGAATTGCTCCTATGTCTGGTATGTGCTCAACTGGCGCTCCATGGATTCCCACCAGTTATGAGCATTACCATCTAAAAGCATCCTCACACCTATCATCCACAACTTTGTGGGTAGCTGCGATACTTCTAATAACTTCCAAGTGTGATTGAGCCAGTTGGTAGTTTCTTCTGGACTCTCAATGCCTTTGTACGGCCTCGGACCCATTTGTACAAAGTCATTTACTGAACCAACTCTAGCTCAAGGTTCTAGATCTAGTGCTTGAGCTAGTGTAGTAGTCTTTGCAGCCATCCTTTCAAGTGATGCTAGGAACTCTTGTCTCTGTTCTGCTGCTTGCTGTCTCTGCTCTGCAGCTAGTGTGGCGGCCTTTTATTGTTGTTCCTTCATTATCATCTGGAAGAATTGGAACAGTTGAGTCTGAACATCTTGCGGTGTTGATGAGGCTGGGAGGTTCCCATTTGGTGGAACAGGAAGGTCAGATGGAACTGGATTGTGAATCTGTCCATCTGGTCCTGAAAGTCTAGGATTCGTTGAGGTCTCTCCTTGAGTCTGACCATTGACTCCAGGAGTTATGTCACCATCGACAACAGTACATCCCTTCTGCATATCCATCTCTCTGCAGGTGATGTACACCACGTTTAGAAGAAGTACAGGATTCAAAATAGAGATGTAAAATTTGTCGGCATAAAACATGGGTTCAGAAATATTCGCATAAAGCAGAGAAGCGTAAGGTAAGGTTTTAGAGTTGTCTTCGTAAAAACTGAGACTCAAAGAAGTCAGCAAAATAGAGCTTCAAAACTGTTTGTATAAAATAGGGCTTCAGAACTATCTGGGAAAAATTTGCGTAAAAGTTTACTTGCGTAAAGTCTGCGCGTAAAAATCTAACATACGTTTGTAGCGTAAAAGTTGCTTCGAGGAACATTTTGTTTTTCCTCAGACGAATTTGTTAGTCAAATCAGTGATCCTGACATCTGACAAAAGTACTACACGATGATCGAGAGGACGGTTGTGATGATGATTTTGCACAGAGACCTAGGTCATCGTTTAGTAATATATTTAATACAAAATCATTTTTACGCTTCCAATGAGGAAGAAAAGTTGGGGCTTCTGCATATGCTATCTACAGAAATAAGTTTTACCCTCAAAATCAAATGCTAAGTCAAAAAGCTATTTCTGCACAGGGCTCGAGACATATCTCCGTATTTAATGCACGAGATTTGGCTCTTAATTGGTCATGACTGAGAAAGTTAAAGCTAAGACTTATGATAATACGCTCACTACGCCTAATCAAGCTATTTACGCTAGTTTCAGGAATCATCAGGTTTACGCTGGATATTTATCTATGTGGCTTACATGTCGTCTTATACGCAAAATTTTAGAAATAATATTGGAACGTGGTCGGCAGTTATTATAACTGCAGCGAAAAGTTGACATAACTACAGCGTAAAATAGAAAATCTTCTGTAACTTAAGTAGGTAATCATAGCTTTGGCTTTTTATGCTAACAAGACAGTCAATTGGCTTTTTACGCCAACAGGGGAAAAGAGTTTTTGGCGTAAAACTTAAGGAAAAATGAGGTTTAATCAATTGTAGATGAGATCCTTATTCTCTATTCCAAAACACAGGCTTGTTTGGTACAGTTACATAACCAAGAAAATATATTCTGGACCTGCATGGGCCACCACCAAAAATATGTCACGCCCCAGTCCCAAAATACGTAGGACTAGGAGTACGTAACACGCCCAGCCGTATGTATATGAACTCCAATATATGGAAACCATATATACACGTACGCTGTTTATGAATATCCAATCCACCAGTGGTAATATACTGTCATAACAAGTCACATGCAATTTATATCTCATCCACAGTACAAATAGTCAGTAGAAATAAAAGCTGAATAACAACTGGATATCCAAAATGAGTATCAAGTCTGATAGTCGGGTGAAAACAAATCCACTACAAAATGACTATTCTAATGTAGCAAAATATCTCTAAACAACGTTAATAAATCATAGATACTCTGAGGGTAAGATCTTCTCAGTCAGGTACGTAGAGTCAGGTCCAGGCCCGTACTCCTGTGGGTACTCCTGCTCGTCCATATTTGGAAAGGAATCAGGTCCTCAGAGGGACGTAACAAGATACATAAAAATATGCCAATAAGTACTAAAATATAAACATCCAATGGTTCGTCTAACCGTCTAAGTGAATGCAGTTTTGAGAACAACTTTCCACCAAGTGGGCTATCTGGCTAAAATATGGGATTGGCGTGACCCTCTCGGAGAATCAGGAGCCTCAAAGCATGTCGTCTTTTCAACGACAGAGGCCGCCAGTAATATATAGTGGTCATCATCACCCGTTTCTCCGATGGAGAATCCGGACGTACAGGAAAAAGTGCAAAGGAGCCCAAATATTTTACTTATTGTTCTCCCCACCCCATGCTCTAAGCAGGCCATATCCGTGACATGATAAATCCTCTAATAACTGCTAGGTCTACTAGCATACAAAGTTTCTATCAGCAGTTACCCCTAACGCACGGCACTTACGTACAGGAAGCCAACCCGATACGTAGTCCGAGGTCTATATGAGACACAAATCGTGTAGCAACTGTGTCACAATCAATGAACCTACTGATGCTCCCTAAAACTGGTGGTCTCATAAATAGGTCCAGAATCTACAAAATAACATCTATATAGGCAGAATTAAACATGCATCTATCAAATGGAATGTAAATAATTTATACAGTGGCAAGGTATACTTGTCGAGCAAGTTCTGTATAGTGCGTTTGTCCACAACAGTGATTAAACTTTGGTGTAAGAAAGTGAAATTAGATTTTTAGGAGAGTTGTGATATATATAGGAATAAGGAGGTGGTGGAATTTACTTAATGGGTAAGAAACTGTTGTCACTGCTGCTTTCCTTTTATTGGTTTAGGGTGCGGTTGGGGGTATTTAGTAATAATAGTGTTAAGGAGCGGTGCAATGAGAGACTTACACGTATAGATCAGGAAAGCAAAGCAAAGTTGAGTTTTGCTTCTGTAGCTGATATTTTCTAAAGGGTGTGGTTTTACGCGTAAAGAAAAGAATTAGGCGGGTTAGGTTTACGCGCAGTGAAAGGAAGTATTTACGCGTATGAGTTATACGCGTAGGTTTGCTACTGCTGCTATCATATTTACGCGCAGAGAAGAGAGGCAAAGTTTACGCGGCTGTTTGCTGCTATTGCGGATTTTACGCAGGGAAATAGTATACGCGGGTTAGGTTTTGGGTTAGGACCAATAGGAAATTCTATTTTTTATTTCTCTCATTCCTTTTTCTTATTAATAATATTTATATATATATACATATTTATACATAAAAAATTCTGAAAAGTTATAGGGGTGCACACGGTTTAAACTGGCAACTGTCCAAATGGTCTCCTAAATGAAATAATTTAGGAAAATTTATAATTGTTCCATAAAATCCTCTATATGTATAAATAATAGATATTGTTAATAAATAAATAAAAATAGGATTTTCAGGATTAGGAATCTTACAATATCACCTCTAGCACAATATCCAAAGTCCACAACATGAAACACAACAAGTACGAAAAAAAGTTCTGGAAAAAGATAAAAAATTTATTAATATTCAAGATCATGAGTAGATACGATGGAAATCCATTAAATTCAAGGGCTTTCATTAATATTCAAGATCATGAGTACATATGATAAAAAATTCTACAATCAGAAGTTTTTCTATCTAGGTGCCCCTCTGTGTTGTTGTTGCTACTAACACAAGTCGAGCCTGCAGCAGAACTCAATACTTTCTGTATCATCCCTCCATAATACAAACCTCAGTATATGGAAAAGAACCCATACTGATGAATAGCAAGGGAGGAGCAGAAGCAGGTGCTCTACAACCATGCGGGACCGAACACAGGAATGGCAATTAATCTGAATTCGGTCATCAATGTCGCAGCCTCCTGGCTGGTAGCAAGCCACATAAAGGAAAGAACATCGGCATCAGGGGGCCACGGATCGACGCCTCTCTGGATGAACCCCTCAGCGAGATAGACAGTAGCCCTCGGTATCTTCTTTCATAAAATAGGGGAAAGACGAGAGACAAGGGCACTGTCTATGTCAACCTTATAAAGGAAAGAACATCGGCAGTTATGAGGATGAACCTGATGTCACGATCCGCATCCGGTATAAGGGCACGAGTACGTGGGTACATCCAGCCTATACTGCAGCATCGACGGTAGAATACTGTTTATGTCAACAATACTATCTAAATATCTCACACAAAATATATAATGTACCTGTCAAGATATCTCAACTTCCAAATGGAGGACAATATGATAATATGATAATGATAACCAATACTCAATCACAATAAGAAACTAGAGGAAGATATGGCACGATATGGAATAGAAAAAAAAAGAAATAAAGTCACAATAAATCAAAAGTCTAAGTCTAATCTCAACACATGATCTCAATAATAATACAATGCCAAAGTGTCTAACTGACATATATAATATCATGAATAAACTAGCTATGTGCTGGTACTAACTCAACAGGCTCTACGGGTGGTAACTCAACTGGCTCGGCATCCTCTGGCCCGTAGGACACCAGTCCTTTAATGAATCATCTGAAAAATATATCTAGTCAGGATTGTAGCGAAGTATAACCCAAATAACAGTTCCAATAATTGACAGAAACCATAAAATTGTAATAGCAATGAAAATAAAAGGTGAAAATAACTGAACTAGCAAATATCACGAAAAAAGAATCATGGTAAATAATGACCAAAAGCTGAGAACATTATGGTGAGGAACAATAATGTAATAAACTGGAATAAAGAAAACCATATAGTAAATGTGCCTTAAAATATTAGTAAGATAATGTGATCGGCTTGGGACTAATACGGGCTATATAAAAGGTGAGCTAGCGTGATCATGCGTGAGTTGCATGATCTGCTAACTATCACGGGCTACACTAAATCATGGACTATAAGGTATGATCACATATCTACTAATACTTCTTCAACCCACAACTAGTACACAGATCCAAATCATGACACGTTATACCACGTATATCATACTGCGGCGTGTATAATATCATGCACTATGATCACGGTCTATATAATCACTAAGATATTATGATAATCACTGAGTAATCATGAAGCACGATACGGTGATCATTGAGTCATCACGACAATAATATCTCATGACCAAGATCCACGTATACCAATCCTTGAAACCATCGTGTCAGAAATCAAGTATCTTAATACTAAATACATGAAACATAGAGACTATCAAATAAGAAAACTATTATAGAATGTACTCGTCTGTGGTCCTGAGCAACAAGTATAACTCGGTATCCGAGCTGGTGTCACACAACCTATATATGAATATCATGTCACTTGGGTGTAATAAAGTTATGATATGCTAAAATGATTCAAAATGTGATTTCTAGGTCATTCTAGTCAAAATAGGTCAAACTAGGTCTCAACTAGGTGTTACCTTGGTTTTAGATCTAATTTTATCTTATAGGGTGGTTGCTAAGGTAAAGTATTTAATATTAAGTTATACCTAGATTATATGTTCAATATCTAACTATACTAGGTCATTACCTTAGTGTATAAGTAATGCCTTAACTAATATCTATTAACTTAATACTCTGGCCTATGAACAATACCTTAGCTACTGTTATATATATATATATATATATATATATATATATATATATATATATATATATATATATATATATATATATATATATATAACTGATACTTAGTACTCATGGTGTCTGATACTCTAAGTTGAGTGATACCACCATCAACAGTCACTACCCTCCCCAGCATTGATACACTTAACACAATACTACAATACTACCTGGACACTTCCACACCATCTTGATACTAATGCTGAGATGGATATGTTGTTGCTGCAACATGTCAGTCCATTACCTGCTGCCAAGATGGCCAGGTTGCTGCTACTGCATGTCGCAAAGTCTGGACAGAACAAGCCTAACCTACACTAATACAACACAGTGTATCACCTTATCTCCAGTACACTAAAACCCAATCCTAAGTACTACAAACAGACACAAACTCAAAGGTATACTCCATCACCCACATGTCTACACTCATATCTCCATTACACAGCCCTCATAAACCCGATACCACCAACACAGACACACACCACTCACTGCCTAACGAATACACTCCCTTACTTGTTTACTTATCACTTACACTCTCATACACATATCTAATCCTTAACCACTAGCCCTTACAACTGAAATTATCACTGTGATTCACGGATACTTACTCTTACACATACCAATACACCCTACTGCTAATTTCTCAATGCTGCTAACTTCTCCACAGACTCAGATCATCACCCTCGCATGTTAAGTGCACAGATATCCCACCCACTGCTGAACCCCTTCTCCTTAATGATGCAGGCACCTTTCTGCTGTATAGGTCTGCACAATTCCAATGAACCAAATATCTCCACTCTCTTGCAGAGTTGTAGCAGTGGTTTTGCATTCTTGCTCGAGTTGTTTCAGCTCATGCACTCTTCTACAACATTGCTGCTGCTACATCCAGGTTTTCTCCTCAAGCACACTGCACACTAGCTGTTGTATTTTCCTTGAAGCAAGGCAACTGCCTACACACTAGTGCAAACCCGAACTACCTCCATCTGTGATACCTGCATCTGAGCCTATGAGCTCTGTAGTGTAACTGCAATGAACTCTCTCTCTCTCTCTCACTTCACAGTTGCTGCCACTTGATCACCAACACACCTACACTCACACACAAACACACAATCATGTGTGACACTCCAATCACCAAACAACACAAGCCAACCTACATCTATATGTACTTATATATATAATATATATAGGCACTCCCATACACACTAATGACATAAATCACACCAACACAAAGATAGCTAGATATATATATGGGTAAATAGGATATGAGCCAAAGTGCTCATATTTCTACATGATCCATGGACATATGGACCAATAGAAATAAAATTTACTAGTGCACATGGGATGTAGGACTCTATTCCTATTGGTCTACATGTGAATGACTCATGTAAAAATATGAGCACTATGGCTGATATCCCGTTTACCCTATATATATATATATATATATATATATATATATATATATATAATACTATAGGCATTCAACCAAACACTTGGCATGCAAATACGATACTCCATAATACGCACCCCAATAGAATGCCAAAATCCCAAATACACCACATAATCATTCATACATATCATATACACAATTTTCTAACTAATAAAACTTATTACAATAGGAATTAAAGAGAATTCATACAAAATACCAAAACTGAACCCCGTATCATACCGTATCATGAGATACTATGATACGCTCTACTCGTGTCCAATTATGGGCATGTATCTAGTCTCACAACCCCGATCTCAGTCTAATTAGATCTAATTGGTCTCATGACATACACTTGATGTGTCAATCTCGAAATTTCCCCTAATTGGATACAAATTACCATGTAGATTCCATAATAAAAGTCATACGAACCTAGTTCTTGGTCCTATGGGTAGCCCTAAGCCAAAGGATGATTTCTAAAGGTTAAATGCATGAATTATAGTCAAAATTAAGGGGTGGGTTAAGAATTTACCTATTGGGAGATGAATTTCCAATGAAATACTCAATGGACACAATTAGGACATAATCTCCTTGTCAATTTTTCTATCTTCAAGTACTCCTTGCAATCCAAGATCCAATGCTTCTTAGATGATGAAATTGAGAGGGGATATGTGTGAATTGGGTTGAATTTGGTGGAGGGATGAGTTAATTTGGGGAAAAATATAATTAGGAATCTAGAATTGAAATAAGAATAAAATGGAGAAACTCCCCCCCCCCTTAATAGTGGCTGGCCCTATACTCCCCCTCCAAGCAACACTAAATGTCCCATCTACCCACACTAATTAGTTATGAGAAATTTAATTAGGAAGAGCTATATTAGGAAACTTCTAATTCTACATGAAACTAATCTAATCTCCTTAATTAATTAAGGGAATGGGTCTAATGGGCCTAGTCTAATGTTGGGCTCAATTGTATCATGATAATCCAATGGGCCCACAAATGACTAGTCTAAATAAAATAGGCTAGCCCACAAACAAATAATTAAATATTACAACACCATATAATTAATTAGTAGCATAATATATAATATTTAATTACTAAATAATAAATATGCTAAATGACAAAAATACTCTCATCTAGAAATGTGGTAGTGACATGTTGGCTCAGAGTCCAAAGAAATCCACTCAATGATCGAGCCAAATCCTGCATTAAAAGGAGATTTGACAGCCTGGCAAAGACTCGTCCATGCGACCCGCCATCCATGCAGCCCAATGTCCTCTCCTCCATGCTTCTTATTCAAAGTATTACAAACTTATCAGTATAAAATTTTTGAAGGGGGTCTTATAAAAGCATGAAAAATCAGGATCCATGTGTCCAAACAACCATGCGCCCCAAGGTCGACTCAGAAGAAATCAGGCCGCAAGATGACCATGCGGCCAAGAAAAAGCAACATACATGCGCCCCAATTATTGGCCGCATAAAGGCTGGACACAAAGATTATGTCTGACACAGAATCCTGACAAAAAGAATTTTTGGGACGCTTCAAAAAATATAACTACACTAAGTGACAAGAAGCTCTTGTCAGACTAATAATGACTTTTGCCAGGCGCGTAGCGCCACATGTACGAGGCCTTATGCGTCCCAGACTTTATATATTCCATGCGTCTCTGGCCTCATGCGTCCCAGACTCCATATGTTCCATGCGTCTCTGGCCCTATGCATCCCAGACTGTTCTATGCCTCTCTAGCCCTATGCGTTCCAGATTCTATGCGTCTATGTCCCATGCATTCCAAACTCTATGTGTTTTATGCTTCTCTGGCCCTAAGCATTATAGATTTCATGCGTTCTCTACTTCTCTGGCCCTACGCGTTCCAGACTCCATGTGTCCCAGGCGTCCCCGACTCCTTGTGTCAAACATGGCAGGGTTTCATGAGATAAAATCTTTCTACTGCGACTGAAGTGATTCTCTCTAATTAAATGTGGGCCACATGTCAAGCTGACCAAGTCATGCAAACAAAAAATAAGAACCGCCCAGGTCTTCAGCAACAGCAAATCTCAACAAACGTCCACTTTGCAGCTCGGCCTGAACCAACTACATACTGTTAAGGATAAAAAATACGTGGCAATCTACCCATCATATGCGTTTACAGTTGCACATGTACTCTATTGAAGGAGGCCCCTGTGGACACCAAACAGGAGCATATGCGGCACCTATAGCCCACCAACATGATGGCTATAAATAGGAGAAACTTGAATGTCCCAATAGCTGGATGGTTTTTTCTTCTTCAGTGACCATACCCTTCCAAATGATCTACGTACGTGCACACAAGCTCAAGAGAGAAAGAAGAGAAGAGAGCATCCCTCATTCACTCTTCGGATCGTCAACGGAGTAAAAGAGTTACTGCATTACTCGATCTCCATCGCCATATTACCCAGATAAAAAATATTGTACTTAGATTTTTTTGTCTAGAATCTCTTTGTACTCTTTATGCTTGTTGTTAAATGAAGTTTTTCTCAAACTCAATTTCAATGGCAAACAGAAAGTAATAATTCAAAACACATAGTTAGTATAGTTCATTCCTGCATACATTTATATTCCCTGAGTTATACCTATTTCTCTAGCTACTTATTTATTTTTACCTGCTATGTCATATAGTCTTGTTTCTTTATTTCTCATATTGCTACTGATAGATTATGTTCAGTTCTACTTTTATCATCATGTATTACACTCACTATTACTGTTTTATAGTCTTTGTCATTTAATTGGAACTGATTTTGGAGTTGTACTCATTCTATCCTGACCGGATAACATTTTTCAGTGTTAACTTGGTGGGCTGTTGTCCGACTTATTACGGACCACAGGAGTGAGTAGCAGCAACCTTGGACCCTGTAGTTCATGAGTGATTGCGGGGAGGTCTAACCAGTGTCACCGGTTATCTTAGCTATCTCTATTTAGTATTTTGGTACCGGATCTGTCTTTGGCATTTACTAGACATTACGATGTTATTATTTGATACTAGACTTGTTGTTGTGTTTATTAGACTTATCTAGACTTTTGATTGGATCTCTTTGCTTATTTCCATATCGTTCCATTTATCTTCCTTATAGATTCTTATGATTGAGTATTGTCATTATATTATATTGTCATCTTGTCCTCCATATGGAGTTGAGATATCATTGACAGGTTGAGTTTATATTATTGTGTGAGATTGATAGTTAGTTATTATTGACCTATACAGTATTTTACCGCCGATGCCGCGGCGTAGGCTTGATGTACCATGTACTCGTGCCCCGAAAATCCGGGTGGAGGTTGTGACACACGGATAGACTCTTCGGCTGCCAAAGTAATGCTTCGGGGTCTGTGCAGAGAATTATGCCAAGATCCCAACTTGAGAATCATGATCAATGACGGCGCAACAAATACGTAGCCACGTCAGCAAGTTGTTAAGATTTTGCCTAAAGTACGCACACAAAAGCTATGCAAATGACCCAAAGGAAGGAGGTGCACTTTCCCTAAAAAAATTAAGCAGAGGTGTACTTCCCTCTTATCTGCGTACTTTTTTATCGAATTAGCCCGGATAAAACGTGCGTACTTTTTCAACCAAGTTACTCATCACTAATGAGCCAGACTGACAGCTGACATGCCCTGCACAATGTAGAGGAACTACAGTCGAGACAATCAGATCTTTTGACAAAGGAGTAATAATCACTCATGAGTGGCAATATGGTCAAAATACGTGATCTCAATGAAGTACGTTGACCTATTTCTTCTCTAACATGGTAAAGTATACGAGCTCAGCAGAGTACGCGAGTTCAATAAAGTACGCCGATCGGTCCCTTCTTCAACAAAATTACACAGCCTGCTTTTCCACAAAAGTACTTAGCCTGCTCCCCTTTAACAAATACACACAGTCAGCATAAAATGTTTGCACATTTTAACATTTCTCTCTGTTGAGCGAGAAATATATGCGTGCTTACTCATTTCTAACCGACAATGTGCGGTTATGAACTCGAGGAGATTACGTGTATTCAATGTCGTGATTCTCTCAAAACGTGTGCAAACAGTTAGCTACACGACCAAGGCTTTCCTCGTACAGGAAGCCACGTGTCAAGCTGACATTAGTTTCCGCACTGACTAAGTGCCAACATGGGCGGCAATTATCCAAATGTGCGCGCACAAAATGGCAAATATAGTGTAAATTGCTCATTTTGTGTGCGCACTCTAATAACCGTTCCCAGTGCTTAATGGTTATAAATAATATGGGAACAGTGCTATTCTAGGGACAGAAGTCTTGCATGCTAGTTGCCAGAGCCTTCTTGCTGTCAAATTCTCTAGTGTTCGAGACTTAACATTTCTTCTTCGTGTGTTCGATAGTCCAAAGAGTAAACTGATCGACTGCATATCAGATCTCCATAGCTACTACTTCCCCAGAAATTTGCACTTAGATTTTTGTATATAATTTTTGTACTTTTAAAATTTGTTCAACTTTTGTTCATGGCAAATATATGGTTGTTGGGAGGAATTTCTTTTTTACCAAGGTACTCCCAACGTTTTAAATAACAAATATATTGGAGGTTATTCTGGTAAATATCCTCCAAAAATTAATATATATGGCTGTGGGTCCCGTGTGTGGGGTAGTTTTAATAACTTGGCCTAGGCCAGGCCTAAAACGAGTCATCGACCCGGCCAGGTTGAACAGGTTGGGATGGCAACCCCGGTTTGGCCCGAATTTTCGACCGGGCTAGGATTTCGGGCCGCCTTGTCTACCCTAGCCTGAACCCGTGATTAATATTGGTCGAGCCGTGTTGGACCGTTGACCGGACCTGGACTGACCCCGTCCCGGTTTGACCGAACTGGACCTACGCCGAGTTCCGAGCCGCCCGGCCTATTTGACACCTTCAAGTATACGTATTAGAAAGATTAACGAAAGGTTAATATTTTGTGTTATACTAAAATAGTCATGATCAAATCACATCTTGGGACCCACATTATAACTACCCCTAAATTCACTTAAAATATTTTTTTATATTATTAATAAATTATTTTTCCATAATTTTAAGTTAAGCTAGATTTTAAATTATTTTCTTCCGTTGTTTACTGAAACAAAGAGATAAAGGTAGGTTTAAAATTATATTCTTCCGTAATTTTAAGTTAGAATTAGTTTTTAAATTAGTTTTTTTCCTGTAGTTAATTTCTTCAATGATTTTAGATAAAGTTAGTTTTTAAATTAATTTCTTTCATAATTTGCCAAAGCATAAAGATACAAAAAAAAAAATTTAAGCATAAAATGAAACAATTTATTTTTAAATTAATTTCTTCCTTAATTTTGATAAAATAATTTTTTAATTAGTTTTTTTTGTAATTTTTTAATAATTAATGGAAGACATGCAAACGGCTCGTTTTGAGCGGTTTCCAGATCGCATTAAAGAAGTAGAGATGTGAGTATTTTTATTTTAGGTGGGAATGAAATTATTGTCTAGTCAAATTTGGGTGAACTGTCTTGATAAGGCTAGAATTAATTCATGTCCGGTCAGACTGAGGACGGCTTGAAATTTTGTTTGTCCATGGTATAAATCTTCTATCATATAACTTTGGACAAAACCACTAATAATATTTTATTATAAATTAAGAATGTTCTCGCTATGAGATTATATGTACTGTACCAATCTCATAAATTATATTTTTTCTTTTGAAATACATCACATTATACCAATTTACAGTTTAATTTTCAGAAATTTGATGACAAAAAATATGGGATTCACGGAAATATTACAGTCCGCAAATAAAATGGCTCCTAAGTAGATTTTGTTGCATGAAATAGCAATTACCACCACCACCCCCTCCCTCTCCCCGCTAAAATTTCAATCTATCTTACCTTCCATTATTAAATTAATTACTCCACTCCTCTATTCCATACATTTAGTAAATATTATTTATATTTTATCCTCCTCTTCCTTATTTAACACTAAATGAGATAATAGTAATAAAATTAAAAATTGAAGGTAATAGTATTTGAAATAGTAAATAAAGAGGTAAATATAAATAACTTTATATTTTATAGCACATAAGTACAGTATATACGTAGGAGACAATATTCAGGAGATACAGCACAACACATTTACCTAGTGTTATTGAGTCCCGCTAACATATTATCAAGAGACAATTTATTGGGTTCGTAACCAATGAAATTACCTTATTAATGAATTTCGCTAACGTATTTGTTACTCTTCTCTTATCCAACCCTGCCATAGTGAAAGTATGAGCAATCAGACCATTTGAATGGTTGACTAGAATCTAAAAGTCTTTTCTAAAGGCACATCATTATGTACTCAGAACAGTTCATTGTTCAGTAACAGATCAACATTTTATAAATTTTATTCAGGACAAATCAAAAATTGCTTTGGACTGCCAACCCCTCCCCAACCTCCCAAAATTCTAACCCAACCGAAAGAATGAGGAGAAGGCGGCGGCGGCGGAAGTAGGAGGCGGAGGAGGCGGCGGAGGTAGGAGGAGGTGAGGCGGTAGGAGGAGGAGAAGGAGGAGGAGGCAGGCGGAGGAGGGGGGTCTCGCCAGCAGCCTCCTCCTCCGCAGCAGCAGCGGCTCTTCCTCCTCCGCAGCAGCGGCTCCTCCTCCTCCTCCGTAGCAATGGCCCTCGCTCTCGTCCGCGGTTGCGTGCTCTGTCGACCTAGATATTATTCTAAGGACTGTCAAAATTTTTGATAGTCCTTCCAATTGGAAGAACTGTCAAAATTAGGAAGGACTATCAAATATTTTAACAGTCTTTCAAATTATTAGAATTGTCAAAAAATATGATAGTCCTAAAAAAATTGGACAGTACAGAGTAATTTTTTTTGGTGGTAAAATTGTAAATAAAAAAATTGGACTGTCAGAAATAAATTTTGATGTGCCTTTAGAAATGACCAATCAAAATTAACCCTGATCAGCTTATGTCAAGATGTATAGTGGGTCGGACAACCCAAAACTTGTCCTAAGTCCGACCAAATCTGGGATAGGCAGGTTCAAACTTGATCTGCATGCCATCCTGGCCCTGCCAAACTCCAACTACGGGTTAGGCTGGTCTCCCCTCCAACCCTTGCCGCTAATATTGTCTAAAGGGCCAAGACTGAGCTTTTCGCCAAAACGTTGTCGACCCGTAAATGAAAGAAAAACAAAGGCATGAGAACTTTGAATAGACACTATGACAGTTGTAATGGTAATGACACAACTAATATTAGACAAACACAGTTAACCAACGGTCCTTATATATCTTCAGCAGTATCGTTTACTTATATATTCAATTGCTTGTAACAAAACAAACATAATAAAATATATTGTGATGAACGCCATTTTACATTTCGTAAGAATGAACTATATTATGACTATGCGAGTAGTAGACTACATTTTTGTTTTACTAAAATTTCTAAATCCAGTGTTCTTAAAATATTTAAAAAATAAAAATAGTTTTGAAACAAAATTTTAAAATATTATTAGTTTTTTTAATTCGATTAATATATTGACTAATGAAAATTTTATTATTTTATTTATATCATGATATATTATTTAGATGAGAAACCCTCCATCTCACCACCACCACCCCCCACTACTCCCAAATACAAATTAAGTACGAAAAATTTCAGTAAGAGCATAAAAGTTTAATATATTTATAAAAAAAGCATAAAAGTTTTTAAATTTACATCAAAAGCATTAAAACGTCCTTCCGAAGGACGTTTTACGCTTTTCCGTTAGCTTCCGTTGACGGTTGTAATTAGACATTAAAAAAAATAAAAAAAAATATAAAACGCCCTTCCGAAGGGCGTTTTATATTTTTATTTTATTTTAATATTTTCTCTCCTCTCTATCCTCTCTCTGCCCTCTCTCCTCTCTCTTCTCTCTTCTCTCCTCTCTCTCTCCCCTCTCTCATCTCTCCTCTCTCCTCTCCTCTCTCTCCTCTCTCCTGTCTGCCCGCTCCCCTCTCTCCTCTCCTACTCAAAGTAATATATATATATATATATATATATATATATATATATATATATATATATATATATATATATATATATATATATATATATATATATTTATTTATTTATTTATTTTCTCTTTCTCAGCAAAGTAAAATATATATTTATATTTATATTTATATATATATATATATAAATATATATATATTCTGATTTTTCCCTTAAAGCAGGTATTGCAGCAATCTGTACCCGAAGGAGGAGCACTACCGGGTGTGCAACTGGTGCTTAAGAGAGGAAGGGGGCAGATCCTCGGCTCGTGAATCCGCCACCGGCAACAACAACATCTCCTCGACATCCGGTGGTGCTAACCAAGACGGCCTGGGAGGAGTCATGTTGCACCGGGGTTCCTTCTCGACGTCGGACATGAACAAGCCCATCAAGAAGCAAGCGGTGCCCAAAAGGTCAGCGTCGGACGTGACCAACGAGATGAGATCGACGGCGCTCTCTCCGGGGAGAAAAAGGCAGGCCTTCAGAGGAAAGACTAGGAGGATATGAGACCGGAGAGGGAGAGGGAGAGGGGAGCGGAGAGAGAAGAGCGGTAGGGGAGGGGAGCGGAGAGGGAGAGGGAGAGGGAGAGGGAGAGAGGAGAGAGGAAAGGGAGAGAGGAGAGCCGAGCGGGAGTCTGAGAAGAGGGGAGAGAGAGAGAGAGAGAGAGCAGTCTGAGGAGGAGAGGAGAGAGAACTGCTCTCACTGAAATTTTTCGAAATTTTTTTAATTTTTTTCCAGAAAAAAAATATTAAAAAAATATAAAACGTCCTTCCCAAGTACGTTTTACATTTTTTTATTTTTTTTTATTTTTTTTAATTTTTTTAAATTTTTTTATTTTTTTGGAAAAAAAATATTAGAAAAATGTAAAACGCCCTTCACAAGGACGTTTTATTTTTTTTTAAATTTTTAAATTTTTTTATTAATTTATTAATTTTTTATTTTTTTCGGAAAAAAAATGCAAAACGCCCTTCACAAGGGCGTTTTATATATTTTTTTTTTTTATTTTTTTAATTTTTTATTAATTTTTTAATTTTTATCGAAAAAAATATTAAAATATTAATTTTTTTCTCCGCCTGTTAATGAAGGAGAGAAGAGAGAGGAGAGAGAGGGAAAAAAATAATAAAAAATATAAAATGCTCTTTGAAGTACGTTTTTTATTATTTTATTTATAAAAAATTTCTTTTTCTCCTTCGTTAACGGAGTAAAAATTCATCGACGGAAAAGCATAAAACGTCCTTCGGAAGAACATTTTAATACTTTTGATGTAAATTTAGAAACTTTTATACTTTTTTTATAAATATATTAAATTTTTATGCTCTTACTGAAATTTTCCGAATTAAGTACAACAAAGTCCGTCCTTCCAACAAATTAAAGAGCTCTACTTAATGCCCCTGCTGATGTGTCATTCGGACATGAAAGGGAGGACTGATGTATTTTTGGACGTGGACCCCACATTTGCGATAGATTTGCCACGTCAGCGGGTGCTTGGCAATCGGGGGGGCATAAAGGGTTTTTCCAAATTAAACTCGTTTAAGTAATACAACGTATAATCCTAATACATAAACCTTAGTTAAGTAGATCTAATGAAATACAAGAAATAAATTCTTAGCAATTAAACTCTAAAAACCATGCATGTGGGAGTTAACTAAAAATAATAATCTAAACTTAATAAATAACTAAAAATCTTATTAATTAAATATTTACAGTACTTCTTCCTCTTCCCGGCTAGGACGTCTGCCAAAGAGAATTTAAATTTCGATTCCATCTCTCGAGCAACCAAATCTGCTCCTACCCATATCCAAATTCTGATTGTATCGAAGTTATCCCTATCCCAATTTGAATGGAAATTTGTTAAATCCTAAACAGTTTTTGATGGCCATCCTAAAACTTATCCCAAATTTATCCCATCTTACTTAGTATATAACAACTAGTAACGTACACGTACATTATTTGCACGTAAAAAAATTATTAAAAAAATTAACATAAAATTATTATAAATATTGTTATTATTAAGACTCAAACTCAAGCAATCAAAAAAAAAACCTCTCATCTTAATCAATTGAGTTAGAATTGTTTAGTTGTAAATAAGTATATTAGATAATTAATTAATTAGTTATTTTTGAAAAAAAATTAGTGAAATATTTACATACGGCTTATACGACTCAATTTTAAACCGTTTCTAAGTCTCATTATAAGAGTAGAGACTAGAAAAGTTATGTTCGACCGAAAAACCTTTTTTCCTTCCATAAATGTTCTTAATTATGTTTACTAATTAAATTTAACATGTGTAGTTAGATAATTACGTATATAAAAAAAATTAAGGGGAGTAATTATTTAATCTTTCCAAGTTGCTCTTTATTAGCAAAAAATTAAAAGAATAATGTTTGCTTTTCCCAAGTAGTAGTAAAAATTAAAGGATTTTACTCACTCCAAGAAGTAGTAAAAAAATTAAAGGATTTACTCTTCTAAAGTAGTATGAAATACATACGTGCATATATCTCTATTAATATAAGGTGGCTTAGAAACGACTCAAATTTGAACCGTCTAAATCGTTTGTTAATACTCTATTAATTATTTTAAAAATTTTAACTAATTATTTAACTATGTAATATAATTTATTTATAACTAAGTAATTCTAACTCAAGTGGTTAAGTTGAAAAATATTTTTTTAATTTTCTGAGCTCAAGTCCTAGAAATGACTATATTTATAATAAATTTATATTTAAATTTATTTTTAACAATTTTTTAACGCAAGATGACTCGATTTCTCTGACGATGTTGCCATGGTTAAGAATAATTATATTTAGAATTAAATATTAATTTAATTTATGATTAAATTATCTCTTCTATATGGATACAATTTTTTCTACTCCTATTCGTATATAGATACATTCTCTCTATATATATTGCTAGATGTATAACTTTTTTATATTATCCATTAATAAAATTAATATTAATTTATTTTATGGTACCAGAGTCTAGAATTTTTAATTTAGGACCCTTCAGAATCTCTTTCAAATAATCTTTTCATTCTCGTCTACTCGTTGGTGTTGTCCGAGCTCCTCGCCGTCAATATCGGAGTAGTCCTTCCTGTTCGACTCGGCGGAAGACTCAACGAAGCGATAGGGGATCGACACGAACTTCGTCTTCGGCTTCAAGTTCACCATTGAAAGAAGTTGCAGCTCAAGCTCACGGACGGATCAATAAGTACTAGAATTATTTGCTCCACGAGGCATACGTCCTCTACCAACAGCTAATATCGGATCAATAATTTCTACATATATCCCCAACCAACCAAATTAGTCATCGTGGAATCTTGGGGTTGTTGGTAGTAAATAGTGGGGTTGCCAACACATCTCATGGAGTGCTAATTCTAGCAATTACCCTGTACTGATCTAAATATTTAGAACATCAACCGCATGCAAGTCTTGTACATCAATTTTCAGTCTTATATTTTTTTTTTTTTTTTTTTGTGTAAAATCAAATAATCAAATAAATTTCAAAAAAATCAAAATAAATCAAAATAAATAAATTAAATTAAAAATGCGTTCTCTATGTACCCATTGCAGAAAATCTCGTCATTATGCTATCACATGCTATGCTCGTCAGCGGTTTAGTCTGATTTGTTCTCATTGCCAGAAGTATGGACACTTAGTGGATAAATGTTTTCTTCTTCATCCACAATTAAAGATTTAATTTTTCAAGCGGATAAAGACAAATGATTCTTCCTCGACTCGCTCTCCGGTACCTCCGGCTGACATTGTGATGGTACACATACATCATCAGATATTCATCACCGTCTTATTCAGTTAGAGCTCCAGGTCCAGCTCCGGCTCTAGCGTCAGCCTGTCTTTGCTAGCTCCTTTGCATCTGCCTCTACCGGTATGTCTACTTCTTGGATATTAGACTCCGGTGCTTCTCATCATATGACTTCTGATCTTAGTCTTTTATCTAGTATTACACCTTTACCATCCCACTTTTCCTTTTTACAAATCAAAACAAACCAGACTAAACCGCTGATGAGCATAGCATGTGATAGCATAATGACCAGGTTTCCTGAGTGTGATAGCATAATGACCACTTCCCTCTTTCCCTTTAAACACAACTGATGGTTCCCAGTTGGTCATCACTCAATTTGGCTCCATTATTTTCGACACTTTGAGTCTTCATTTTATCTTACTTGTTCCCTATCTTAATTTGCATCTCATATCAGTTAGTAGCATTTGTGATAGTGGATTTATTTTTTTCTTTTGATTCTCTCACATGTTCTGTAAAGGATCCTCGTACGGGCCAGATGATTGATCGTGCTCATAGGAAGGGACGGTTGTACCACTTAGAGTTTCCTCATCTTCCATCAACTCAACTTTTGAGTTCTAGTCATGCTGCCATCGTTACGTCTGTTGCCAACTTATGGCACTGACGCTTAGGTCATATTTCAGAGCCTCGTCTAAAGACTTTATTCCATATTAGAGCTCTTGGACGTGGTTCTTTCTCTTCTCTATCCACATGTACAGGTTGTAAGTTAGCAAAACACATAGCCCTACCTTTTCCTAAGAGTTCACCTAAATCTAGTAGTAATTTTGAAGTAGTTCATTCTGACATATGGGGACCTGCTCCTATCCTATCTATGATAGGTTTTCTCTACTATCTTAGCTTTTTTTATGATTATACTCGTTATACTTGGGTCTATCTCACGCGTCACCATTCTGATCTTCCTTCCATTTATAGGACGTTTACTACTATGATTAATACTCAATTCAAAGCTAGGATTAAAATATTTTGTTCTGATTGTGCTCGTGAGTATCTCTCCACTACCATGAGAGATATAATGCAATCTCACGACACCTTTTTCAGTAGTCTTGCCCTTACACTCATGAACAGAATCGGGTAGCCGAGCGCAAACATCGTCATATTCTTAAGACTTTTCGTGCTCTCTTGTTATCTTCTTCTATTCCAAAACGTTCTTGGTAGATGACATTCTTACCTTTATCAATCTTATCAATATCACGCATTCTTCTGTTTGTCTCGTCGAACACCTCATGAGAGTCTTTTTTCATGTCCTCCTGATTATAGTATGCTTCACACTTTTGGGTGCACTTGTTTTGTTCTTCTTCCTTAGATAGAATGTAAAATTTTGACAGTCCGATCAGCCAAGTGTGTCTTACTCGATTTTAGTTCTGAGCACAAGAGATACCTTTGTTATGATCTCTTGGACCGTCATCTTTGTATATCTTGCCATGTCACTTAACCGTGTTGTTGTGGTCTATCGATTTAAGGGCCTTGTGGTGGGGGTGTTGGTCCTTCGGTACGTCTTTCAGGACAACCATAGAGTTGGTGTTGATCGGAGCCGCAACGCAAACAAAGTCCTAGCCTTGACGACAATCTTTGTGGACATGCCGTCTCTTCTAGCAATAGTTGCAGATAGGAAGATCCCTCTGATTGTATGGTGTATCCCTCTGTTGTTGTTGCTATATCCCTGGACGTCTGATTGGCCCTCCGATTCCTTGTTATCCTTTGGTTAGTATAGTTGTAGTGATGGAATGGCTCTTTGTCGCTGGCTCCTTGCTGATTGCCTTGTAAACACCCGGATTTTTCAAAATTTAAAAATGAATTTTCAGGAATTTTCTATGATTTTTAACTAATTAAAATAAATGTTTTCTGCTATTAAATAATTTTTATGATTTTATTAAATATTAAAATATTATGAAAATAATATTTTTTGGTGTAAAATAATTAATTAGAATTCCTGCAATTTTTCTGGAATTTATTGGACCAAAAAACTATTTTTAAAGACCTAAAAACAATATTTTAAAATAAACCAAATAAAACCGGTTTAAAATACCCTAAATAAACCAAACCAATATGTACTGAACCGAGCCCAAACCCTAGCGGGTCGGGTCAGATTCATACCCGAACCCGCATCCAAACCCGACCCGCCTAGTGCTACAGTAACCCAATTAATTTTCTCCGATCCCCGCCGCTTCCTCTCCGCGTACACCCGACCGTCGCTCCGCCTTCCCGCCCGTACGACTCCCCCACCGGCCGGCCGCCCATTCACCCCGAGCCTCGGCGCCTTCCCTAACAGCCGACGCCCCGCCTTCCCGCCGACCGACCACCTCCCAAACCTCCGTCGATCTCCCCTATTTAAATCCGTCAAACCCCCATCACCATCACCATCCACAGCCACCACCGCTTCTTCGCCATTCCCGACGGCGACGACCCGACCGCTACTTCCCCGGCGACTCCAGCGCCGCCGTAGGCCGACCAAGCAGCTGCCGCCAGCGAGCCCTGCCGGCCGAGCATCGTCGCGCCACCTCGTATACGCGTAATTTTTAGTCAATTCTGACTCCACGTTCCGGTGAATTTTCTCTCGCATCGCCGCCTCATTTTTCGAACCGTCTGCTGTGAAGCGTTCGCTGTGTAACCCCCTCGAAACCTGTGCCATTGGTTCGACGTATCGCGTCCTGTGTCGGTCGCAAACTGCGACACAAAATCAGGAAAATAAATCCCCATTTCTGAAGATTCATAATTTGACCCAAACTTTCCAGTTCACGACCATTTTACGCACAACCTGCAAAATGTTTTCAAAATTGGCTTGAACAGTAATTTAGACCATATGACCAAGTTTTAAAACCCTATTTTAGTTCAGTTTATTGAGCTGTAGTTTGCATGTTATTCGAGGGTGAAAATGACCAAAAACTTGGTATTTAAAACCCTAATTTTTCGCGAAACTAGGTGCGCCCCGCTAAACGAGGTGACTTGGTCATGTGCGAACTTCACCGAAAGATGCGTGCCGTTAATACGGACGTTTGGGATTTCGCAGAAGTTGATTTGGATGTGCGTGCACATCGAAATTAACTCATATTCGTCGACAACACCCTATATCGATCATATTCTGAAACTCGTTGTAACTTCGTGTACGCTCGTCGTTTCGAAACAAAACTTGCGCCATCGGACTCGTAGCAATACGCTGGTCCTATGACCCAAGTTTGGTTCGATTCTGAGAATATTGACAAAATCCCGTATCGTGGGCCCCACGGCTCCACTTGATGGGTGATTTTGTGATCGGCTCATCGGAATCCAGTTCCGGATATTCCTTTGGGTTCGTATCGTCGTTATGGACTTGTAAATACTAAGTTTGACGAATTTGGAGAACTTTGTCTCTGGCACATTTTTTGGTGCAAAGTGGGTCACATCTGGACTCCGCTTTGACCAGAAACTGTCACTTTTGCCCCTGTGTCCAAATTGGACTTATGGATAGGCAATTCTAGCTATTTGATATCTTCTGAACATAATGGTAGTGTTTATTTCAGCAACCGGAGGAGTACCTACAGATCCCGCTGATACCAGAGCAGCAGTTGAAATCAAACCCCAGGTAAGTGTACCTTGCCAATCTTGCAGTAAATTGCTTTGTATTATTCTCTTGATTTAATTACATGATGTACCTGTTCAACCTAGGACCATGTGACATTGCTTAGCGTCCGAATAACATTCGGATGTCGACGCCGTACGCGGAGTCGTGTAACATCACTAGAGATTGATATCGCGACCCTATATATATCTTCGTGCTTGCATTGTCAAGTACGTCATACCATAGGACACTTGACACTGTTCATGAGACAGAATCTTCCTGAGATATTCATGGTGATTTTGTATAGGATACAGGATTCGTGACATATACTTTATACACATGCATATATATCATTATGACTTGCTGCATTAGATATGATCTTGCGTGTCATGTACATGAGACGTGTGATTACATTGGGTGGGGAGAGACACACAGGCTACAGACTGATTTATATATATATATATTTATTATTGTGAGGCCTTAGACTCTACATCAGAGCTAGGCACTCTACTAGTGATATCACTGCTACCGGCTCCCCGACACCGAGCTTGTAGTGGTCTCAGCCTGAGTTCTAGTGATCCTCTCAACTTGCATATCACTTAGCTGGTTATATAGTTTACCCTATTGATTCATTTATTATTGTACTACATTTATTTTGGCTTGAGTTATTCTTGTACCTTGCTATGTCCCCTGAGGACCTAGAATCCGGATTATGTCCCCAGGTTTAGATGAGGAGATCTACCCCGAGGTGTACGGGACAGGAGCAGACATTGAAGCGATACCAGAACCAGAGGACGAGGTGATCGCAGAGGATTTCTCCTGAGTATCTGGTTTATTATACTTAGTTATTTCTATTTGTTGGACTTCTATTTTCTGTCTATTGAACTGCTGTATCAGACATATTATCGGGTTATTTTCCGAGATACTTTATTGAGACTTGATGTTGCTTATTATTTCATATTGACTGTATTTATTTATGTGGATGAGATTAGTAGCATAGACCTTTATTGTTGTTTTACAGCTTAAGTACACCCTGATGGGTCCATTAAATTGGTTTTGTCTATCGGTGTGTGCTGTTGGCCATTGCCACGTGTCTAGTCCCTCGGTATTTTGGGACTGGGACGTGACATAGTTTTTGTGGTGGCCCATGTAGGTCAACGACTAAATTGCTTCGATTTCAACTAAGGGACCGATTAAGCCTGCGACAAGGATAGGATAAGTTATAGGATCTCATCCACTTGATTGAATCATTCTTGATCTCTATATCGGATTTAAATTTCTTGACTTGCATCCTGCCTTGATTGCTCTGTGCGCCTCTTATAGTTTATTTTGGATGAAGAGTAATGGATCTACGAGCAAACGATGAAACTCCTACAAGAACACCATAAGGTGCTGTAGCCACCTACAGAGAAGATGAAGTAACACTAGTGGATGGAGGTCAATCAGCACATCAAAGCAGTCAAGCCAATCAGTATACCTCAAGATTCTGGCGAGACGATATTCCACCTCCGCCACCGTTTACTCCACTAATGCCGGTATTTCCACAAGGGCAGGCTATGGACGGGCAGCAGATATTTCAAATATTTTATGCAATGATGCAAGCCCAACAGGTTCAAAAAGAGGCTCTGCGTCATGAGGTAGAGAACTTGAGGAATAACCTAGTAATAGCACTGGAGCAGGCGAATCTACCAGCACGACAACCATCGATGGGCTCTATCACCGATTTTCGCCAGCTGAAGCCCCGCACCTTTTCTGGCAAGGAGCAGCCTACTGAAGTTCATGAGTGGCTCACAAACACTCAACATCAATTAGAAGCATCTGAGCTTCCAAGGGAACGTTGGATGACTGCTGTCCGGATACAGTTGACACACAATACACATCACTGGTGGTTAACTGAGGAGATACGGCTCAGACCAGACCGAGTCACTTGGGAGAAGTTCTTCAAACTCTTTCAGGAGATGTACATTCCAGCTATTGCTGGTCAGAACTTTGGGACAAGTTCAATCGCCTTACTCAAGACAGTATGACAGTGGAAGAATACAACGCGGAGTTCATTCGTCTGAGTCGCTTCGCCCCTACCTTGATCCCGACAGAAGAAGAGAAGGCTGAAGAGTTCTTCGACGGACTAAACTTTGAGCTACAGAGATAGATTGGCTCTGTTGCACCTACTTCATACTCGGACGTCCTTGTTGCAGCCCGACGCATAGAGCGCGTCACCAGGAGAGAATCCAGCCTGAAAAGGGTATTTTTACCAGCACCAACCAGAGCATCACAAGAGGAGTCTGCAAAGCGTCAACAGATAAATCTACCACCGAGAGCAGCACCAAGAGCCTCATTCCTTCCTACTTGTCACTACTGTGGCAAGGTAGGCCATATTGAGAGGGAGTGCAGACGCAAGTTGGGAATGTGCTTGATTTTCGGATCTAGCCAACATTTAGCCAGAGATTGTACAACGCATCAAGGAAAAACACTGATGATTAACCGAGAAGCCTTACCAGCACCAGAAGGATATCAGCCGAGGCCACCCTTGGCACCACAAGCAGCACTTTTCCAGCAGTCCCAGCAACAGCAGAGGGCACCACCGCAAGGACGCGAACAAGCTTTTGTAATGACCATGGAGGACGCGCAGACTCGCGGAGTAGCGAATATGCGTAAGATTTAACTTTTATCATAGTTATCTATTCCTAGTGATGATTTAACCCGTGCCTGTTAATTCATGACCTTAGCCTTAAACCTAGTATTTTGAACTTATTAATAATTGATAATCTAGTTTTTCTAAGCTGTAGATTTTCTTGCTCTATCCAGATTTCTTTACTCTTGAATTACCTAACTTTCATTGTCTAGGGAAATACTTTACTCCTTCCCTAGGTGTTTTGCTTAACCCTCATCCTTCAATTTTTCTTGATCATGATTCTTTCTTTGTGTCATGCTTTCAAACATATTTTGCAACCGTGTCATCTATTCTGACCGGTTATGTTTCGTTATTCTTTGATTACGAGAACGCAATTCTCTTAAGAGGGTAGATTGTAAACACCCGAATTTTATAAAATTTAGAAATGAATTTTCGAGAATTTTTTGTGATTTTTAACTAATTAAAATAAATGTTTTCTAGTATTAAATAATTTTTATGATTTTATTAAATATTAGAATATTATAAAAATAATATTTTTGGGTGTAAAATAATTAATTAGACCTCCTGCAATTTTTCTGGAATTTATTGGACCCAAAAACTATTTTTAAAGACCTAAAAACAATGTTTTAAAATAAACCAAATAAAATCGGTTTAAAACACCCTAAATAAACCAAACCAATATGTATTGAACCGGGCCCAAACCCAAGCGGGTCGGGTCAGATTCATACCCGAACCCGCATCCAAACCCGACCCGCCTAGTACTACAGTAACCCAATTAATTTTTCCCGATCCCCGCCGCTTCCTCTCCACGTACACCCGATCGCCGCTCCGCCTTCCCGCCCGTATGACTCCCCCACCGGCCGGCCGCCCGTTCACCCCGAGCCCCGGCGCCTTCCCTAACAGCCGATGCCTCTCCTCCCCGCCGACCGACCACCTCCCAAACCGCCGTTGAGCTCCCCTATTTAAACCCGTCGAACCCCCATTACCATCACCATCCACAGCCACCACCGCTTCTTCACCATTCTCGACGGCGACGACCCGACCGCTGCTTCCCTGGGAACTCCAGCGCCGCCGCAGGCGGACCAAGCAGCCGCCGCCAGCGAGCCCCGCAGGCCGAGCATCGTCGCGCCACCGCGTATACGCGTAATTTTCAGTCAATTCCGACTCCACGTTCCGGTGAGTTTTTCTCTCGCCTTGCCGCCTCATTTTCTGAACCGTCTACTGTAACGCGTTCGCTGTGTAACCCCCTCAAAACCCGTGCCATCGGTTCGGTGTATCGCGTCCTGTGTCGGTCGCAAACTGCGACGCAAAATCAGGAAAATAAATCCCCATTTTTGAAAATTCAAAATTTGACCCGAACTCTCCAGTTCACGACCATTTTATTCACAACCAGCTAAATATTTTCAAAATTGGCTTGAACAGTAATTTAAACCATATGACCAAGTTTTAAAACTCTATTTTAGTTCAATTTATTGAGCTGTAATTTGCATGTTATTTGAGGGTAAAAATGACCAAAAACTTGGTATTTAAAACCCTAATTTTTCTCAAAACTAGGTGCGCCCCGCTAAACGAGGCGACTTGGTCGGGTGTAAACTTCACCAAAAGGTGTGCGCCGTCAATACGGACGTGTGAGATTTTGCAAAAGTTGATTTGGATGTGCGTGCACACCGAAATCAACGTGTATCCGTCGACAACACCCCATATCGGCCATATTCTGAAACTCGTTGTAACTTCGTGTACGCTCGTCGTTTTGAAATAAAACTTGTGCCATCAAACTCGTAGCAATATGCTAGTCCTGTGACCCAAGTTTGGTTCGATTCTGAGAACGTTGACAAAATCCTGTATCGTGGGCCCCACGGCTCCACTTGACGGACGATTTTGTGATCGGCTCATCGGAATCCAGTTCTGGATATTCCGTTGGGTTCGTATCGTCGTTCTGGACTTGTAGACACTAAGTTTGATGAAGTTGGAGAACTTTGTCTCTGGCACATTTTTTGGTGCAAAGTGGGCCACATGTGGACCCCGCTTTGACCAGAAACTCACTTTTGCCCTTGTGTCCAAATTTGACTTATGGACAGACAATTCTAGCTATTTGATATCTTCTGAACATGATGGTAGTGTTTATTTCAGCAACCGAAGGAGTACCTGCAGATCCCGCTGATACCAGAGCAGCAGTTGGAAATCAAACCCCAGGCAAGTGTACCTTGCCAATCTTGCAGTAAATTGCTTTGTATTAATCTCTTGATTTAATTACATGATGTACCTGTTCAACCTAGGACCATGTGACATTGCTTAGCATCAGAATAACATTCGGGTGTCGACGCCGTACGCGGAGTCGTGTAACGTCACTAGAGATAGATATTGCGACCCTATATATATCTTCTTGCTTGCATTGTCAAGTACGTCATACCATAGGACACTTGACACTGTTCATAAGACAGAATCTTTCTGAGATATTCATGGTGATTCTGTATAGGATACATGATTCGTGACATATACTTTATATACATGCATAGATATCATTATGACTTGCTGCATTAGATATGATCTTGCGTGTCATGGACATGAGACGTATGATTACATTGGGTGGGGAGTGACACACAGGCTACAGGATAATTTATATATATATACTTATTATTGTGAGGCCTTAGACTCTACATCAGAGCTAGGCACTCTACTAGTGATATCACTGCTACCGGCTCCCCGACGCCGAGCTTGTAGTGGTCTCAGCCTGAGTTCTGGTGATGCTCTCAACTTGCATATCACTTAGCTGGTTATATAGTTTACCCTATTGATTCATTTATTATTGTACTATATTTATTTTGGCTTGAGTTATTCTTTTACCTTGCTATGTCCCCTGAGGACCTGAAATCCGGATTATGTCCCCAGGTTTAGCAGAGGAGATCTACCCCGAGGTGTACGGGACATGAGCAGACATTGGAGCGGTACCAGAACCAGAGGACGAGGTGATCACAGAGAATTTCTCCTGAGTATCTGGTTTATTATACTTAGTTATTTCTATTTATTGGACTTCTATTTCCTATCTATTGAACTGCTGTATCAGACATATTATCGGGTTGTTCCCCGAGATACTTTATTGAGACTTGATGTTGCTTATTATTTCATATTGACTGTATTTATTTCTGTGGATGAGATTAGTAGCATAGACCTTTATTGTTGTTTTACAGCTTAAGTACACCCTGATGGGTCCATTAAATTGGGTTTGCCCATCGGTGTCTGCTGCTGGCCATTGCCACGTGTCTAGTCCCTCGATATTTTGGGACTGGGGCGTGACAACCTTGGATTTGGTGTTGATCGGAGCCGCAACGCAAACAAAGTCCTAGCCTTGACGACAATCTTTGTGGACATGCCCTCTCTTCTAGCAATAGTTGCAGATAGGAAGATCCCTCTGATGGTATGGTGCATCCCTCTGTTGTTGCTGCTGTATCCCTGGACGTCTGATTGGCCCTCCGATTCCTTGCTGTCCTCTGGTTGGTACAGTTGTAGTGATGGAATGCCTCTGAGTCCCTGGCTCCTTGCTGATTGCCTCTTGCACTGTAGCCTCTGCTAATACTTCCTGGTACGAGATCCTCGATTATGAAGTAATGAGCTTCTGCAGCTCACGGTTCAGCCTATGATAAAACCTCTTAGCCTTTTCCTTGTCATTTGGTATCAGAATTGCCCCAAACCTACTGAGGCGGCTGAACTCAGTATCGTAAGCATCTACGGTCATGCTTCCCTAATTAAGGTGGAGGAACTGATCGTAGAGTGCGTCTCTGATAATAGCTAAAAAGTACTTCACATTGAAGTATTTTAGGAATTGCTCCCAGGACTAAGTCTTGCCCATGCTACGCTCTATCGACTCCCACATATGATGATCATTCCCTCTAGTTGTGCCCTCACTGCTCTCATCCATAACTCTGTAGGTAGCTGGGAAGACTCCAGAAGCAACTATATATTAGAGATCCAATCAGTGATTTCCTCAGGGCTCTCACTGCCCTTAAAAGATTTCGGGTTCATCAGGCAAAATCCTCGGATCGTGCCTGCCGACTGAACTAAAACTGGTGCTGGTGATGGTGTTTATTCTCTCTCCAGGGCCGTCATCAGGCTCTGTCTCAGGACCTCAGTCTGGTGTCACTGTTGTTGCATCATTAGTTGGAAGATTTGAAACATCTATGGATGTCCTTCCTGCGGAGGCATATGGGGAAATGCTCCAAACATCATCTACGGGGTGACTGGAGGAGGTAGAGGTAAAGGATCCTTTGGTCGTCTTCCAGGTGTTTGAGAAGTCTGGCCGTCATGGCGAGTCGGTGAAGGCTGTTGCGTAGAACCCACGGGAATGGATGGGATTGTCTGGTGGATCGGGTTCAGCCTCGGCAATTATTTCCCTTGCTGAGATGGAGTCTTGTCAACACTGGGTGTCGTGGGTGATCCCAGATCAATACCATAAGAAGTGCGTCTACTGCGCAAATTCATCTTTCTACAAAAGAGAGAACTTCATTAGATCGGTACAGAGAACAATCAGGATGCATAATAAGTTGATTACGAAGGAGGTTCAAAGGCTATAATTAATGTGGATAAGACCTAATAACTTAATATCCAATTTGCAGGCTCGCTTGAACTGTAATGTAACCAACACGATTTAATTCAGTACATGCATGGTCTACCACTAAAAATATGTCATGCCTCATTCCCAAAATACTTTGGTACATGATACATAACCATGCCCAACTGATACATCTAGATAGGTTTCCCAATTTGATGGACCTTAACTAGATGTACTATGATGTAATAAAAACTATCTCCACAATCTAACTATCATATAATCAGGTAAAAAAATCAAGAGACTAGCTGGCATATGAAAGTACATAAAAGACAAAAATGCATGTAAATATTTGTATGTAATTGGCAAGGTATACTTGCCTGGAACACCAAGCTGTTAAGAAGCTACTCATGTCTCATCGTCAGATCTAACAAGCGAGCCTAAAGATGTAATATTAAAATTAATTTTTGTACACTAACTTGTACGATATCACAACGAACACAACGTTCTAACTAGGGGTCTTAGGGTTGCTAAGTTATATATGTTTTAGAGTTAACAACTAATATTCAAATTTGAAATAATTTTCTATATTAATCCTAGTATCATCTTACAAATAATATCATAATTATTCATTTAATAATTCTGGGAATAATTTATATTATTCATAAAATAGGTCATTAACACATAAACCTATCTCACAAACTTATACTATCATTACAAGTTAAAGTCTCAATCCTACGGTAAATAAATTTTAACCTTTTAGCCTTATTTATTATATTTATAAAATCACCAAAACCTAATTATGTATTCTGAAAAATAATTTAAAATACTATTTTTTTACCTATTTAACATAAGAATTTAAGTATTTATACACAAGCAAAATATACTAGTTATTTAGCATCAGTAACAATACAACTATAATCATAATCTTCAACCTAAATATAATTATGTTCCAACTACAAATATGTGAATATAGGTTCTGGAAAAAAAATTATAATTATTATATTTCCTATTTAACAATTTATTTTATGTATTAAAAATCAACAAAATTAAACTAGTTGATATTGACTAGTTTTTAGCTTCACCTATCAACATAGCCTATTCTTGAAATTCATGTTTTTATTCTAAAAACATCAATTTAAATTATGAAATTAAAAACCATATAATATATAATTTATTTTCCTAACATGAGATTTAGGCCTCTCAATGGTTAAAATATAAACTAGTTACGTTATTCTAGTGTTTACACATGTTCAACACTATTACCCTTATGTATCTCCATAATTTATAACTTAGATCAATTATTTTATATTGTAGAAAAATATATAATTTTAAGTCTAAAATAGAATGAAATAATTTTTTTTAGAGTTATTTAACATATATATTAAGATTTACAAGTTTGTGTTCAATAAGAGTAAAAACTAGGTTGGTATTGAAGTTTCCTAGTGTAGCATGCAATATATATAAAGTTGGTAAAATCTTTATAAAACCTAAAGGGTGTTGTTTAGGACATCTAGAGGAGTTCGAGGGGAAGATTTTTGATCACTAAACTCTTTGGAAAATATGTTAAAAATGGTTCGAATCGCAGCTTATTCAAAATAATTTAAGATTTGACTTCTCCTCTTTGTAGCTCCTTGTGATGCTTGTGTAGGTTGTTATAGGGTCAGTGGTGGCTATAAAAATGATAGGGTTATATGGGAGAGTTTTAGGATAGTTGTAGAAGAGGTTTGAGGGCTGTAGGATGGTGGGAGAGTTGTTGAAGTGGTGGAGAGGAAATTTGGACATATTTGGGTTGGTGATGGTGAGTTTCGGCCAAGGGGGGTATGGGATAAATTATGTGTGAAATAATACCAAGTAATGAATTTTTGGGGGGCTAAGAAGAAGTGGAATGGCTATAGTTGGGTGTTACACACTTTGGTTTAAGTGGGAGATAAAGAGGTAGGGGGTTTTGGTCATGAGAGGGAGGTGAAGGGGTTGTGGTTACAAATTTTTATAGGCTAAAATTAATCTTCTAAAAATAGGTTTTGGTGCATGGACTATTGTGTTTGGTGTTCTTTGAGCTTAGAGAGGATGTTTGATGTTCTACTTGACCACTTAATTAAATTTTAAGGTTGGATTTAAGGGTTGGCTCTAGGTTGAGTCAAATTAAGCTCAAAGGGTTAAATATGTCACATATATTAAATTAGCATGTAAAATAAATAAATAAAGATGTCACACAAAGGATTAGTTTAGGGAATGTAGGTTAGTGTTAGACATTCGGTTGTAGGAATCTGGTCATTGTTGTGCATCAGAAATTCAAGCTACGGTCATTAAGGGGTTTACTGGCCTATCCTGGTTATGATTATAAATTTATTTAGGGCAGTAGTTGGTGTTGTGCCCTAGTTATCTGAGCTACGAAAAAATGCATTAAATTTTAATTCTATTTTTCTAACCTTAATTATACCTCAAAATAATACATAATTTATACTAAATTAAATAACTAAGTTTCTGGGTGAGGGCTAAGTTTCTGAGTGTGAGGGTTTACAATCTACCCACCTTTAAATGATTTCGTCCTCGAAATTTAAGGAGTGTGTTTAGTATCAAAGTAATACTCTACCATAGATAAAATATCAAAAAAACTTATTCTATGATTATGTGATCAATCATAACCAAACAACTAGCAAGCCAAATTATTACTATCAATCTTCTCATTATGTCTAATATAGACTATGAATTATTACCATTAATCATTTCTTGTGGTGTCGTCGTATTCTCGACAGCCATGGCAAAACATGACTGTGTTGTTGTGGTCTATCGATTTGAGGGCCTTGTGGTGGGGGTGTTTGTCCTTCGGTACGTCTTTCAGGACAACCTTAGAATTGGTGTTGATCAGAGCCACAACGGAAATAAAGTCCTAGCCTTCAACGATCATCTTTGTGGACATGCCCTCTCTTCTGGAAATAGTGGCAGATAGAAAGCTCCCTCTGCTGGTATGGCGTATCCCTCTGGGACTCTTGTTGATGCGTCCCTGGACGTCGGGTTGGCCCTCCGGTTCCTTGCTATCCTCTAGCTGGTACAGCTGCAGTGATGGAATGCCTTTGAGTCGTTGGCTCCTTATTGATTTCCTATTGCACTCTAGCCTCTACTAATACTTCCTCGTACATGATCCTCGATTGTGAAGTTTTGAACTTCTACAGCTCGTGGTTCAGTCCATGATGAAACCTCCTAGCCTTCTCATTGTCATCTGGTATCAAAATATCCCCAAACCTACTGAGGTGGCTGAACTCAGGATCATAAGCATTTATGGTTATGCTCTCCTGCTTAAGGTGGAGGAACTGATCCTAGAGTGCATCTCTGACAGAAGATGGAAAGTAATTCGTATTGAATTATTATAGGAATTACTCCCAGGACTAAGTCTTACCTACACTACGCTCTATCAACTCCCACCAATGATGAGTGTTACCCTCCAGGTGTGCCCTCACTACTGTCATCCATAACTCCATGGGCAGCTGGAAAGCCTCCAGAATCATCTCTGTGTTAGAGATCCAATCGGTGATCTCCTCGGGGCTCTCACTGCCCTTAAAAGGTTTTGGGTTCATCTGGCGGAACGCTCGGATCGTGCCCACCGACTGGGCTAGTACTGATGCTGGTGCTCTCTCCAGGTCCGTCATCAGGCTTTATCTTTGGACCTCAGTCTAGTGCCACTGTTGTTGCATCATTAGTTGGAAGATTTGAAGCATCTGTAGTTGTCCTTCCTGTGGAGGCATATGGAGATATGCTCCAAACATCATCTGCGGGGTGACTGGAGGAGGTGGAGGTAAAGGATCCTATGGTCATCTTCTTGGTGTCTGAGAAGTCTGGTCCTCATGGCGAGTCGATGCAGGCTGCTCCGTAGGACCCACGAGAATGGATAGGATTGTCGGGTGGATCTGGTTCAGCCTCGACAATTGTTCCCCTTACTGAGATGGGGTCCTGTCAATACTGGGTGTTGTGGGTGATCTCAGGTCAATACCATAAGACATGCATCCACTGCACAAATTCATCTTTCTGCAAAAGAGAGAACTTTATTAGATCGGTACAGAGAGCAATCATGATGCAAAATAAGTTGATTACGAAGGAGGTTCAAAGGCGATAATCAATGTGGATGAGACCTAATAACTTATATCCAATTTGCAGACTTGCTTGGCACTGTAACGTAACTAAGACGATTTAATTCAGGACCTGCATGGGCCACCATTAAAAATATGTCATGTTCCAGTCCCAAAATACATTGGTACATGATACGTAATCATGCCCAACTGATACATCTAGATAGGTTTCCCAATTTGATGGACCTTAACTAGATATACTATGCTGTAATCTAACTATCATATGATTAGGGTACAAGTATCACTCTAAAAATAAGTCACGTCCCAGTACCAAAATACTTTGCTACAGGATATGTAACCATGCCCAGCTAATACATCTAGATAGGTTTCCCAATTTGATGGACCTTAAATAGATGTACTACAGTAATAAAAACTATGTCTACAATCTAACTATCATATAACTAACTATCATATAACCAAGGTACAACTATCTCATCCACAACATCACTAAGAAAGTAAGCAAAATGTTGGAATAATATAAGAGTCTGAATATCCAACATCAATAATGATAATAAAAGGGTTTAGGGGCGAATAATCCACCTTAGTACAACTGAAAATAAAATGTCTGGTGGAGAACAATCCAACTCAATACAACATGAAAAGTAATGTAGAAAATATAAAGATAACTAAACTCTACATCTGCTAACTAGGTAAAGATGTCAAGTCCAAAGCTGAAGACTACCATGATTAGGGAAACTCCTAAGGAAGTATCTCAATGTCATCTGCAGTGACAAATCCTATCTCAATTCCTGACCCATAAACTGTGGGGTATAATTGCTCGTCGAGATCTGGCAAGATAGCTAGGTCCTCAGTGGGACGTAACAAGATACAAATGGCACAAGCCTATTATACAGTATTTAAAATGCATGGAAAGACATGAATGGAGCCCAAAAATAAGAAGTACAAGAAACTAATACCAAAGAAAATAACTCTACATATGTGACATGTCATAAAGTATAATATTAATCGTGGCTATCAAATAATCTTATAAATATGACCGCAGTCCGGTGAGGCACTCACAGTCTTAAAATAGGTCTTTATCGCAGTCCGGTGAGGAGCTAACGACTGAGTGGTAATAGCCATGTCTAATATAACACTCCATCTCCTAAGGTACTATATGAAGTCAAGTCAAGAAGACAAGGACTAGGTACACAGGTGAAAATAGAATAGAAGTAACACAAACAACAATAATAAGTGAGACTACATCTAAATAGGTAAAGAAATTAAGAGATCAGCTGGCATATGAAAGTACACAAGAGACAGAAATTCATGTAAATATCTGTATGTAATTGGCAAGGTATACATGCCTGGAACACCAAGCTGTTAAGAAGCTACTTATGTCTCCTCGTCAGATATAACAAGTGATCCTAAATATGTAATTTTAAAATTAGTTTTTGTATACTAACATGTATGATATCATAACGAATACAACTATCTAACTAGGGGTCTTAGGGTTGCTAAGTTGCGTACGTTTTAGAGTTAACAACTAGTATTCAAATTCAAAATAATTTTCTATATTAATCCTAGTGTCTTCTTACAAATAATCTCATAATTATTCATTTAATAATTCTGGGAATAATTTATATTATTCACAAAATAGGTTTTTAACACATAAACCTATCTCACAAACTTATACTATCATTACTAATTAAAGTCTCAATCCTAGTGAATAGTTTTCTACCTTTTAGCCTTATTTATTATATTTATAAAATCACCAAAACTAAATTCTATATTCTAACAAATAATTTAAAATAATATTATTTTAACTATTTAACATAGAAATTTAAGTATTTATACACAAGCAAAATATACTAGTTATTTAGCATAAGTAACAATACAACAATAATCATAATCTTCAACCTAAATATAATTATGTTCCAACTACAAATGTGTGAATATAGGTTCTAAAAAATAATAATTTATATTATTATTTTTTCTATTTAACAAGTTATTTTATGTATTAAAAACCAACAAAAATAAACTAGTTGATATTGACTAGTTTCTAGCATAACCTGTCAACATAGCCTAGTCTTGAAATTCATGTGTTTCATTGTCAAAACATAAATTTAAATTCTGAAATTAAACACCATATAATATTTAATTTCTTTTCCTAACATGAGATTTAGGCCTCTCAATGGTTAAAATACAAACTAGTTACGTTATTCTAGTGTTTATACATGTTCAACACTATTACTCTTATGCATCTCCATAATTTATAACTTAGATCAAATATTTTATATTCTAGAAAAATATATAATTTTAAGTCTAAAATAGAATGAAATAATTTTTATAGAGTTATTTAACATATATATTAAGATTTATAATTTGGTGTTCAATAAGGGTAAAAACTAGGTTGGTATTGAGGTTTCCTAGTGTAGCATACAAAATATATATATACAAAGTTGGTAAAATCTTTATAAAACCTAAAGAGTATTGTTTAGAAAATCTAGAGGAGTTCAAGGGGAAGAGTTTTGATTACTAATATCTTTGTAAAATATGTTTAAAATAGCTCGAATCGCAGCTTCTTCAAAACAATTTCATATTTGACTTCTCTTCCTTGTAGATCCTTGTGATTCTTGTATAGGTTGTTCTAGGGGCTGTGGTGGCTATGAAAAATGATAGGGTGATATGGAAAAGTGTTAGGGTGGTTGTAGAATAGGTTTGAGGGCTGTGGGATGGTGGGAGAGTTGGTGAATTGGTGGAGAGAGAAATTGGACAGATTTGGGTTGGTGATGGTGAGTTTCAACAAAGGGGGGGGGGGAGATATGGGCTGAATTATGTGTGAAATAATACCAAGTAATGAGTGTTTGGGGGATTAATAAGAAGAAGAAGGGCTATAGTTGGGTGTTACACACTTTGGTTTAAGTGGGGAGGTAAAGAGGTAGGGGATTTTGGTCATGAGAGGGAGGTGAAGGGGTTGGGGTTACAAATTTTTATAGGCTAAAATTAATCTCCTAAAAATAGGTTTTGGTGCATGGACTATTGTGTTTGGTGTTTTGTGAGCTTAGAGAGGGTGTTTGGTGTTTTACTTGACCACTTAATTAGATTTTAAGGTTGGATTTAAGGGTTGGCTCTAAGTTGTGTCAAATTAAGCTCAAAGGGTTCAATATGTCACATATATTGAATTACCATATAAAATAAATAAAAATAGAAGTGTCCCAAAGGATTAGGTTAGGGTAGTCTCAATGTAGGTTAGTTTCAGACATTCGGTTGTAGAAATTTGTTTAGTGTTGTACATCAGAAATTAAAGCTACGGTCACTAAGTGGAAAGTTTAGTTTTAAGTCACACAAAGCGCCATAAATATTGTATAGCTAAATTACGATACTAGAAAGTGAGTTTGAGAGTGACACAAAGTTCAGAGGGGTTTACTGGTCTATCATGGTCATGATTATAAATTTTATTTAGGATAGCAGCTGCTGTTGTGCCCTAGTTATCTGAGCTACAAAAAAATGTATTAAATATTAAATTTATTTTCCTAACCTTAATTATTCCTCAAAATAATACATAATTTATACTAAATTAATTAACTAAGTTTCTGGGTGAGGGAGTTTACAGATTTTGCTACATTAGCCACATATTCTCTCTAGTTTTAATCTTTTCTTACTGTTATTCATACTATACGAGAGCTCACTTCTTATCAAGAGGTTGTTCAGTACCCTGAGTGGCAGGAGGCCATAGTAGATGATTTTAGAGCATCAGATACTTGGGAAGTTGTTCCACTAGCAGATGGGGTCTAGCCTGTTAGTTGCAAGTGGGTCATCAAGGTCAATTATCGACCTGATGGATCCATTGAGCGACACGAGGCTCACCTTATTGCTCGGGGTTTTACACAGGAGCATGGAATTGACTATGATGAGACCTTTGCACATGTTGCTCAGATGACCATAGTTCGTACATTACTTGCTGTTGTTGTCGCCCGTCAGTGGCCACTCTATCAGATGGATATGAAGAATATTTTTATTCATGGTTCTTTATCCGAGGCAATCTATATGGATCCCCCTCCAGGACTTTCTACTCCGCCGGGACATATTTGTCGCCTTCGTCATGCTATCTATTGTCTCAAGAAAGCTCCCCGAGCTTGGGTTGAGTATTTTTGGAGTGCTATCTCCGAGGTAGGTTTTCAGAAGTATTCTCTGGATCATTCTTTGTTTGTGCGATCGTCACCGCAGGGGCGAGTTCTTTTTTTACTCTATGTGTTTGACATAATTTTGACTGGCGATGAGTTAACAGGGATTACATCTACTCAGAGGTACCTTTATCAGCAGTTTTAGACGAAAGACCTTGGCAATCTTCGATATTTTCTTGGACTCGAGATTGCACAAGGTAAGAGAGGGATACTAGTTTTTCAGCAAAAATATACTTCGAAGATTATTTTGTCTGTTGGTCTATCGGATAGTCGCACAGTTGATACTCCTTTAGAGCTTCATGTGAAGCTTCGTCCCACAGATGGTGAGCCTCTCACAGATCCTACTCGCTATAGACGACTAGTGGGTCAACTTGTGTGTCATATCCCAGTCCCAAAATACATAGGACTAGGATACGTAAACATGCCAGTCACATGTATAAGGCAACTCCAATATATGGAAACCATAACACATGCGTACGCTATATTATGAACAATAATCCATAAGTGGTACATATGTCATAAGTCACAGGGTATAGTCTAAATCTCATCCACGGAATCAAATAGAGATAATAACCACTGTCTATGAAACTAGATCTCCATATAAAGTATCTAAAGATGATAGTTGGATGAAAACAAATCCACTACCAACCTAGAATATATAAGAACAACACAACAACCACAATATAAGAATATCAACGAGCAATCACAAGTCTCGAAGAGAAGACCTCCTCGAAAATATATAAGTAGCCAGTCCGGGTCTGCGCTCCTGCGAATACTCATGAACATCTACACCTGAAAAGGGACCAGGTCCTCAGAGGGACATAACAAGATACATAGAAGCATGCCATAAAGTAAATACTGAATAAATAAAGGGGTGCGCTAACCATCTAAGTGAATGCAATTTGAGGACAACTTTGAGTGTATAGAAAAGTGTAGGCTAGACATATGCTGACATAATTCACCAATCGTGACAACTGGTTAATATATGCCACATATGCCCCCATACAAGGGCGCTGTAATATAATAACATCCAGCTTTGAAGAGCATGGCATCTGTATAGTATATCGTCCATATCGCTCCGAAGAACGTGGCATCAGTGTAGTATATCGTCCATATCGCTCTGAAGAACGTGGCATCAGTGTAGTATATATCGTCCATATCACTCCGTCGAGTGTGGCATCAGTGTAAAGGAAGTGGGGTGTCCCATATGCCTATTAGTCGTCCTTCCAGTCCAATGATCTATGCATGTTGTATCCACAACACGTTGTAGCTACTACACCGAGACAGAGTGCAAGTATTGGTGCCGTAACTCTAGCTCATAGTCTATCGTTAAAACAATAGTCCAACCTTACAACCAAACAAGGACAAGGATTGGACCTTCGTACTACAATAGTCTATGCTCCACCTACTAATAATTGCTAAGTCTTCTAACATGCATCACTATTAGCAGTTATACCCTATCCGTCGCACGACCTACAGGTACAGGTGGCCAACCGGATATGCGAGTCTGTGCCCTATATGAGACTCACAACACGTGTAAGAAATGTGTCAAGGGGTGGAAAGTCATACCGATAACTCCACAACTTTAGGTGGGTATACTAGACACTAGGTTAGACACAAGTCCTAACGTCAACGCCTTCGTTGACTGCATCCGAGTCTCTCTCGGACGCGCACAATTTATATAATCTAAAACAATAAACATGCAACTAAAATAATAACTGAATTTAAACAGTACTACAAGACAAGGTATACTTGCCTGGCAGAAAAACTGCGTAGTATCCATAACCTGCTCTTGAAGTCGCGCAGAACAATCCAGTATTCTTGAGGTACACGCACGAGAATAACGGTAACAACGACGATGGTAAACGACGATGATAACGATGATTATGACTACGACGATGATGATGATGGTGATATTCATGGTAAAGATGATGGAGACGATCATGATGGTGATGACAAGGATGATGATGTGGGTGATGGTGATGACGAGGACGATAATGTGGATGATGGTGATAACGAGGATGGTGAATGGGACGATTAGGGTTAAGGTGTTGGGGATGATGATGATGAAATGGTGATGTTATGGTGATGATGGTGAAGAGTATGATATTGATGATGATGATGGGTGTTGATGATGATGATGCTGGTGATGGGCTGCTGACCGGAGTCCGGCGGGGAGGTCCGGTCAGGGGAGGGGAGATCCGGCAAGGAGGAGGAGGAGGAGGAGGAGAAGGACAGAAAAGAGATGGGGACGGCCGGGGATGCTCAGGCGGTTCGAGGAGGAGAGCAAGGAGAGGTAGAGGAAGGTGGCATGTGTTTGAGGAGGTGGAGGAGGTTTGCAGGTCGAGTCCGGTGGTCTCTAGCCGACGAGGGCGGTGGAAGGAGAGGCGGGGTAGAGCTCCAGGCGAGCGGGACTAGAGGAGAACGGAAGGAGGGTCGGTTGGCCGGTTGTGCCCGGCTGAGGGTTGGCCGGAAAAGGGTGCACAGGAGGAAGGAGATGGAGAAGAGAGTGGGGATGATGGTGGTAATGGTGGTCGTGCTGGTGGTTGTGGTCGATGATGGAGGAGAAGAGAGGGAGGAGGTCCGGGCGCTAGGTGGCCGGTGGCTGTCGGGTCTCGCTGTCGAGGTGGCCGAGGACGTCAGTATCCGACGAAGAAGAAGGAGGAAGGAAGAGGTGGCTGCGGGTCGGGTTGAGCAGCGGGGTGAGGCCGACGGGGTGCTCGGTGCAGGCGGGCTGCGGGCAGAGTGCAGAGGTGGTGCAGAACTCCGGCGAGGCGGCAGCATGGAGGAGCACGGCGGGGCTGCTCCGGGTTGGTTCAGGCGGAGGTAGGGGGAAGAAGGAAGAGGATTAATAGTATGGAAGGGGTCGGCTGGTGATTTCTTTGGGTTTTGGTTTTGGGAATAAAATAAAGGAAAAGTGATATTTCTATATGTAGAATTTTTAGGTTTGGGGTTGACCTAGGATTAGGGCTTGGTCTATACTCCTTGGGATTGGGCCTTGGCTCACATGGGGATGTTTGGAGGCTATAGTTTGTATTGTTTAAATGCAAGGACATATTTAAAATAAAGGGGACGATGTTACGCGTTGCACATTACAAAAATTATGGAAAAATTCGTATGAAGAAGAAAGATGGGTTTCTTCATGTATTGTCCAATGGTGTGGACAGCTTATTGTATTTTTGCATAAAAGCGCCCAACAATTAGAAAATTGCATAAAGATGGAAATTGAGTTTAAATTAATTTAATTAAAATTAATGCACAATGTGTTTTGGAATTAATTAGAAGTACATGGGGATAAAATTAGGTGGGACACAAGTGTCATGGGCATAGAGGGCTCAGAGTAGAATATTATCATAGATTGGGTTGCACAAAATAGATCAAGATTGTGTCTCCAATTTCGATTGGAACGCACAAGGATACAAAGTTAGAATTATTATAGAATTAAATATAAACGTCTGTGATGAATATTGTGCGACTAAAATGTAGTACAAGAGAGCATAATTTTAAGTTACACAAATGTCAGAATAGAAGGCGGTCATGTCTAGGGCAAGGATATAAAATTCGTAGGAAGGCAATGGCTAGTGTAGTGCTCCAATTATCGAAGCAACGGTAAGGTGCAGTAAGCGATATAAATACTTTATAATTAAACAAAATGTCGTGTTCTATTTCTAATTGGATACAAACTAGTCCTAGTTTCTCTATCTATGCCAAGTAGACCTAATTTTGGGTGAGGGGATTTACAATCGATCCAACTTAAAATAATTTTTTCCTCAAAATTAAAATAAGACATAGTTTGTTATTCCTTCACGTACATAAGACAAGTCAATCGCAATCTCTTTTGCGATAATTAAAATTCTACTCAAATCTATCGTAATCACTTCAAAATTTAGATAATCACTGTTCAATTCAAAATTCAACCTATTGTAATCTCTTCTCACTTTTTTAAATCATCAACATCCAAATTTAAATTGAATGCATATAACATCTTCAATATTTAATTAACCCACATCAATTTTTTTTTCTTATCACGATCTCCAGCTATCATAATCTCCTCTAGAAAACAAATATAATCCAATATTATTCCTATTTTCACTTATTAATTTTGTATTCTTTATAATTTTAAATTCAATTCACATCCTCAATATTTTAAATAGGTAATCCAACAATCAAAATTTAACCTTTAATTCAAATCATCAATTTTGGAATTCAATCCGACAATGTTCATGTTTAGAGTTCCATTTATTTTTTTCAAAATTTAAATCGATGATTCAACCTTCAATATTCAAAATTTAAATTATGTGCCTACGTATAAATATTTGGTCCACAATATCAAGATATTAATTTTCATTAAATCCTCGTTATCTTAATCATTTTTTAAAATTCTCCATATTTAAAATGACATAATCTCATATTCTAATCTTACTTGATCACAATCTAAAAGAAATTTTTCTCAAGTTGACAATGTAACTTCTACCCAACTTTAGAATTTACCCATCTATCACATAAGGCTCTTACATTTAAGAAAACTTATTCCTTAAATTTACTTAATCATATTACTCAATCTTTAAAAATTTTAACACCAAATGTATCATATATGATATACCCTTAATCAGTTATAAAAGGTAGTCATTTAGTAATATGATTGGCCTATGGGATATATTTAGTACTCTCTGTATATCAAACTTATACTAAGCACGAGGTTTCGTCTTTTTGAAATAAGAGAAGACGGAAAACAATAATAAAGAGCTTAAGGGGGAGGTAATAGAATAGAAGTGTGGAGATCAAGGCGTTTAAAGAATTCAATGGGAATTATCAAGGCAGTTGTGGATTAAAATCCTATTTTGGTAATTCCTATTCACATGCTCGTATTAGTACAGTTATGTAACTAATACGATATGCTCAGACATATCTAGAGGGAAAGTACATTCGCCTACTAATCACTATATATCTCAATCCACGTAAAGTAGTCATGCGAAGAGCGAACCAAGCGCACTAAGGTTAGCTAGACCTTAATACACCGATTCTGATTTAGACAATGTATTAGTATAGCACTCCAATAATACATATGTCATGAACAAGCTCGATAAAGAATAAGCTTGCAAAACTAGGCTATAATAGCAGCATAAGTCAAGGTAGTACAGCAAATATAAGTACGCTAGATTATGATGAGAGAAATTATAAAATAATTCAAGTTCACAAAGAAGATAAGACTCTACAATCTCTACAGTTGTCATACTAACTCCTTGTCTAACTCGCTAGTCGACCAAATAGGGGTATAGGCATCTATGTTCTATAGTCTGAATAAACACTATTGTCTTATGCTAGTATACAGTTAATGTCATTCAGTTACACTTCATTAAAAGGATTATGTGATACTAGGTTATGAGACATACTACCCAACTTAAAATAATAAACTAATACTGTAACTATCTTGGGGGGGAATCCTACAAAATAATATTATTCTTGTAGATAAAGTAGAAACTATTGTTAGGACATACGAGGGAAAGATATTGGTACTTATTAGGGTATCCTATTGCATTATATAGGTAATGGTCATCTTAAGTCTTAGTCATAGTGCTTATAGAACAAGTGTCAATAGTATGAATGGGTAAGTTACTGGCCTTCAAGGGGAAAGAGGATATAACTCGTATCGAGGTGGGGGTACAATCACGTGATTTAAAACTAAAGGATAATCATCAAGTCACAATCTACAAGAATAACTCAAAACTATCATGCTCTAACTACCAAGCACAAAATTTAAAGTTCAAGATTATAACTATAACCCTAGCAAGCTATATATCCTAACATACAAGGAATCACTCGGTCTACAATCAGAAGTGTCAGGTAGCACGAGTTGGAAGATGAAGAGAAGCATAAATAGTCATCGCATAATTCGTGAGTGCTAAGTTTTCAGAAGAATAAGATATAAATTTAAAATAGAGGGACTATAGATAATATCATGGTTTTATAAGGGGAAGGTGGTAGCTAATCTCTGTGTTCGAGGTATGATCAAGGAAAATATTATTTTATTCCTCTAGGTTTTTTAAGGTGCTGTCTGCTAATAATAGGATAATAATCCAAATTTATGGTTCTCTAATACTATCTCACTTATGAAAGTTAGGTTCAGTCATAATATTTAACCTTGGATTCTATTAGTTCCTCAATACTATGGTCAAACACTATGGTCAAATTTTAAACTAATCCTCGTAGTATTTATACTACTCTCAAGTCATACATAAACACCTCAAGGGATAATGGTAAATTAATCTATAGTTAAGGGACGCTAGGGTTCATTAGGTAGCCTAAACTTAATGATGTGTCAATGCCCTAGTTGTATTCTTAATAGGAATGTTACCCTAAATCTCATCTTATCAACAGGGATTCCTATGAAGTGGCTATACTCAAGGAACTATTAGGGAAGCACATGAATCAAGCAGGATGCAATTATTTAAATGGAACAGACTGGAAGGAAGATAAGTCATAGTCAATTGTGGATGAGATCCTATACTCTAATCCTATTTGCAGGCTTGTTCGGTATAGTAACGTAACCGAGACAATATGCTGTCGACCTGCATGGGCCACCACTAAAAATATGTCACGCCCCAGTCCAAAAATACATAGGAATAGGATACATAAACATGCCAGCCGCATGTATAAGGCAACTCCAATATATGGAAATCATAACACAGGCGTACGCTATATTATGAATAATAATCCACAAGTGGTACATATGTCACAAGTCACAGGGTATAGTCTAAATCTCATCCATGGAATCAAATAGAGATAAATAACCACTGTCTATAAAACTAGATCTCCATATAAAGTATCTAAAGATGATAGTTGGGTGGAAACAAATCCACTACCAACCTAGAATATATAAGAACAATACAACAACCACAATATAAGAATATCAACGAGCAATCACAAGTCTCGAAGAGATCTCCTCGAAAATATATAAGTAGCCAGTCCGGGTCTGCGCTCCTACGAATACTCATGAACATCTACACCTGGAAAGGGACCAGGTCCTCAGAGGGACATAACAAGATACATAGAAGCATGCCATAAAGTAAATACTGAATAAATAAAGGGGTGCGCTAACCATCTAAGTGAATGCAATTTGAGGACAACTTTAAGTGTATGGAAAAGTGTAGGATAGACATATGCTAACGTAATTCACCAATCGTAATAACTGGCTAGTATATGCCACATATGCCCCCATACAAGGGCGCTGTAATATAATAACGTCCAGCTCCGAAGAGCATGGCTTCTGTATAGTATATCGTCCATATCGCTCCAAAGAATGTGGTATTAGTGTAGTATATTGTCCATATCGCTCCGAAGAACGTGGCATCAGTGTAGTATATATCGTCTATATCACTCCGTCGAGTGTGGCATCAGTGTAAAGGAAGTGGGGTGTCCCATACGCCTACTAGTCATCCTCCCCGCCCAAAGATCTATGCATATTGTATCCACAACACGTTGTAGCTACTATACCGAGACGGAGTGCAAGTATCGGTGCCGTAACTCTGGCTCATAGTCTATCGTTAGAACAATAGTCCAACCTTACAACCAAACAAGGACAAGGATTGGACCTTCATACTACAATAGTCTATGCTCCGCCTACTAATAACTGCTAAGTCTTCTAACATGCATCACTATTAGCAGTTATACCCTATCTGTCGCATAACCTACACGTACAGGTGGCCAACCGGATACGCGAGTCCGTGCCCTATATGAGACTCACAACATGTGTAAGAAATGTGTCAAGGCCTGGGGAGTCATACCGATAAAACCACAACTTTAGGTGGGTCTACTAGACACTAGGTCAGACACAAGTCCTAATGTCAATGCCTTCGTTGACTGCACCCGAGTCTCTCTCGGATGCACACAGTTTATATAATCTAAAATAATAAACATGCAACTAAAATAATAACTGAATTTAAACAGTACTACAAGGCAAGGTATACTTGCCTGGCAGGAAAACTGCATAGAATCCATAACCTGGTCCTGAAGTCGCACAGAACAATCCAGTATCCTCGAGGTACGCGTACGAGAATGACGGTGACGACGATGATGGTAAACGACGATGATGATGATGATTACGACTACGACAACGATAATGATGGTGATGCGCATGGTAAAGATGATGGAGATGATCATGATGGTGATTACATGATGGTGATAACGAGGATGATGATGTGGGTGATGGTGATGACGAGGACGATAATGTGGATGATGGTGATGACGAGGATGGTGACTGGGACTATTAGGGTTAAGGTGTTGGGGATGATGATGATGAGATGGTGATATTGTGGTGATGATGGTAAAGAGTATGATGTTGATGATGATGATGATGATGATGCTGGTGATGGGCTGCTGACTGGAGACCGACGGGGAGGTCCGGTCAGGAGAGGGGAGATCCGGCAAGGAGGAGGAGGAGGAGGAGGAGAAGGACAGGGAAGAGATGGGGACGACCAGGGATGCTCAGGCGGGTCTAGGAGGAGAGCAGGGAGGGGTGGAGGAAGGAAGCGTGTGTTTGAGGAGGAGGAGGAGGTTTATAGGTCGAGTCCGGTGGTCTCTGGTCGACGAGGGCGGTGGAAGACGAGGCGGGGTCGAGCTCCAGGCGAGCGGGACTGAAGGAGAACGGGAGGAGGGTCGGTTGGCCGGTCGCGCCCGGCTGAGGGTTGGCCGGAAAAGGGTACACAGGAGAAAGGATATGGAGAAGAGAGCGGGGATGATGGTGGTAATGGTGGTCGTGCTGGTGGTTGTAGTGGATGATGGAGGAGAAGAGAGGGAGGAGGTCTGGGCGCTGGGTGGACGGTGGCTGTCGGGTCTCGCTGTCGAGGTGGCCAGGGACGTTGGGATACGGCGAAGAAGAAGGAGGAAGGAAGAGGTGGTTACGGGTCGGGTTGAGCAGCGGGGTGAGGCCGACGGGGTGCTCGGTACAGGCGGGCTGCGGGCAGAGTACAGCGGTGGAGCAGAACTCCGGCGAGGCGGTGGCATGGAGGAGCACGGCTGGGCTGCTCCGGGTTGGTTCAGGCGGAGGTAGGGGAAGAAGAAAGAGGATGAATAGTATGGAAGGGGTCGGCTGGTGATTTCTTTGGGTTTGGGTTTGGGGTTTGGGAATAAAATAAAGGAAAAATAATATTTATATATATAGGATTTTTAGGTTTGGGGTTGACCTAGGATTAGGGCTTGGTCAACACTTCTTGGGATTGGGCCTTGGCTCACATAGGGATGTTTGAGCCATAGGGATGTTTGGAGACTATAGTTTGCATTGTTTAAATGCAAGGACATATTTAAAATAAATGGGGCGATGTTGCGCGTTGCACATTCCAAAAATTATGGAAAATTTTGTATGAAGGGAAAAGATGGGTTTCTTCATGTATTGTCCAATGGTGTGGACAGCTTATTGCATTTTTGCATAAAAGTGCCCAATAATTAGAAAATTATACAAAGATAGAAATTAGGTTTAAATTAATTTAATTAAAATTAATGCGCAATGTGCTTTGGAATTAATTTGAAGTACATGGGGAAAAAATTAGGTAGAACACAAGTGTCATGGACATAGAGGGCTCAGTTTAGAATATTATCATAGATTGGGTTGCACAAAATGGATCAAGATTGTGTCTCCAATTTGGATTGGAACGCACAAGGATACAAGTTGGAATTATTATAAAATTAAATATAAATGTCTGTGATGAATATTGTGCGACTAAAATATAGAACAAGAGAGCATAATTTTAAATTACACAAAGGTCAGAATAGAAGGTGGTCATGTCTAGGGCAAGGGTGTAAAATTCGTAGGAAGGCAATGGCTAGTGTAGTGCTCCAATTATCGAAGCAACGGTACGGTGCACTAAGCGATATAAATAATGTATAATTAAACAAAATGCCATATTCTATTTCTAATTGGATACAAACTAGTCCTAGTTTCTCTATCTATGCCAAGTAGACCTAATTTTGAGTGAGGGGGTTTACATTGTGTATCTCTGTTTGACTAGACCAGATATTTCTCATGCAGTTAGTATTGTTAGCAAGTTTATTTTCGTACCTCAATCAGCTCACTCTAGTGCCAATAGAAATTTAGTAAAATACTTGGCTTATTTATTATTCAGATGGAGCTACATATATATAGGAGAGGCTAACCCCTCTATCTACTATTCTCCTCAATGTGGGACTAAAAGTCCATTAATACTCTCAACACTCTCCCTTAAGATGGGCGATAGATATCAATCATCCATCTTGTTACATAGTTAAGAAATACTTAATGAATTAAGACCCTTAGTAAGATAATCTGTAACTTATTCTTCTGAGTGAACATGATCGAGCTTTAATATCCATTTTTCTAGCTTCTCTTTGATCATGAAGAATCAATCGATCTCGATATGCTTCATTCTGTAATGCTGAACTGGATTATTATCTATACTTGATACAGCTTGACTGTCACTCAGAAGGCGCAATGGTGTTTTCTAGTCCAGCTTCAACTATGTCAGCAGTTTTTTTACCCACAACAACTCTGACATTCCCAAAGCCATAGCTCTATATTCTGCTTCAGCGGTCGATCATGCTACTACAGACTGTTTCTTGCTTCTCCATGAGAATAGGTTATCCCCCTCAAAGATAAAGTACCCTGAGGTAGATCTTCTGTCGTCCATACAGCTTGTCCAATATGTATCGCAGTATCCCTCAATACCCAGGTGTCTATTATTCTTGAACCATAGACCTCTTCCAGGAGCCCCCTTCTGATATCTCAGAATATGGAAAACTGCATCTATGTGGCCCTTTCTTGGATCATACATGTAGCGACTACTACACTCACAACAAATGAGATATTAGGGCGAGTGTGGCCTATATAAATCAATCTGCCTACAAGTCTCTGATATCTCTCATGATCAACTGGCTCTCCCACCTCTACCCCAACTTATCTTTCTGATCGATTATAGTGACTTCTTATCGACATCCCAATATACTAGTCTTTGTGAGCATGTCTAGTACATACTTCCTCTAAGAGAGGACGATACCATCTCTTCCTCGAGCCACCTCAATCCCGAGAAAATATCTCATCATTCCTAAGTCCTTTACTTTAAATTCCTTGGCAAATTTTTACTTCAGCTGGGTAATCTTCTCCTCCTCATCGCATGTGATCACTATATCATCTACATATACTATAAGTATGGTGACAAGGACTCTCGTATATCGGAAGAAGACCGTATAATCTGCATTGGTCTGGTTGTATCCTATGTTTGTGACAGCTTTCCTGAATCTTTGAAACCAGGTTCGAGGATATTGCTTGAGTCCATACATTGATTTTTTCAGCTTGTACATCTTTTTTTGACTAATTCATGCAAAATTCCGGGGATGTCTTCATGTATACTTCCTCTTGTAGATCTCCATAAAGAAAGGAATTCTTCAGATCTAATTGATGAAGTTGCCACACATGGTTTGCTACAATAGAGACCAGGGTTCTCACAATGCTCATTTTTGCTACTGGCAAAAATATCTTATCATAGTTGATGCCATAGGACTGAGTGAATTCCTTTGTAACCAATCTTGCCTTATATCGCTTCATATTTTTATCTGGCATTTTTTTTACTATGAAGACCCATTTGCATCCAACTTCTCTCTTTCCTATAGGTAATGGAACAAGTTTTCATATCCCATTTCTTTTAAGTACCCCAAGTTCCTCCAACATTACAGCTTTCTATCTTAAATATTTTTTTGCTTTCTGCCAACACTTAGGCAAAGATGTGGTGTCTAACGATGCAATAAATGCTCCATAATTAGGGGATAGATTAGAGTAGGATAAAAAATAGGCAATATTATATTTATAACCATAATAATTAGGGGATCTTTCTGCATTACTATGAGGAGATCTTCTTAAGGGAATATGAGATAGTGGAGGATAGATCATACCATCCAAATCAGAGAGATCTGTATCCGAATCAGAGGGATCCGGTGCAGGAGGTGCTTCTTCATGAGTTGGGGCAATAAGCACAGTAATGGATTGCTGCTTTCTCCTTCTGTAAACTTGAATCTCTGTAGATTGTTCTATAGTTTGTTTCTTTCCTATACTGGAGCATCACTTTCTTCCTCCTGATTATGTGCATCCTCATCACTTTCCTCATCCTCGCTATATCCCCCTTGTTTCTTTGGACCAACTTTTATCATTGGATATGGAACTGACCCGACAATCACGCTGGTCCCATCTCCCCCTCACTCCTAACACCTCATGTGTTAGGTATGACACCAAATGCAAAGCCTTTAACTGAACCATTGTGGTAGTATGGTTCTATTTCTCTGAATGTAATGTTCATGCTCACAAAGAGCCTTCGCTCCACAGGACTCCAACAAGAATATTCCTTCTGAGTCCCTAAGTAGCAAAGAAAGATGTACTTCACTGCCCGAGGGTCTAACTTTCCTACCGTAGGCCTATTATCCTTTACAAAGCATACACACCCAAATACGTTTGGGGGAACAATATACTTGTTCTCAGCTATAAGCATCTTAAAAGGTGTCTTCCATCCTAACACCTGATGGGCATCATGTTGATGAGATATGTAGCCATCAATACGGCATGCCCCCATAAGTGTTTAGGAACATTCATAGCAAACATCATTGACCGTGCCACTTCCAATATGTGCCTATTCTTTTGCTCTGCCACGCTATTATGTGTTGGTATATAGGCAAATAAAGTATGATATTGTATCCCATGGGCTGATAAGTATTCTTCAATAGCCTTATTGGTGTATTATGTCCCATTGTCAGATCTCAGATATCAAAATCATCAGCTTAGCACCATATTGTGTTGTCATCCTTGTTCGTCATTAAAGTAAGTTGAGAAAACTTTTGTTCAACAATAAACAAAAAATTACAAAGAAATCCTTGACAGAAAATCTAAGTACAATATTTTTTGATTTGAGAAATGTGACGATGGAGATCAAGTACTGCAGCGACTCCTTTACTCCGTTGATAGTCCGACAAGAGAATGGGGATATTCTCTTCTTTTTTCTCTCTCTTAAGCTTGTGTGCACGTATGTAGCTCGCCTGGAGGGGTATGGTTGTTTGATGATAAACGAAAGAATGAAACTAGGTTTATACGAAACCCTTTCTTTGTTTACAAACACGAAAAAAAAGAGTACAATTAATCCTATACGAGGATGTTAAGTACAATAAAAATAATTTTGGGGAAAAATTGCTACAGGAGTCTGATCTGCGGTCGATCACTTTGTCCCTTGGACCACACGATGATGAAGAAGTGTTGTAGAAGAAGAAGAAGCTTCAAAGATTGTGAGTGGGATTAAACTGTCAACCAACACTCTCTGTTTTATGCTTTCTCTTTTTTGATTCGATCTTCTGGATTATCTTCCTTGATTCCGACCTCTCTCCTCTCATATCTCCTATGAATGGAGGTCTCTATTTATAGAGCTCAGTCACAGTCACTGTACAGTCGGCGTAGAAACCAAACTGTGGAGAGAGTTGCACTCTTTACGCGGCGGTTATAATAACTGCTATCCACGTCTAAATGATCTCCTGAATCCGCGTATAACGTGTGTCCCATTATGAGATAATGCGTATAACTACTTCTCGAAGATCACGGCATGCAAGCCACGTAGGTAACTACCCCTTGCGTAAAGATGGTTGGCATAAAAGCCAAATAACTGTCTTGTTGGCGTAAAAGCCAAGTAGCTATCTTGTTGGCGTAAAAGCCAAGTAGTTGTCTTGTTGGCGTAAAGCCAAATTCTGCGTAAAACTTGATTCTGCATGAATAATAGATAACCAGCGTAAAACTAGCCAATTATCCTTTCCGACTAAGGTCTTGAGTGTATTCTGGGCCAAATAGCCTTATCACGTGCCTTTGCAAATATAGCCTGAGTTGGCGTATTTCGAGGAGATAGCATACGGCGTACTTCTATAGTTGAAAATAGCCTGGTTGGCATATTTCGAGGAGATAGCATACGGCGTGCTCCTATAGTTGAAAATAGCCTGATTGGCATAAAATGTCATGATGGTGATGTGAGCGTATTAGCCCAAGTTTTAGCTCTCCCAGTTCATTAAAAATAGAACAAGATCTCATGCATTAAATGCAGAGATCTGCCCCCATCTTACGTATTAACTGCAGTGATATGCCTCGAGTTCTGTGCGAAGAACAGGTTTTAACGTGGTGTCTGATTTTGTCTTATCTTGAGCGTAAAAACTTATCTCTGCTTGTGTAGAATAGGCAGCGTATTCCTTGAATGCGTAAAAATGACTTGTATAAAGGGTATGTCACTAAACGACAGTCTGGGTCTCTGTGCAGAATCATCATCACAGCCGTCCTCTCGATCGTCATGTAGTACTCTTTGTCAGGAGTCAGGTTCACTGTTTTGTCTGACAGGTTCATTCGAGGAATACGAAGAGTTTCTCGTACAACTTCATGCTGCATTAAAAGTAGACATATTTTACGCCGGAGGGAGGTGTAGCAACCTTTTTACGCCAAAATAGCCTGGAAGTGTGGCCTTACACGGACTGTTCTGAAGCCATATTTTATGCCACACAGCGTTGAAGCTCTGTTTTACGCGTGCTTCATGTATGTTAGGGGTTTTACTCGTATAATTCCCCAGCGTATTTTTTATGCTTCTTCAAGACCCCCTTCAAAGTTTTCAAATTTCTTGTAATTTGAAATACTCTGAATGAAGCATGAAACGGTCAAATTTGACTCGTTCTGCGAGGCTAATTTTTCGAAGATATTTAGGAAGTTGTTGGGATTTGGTATGTTCTCTTCTTCCTATATAAAGGCGAGTGAGTGAACCTGTTTTTCCATACTTTCTTTACCAAAAAATATGGTTACCGAGATTCATTGGGCTGCCCTGAGGAAGAAGAAGATCATGCTCTTCCAGCATGTAAGGAGCCGTAAAAAGAGGCGTCTTCGAGCAAATATCCTCTGCAACGATGGATCATGGAAGGATATCATAGCTTTCTTTGCTCGGGATAATCAACAATTTTATATGGCAATTTGTCCAGGAGATAGGAAGGGTCTCATCGAACCACACAACTTGCTAGATATATTTTCTCCTATTATGAAGCTGGACGTAGGTAGGCAGTTTGGCCCTGTCTTCCAGTATTGTGTTGGGTCTGAATCCCTAACACAATTCTAGGGCATGGCCGCCATGATGTATGGAGGGTGGATTAAATAATTTAGACAAGCCCAGTTCTGTATCCTCCCGTCATTCACCATTTTCTTGTTCATCAGTCCAGGAAGCCGATGAAGTATCGTAGAAGAAGAAAAAGATCTCCATCAAATGAGAACTTGGCATAATAGATTCCCATCGTGATCTTGAATGTTAATGAATAATCCTTTGTAAAAAAGGATTTCCATCATATGTAATCATGAAAAATAAAAAAAACCCTTTGTAAACTGGATTTCTATTATATATAATCATGATTAATAAACTTGTCTTCTTTTACGCATTGCTGATTTGCCATATTTGCTGTGAGAAAGTCTGATAATGTGCAGCTTCGACACGTCTGAGAAACTTTACGCTGACTCTGATAAACGTTTATTCGGTCACGTTCTGACTTTTATGCGTAGCGAAAGATGCGTAAAACGCTCTTTAGCATTAAGTTGTCTTGAAGATCCAACTGTCATGCTATTTTTGGACGAGGAGTCGCATAGATTTCTGAACTGTCACTTCTCTGATACGAAGTATTTCTGTTCAAAATATCATCTTCAAGAATGGTTTCCCAAAAATTCCCCGAAACAGGGCAAGGAATGTCCGCCGAACAGGCCATACTTGAACTTAGATGTAAAGAATTCTGGCTAGACTTCGAATGAACTTCCAATGGCCCAAGAAGAAGAGTCATCTTCAATGTTGACATCTATGTGTTTCAGGCACTTGGAATATTTTGTAGCCAAAAAGGAGCATTTTTTGCGTAAACCCTTGTAATTGGCCATCTGTAGCTTTTGAGCGTAGAAAAAGCTTCTAAGCGTAAAACCATAGATTTGTAGCTTCTGAGTGTGAAACCGTAGATTTGTAGCCTTTGAGCGTAAAAGCTTCTGAGCGTAAAATTGTAGATTTGTAGCCTCTGAGCATAAAACCGTAGATTTGTAGCTTATAAGCGTAAAAGCTTCTGAGCGTAAAACCATAGATTTGTAGCCTCTGAGCGTAAAAGCTTCTGAGCGTAAAACCATAGATTTGTAGCCTCTGAAGGTAAAATTATAGATTTATAGCCTCTGAGCGTAAAAGCTTCTGAGCGTAAAACCATAGATTTGTAGCCTCTACGCATAAAATCTGGATCCGTTACGCAGCATGACTGTCCGTCTTCTTTTTCAAATAATAGGCTGACGTGGTCCCAAATCATAATCGACTATTAAAAATTGGATTTGGTTAGGGATTCGAAGAGTTATCTGAACTCTATAAATAGCCGAAGGTCTTGAGAATGAAAAACCCTTCATCTGTCTTTGCAAAATCCTTCGTCTCTTTGAGAACTCCTCTTCTTCGTCTATTTTCTGAGAACTTTGATTCGCCATGGCACCGAAACATGCCTCCACTGCTAAGGGAAAGAAAGCTGCTTCCTCATCTCACTCCTCTGCTCAAGCACGAGCAACTCCCATTAGGCTGAGCGAGCCCCGTTCTGAACGAAGTGCTCCGCCGTCGAGCTGAGCTCCGGGCATCACAGGTAAAGGCTTCGGATGAATAGAGAACCCTCTGCACACATTGTACGTGTATGCACAAATACGCCCATATTCCTAATGTGTCAGCGTAAAAACTTTATATTTTTGCAGTCTGGCGTTAAAACTCAGACTGTCAAAATTTGGCGTATACTTCAAATTTTGAGTTTTACGCTGGATGTAAATTCCAGCATAAAAACTCAAATTTTTGGCAGTCTGGCAAAAAACTCAGACTGTTAGATTTTGGCGTATACTGCCAACCTTGAGTTTTACGCACTAAAAAAAATAGATTCCAGCGTAAGACTCAAATTTTTACAGTCTGGCGTAAAAGCTCAGACTGTTAGGCTTTGGCGTATACTACAAGAGTGTAGCGTATAGCGTAAAACTGACTTGTTTTCTTGCTTCTTGCAGTGGACCTCCATATCCCTCCTTTGGCTGAAGTGATGGGCTCTGCTGCTGGGATGCTGAATTCCAACTATCTGGAGGACTTGTCCCATGTGACATTCCCTATCTCTGAAACCGAGTATCCTAAAGAAAATGGAACTCTGATCTCGTCCCAAGGAGAACGAATACAACTGAGTATGATCAGTGGGGAGCCCCTGACATACATAGATGGGACTGAATATAAGAAACCAAGTTTCTTATTCGGGGATGTTATCGATAAACAATCCCAGACTAAGCCCAAGAAAGAAGATTGGGTATTTTCTGCTGAGGGCACGGTCATGTATCTGCCAAGGATGTCTAGAGATTATCCTATCTCGGCATTCTTCCATGCCATACATCCTAGGAAGATGATGTGGACTTTGACTCCTGATCTTTATGGGTGGCCAGGGAAGATCTCATACAAGAAAGGATTGAACCGAGGAGCCTTTATGAGCAGTCCTTCAGGCCCTGTTATGCCTTTCAGAGGATTACTGCCGGGCAGCGTCCCGAGTGAAGACACTTCACTGATCCAGCCGGTTCAAATAACGACTTTCTACAATGACTTTATGGGCAGGAAGGAGTGTACCCCAAGGCTAACCCTCGCACCAGTGGATGGCTTAGCCCTAGGAATCTTTGATGGGCCAGTTTAACTACCTAGGCCCTGAAGCACTTCCAGATGGAGCTGAAGAGTATTGGCTTATTTGCGGATGTGAGTGCCACTAGTGTTGGGCTGCCTCTCAACCCCAACTTGTTCTTAGCTTTGATGGAGCGATATAATTCACTCACTGGGACTTTTGCTACTCCACTAGGTGAGTTGGGCTTAGCCCTTCATGAGATGGCAAAGATTTCAAAGCTACCAATGGGAGATACTCCTTATGAAGAGTATGTTTCCACAAACAGGGAGCTGGGGGATACAAATCCTCGGGCAGTGGCAGTATACCAGGAGATGATGAGCCACTATCTTGCCTGCACCATCTTCTACAAAGAGCCTTCTAATTTGGCCCATATCAACAAATGGGTATCCTACCCCTTCTTCCATCAGGCCAGAAATGCCAAGCTGGATAAGGTTGTAGATAGCAGAGATAAGCCTTTGAACCTTCTGAGCATGCTTAGTGCCAACACGGTCGATGATCTCATTGAAGACGCAGGGGCTTCAGATTATGTTCTCGATGAGGAGATAGGGGGTTATCCTGCAGGCACTAAAGCCTTCAGTTATATGAGGCACTGTCGCAAGCCTCTGTCAAGGGAAGCTCAACTGGCTGTCTTCCTCTCTGTCTGGCTATGCCGATGGGTAGTGCTTGGCATTGCGTCTGCGGATTGCATTCATTACAATACCATATGGCCTGCAGTACGTTTGGTGTTTGGAGCAAGATTGGGCCTGCTTCCTTCCTGCCATGGTATGCAGAATACAAGATGGCCTGAGGGCCATTACTGATGGGCTGCTTGCAGATGATACACAGTGTGAAGGATTTCCCAGAGTGGAATTGCCATTCTTATATCTAATGGGATGGTTAATCCTTCACAACACCAGAGTGATGTCTCTCGGCTCTACCAGCGGTTCGGGAAATAACTTCTTGTTGAATTATAAGAATTCCCTTTGGAATGTGACTAGCGTCATAGATTATCGGGGAGCATTAAATTTTGCCCATGGTTAGAAGCTCTTCTGTACCGTCCCCCCCGTACATATCAATCAACAGGGGATGAAACTTCAGGATGTAGGTTAGGGGAAGACTATTCTTTCTCCTGAAGCCTTTTACTGGTTGGTCTGCATTAGATCTTTCCATCTGCTGTACAGAAGTGAGGACCACTGCTATTTGGAGCCTTATTTGCCCAGCCGATTTGCCAGACAATTTGGGTACGACCAGTTGTACGTGGGGAATCCTATCACCAGCTTCAAGTCCAAAGGTGAACTTATTTATGGAGCCAGAGGATGGCAGTATTTCATCATGGGTTGTACTGGTGTAACCTTTGTTGTGCTCGCGACTTCTCTTTCTATGGAGTTGCGCATTCTCCATTCGTACGTGCAATTTTATGCATCCATCAATACCTTCCATCGTGATTTCGATGTACATAAAAATTTTAGGATGCCCTCCCATAGGTCCACTGGGAGAGAGGAGATACCGTCTGTTTCCTTAGATGAAGGTGATGAAACCACTGGTGTAGACGACTATTTGCTGATTATACCGAGAGGCGTAATAGCTCCGCCAGCAGAGCCTCTCATAATCTCCAATAAACGAAAGGCTTCCACTCTGAAAGAGCCTTCCCCCCGCAAGAAGAAGCTGACTACCGGAGGTCCTAAAAAGACTTCTACCACGGGGGCCTCTTTCAGGAGTGAACCCATTGTTTTCCCTGTTGGGATGATTTTCTGATTAGGGGTCCTTCGCCTTTTAGAGAGGGAACATCCACAGTCCCAGCTGCCAGTGCTGGAGATTCTTTGCCCGCGACTGCTGTCGCTACCACCGTTGCTGGTAGTGTTTCGATATCGCCTTCGAGGCCGAGTATTGTAAGAATTAATATACCTTTATCCAGACAAATAGGGATAGCCCCTCCTTCGTTTGTAAGTATCTCGAGCGAGATTCCACCCGATGAACCTCGAGTGGATCTGGGTGACGAATGGGATGACTACCCTCAGACGTCAGTTGGTGCACCCTCTTCTCCAGGTATGACAGCTTGTTTAGCATCATTAAGAAATGATTTAGCTATACAGGCTGCAGACATAACATACATACCATCGGCCATGGGTAAATATTGTCTTCACGCTTTCTTTAAGAAAATTAACATCAAATTGATATTAACTTTCTCTTATCTTATTTTCAGGCGAAGACATCTCTGGGGAGGGCAGAGTTGACACAACTTCTGAATTTGTTGCGGATCCAGCAAATGAAATGGCGGCACCTGACATCGACGAAGTATATTTTGAACCTGCCGATATTTCATTCGCAACATTCTCGGGTGTCATCCCGCCAGTGGCAGTTCAAATAACATCAGAGGAGGATGAACCCACCATCTCGTCCGTGCCTCGTTCGTCAAGTATATCAGCAACTTCAACTATTGTTGGTGTCTCTTCCTTTGTCGCGCCATCTGTTGAAGCAATGACTGTGGCGACATCCTCTGCAGTTATTCCGGAAAGGAGGCTCACCGATATTACGGCCACTCCCAGCATCCATTCGAGCTTTGCTATGCTAGTGGATCAATACACTAGCATATTCTACCTTACTTTGAAAGAATTGATATCGATGGTGCTGGAGAAGAACCTAGGCTTTGATGCTCTAAAGATGTCCTTCAATCTTCCTATAGTACAGATTAGAAATTTCAGTGACGCTGAAAGAGCTGATGCGCTAGAGCAAATAGTTAATGGTTTAGAACAACCCATTAACGAATATTTGCAACTATCCCGAGGCAGCATCGATGACCTGGTTCAAGCTGAGTATGACTCCCTAACTGCAGAACTTGCTCAGCAGATAGAATCTTTAAAGAAATCCATCCAGGAACAACGACAAGAGATGGATAAGGAGCAAGCAGTATTGGTGGAGAGTATTCCTTAGCTGGCCAAGTGTTGCACTGAATATGAGGGATATGATATGAGGGTTCAAGAATTGGAGGCTGAACTTGCCCAAACAAGGGAGAGGCTTCTCAAGGCATCGGCAGTTCGTGATGTATTTGAGGGCCAAGTGAAGACAGCTCAGCAGAACTTGACTCATACGAGTATCATCCACGCAAGTTTTGTTAATTCTCTGTCCGAACTATCTTTCTTGAGTGATGATGAAGCAAGGCTGGAGCGGGCTCGTACTAACATTTTGGACTCCAGGAATGAGAGGATGGCTGCTTTGGTGCGACAGATCAGGGATTTAACTGCTCCTCCCTAATGATGTACTTTTTTGTTTCTCCTGTAGTTTCTCAGAGATAATAAAGATATTTTTTTTGATTTTGTGGACCCATTATTTTAGAATATAAATGATAGGCTAGGATGAAAGTGATATCAGAGGTAATATGGACATGATATACTTTCGGTAGGGTCCAGCTGGATATATCTATGCAGAGGTTATATGGACATGATAGAATATGATCCAACTAAATTTGTATACAAAACACTATCAGAGGTAATATGGACGTGATAGGTTTTAAAGTTTCAAATTAGTTAAACATATCTATTTAGAGGTCATAAGAACATGATAGAATATGATCCAACTAATCTTTGTATGTAGTGTCATCAGAATAAAATCTTTACCATACCCCTTTGAGCAAAGGAGATCAAGCATAGTACTTCTTCAGGAATTTGTCGTTGATAGAAGCCATTTGCAATCATATAAGGGCCCTCTATTTCTTTATGATTGTTTGTGCAAACTTTTGGATATCGTACCAGTAGTATGATACCGTGTTTGTTGAGGACATCCCACTAGGGGATCTTTGGTGGACCTATTATTTGTTGTGCACGTTGAGTGTAAATAATAAGTTCGAAACAAGCCCAATCAGGTGATAGGTTTTGTGGCTAGTAAGGACGTCCTGCTGGGGGATTTTTTGTGGACCCATTACTTTTTGCGCACGTTTAGTGCAAGTAATAGGTTTGAGATAAGTCCTGACAGAGGTAATATAGACACGGTAAAATATGACTCTGTGGGGATAGTGGAGAGATATAGTTCAGAGGTAATATGAACATGAACTGACTTGTTTCCATTGCTGGCATCCCATAGGGGTTTTTTTTTTTTGGACCTATTACTTATTGTGCACAAGAGTGCAAGTAATAAGTTTAAGACAAGCCCTGCCAGAGGTAATATGGACGTGGCAGTTTTTGTGGATCTAGCACCACTTGCGTACTTAGAGTTATGTACAGGTGCTAAGTTGAGATGACAACCGATATCAGAGGTAATATGGACATAAAAATCGATAGCCAAAACTTAAAAGGTTTGCTCAGAGGTAATATGAACATGACAAACTCTGCCTGAGAGAAATATTATGACAGCAGTTCAGAGGTAATATGAACATGAACTAGTGTCCGAAAAAAAAACTTATTTTGAGGAGTGATTCGTTGAGTATGGTCTATCCAAACATGAAGATAGACCAAAGGATTGCTCCGCTGGGGAGATTGAGGGGACGATAGCTCAGAGGTAATATGAGCATGGCTAGCGTCTAACAAGGTTGGTTTGAATGGTCACTGCGGGAGTGTGCAAGTAACCCTAAGGATTGCTCTTCTGGGGAGATTTTGAGGATCCATTGTCCATTGCGTATCCGGGACTCTTGGATACGGATGATGGCTTCAAGAATTTAGGTTTTGTTGGGGATGAAGATCCAGAGATTTGTACATCCGGGTTATGGACTTATTACCCATGGTGTACCTTAAGTACAGATAATAAGCTGAAATGACTAGCACTACCAGGGGTTAGGTGAACATGATAGTAGAAAGTCGAAGAGAAGAACTTCACCCATTGATAATGTGGACATGGAAAAGCTTTGAAAATATCTTACTCAGAGGTAATGTGGACGTGGTAAGATATTACTTTGTGGGGGTAAAGAAAAACAGGACAGAGGTGGTGATAATTTTACCCTGCTGGGGAAAGTGAAGAGACGTAGTTCAGAGGTAATATGGACATAAACTACTCAATGGCAACAACCTGGGAGGTTTGCTCAGAGGTCACTTGGACATGGCAAACTCAGCTGGGGGAAAAATGTTTGGACAACAGTTCAGAAGTAATATGGACGTGAACCCATGTCCGAAAAACTCATTGAGGAATGATTTGGTGAGTGGGGATAGACCTGAAGGTTGCTCCGCTTGTCACGACCCGCACCCGGGGTAAGGGTACTAGTCGGAAACAACGCCCAGCCTACGCCACAGAATCGGCGGTAGAACGCTGTCTAGAAAGTCTATCTAATATAATGAACCACCAAAGATAGTGTACTCAATCACAGAACTAAGATAGAATGAACACGAATCAGATAAGAATAGAATAGTCACAATACAACTCATGAGTCTAAAATAATACATCAATGAGTCTGAAGAAAAATACAGAAATATGCTGGAGACAAATCCAGTACAAAAGAATACTACAAAACTATAAAGCTACAACTCCAGGGTCAACTGTCTCAGTTGGGATAAGTCCCTCTTGAGCCAGGGTCTCAGAATCTAAACCCACAACATCCTGGGGTCCATAATAGGTAGGGTACTCCTCAGTGTCATCTGGAAAAATATATCCAGTCAGGAAAGGAGCAGAGTACAACCCTAACAGCAGTTCTCAAATAATGATAAAAACTATGTAACAGTAAGTAGCTGTGGATAAACAAGATGCATAAATAGATACAAGAAATATATAGACAATAAAGAAGTACTGGAAAGAAATACAATAATGAACAATATGCTGATAGAACAAGAATACTAATGACTAAGTGTGTGAGTACTAGCTTTAACATGTGATCGGCTTAGGAACTTGCACAAGAGTATGATGGCCTGGCTGATTATACGTGCGGTGTATGATCAACACTCACAAGGAACAAGACATGCACAAGGAGGGTATGATCACATATCTACACTAAAATACTCCCCACCCCGACTGGTATAATAGATCCAACCACGGTACGTTATGGCACTAGATTCCCCAAGAAGATAGCTAGTCTCCCCGAGAATCGGTGTTTGTACATGTACAAGATAACCAATGAAACAATACTTGCACCATATACACCATATACCAAGGAATAACATCTCATGACGAGATCCGGATATACCAATCCGTGTAACCATAGTGTCAAGAGAACATGTATATCTACACTAGATACAACGAACATAGAGGATATCATAAATGAGAAACTATCAGAGAATGTACTCGCCTGAAGTCCAATGAACAGTCTCACAAATGTCTGACTCGGTGCCTCGAAGACCTAGATATGGAATACCACATTAATACAAGGTCCCGAAAAGATAACAAGTCAAACTAGACAACTTCTAGGCCAATAAGTCAATTCTAAGTTGAAAGTCAACTATGGTCAACTCTAAAGTCCACTAAAGTCAAACATGGTCAAACCCAAAGTCAACCTCACAAGACATCTATAAAATAATATAGAGATAAACTACAATAATTTAGGAATCAAATTAGATTCAAAAAGAACTCACACAAAGTATACTAATAGTATAATTAATATATACCCTAAAATAATATATATACAACCCAACATTTATATAAATAACATAATATATTATTACAATTATTATTCCTCACAAAACACATATATATATACATATATATATATACAATTATAATATATAATATATACATTAAATCTGTCAAAGCGTCATTGAAAAACAGTGAATAAAATAGGATTAAATCAAAACAGTTTAAATAGTGACAGTCGGGACTGTCACCGAAGGACTGTCACCGAAACCCAAATAATAAACTGCCACTGCTTTGGTTTTCGCTGACAGTTAAACTGTCGCGGAAAAGCGTCGCAGAAAAGCTGCTGTTTCCCGCTGCTGCAATTAATGACAGGTTTGTCATTAATTGCCCGAAGGCTACAGCGGCTGCTATTAGTCGGCTAATTAATGACAGTTTTTTACTGTCATTAATTCACTGTTACTAAAACAAGTTGTATATATATAATTATATATATAAAAACAGAATATATAAACAATATATATATAGACAGAATATATAAAACAGTATATATATATATATATATATATATATATATATATATATATATATATATATATATATATATATATATAAACCATTAATACAAAAATGTACATATATATATTAATATACACATAAACTTATACCTTCAAATATTTAACAAAGAACATATAATTTACATGGCTAGAAGCACACCTAAAATATTTATATTAATATCCAAATAATTACATAATAATTATAAATAATATAATTACACAATTAAACATACAAATATATTTTATAAAATATTTTATGTATAAATTATATTATTTAACAAGTAATAACATATATATTTGCATGCAAGAAAGCTACATATTATATTGTACATTATATTAGCACACCCAAAATATAGATCTATGCTACAATACTTACTATAATAAATACACAAAATAAATATTTAATATCCATATATATATACTAATTATAAATGAAGAATTGAACCACAATTAATTAGATCTATGCAAAAATACACACAATTGGAGAGTATCTCATACTATCCCACTAGATCTAGGATACGCATGCGACACGAGTCCAACACACAACCAAATATACCCCGAAGGACACAAACAAATCATAAATAATATTTATGAACAAATCAAAGCGTCAAAAGTAGATCTATGTGTCCGTGTCAAAATACGACATGTTCAAAGCCCCGTGTCGGAGAAAAACCCCCAAATGACACGTATCACCAAATAGTTGGGATACGAACCACAAGTATCCCAATATGGACACGACACTAGCCTCAAACACAAATCTCATGTTCAATTGATCTATAGGATCAATTGACACACACAACAAAATATAAATTCGGAATTCCAACAAAATTGACACAAAAAGCACCATAACTTTCTCCATGGGTCTCCTATGAACACAAAACAAAGTCCTATGGGTACTACATACATATAGGTTGATTTTACATGATTAAATCTCAGATTTAGAAGCTATTTAAATGGAAAAATCTGAATTATACCTATTGGGAGATGGATTCCCAATGAAACCTCCAATTGAGAAGAACTTGCTTCCAAATTGTAGATCCTTGCTCCTCTTTGTAGATCCTTGCTTTCTTCTTCTAGATCCTTGCTTCCTCCTTCTCTAATGGTGAATTGGAAAGAATTGGGAATAAATTTGGTAGGGAATTGGAATTGGAATGGAGGGAATTTGGTAGTGGGAGAATTCTAGATCTAGATTTGGAATGAGATGAGAGGAGAGAGAAATTTCCCCCCCTCTTTAATAGGCCGGCCATAGCCCCTCCCCCAAGCAATTATAAAATGTCCAATGTACCCCTTGGGGCCTCTCATGAAGAAATAATTAAGGAAGGAAGCTTCTAGTCTAATCATTTAATTAATTTAATCCATCTCCTTAACTATGGGCTTTCTAAATGGGCCAAGTCTAACTAATTAATTCATGTTGGTCCATGGGTCCAAACTAAACTAGTTGGGTCCACTAAAATAAGTCTAAAATAATTAAATAATAACTAACAATAATTAAATAATACAACAAATAATTATTTACCATGCACAATATTTATTTAAATAGGAAATTACTAAAATACCCTTTTCTAGAAAATGTGGTAGTGACACCGCTGGGGAGAGTTTTAGGGACTCATCCTCCGGCCCTTTTTGAGGGAGCAAATTGCCACGTGGGAGTGAGATCAATTTGCAGTGACCGTCTCCTCGTTTATAAATGCAAAGCGATGACTTTGGCGTCGATCAACTCCTGGATTTTCCTTTTTAGTACATAACATGCCTTTGTGGGGTGATGTACGTACCAATAAAAGTGACAATAATCTGGGTCATCGACCTTGCCGGCCCTCTCAGGGTATCTGATGTTGGGTAGCCGAAGCTTGTTTTTCTTCATCAATATATTGAAGATTTTAATGAGGTCATCCTCATTGAAGGAGAAAGTCCCCTTTGGCTTTCGGGCTCCTGATACCTGAGTCGTACGATCTTCAGGGAAGATGTTCTTATTTGCATCATCTTCAGACTCAGAGGAAATTCTAGCCCCAGCCTCGGATGCTGCTCTATTTTGTCGAGGGAGACCACCCCCAGACATGTCGTTGTCTAGTTCTTCTTCTTTTTGTTTGCCTTTGTCCAAAGAAGTTGATTTAGAAGGACCTGCCTCTGGTATTACAGGATCGGACTGTAGAGGTTTGGAGTTTGCAAGAGATACGGTAAACCCTAGCCCAAAATGAGTTTGTTGACAGTAAGGATCACCATGCAATGGTATTCGTCTGCCTTTTCCATAATTGAGGCCATGTTTCAACTTCAAATTATAACCCATATTTGGCATAATCTTTAAAGCTTGTGGGCTATATCTGTGGATTTGCATTCTCCCAACATCAGACTCGTGAGATTCTTCTTGTATAATCGGTCTATTCCGTATTCGACCAAAGATTATTTGATGCTGATCGTTGTGAGTCGGTGGAACAATAAAGACAGATTCTTCATGTGGCCCATATGTTATGACAACGTTAGGTGTTGACGCTACTTCCCACATGTTCTCCCCACACTTGGTAGTTAGGGGAACTGAATCCTGGTTTTGACCCCTGTCTTTGCGTTTCTGGATCAAAAAATCACGCAAATCAGGGAGATTAGCAGAAGAAGAAGGCTTATTTTACCTTTTTACATCAGTGGGCTTGTGGAGATTGTCACGACCCAATTCCGTAGAATCAATTAAGGCCTGGGGTTGCGCCCGCACAAGGCTTTAATGATTTGCATAGCAAGCACATATTCAGAGTACGCAGATAAATTGAAACACAGATTTAAACATGGAAAAGTTCTCTTTATTGATAATGAACATCTATTACAAACTCTTGAACGAGTCAGCTAATATGCCGAACGGCTTATAAAAGTGTTGACTCAAAATGAGATAGCAGTCCTGTACATTATATCCCTTTACTAAACTTCAAAAGATATAGACCTCCTGGCTAGAGGATAGCTTTGCCACGGAGCTGCATTTGTGTATGAAGAGTTACAGCTCCTTCTTTAAAATGCTTCAAGGACGGCGCGATCAGGATGCGCCTACAGCTGGACTAGATTCGGGAAGACGACTTCGGCTCCTCGCTCGGTTTGCCTTAGTGCGGAGAACTTGTTTCAACGAGGGTCAGCATATCGAAACATGCTGGTGAAGGCGAGCTAGCCGAACTATACCAATCAACACGTTGTTTTAATGAAGCATGCATATTTGTGGGTTTCTATCTTGCCTTAGTTCATTTACAAGTAAGCAGCATATAGAATTTACTGTAATGAATGTGCCACCGTTCGGTGGATTTTACCTGCTCGTCTGAATTACCTGCACAATACTTACCATGACTTCCCTGCCACGAAGACACAAGTTAGTATGCAACAGGTTTAAATATACACAGGATCACTGGCATAATACCACGAAGGACGATTTTATAGTCTCAGGACGGAAGGGTGTGCAACGCGGGTGGCGAGCCCCCGTTGCACGCCTCAATCCGACGATACAGACGACTATACAGACGTTCCGTCCGGATCAGAGCGGTCCCAGTGCCCTGGCAACCGTCCGCAGGAACCAGAAACCTTGTGCACAAGTTGTCCATGATCGAACGTTATTAACAGATTATGCAGATGAGGCAACACGAGCACAGACAAGCAGAATTTTATGATTCATATTGCAGAGCCTCACTGAATATTTATTTGCATACAAGATATGATCCATAATTAACACGATTTATGGAACATTTATAAATGAACTAGCATGCAGTATGATAACCGTTCACAAGTTTAGTTGACGAGCAATGTTTACCAAGTCTATTTCCTTTTTATCTTGGTTTCTTTTATTATCACTTGGTATCGTTTGATCGGGGCAAAGAAGAATGCAGATTATTAGATGGGAAGATGGAAGCAGGGCTAGCTAATCGGGTTGGTAGCCACTCACTTAGAAGTTGGAAAGAAGAAGGAAAGAGGCGCTTCACGACTCCGTTCGCAAGCCGCCTACTGCTCGTTCACCTGCACACGAACAGCTCGATTAATACTTCTTCCTCTCTTTCCAATCTCGAAATTGAAGTGCAGTTCAATGAACAAAAACAATAAAAACCATCAAAACCGTTCAAGGAAAACAAGCAAATCCCAAAACCAACTCAAAGCACGAAAGCAACAAGCGACATCGAAAACCGAGGCAATAAAAGATAGCAGCGGAGAGGTCCCTCCTGACTCTGCCACTAAGCCGATCCTTGGGGCGCAGTCCACTGAATATGGGAATCGATTTCGAAGAAACAAATCCATAACGAGGACGAGTTCTTAATTCAATCTATCCCGATCGAACGATACCGTCTTGTGTTTCTTAGCCGCGATCCCCGCACCGGGGGAACGGGGCGCTATATCCTACCCAACTAATTGGAAGTTTCGTCCCGAAACTTAAGAATAGAACTTACCGTTAGGGATTATTTCGTTGGGGCAGAAGCTTAGAGGGGAGCGAACAATTTTGAGATACATGGTCCCCTCCACCACAATTGAAGCATAGACCTTTTCGGAGGTAGCAATTGGCAGTGCTATACCCCGGCTTTTTGCAAAAATCACAGAATGGTCTCGGGTTTCCTTTTTGTGAGCCGCCGTGGTTAGGGCACTTTGCAGCGGTATTTCATCTCTCGTTGCCTTGGCGTTTATGATTGTAGGTATGCACAGCACCGGTGGAAACGTGAAGATACTGCGGTTCAAGAGATAGGGCATGATTCATCACTTCACGCATTGTCCCGTACTGATTATTGACTACGTGCCCATGAATGGCAGGGCGCAGACCGCCTTCAAACCTTCTAGCTCGACTCGCTGCATCAGGTAAATAGGCCCTAGCGAATTTAGAGAGTCGGTTGAATTCAGCGGAGTACTATTTCACTGTCATACTGCCCTGCCTCAGTTGCACGAACTCGTTTTCCATCTGACGTTGCACTGGAGGGGGTATAAACTCCTCTTCAAACGCGACACAAAAAGTCATCCACGAGATCGCCTCCTCTCCGTGATCAAATTGGAGAGATCGTCGATACACGTTCCACCAATCGTGCGCGTTGAGGCGGAGCTGAAGTTGCGCGCAAGCGACGCGCTTCTCTTCGGGGACCTCTAGCAGAGCGAAGTGATCTTCAAGCTCGGCTAGCCAATCTAGAGCTACCACTGGGTCCTCAGTCCCGTTGAATGGGGTATTGTAGACTTTCTTGAAATGGCCCAAGTTGAAGGCAGTCACGTCCCTCGGCCTTGGGATTTGAGGCATCTCCACTTCAAGCACGGGCTGTTCCACCGGAGTCGTTGCTGTTGCGACAAAATGGTTGGCAGCCAAAGTCTGAACTATCTGTTGTAGGGTATCTACCTGCTTCTATTGGACTGAGAATCGGGTCTCTAGATTGTTTTCGAACTTGGCTTGGCGAGCATCATCTCTTTGTCGTTGCAATTCTAACATTTGCATTACCCGCTCAAGCGGGTCGACATGAGATATGCCACGCTGGCTCCGCGAGCTTCCCGAAGTACCCGAACTGCTTTCTTGTTTTTTGTTCGGAGCTTGCGCTGCAGATTACGCTGGTACTATTCCTTCAAAAGAAGGTAAATTACATTTGAATCATAATATATTATGGACTTATTGCATGAACGTATCTCATTTTGGCCTAGCGAGTTCAAGAGTTCGCACAGGAATTTGATCGTTAAAGGAACTTTTCCAGCACGAAGTCTAAGGAACTTGAATCTGTGCTCTGATACCACTATGTCACGACCCAATTCCGTAGAATCAATTGAGGCGTCCCCGAATCGTGACCGCCGTGTGGGCCTGGGGTTACGCCCGCACAAGGCTTTAATAATTTGTATAGCAAGCACATATTCAGAGTACGCAGATAAATTGAAACACAGATTTAAACATGGAAAAGTTCTCTTTATTGATAATGAACATCTATTACAAACTCTTGAACGAGTCAGCTAATATGCCGAACGGCTTATAAAAGTGTTGACTCAAAATGAGATAGCAGTCCTGTACATTATATCCCTTTACTAAACTTTAAAAGATATAGACCTCCTGGCTGGAGGATAGCTTTGCCACGGAGCTGTATTTGTGTATGAAGAATTGCAGCTCCTTCTTCAAAATGCTTCAAGGACGGCGCGATCAGGATACGCCTACAGCTGGACTAGATTCGGGAAGACGACTTCGGCTCCTCGCTCGGTTCGCCTTAGTGCAGAGAACCTGTTTCAACGAGGGTCAGCATATCGAAACATGCTGGTGAAGGCGAGCAAGCCGAACTATACCAATCAATACATTGTTTTAATAAAGCATGCATATTTGTGGGTTTCTATCTTGTCTTAGTTCATTTATAAGTAAACAGCATATAGAATTTACTGAAATGAACGTGCCACCGTTCGGTGGATTTTACCTGCTCGTCTGAATTACCTGCACAATACTTACCATGCCTTCCCTGCCACGAAGACACAAGTTAGTATGAAACAGGTTTAAATATACACAGGATCACTGGCATAATACCACGAAGGATGATTTTATAGTCTCAGGACGGAAGGGTATGCAACGCGGGTGGCGAGCCCCCGTTGCACGCCTCAATCCGACGATACAGACGACTATACAGACGTTTCGTCCGGATCGGAGCGGTCCCAGTGCCTTGACAACCGTCTGCAGGAACCAGAAACCTTGTGCACAAGTTGTCCATGATCGAACGTTATTAACAGATTATGCAGATGAGGCAACACGAGCACAGACAAGCAGAATTTTATGATTCATATTGCAGAGCCTCACTGAATATTTATTTGCATACAAGATATGATCCATAATTAACACAATTTATGGAACATTTATAAACGAACTAGCATGCAGTATGATAACCGTTCACAAGTTTAGTTGACGAGCAATGTTTACCAAGTCTATTTCCTTTTTATCTTGGTTTCTTTTATTATCACTTGGTATCGTTTGATCGGGGCAAAGAAGAATACAGATTATTAGATGGGAAGCTGGAAGCAGGGCTAGATAATCGGGTTGGTAGCCACTCACTTAGAAGTTGGAAAGAAGAAGGAAAGAGGTGCTTCACGACTCCGCTCGCAAGCCGCCTACTGCTCGTTCACCTGCACACGAACAGCTCGATTAATACTTCTTCCTCTCTTTCCAATCTCGGAATTGAAGTGCAGTTCAATGAACGAAAATAATGAAAACTATCGAAACCGTTCAAGGAAAACAAGCAAATCCCAAAACCAACTCAAAGTATGAAAGCAACAAGCGACATCGAAAACCGAGGCAATAAAAGATAGCAGCGGAGAGGTCCCTCCTGACTCTGTCGCTAAGCCGATCCTTGGGGCGCAGTCCACTGAATATGGGAATCGATTCCGAAGAAACAAATCCATAACGAGGACGAGTTCTTAATTCAATCTATCCTGATCGAATGATACCGTTTTGTGTTTCTTAGCCGCGATCCCCGCACCGGGGGAACGGGGCGCTACAGAGATTAGGAACCATAACCCTTTCTCAGCCATAGGAATACAGCAGTCCACATATATGAGTGACATATGATCCATCATCCGTCTGAGGAGCGTATTTTCCCATGAAGTGGGTCTTCTTTACGCGGATGGGCTTATCCTGGCGTAATATGGAACTTTGCACAGGTTTGCGTAAAACATGAGGAGTCCTCAAACGGCCTCCAGCGTCACTCGTAATCTTCTTCTCTTGGTGGCGTACAACTCTAGAGGTTGGGAGATTCGCCACTCGTTTTCCCTTGATGTGATCCAAGGGTCCATTTGCCTCCTTATAGACAGGAGATGTATTTTTACGCGTTTGAAATTTCTGCGCAGGCTCTGAGGCCTTGCTAGGAATTTTGTCTGCCACGTCACAGACGGGAGACGAATTTTTACGTGCAGGGCGTGTTCTAGATTTCTGGATTGGCACTAGGGCATTGCCAGAAGCTTTGTCTGCCACGTCACAAACGGAAGACATAGTTTTACGCGCAGGGCACATTCTAGACTTCTGGATTGGCACTAGGGCATTGCCAGAAGCTTTGTCTGCCACGTCACAGACGGGAGACGGGTTTTTACGCACAAGGCTTATAGGTTGTGATGTCACAACCTTATTGATCGGAGAGAGAGAGTCTGCAGGAAGGGTAGAGGATGTCCGGGGCATCCATACTTTATGCAGCTTCCTGTTGTCCTGGAAAGAGAGGAGATGAGAGCTACCCCCTGTGCGAAGCATATCTTCATAAGAAGATTGGTCGAATTGGACGACCAAAGTCTTCTTCGTCGATCCGACGGATACATCATCGTGTTGAGCAATAGCTTTCTTGTCAGATGAGAAACTAATCCCCAACAGAGTCACCATCTTGTGTTTGATGATAAAAGAAAGAATAAAACTAGGTTTATACGAAACCCTTTCTTTGTTTATAAACAAGAAATAAAAGAGTACAATTAATCCTATACGAGGATATTAAGTACAATAAAAATAATTCTGGGGAAAAATTGCTATAGGAGTCTGATCTGCGGTCGATCACTTTGTCCCTTGGACCACACGATGATGAAGAAGTGCTGTAAAACAAGAAGAAGCTTCAAAGATTGCTAGTGGGATTAAACTGTCAACCAACACTCTCTGTTTTATGCTTTCTCTCTCTATTGATTCGATCTTCTAGATTATCTCCCTTGATTCCGACCTCTCTCCTCTCCTAACTCCTATGACTGTAGGTCTCTATTTATAGATCTTAGTCACAGTCAATGTACAGTCGGCGTAGAAGCCAAACTGTGGAGAGAGTTGTCCTCTTTACGCGGCGGTTATAATAACTGCTACCCACATCTGAATGATCTCCTGAATCCGCGTATAACGCGTGTCCCATTATGAGATAATACGTATAACTGCTTCTCGAAGATCACGGCATGCAAGCCACATAGGTAACTGCCCCTCGCGTAAAGATGGTTGGCAAAAAAGCCAAATAAATGTCTTGTTGGAGTAAAAGCCAAGTAGCTATCTTGTTGGCGTAAAAGCCAAGTAGTTGTCTTGTTGGCGTAAAAGCCAAATTCTGCGTAAAACTTGATGCTGCATGAATAATAGATAACCAGCGTAAAACTAGCCAATTATCCTTTCCGACTGTGGTCTTGAGCGTATTCTGGGCCAAATAGCCTTATCACGTGCCTTTGCAAATATAGCCTGAGTTGGCGTATTTCGAGGAGATAGCATACGGCGTACTCCTATGGTTGAAAATAGCCTGGTTGGCGTATTTCGAGGAGATAGCATACGGCGTGCTCCTATAGTTGAAAATAGCCTGATTGGCGTAAAATGTCAGGATGGTGATATAAGCGTATTAGCCCTAGTTTTAGCTCTCCCAGTTCATTAAAAATAGAACAAGATCTCGTACATTAAATGCAGAGATCTACACCCATCTCGCGCATTAACTGCAGCGATATGCCTCGAGTTCTGTACGAAAAAAAGCTTTTGACGTGGCGTCTGATTTCGTCTCATCTTGAGCATAAAGACTCATCTCTGCCTGTGTAGAATAGGCAGCGTATTCCTTGAATGCGTAAAAATGACTTGTATCAAGGGTATGCCACTAAATGATAGTCTGGATCTCTGTGCAGAATCATCATCACATCCGTCCTCTCGATCGTCGTGCAGTACTCTTTGTCAGGAGTCAGGTTCGCTGTTTTGTCTGACAGGTTCATTCGAGGAATACGAAGAGTTCCTCGTACAACTTCATGCTGCATTAAAAGCAGACATATTTTACGCCGGAGGGAGGTGTAGCAACATTTTTATGCCAAAACAGCCTGGAAGTGCTGCCTTACGCGGACTGTTCTGAAGCCATATTTTATGCCACACAACGCTGAAGCTCTGTTTTACGCATGCTTCATGTATGTTGGGGATTTTATGTGTATAATTCTGCAGCATATTTTTTATGCTTCTACAATGGTCTCTGAAGCAGAGAAGTCATCCCTTTGGAACGTCCAAGTTTCTCCTATTTATAGCCATCATACTGATGGGCTATAGGTGCCGCATAAGCTTCTGTTTGGTGGCCGCAGGAGGATCCTTCAACAAAATACGGTTGCAACTGTAGCCGCATACTATGGGCAGGCTACCATGCGACTTCGGTTGGAATATGTTATTTGATAAGATCTCAGGGTTATTTTCAACTCTCGTATGCGTGACTCGGTCAACTGTACACGTAATTAGCACTAACTATGTGAAGATCTTTTAGGTTGTAACTGACAGATCTTAAAAAGATGAAAGCCGCATAATATCCTAGCCATATAGCATCTTGGCCGTATATGTGCAATCCTTTGGGCTTGGTCTTATGGATACTTTGGCAGTAAGGCATTGTGGACGCATGCAAACTCTCGTCTGGCCTTGGTCGAATGGACACTTTGGCTGCATGATGACGAGGCCGCATAGGGTCGTAGCCGCATATGAGAGAATACGTGGCATGGTACGTCTGACGAAGTTATTAATGTACTGATGTGACTTTTTATCTTTTTATGAGCCGTCGCTTCTCCCACGATTCTCGAATCACTCTCGGTGATGAGTGGTATGTCAGAACTTCTGACAGGCATTGAATACCATATCAGGGGATCTTATACGGCCCTTACTTTGTGGCTGTTCAGGCCATATGAATTTTGCTATACGACTTTCTCTTTGGCTTAATTTATTCTGAGTAGAACTTGGGGTGCATATTTGTTGGACGCATGGATCTGGATTTTTTAGGTTTCTACAAGACCCTCTTCAAAGTTTCAAAAATTACAAGATTGGAATACTTTGAACAAGAAGCCTGGTTGAGCACTTTCGGCCGCATGGTTGTGATGCCGTATAGTCATATTGCCGCATAGGCGATTCCGCCAAGCTGTCAAATTATTAAATGCCGAGATTTGGCTCGATCTCCGAGAAAATTTCTTGGGACTTTGATTCAACGACAATTTTCAGAGGGAATAAATGTGGATCCTCATAATTGACTGGTTCATCGCCTCGATCTTCTCACACGCCCTTGGAGCCTATAAATAAGCGGGGTAGGGAGGAGAGAGAACTTTTGTCTCTCAGCTTCTCCCTATTTTATGAAAGAAGATTCCGAGGAATACTTTCTATCTCGCCGAGGGGTTTGTCAAGAGCGACGTCGATTAGTGGCCCCCTGATGCTGGCGTTCTTTTTGGATGTTGGGGTGTATCATAATGGCAGGGACACATAGACACAAGTACACGATCTCACAGCGAAGATGGGGAATCATCTAAAAAATGTGCACCCCCTACAAAGTTTTGTTGTATGGATTAGCAATCATCTACAATATGTGCGCAGAACCTATATGTGGCTTGGCCACATGGATGGGAACTTATCTGCAATATGCACGCAGAACCTATCTTTAGTTTGGCTATATGATCAGGAATCAGTCCATCTACAGCTTGGCCTTATGGACAAGACATCATCTTGCTCATGGATACGAACTTAGCTATCTCAAGACATCCCCTCCTACACGTGGCTGCAACCTGGAAGCGACATGCGGCCACTGTACACTTTTATAATCTTCGTTGAGGCTGATATGTGTTCTCTTTATGCAAGGTTTACCACCCTTTGTGGTGCCCATAATGGAACATGGAAGGATATCATAGAACCCGTCATTCGAAGAGAATACCAACCTTACACGGCGGTTTACCAATAATTGATCCAGGAGACGAGGGTAAACATCCTGCATCATGCGTGGAGCTATCCCTGTTTATATAGAGTGCTAGTTGCATTTCTTCCCTATATGCGGCTTGCTACCGGCCGGGGGCCTGCGGTGTCGATGATAGGATTTAGATTAATTAATATTCCTGTCGTCGGTCTTTTCGCATAGTTATAAAGCACATGATCCTTCTCCTCCCTTGATATCCATCATATACTGATATTTGCACTATGGAGGAATGATCCAGAATGTGCTGCTGCTAGCTGTTGGCTTTACTTGTGTCAGTAGCAAAAATAACACGGAGTGGCGCCTCTAATAAAAAAGGTTCGTGTCAGCGAGACTTCATAAAAATCCTTAAAATTGGTTTTCCATCATATGTACTCATGACCTTGAATACTAATGAAAAACTCTTAAAAATAGATTTCCATCCTATGTACTCATGATCTTGAATATTAATCAATAAAGTCTCTCATTTTCCAAAATTTCTTCTGTGTATTTGTCATATTGCATGTTGTGAACTTTGTGTATTGTGCTAGAGGTAATATGGACGTAGTACAATACCGTAGTTTGTTAAGGACATCCTACTGGGGGACTTTTTGGTGGACCTTATTACTTTTTGCGTACCTGAGTGCAAGTAATAAGTTCGAAGCGAAAACCCTATCAGAGGTGATATGGACGTGATAGATTTTATGGACCCATTACTTCTTGCACACTTGAGTGCAAGTAATAGATTAGAGACAAGCCCTTCCAGAGGTGATATGGATGTGGCATATTTTGTAGACTTAACATCGCTGACGTACTTAGAGTTACGTATGGGTGATAAGTTTAGATAACGGCTGATATCAGAGATAATATGGATATGATAATTGATAGTCAAGTAGGGAGATTTTCTCAAAGGTAAGAAGGATATGGAAAACTCTACTTAGGAGGATGTGAGGACGATAGCACAGAGATAACGTGGATTTGAGCTAATTGATAGTAATACAGAAGGGTTAGGTACGATCATGATATTTTATGGAAGAAAAAGGAAATAAGCCAGAGGTAATATAAACATGGTTGTTTTCTTTGGATGGAGAACATGGGCTGCTCATAGTTCAGAAAAAATATGGACGTGAACTATTTTCTTTTGTTGAGGAGATCCCACTAGGGGATCTTTGGTAGACATATTACTTCTTGAGCACTGAAGTGCAAATAATAAGTTCGTAACGAAACCCTATCAGATATGAAATGGACGTGATAGGTTTTGTGGCCTTAACACCGCTGGTGTACTTAGAGTTAAGTATGGGTGATAAGTTTAGATGAAGAATGATATCAGAGGTATTATGGACCTGAAAATTGATAGTCATATTGAGAGGCTTGCTCAAAGGTAATATGGATATAGCAAACCCTAGTCATATAGAGAAGTTTGCTCAGAGGTAATATGGACATGGCAAACCTTGCTCATATAGAGAGGTTTGCTCAAAGCTAATATGGACGTGGTAATATGGATATGGAAAGCCCTTCTCATATATAGAGGTTTGCTCAGAGGTAATATGGACATGGCAAACCCTAGTCATATAGAGAGGTTTATTCAGAGGTAATATGGACATGGCAAACCCTACTGGGGATAACGGTTAGGAAAGTAGTTCATAGGTGATGTGGACGTGAACTAATGCCCAAGGAAACTGATTATGAGTGGTCTACCAAAAAGTGTAGATAGACCTGAAGGTGGCTCCGCTGGAGAGAATTTTTGAGGATCCACTATTTGTTGCGTATTCAGGATTCCTGAATACAGACAATGGCTTTCATCAAACTTTTGTGGAAGAGAAGTACATATTATGCTTACACACTTTTTGGGGACAAACAACGGGGAAAGTATACTGTATATTTTCGTTGTCGAGCTGATAGTAAAGGGAGTACAAGTCTAGCTTAGATATAGTACTTTTTGAGAAATTTGCCGTTGATAGGCATCATGGCAAGTCGCCATTGGATTTTGCGAGTCGGTACGCGCCGATTGAGAACACGGACTCCATAATGAACGGACCCTCCCATTTAGGTTAGAATTTACTAGCCGTCTTGTCGGTCATCACCATCGGTCTTCTTACTGTCAAGACGAGGTCACCCACTTGGTAAGTCCTCTTCTTGACCCATTTGTTGAAGGTTTCTGAGGGGCACGCTTGGTACAGCTCAATGCGTTGTTGATCTAAGAGACATTTCTCGTCGATCTCTTCTAACTCTTGAAGCCGTCGGCGGTAATTGTCGTCAACGGTCAACTGGTTGGACAGAGCCACTCGGAGTGACATAATTTGGATCTTGAGGGGAAGGACCGCTTTACTTCCGTAAACCAAGAAGAATGGCGTACTGCCAGTAGGTGTCCAGACCGTTGTGTGGTAGGCCCAGAGACATTAACCCAGCTTCTCATTCCAGTCGCACTTATTGGATGACACGAACTTCTTGAGTAGCTTTATGATATTCTTATTGAATGCTTCTGTCAGACCAGTTGCTGCTGGATTGTAGGAAGTTGAGGTTATATTCTGGATTCAATTTTTGTCACAAAACTGATAAAAATCATGACTTACAAACTGTGGACCATTGTCGTGGGTGATCCTCCGTGGAAAGCCGAAGCGGTATACGATATGATATTTGCAAAGCTGATCATGTTTGAGGTCTTGACTTCATCGAGTGGAATAGCTTTCGTCCATTTAGAGAAGTAGTCGGTGATAGCCAAGATGAACCGATGTTCCTTTGAAGAAGGTGGACTAATTGGCCCGATAATGTCCATTCTCCATGCTTCAAACGGCCAAGATGCTACCATTGGATGTAGGAATTTTGAGGACAGGTGGATAAAGTCTGTGTAGATTTGGTACGCTTGGTACTTTCTCGCATAGTCAACACCCTCCACTACCATTGTCGGCCAATAGTAACCCATTCTCCGGAGACAGTCATGTAGCTTAGGTTCGGGCTGATGGACATCGCAAACCCCGTCGTGAGCCTTCTTCGCTTCTACATTTGATATGCATCGTAGCAGAAGACCGTCGTAGGAACGACGATATAGCATTTTTGTAGCGGTATCATAATAGAACCTGAGGGAATGTCTTCTGTTTGAAGTGGCTTCCTTTGGGTTATCAGAGAGAATTCAATATACTACGTAGTCGATGAATGAGAGCCTCCAGTCTTGCATGTCGATGTCTACTTCCATGCGGCAAAAATTTGAGGTTGTTTTTTGAGGTTGTTTTTTGGCAGACCAGCTCTTGGCCGACCACTGTGATCAGCTGATGGATTTTGACCTGGACTTCCAAGGTGGCAACGAGACCGTCCAGGGCATCAACCTTAATGTTCAGCAGTCGAGGGACATGCTCTATGAAGAACCCCTCAAAGGTGGAGATTATTCCGAGCGAGTCTTGGTGGTAGGGAATCAAGTCTTCGTGCCAGACTTTATACTCGCCCTGGACCTGACTAACTATCAGCTTGGTATCGCCGTAGGCCTCCAGATAGTCTATTCCTAGTTATTTAGCGAGTTGGAGCCCAATGACGAGAGCGTTGTTCTATGCCACACTATTAGAGCATGGCTCTGTGAGGGAGTAAGTGTGGTTGATGACCAGATCATATGGGAAAATTAGTACTATCCCGACGCCAGCGACAATATTGCCTTTGGGCCATGTTCTTGAAGCACCATTGAAGAACATTCACCAAACGACTTCTGATCTTGTGGTCAAGTTGAGCCCGTTACTTCGTCTGGGATCTCCTTGTAGAGCTTCGAGGTTTCCGGTACAGGGTGGATCGCCAGAAAATTTGCCAATGCTTGGCATTTGACCACCTTTTGTGGGACAAATACCTTGTCGTACGACGATAGCAGTATTGCCCATGTGGCTAGGTGAGAGTTGAGTGCTCCGGGTTTAGTCATAAGGACCCTGAGAGGATTAACTCACGAGATCACATGGAGGTTTGTCATGCCACGTAATGCCGGGTCTTCTGAATGGTGAAGACTAGAGCGAGGTACTCCTTCTCAATGGGGTTATAGCTGAGCTCTACTCCGACAATCATTCTGCTGAGGTAGTAGATGGCTTGTTCGTGACCTGCATCATTTTTTTGGGCTAGCAGAGTTCTGAGGGAGTGATCCATTGCCTGCACATATAGCAAGAAGGGTCTTCCCACAACGTAGGCAACCAATACTAGGGGGTTCATGAGATACTCCTTGATATTGTCGAAGGTGCGTTGGCATTCTTCGTTCCAAATAAAGGAGACTCCCTTCTTTATGAGCCGAGTGAATGACTGACAATGTCCAGAGAGGTTTGATATGAACTTCCTAATGTATGTCATTTATCTTTGAAGGCCACAAAGTTTTTTGAGGTTCTTCGGCAGGTGCATTTCAAGGATTGCTTTAGTCTTATCGGGGTCTACGTGGATACCCTTCGAAGTTATGACAAAATCCAAAAATTTGCCGCTGGAGACTCCTAGGAAGGATTTCGTAGAATTCATCTTGAGATGGTATGAACGCTTCAGGATGAACACAATCTTCAAGTCGCGGAGGTGATCATCTTTGGACCGACTCTTGACAGTGATGTCATCAACGCAATACTCTATTTTCTTGCGTAGATGTTCACGAAAGATGGTGCTCATAGCTCGAGATCAACAATAGCAAACAACGTAACACTCCACAACAATGTCATCAATGAAAGTTTGGAAACTTTTGTTCAACAACAAACAAAAAAGTACAAAGAAATCTTTGACATAAAATCTAAGTACAATATTTTTTGATGTGAAGAATGTGACGATGGAGATCGAGTACTGCAGCGACTCATGTCACTACTACATTTTCAGACTAGGGATATTTTGGTCTTTTTATAATTATTTATTTAATGTGTATGTTATATATTTAATTATTGTATTATTATTTATTATTAGTAGGCTAGCCTAATTATTAGACTTGTGTTAGTGGACCAAATTAGACTTGCCATGAACAAAGGACCAACATTTAAGTTAGACTCATTTGGGCCCAATAATTAGTCACCCTTTTGAATTAGTTAGTGTTTAATTAAACATCCATTAGGAGTAGAACCTTCCCTCCTAATTAATTTTTATCATGACAAGTCAATAGGGTAAAATAGAACATTGTACAATTTCTTGGAGACCAAGTAGGTGGCCGGCCCTATTAGAGAGGAGAAATTCTCTCTCCTCCCTCTCATTTCATTTCTATTTAATTTCATTGGTGTTCTTCCCCAAATTTCTTCATTCCTCCACCAAATTCCTACCAAAATTCTTCCAATTACTTCCCAAATTCTCTAATAGAAGCTCTAGAAAAAAGAAGAGGCAATGATCTACAAAGAGAAAGAGATTACACAAGTTGAGGCCTCTTTGAGTCTAATTGGAGACTTGTATTGGGAATCCATATCATAATAGGTATAATTCAGTTTTTCCCTTCTAATTAGACTCTAATTCAATCACAGAGAGCACCAGCGAGGCCACCTGTAGCACAGCCGAGGGGACCTCCACTTCCGACTCAGCAACAATGTTTCGTCCAGTACCAGCATCAGAGGGGTGCACCTCAGGGTCGAGCGTTCGCCATAACGGTCGAAGAGACCGAGCCCGTCGGAGATGTTATCATAGATTCTGTTCTTTTTTATTCTATTCCAGCTTTAACATTGTTTGATAGTGGTACTTCTCATAGATTTGTGTCTATTGCTTTTGATCTCAAGCATCATTTTGTAGCTTAGTCTTTGAGTATGACTTGCAAGATCATGACCAGTGGAGGCATTATCCTGGTCAGTGATATTTACAAGGATCGAAGAGTTACCTTGGGAGGTTGGGAGCTTAGTGCATGTCTACTCGTAATGCCACTTCCGAGCTACGATATTATACTTGGGATAGATTGGTTGAGTAGTTACCATGCTAGTATAAATTACAGAGGAGGGGGAGCTTTGTTCAGCCCGCCAGGAGAGCCAGAGTTCGAGTTTGCCAGGGGAGCTTCGGAGCAGAGCGAAGGCATTATATGTGGAGCAATGGTAGAAGATAAAGAGTGGCCTCATCCTTTGATAGCAGAATTTTTGGATGTATTTTCGGAGGAGTTGTCGGGATTACCGTCAGATCGTGATATTGAGTTTTCTATAGACTTGGTGCTAGGTACAGAGCCGATTTTGCAGCACGTCTTTAGAATCAATAACAGCGAGATGGCCAAGTTGAAGAAGCAAGTAGAGGAGTTACAAGATAAGAAGTTTATCAGATCCAGTTCTTCACTATGGGAAGCTCCGATATTGTTTGTACCGAAGAAGGATGGATCGGTGCATATATGCATCGATTACAGTGCTCTGAACAACCTCACTATCAAGAATAAATACCCGCTACCGAGGATTGATGATGTCTTCTATCAGTTAAGAAGTACGAAGGTATTTTAGAAGATAGACCTGAGGTTAGGCTACCACTAGGTAAAAATTAGGAAGGAGGACATTTTGAAGACTACTTTTCGGACTCGATATGGCCAGTACGAGTTCCTTGTGATGTCGTTTGGTTGACTAATGCCCCAACGGTATTTTTGAATTTGATGAACAAGGTGTTCCACCAGTACCTTGACAAGTTCATGGTGGTGTTCATCGATGACATTCTCATCTACACGAAGACGCTAGAGGAGCACGAGGAGCATCTTCGGATTGTATTGGAGACTCTCAGAAAATAGAAGCTGTTGAAGTATTTCTTCTTCTTGGACAAGGTAGATTTCTTGGGGCATGTTGTAACTGGTGATGGGATTTCAGTTGATCTAAAGAAGATCACAGCATTAGAGTCTTGGACTATTCTGGGTTCAGTGGCGGAGATCAGGAGTTTCTTGGGTTTGGCAGGCTACTACAGAAAGTTTGTGCAAGATTTTTCAGGATTACTGAGCCAATAACCAGGCCTACCATAAAAGACGTAAAGTTTGTATGGACCAAGGAGTGTTAGGCAGCCTTTGATGAGCTGAAGAAGAGGTTAACGACGGCCCCTATTTTGACTTTGCCATCAGGGTCAGGAGAATTCTCTATTTATAGTGATGCTCCGGGGAAGTGTCTGGGTTGTGTTCTTTAGCAGAATGGGAAGGTGATTGCTTATGCATCCAGGCAATTGTGTCTGCATGAGAAAAACTATCCTACCCATGATTTGGGGTTGGCAGCAGTCATTTTTGCTCTAAAGTTATGTAAACACTATATGTACGAAGAGCGTGTGGAGATCTTTATGGACTACAAGATCTTCAAGTACGTATTTACCCAGAAAGAGCTGAACATGAGGCAGAGATAGTGGTTGGAGATGATGAAGGACTTTGACATATCATTGCAGTATCATCCAGGAAAGGCTAACGTAGTTGTCGATGGCTTGAGCAGGTATCCGATAGCTATGTGCTTGACGACGGATAAACACTTATTGGCAAATTTGGAGAGCTTGGATATTAAGGTAGTGATTCCTGGTATTGAGATACAGATGTGGGGTTTGCATATACATTCAGAATTGATGGATAGGATCAAGGAAGCCCACTATGAGGACGTGTCCCTGAGAAGCATCAGATCATAGGTTCGAGCCGGATTGGAGGATAATTTTACCATTGCTGAAGATGATTCCTTACGGCATGGTACTAGATTATGTGTGCCTAGTGGGGCATTGCGAGAGGAGGTATTGCAGGAAGTGCATCATTCTCAGTATTCCATGCATCCAGGTGCCAATAAGATGTATCAAGATATGAGAGAGAGGACATGGTGGTATGGCATGAAGCGGGAGATGCCACAGTTTGTATCCAGATGCTTAGTGTTCTAACAGGTGAAAGCAGAGAGGCAGAGGCCCAGTGGTTTGCTTCAGCTATTTCCTATTCCAGAGTGGAAGTGGGAGAACATTACTATGGATTTTGTGTCCAGACTTCCACGATCTCCAGGAGAAAAAGACGCAATTTGGTTCATCGTTGACAGGTTGACCAAGTCTGCCTACATTTTGCCTTTCAATGTGTGTTTGTCTACAGAGAAGCTGGCAGAGATGTATGTAAGATAGATCGTCAGGATACATAGGATTTTTGTCAGCATAGTCTCGGATCGGGATAGTCGTTTCATTTTTCACTTCTGGAGGAGTCTGCATGCTAGCTTGGGCACCCAGCTCAAGTTCAGTACTGTATATCACCCTCAGAAGAATGGAATATCGGAGAGGACTATTCAGACTCTCGAGGATATGCTATGTACCTATGTTCTAGATTTTGGGAGATCATGGAAGGACCATCTCCATTTAGTAGAGTTTGCTTACGACAACATCTACCAGGCAAGTATAAAGATGTCACCATTTGAGGCTTTGTATGGTCGGAGGTGTCATACTCCCTTGTCTTGGGACGATGTTGGAGAGAGAGCTTTGCTAGGGTCAAAGATGGTTGTGGATGCAGCGGAGAAGGTCAAGCTGATTAGAGATAGACTTCGGGTGGCACAGGACAGACAACGGCATTGGGCCGATAGCCACCAAAGACTTTTGGAGTTTGAGGTATAGTTTTAGATTTTTTATTGTGCTTGATAATGGTTGTTTGTTTAGAGTAAGTTCTTAAGGCTTTATTTTGTCCTAGTTTGGAGATCTGGTGTTTTTGAGGATTTCTTCGATACGAGTCACGATTCACTTTGGTGGAGGCAGAAAGCTTAGTCCGCAATACATAGGACCCTTTGGTATTCTTGAGAGGGTCAGTGCAGTGGCCTACTGGCTATACTTGCCACCTATATTAGAGGGAGTTCATAAGGTGTTTCATGTGTCATAGTTGAGACGGTACGTGGCAGATCCTAGTCACTTATTGGATCACTCAGAGATCGAGGTGGGCCTGACTCTCAGCTATCCAGAGCAGCCAGTTGAGATTCTGGAATGGAGAGAGAAGGTGTTAAGGAACCAGACCATTCCTTTGGTGTGCATCGCATGGAGGCATCACTCTTCGGGTAAGTCTACATGGGAGAGGGAGGATAAAATGCACAAGCGGTACCCTTATCTGTTTGAGCCTTGAGGTATTGTTCCTTCTTGTTCTGTTTTATTATTCTAGTGATAGTTTTACCTTTTAATTTCGAGGAAGAAATTATTTTAAGGAGGGTAGACTTGTCACTACTACCACATTTTCAGACTATGAATATTTTGGTCTTTTCATAATTATTTATTTAATGTACATGTTATATATTTAATTATTATATTATTATTTATTGTTAGTAGACTAGCATAATTATTAGACTTGTGCTAGCGGACCTAATTAGACTTGTCATGAACCATGGACCAACATTTAAGTTAGACTTATTTGGGCCCAATAATTGGTCACCCTTTTGAATTAGTTAGTATTTAATTAAACATCCATTAGGAGTAGAAGCTTTCCTCCTAATTAATTTCTATCATAACAAGACAATAGGGGCAAATAGGATATTGTATAATTTCTTGGAGACCAAATAGTGGCCGGCCCTAGGATAAATTCTCTCTCCTCCCTCTCATTTTATTTCTATTTTATTTCATTGGTGTTCTTCCCCATTTTCCTTCATTCTTCCACCAAATCCCTACCAAAATTATTCCAATTATTTCCCAAATTCTCCAATAGAAGCTCTAGAAACAAGGAGGAGGCAAGGATCTATAAAGAGGAAGAGATTGCACAAGTTGAAGCCTCTATGAGTCCAATTGGAGACTTGTATTGGGAATCCATCTTCCAATAGGTACAATTCGGTTTTTTCTTTCTAATTCTATAATTAAATTATTAGGAACCCACCTATAGCTTAGGACTATCCAAAGGAACAAGAACTAGGTTCATATGACTTGTATTGTGACTTCTATAGTGTGTTTGTGCCCAATTTGGGAGAAATCCGAGATTGGTGCACCATGTGTTTGTCAATAGGTCAAGTGGACCAAATTGATATTAGTTTGGTTGTGTGAGACTAGTATCGTATCCACAATTGGATACGAGTAGGCCATGTCATGTAATTTTATGACACGGGTTGATTTGGGGATTTTTCCTTTGGCACGGGAGCTACACATGTCATATTTTACCACAAGCACTAGAATGGGTAGCTAGCACTTTGATTTGTCTTTAATTATAATATTAGACTTGTTTATAACCTTCGAGGTAAGTTGGGTGATGTTTAGATTGAGTATTAAGAGAGTATCACAAGGGTATTATAGAGCTAGTGTGATATCTTGGTGATGCACTCCTTGTGTTTGTTAAAATGACATATTAGATATATTATTTGTATCATAATCTTATGGATACTATTGATACCTAGTTGTATTACATATATATATTATATTTATAATTTGTTATTTAGATTATGTATGTGTGCTCATAGGACTGTGCAAGAGTGTCTGTACATGTGTATCCATATATGTAATCCTTTTATTCAGCTGTGAGTGTTTAGTAGTGAGAGGGGAGAGTATTACCTCATTTAACAACAACAGGAAGAGCAATAGGTAAGTAGGGGGTTCTTGAGGGGCTGTGCACATCTGTTTATAGCAGCTAATATGTGGCAGCAACTACTGGCACTTTAGGTATCATGATAAGGAGGTGTCAGGTTTTACTATGAGCAACAAAAGTGCACTATGAGCACTGCAGTGCAATGCTCTAGTAGTTCGAGCTTGCTGGCAACTTGGCACAGCAATGAATGCATACGTGAAGTATAGGGGTTGAACACTAGTATCAGGTACATATGAAAGAGAGGTTTGCAGTGGAGGCTAGTGTATTACATTGTGCACTCGAGCAGTGGTAGGTAATTGAGAAAATTGCCAATGTGTATCAATCATGTAGGGGACTGATAATATGTACCAGTGAGGTATGACCTATATCACTTATATGATACCAACAGTGGTCATTTTTCAGAGATGTCTGAAACTGATCCAAGTGTATCGGTAATTAGATAGATATAGGGTATTTTCTGGAGTGTTAAGTAGGTTAAGGTATTTGGGTTGGGTATAGATTTCTAGTCATGTTATGGATATTAAGTTGAGGAAAGAAGATAGTAGTAATAATTAATATACTAAGTTATAGCTAAGTTAGTAGTTATGGGTGGTATCTTGATATTGAGGGTATTTAGATATTGGCATTGATATACCTAGATATCAATAGAAGTATTGATACTAAGATAATCTTGATAATAGTTATTAACTAGTATAAGGTAATATGTATAGTACCTAGTATAAGATATATTAATATTGGTAAGATGAGGTATCCTAGTACCTAGTATTAGCTAGTATATCTAATATCTTTAAGTTATTGACCTAAAAATCTAAATAGAGACTAATATAACCTAGAAATAACTATTTTGACCAAGTTTGACTAGTTTATCCTAGAGTTGACATAGTTTGACTGTTTTGACTTAGATTTGGCCTAATGACCTAGAAATGGACTAGTTTAAGTATTTATCATTTCAAAACCTTGTATTGATATAATATTCTATACTTAGGTCTTCGAGGCACTATTCCGAATACCTTTGATACTTTACTTCTGATTTCAGGCGAGTACATTCTCTAACAGTTTTTCGTTTATGATATTTGCTATGTTTCTTGTATTTAGTGTAGATATCCTTGATTTTTTATACACTAGTTACACGGATTGGTATTTCCGGATTCCGTCATGAGATATTATTCCTTGTATATATTAGTGTATCTTGTACAAGCCTTATTCTTTTTTTACTTGTATGGACACTGATTCTCGAGAGACTAGCTACCTTCTCGAAGAATCATGTGTCATAGCGTGCTATGGTTGGATCAACAATACCAGTCGGGGCGGGGAGTGTTAGTATAAATATATGATCATATCCTCCTTGTACATGTATTGTTCCTTGTTAGTGTTAATCATACATCGTACGTATGATTAACCAGGCCATAATCCTTGTTCAAGTTCTCAAGCCGATCACATGTTGAAGCTAGTACTCACTCACTTAGCTAGTTGTATTTCATGACTTTTGTATTGATGCTCATTACTCTTGTATTTATTTACAACATATTATATCTTGTATATTTCTTATCCTTGCTCTATTTATCTTGTACATCTATCTATTTACTGTTACATAGTCTTTATCATTTATTGGAACTGTTGTTAGAGGTGTGCTTCACTCCAATCTTGACTAGATATATTTTTTTAGATGACACTGAAGAGTGATATCCCACTCACTACGGGCCTCAGGACGTAGTAGGCTTAGAGATAGAGACTGTGACTCAGGAGGGACTTATTCCAGCTGAGGCCGAGGACACATTGCCTATAGTTTAGTAGATAGACAGATTATTGTACTTGATTTGTCTCCAGCTTTGACATTAGTTCTTTTATTTTTTGGTAACTCTTGGAGATTATTAGTCTTGTGAGATATTTTGACTCTTATTTTGTTCTCCTTATATGATATTCGTGCGTTGTTCTTCATTATAGATTCTATGATTGAGTATTCATATTCATTGAGTGATTATTATGTGTTGATGATCATTACTGATAGATAGACTAAAATACCAATACAATGTTCTACCGTTGATGCCGTGGCATAGACTGGATGTACCCATGACCCATCCCCGATTATTCAGGGATGGGTCGTGATAACTCCTTTACTCTGTTGATGGTTCGACGAGGGAATAATGATGCTTTCTTCTCTTTTCTCTCTCTTGAGCTTGTGTGCACGTACGTAGCTCGCCTAGAGGGGTATGGTCTTTGAAGCAGAAAGGACATCCCTTTAGAACATCCGAGTTTCTTTTATTCATAGCTATTATGCGGATGAGCTATAGGTGCTTCATATTCTTCTGTTTGGTGGCCGCGGGGGGATCCTTCAACAGAATAAAGTTGCAACTGTAGCCACATACTATGGACAGGCTGCCACGTGGCTTCAGTTGGGATCTGCTATTTGATAAGGTCTCGGGGTTATTTTCAACTCCCTCGTATGCATGACTTGGTCAGCTGGACACGTAAAAAAATACTAACTGTGTGAAGATCTTTTCTGTTGCAGCGGACAGATCTTGCAAGCTGAAAGACGCATAACATCCTAGCCGCATAGCATCTTGGCTGCATATGTGCTCTCCTTTGGCCTTGGTCTTATGAACACTTTGGCCGCCTAGCATTGTGGTCGCATACAAACTCTCGTCTTGCTTTGGTCAAATAGATACTTTGGCCGCATGATGACGAGGCCGCATAGGACCGTAGCCGCATATGAGGGAACACGTGGCATGGCACGTTTGAAGAAGTTATTAATGCACTAATATAACTTTTTGTCTTCTTATGAGACGTCACTTCTCTTACGATTCTCGAAGTGCTCTAGGTGATGAGTGGTGTGTCAGAACTTCTAACAGGCATTGAATCCCATATCAGGGGATCTTATGCGGCCCTTACTTCGTGGCTGATCAGGCCGTATAAATTCTGATATGCGGCTTCCTCTTTAGCTTGATTTCTTCTGAGTCAAACTTAGGACGCATATTTGTTGGATGCATGGATCTGGATTTTCTATGCTTCTATAACCCTGCAATAAAATCTTGAAAGCATACAAAGATATCACTCTTACTCTTCATTAAACTTTTATTTGCAGAACTCACATAAGAGCTTCTGATATGTTTTTCAAGTTCACAAGAATCAGAAACCATCTTTAGCTTATTATCCTTTTGATACAAAGAGGGAAATATCTGACTCAGTAGATTGAATGAAGAGGGTCCATGCACTAATGTTGGAGTAATAATTCTGCTTCCATAGTCCTTCATGGCTCCTCCGGTTGTACTTTATCCACCAGTAACACTAGTGCTGCATCCAACCCACCCATGTCCAAGTACCATAGACCTTTATGACAACTGCCAGTCCCCAACCGTCTTCCCGTTCCTTTCTCCTAAAAAATCACCTTAGGAATGTTAAAGAAAACAACACAATTAAGTTGAAGAACAATGGCACTTGTCACGACCCACACCCGGTGTAGGGATACAAGTAGTGAACAATGCCCACCCTACGCCGCAACATCGGCGGTAGAATGCTATTTGGGTAAACTATCTATCTAGCAATCAAGATATAATATGCCACCAATGTAAATGAATATACTCAATCACAGATCTATAGATGGAATAAACACGAATATGATAAAAGAATAAAAGAGTCACAAATACAACTTATTAGACATAATAATATCCAATGAGTCAGAGAAATACTAAAACTAAGCTGGAGACAGATCCAGTATAAAAGAAAAGTAACTACTAAGCTACGAGTCCTGGGTCGTCTGTCTCAGTCGGGATGAGACCCTCCTGTCACTACCATATTTTCTAGGAAAGGGTATTTTAGTAATTTCATAATTAATTAAATATTGTGCATGATAAATAATTATTTGTTGTATTATTTAATTGTTGTTAGATGTTAGTTATTTTTTCTGAACTTGTTTTAGTGGACCTAACTAGTTTAATTTAGACTCATGGACCAACATGTATTAATTGTTAGATTTGAGCCCATTTAGAAAGCCCATTGATTAGGAGGATGACTAAATTAATTAAACCATTAGACTAGAAGCTTTCCTTGTTAATTATTTCTTTATGAGAGGAACCAAGGGGTATAATGGATATTATATAGTAGCTTGAGTAAGGGGTAAGGCGGAGGCCAGCCTATTAAAGAGGAGGAAATTGGTTTCTCTCTCCTCTTTTCATTTACAAACTAGATCTAGAATTTTCCTCAACCAAATTTCTTTATTCCCATATCATTTTTTTACCAAATTTTATCCCAATTTCTTCCCAAATCACCATTGGAGGCTAGTAAAACAAGGATCTAGAAGGAGAAAGCAAGGATCTACAAAGAGGAGCAAGGATCTACAAGTTGGAAGCCAATTTTATCATATTTAAATATTTTATTGGGAATCCATCTCCCAATAGATACAATTCAGTTTTTCCCCTTAATTTATGTTCTAAATCTGATATTTAACCATGAGAAATCAACCCATATGCATATGCTACCCATAGGATTTGGTTTTGTGTTCATAGGAGGCCTATTATGAAAGTTATGGTATTTTTTGTGTTAATTTTAGGGGAATTCCGATATTGACATTTGTTGTGTGTGTCAATTGGTCCTATAGATCAATTTAGAATGTGCTTGTATATTTGGGACTAGTGTCGTATCCACAATTGGGTACGTGTAGGTCGTATCCTAACAATTTGGTGATACGTGTTGATTTGGGGGGGTTTTCTTCGATACGGGACTTTGAACATGTCACATTTTGACACGGACACGTAGATTTGTATTTGACTTTTCGTGTTATTCATAAATGATATATATGACTTGTTCGTGTCCTTCGGGGTACGTTTGGATGTGTGGTGGACTCGTGTCGCATGCGTATCCTAGATCTAGTGGGATACGGGGTGATACGTTCCATGTGTTGTGCAATTTAATTATAGATCTATTTTCTCTTGTGTTCTTATTCATGGTGAGGTATAATTATATATATATATATATATATATATATATATATATATATATATATATATATATATATATATATATATTATTGTGTATATATATGTATGTAATATTGTGTCTTAGATCTATGTATCTATGTATATACTATATGTGTATTTATTGTCATGTAGCTATTCTTCTACATGTAAGCATATTTATATATTGTAGTATGTATATATATGTATATGTTAAATAGATACTTATATGTTGTTATATTTATAATTATATAATGTATGTTTTATATTGTGTATGTGTTTATATGTACGTATACGTATGTGTGTTGTTATAAATATGTTACTATGTATATAGGTGTATATTACTATATAGATATTATGCACATATATATATATGTGTGTGTGTGTGTGTATGTGTATTTATTAGTTGTAATTATATGCATATATTTAATATATATATATTATGATGTGTTATATATATATATATATAATATATATATATATATATATATATATATATATATATATATATATATATATTAGAGATAGAGGAGAGCAGGAGCTTTAGCGACAGCAGCAAGTGTCGCTGAATGCAACAGCAACAGCAATAATAGCAGCAGCTGTCACGACCCGCACCCGGAAATTCGGGCACGAGTGCGTGGGTACGTCCAGCCTACGCCGCAGAGTCGGCGGTAGTACGATGTCTAGGTCAAATCCATACTTACTAAACTAGCTCATTCACAAATAACATAGGCAAGATAATAATGGAAAACAGATACTTAAGATTGCAATTGAAATAAATGTGACAACAGATTCAAATATTTAGTACAGAAATCAGAATAAAATCGGGGACAAACCCGATTACTAAGATAAAGAGCAAATAAATGAAATAGCCACTGCTATCTATTCTGCAGCAGGGGTCTCCTGGGTGGGATCTGGCTCCTCATAAGTATCATCTGTACCCTCATAGGGACCATAATATGTAGGGGCAAGGTCCTCATCATCGCCTAAATCAACGGATCCAGTCAGGAAAGGAGCAAAGTACACAGTGCACAACAAGATTAAACTAAATATTTATGACAATTAAATTGAGTATCATGTTGAGAAATTGCATAAAAGAACATCAATATCTCAGAGTTAAATGTTGTAAACAGGAATAAATGAGACAGAAAATGAAACTACAACAGTCCGCAAGAAATATAACAAGACCAGAACTATCTGTGTGAACTTGTGTTTGTTTTAGAATACGTAGTTGGCATGTAGGGGTTTATAAGGCTAATCCGGCCGTCATAAACGGCTATTAAACAGGGAAAATCGAGATCCGGCTGAGGTACAGTCGCATACCAACAGCTATTAAACATGGCAGGGGAAAGGGTAAACTACATGCCTTCTAGTATTCTCCCACCCGACATGAAAAACAAGACATGAACTCCAATATTCAAGACATGAAATCCAGTATTCTAGAACTACGTGTAATCATCAAGGGTACTAGTAGAGCAGGGAATTAATTATCACAATATAAAGATTTAACTTGAAGTGCAGGTACTTGCCTGTTGTTTGGATCTGATTAATTGTACTCGGAGAAATTTCCAGAGATGAGTCCAAAAGCTGAAGGAGACCCGAAAATCAGGGTCAAACCGTGTCCGACACGTGTCCGACACGTGTCCGACTTGTGTCGGACACAGGGAAAATCTAGGGTTAGGGTTTGGGAGCTGCGGCGGGCCGGCCGGAGGCTGAGGCGGCGCTGGCTGGCCGAAGGCGGTCGGGGGCGCTGGGGCGCGGCCGGGCCGAGGCACGGCGGAGTCGAGGGCGGCGTCGGACGCTGCTGCCGGCGAGGGGCGGCTCGAGGGGAGGGCAGCTGCTGCTGCTGGTGGTTGAGAGGGTGGCGCCGGAGGACGAGCAGAGGAGGAGAGGGTTGGGGGCGAGGCGATGGACGGCGGCGCTAGGCGGTGGTCGGAGGAGGAACGAAGAGGAGGGGGCTGCCGGCGTTAGGGTTCCGGAGTTGGGAGGAAGTGAGGAAGAAGAAGAAGGAGGAGGTTTATATAGGAGAGGAGGCCGGCCAAGGAGGGGCGAGGGAGGGTCGTGGCCGCGGAGGACGCGGCGAGCCGGCCGGAACGGGCGGCGCTGCTTGCTGAGCTCGCCGGAAGAGTCGGGCAGCGTGGGGGGGCTGGGGGGAACGGTTCGTGCGGGTCGGGTCGGGTGGCTAACGGGTCCGGACAGACCCGCCCGACCCGCAAGGAAGGCGGGCTGGGGCTGGCTGCTGGGCTCGGCCCACTGGGCCGGGCCGGGCCCAAAAGAAAGAGAAAAAAAAATAAAAAAAATAATAATAAATAAAGTAATAATAAATAACAGTTAATTATATAATTAATTAAAATTAGTTTTTAGGTATTTAAAAATAGGTCTGAGGCCCAGAAAAATCCAGAAAAATTACCCTAAGTCCAGTTTTTCATTTTACACCCAAAAATGTTATTTTCATAATATTTTAATATTATTTATTAACAATAAAAAATTATTTAATAATTAAGAACCTTGATTTTAATCTCAGAAAATTCCAAAAAATTGGGAAAAATCCAAGTTTTAATTATTTTGAAAATTCAGGAGGGTTACAGCAGCGGCCGTTATAGCGACAACAACAAGCGTCGTAGCAGCAGCAGCATATCAAACAGCAAGAGCAGCAAGAGCATCAGCGACAAACAGCAGGAGTCTGTCGCTATAACAGAGTATCAACAGTCGTATCAGAGGCTATAGCGACGGCTTTGGCAACAACAACAGAAATTTGTCACTAAAACAGCAGAGTATCAGCAATAATAGTGGTTTCAGCGACAGCAGGCAGGGGCCTTTAGCGACAGTTTGGCAGTTTTTATAGTTATTATATATATATATATATATATGGTAATTGATATAAATATGTAAATATGTTCCTAATGGCTAATAGTATTTTAATAGACTATATATATAATATTTAGTGTAACATATATTATTTTTAAAGGGTAGTTAGCATAAGTAAAGTATTGGGTATTACCTTGAGATACCAAGGTAAGTATCAAGGTAATTGGGGATACCCAAGGTATTGGGTTTCGGTATCAATATTATGGGTTGGTGTGGTGATACCAAGTTGGTTCGAAACCAAGGTATCCATTTAATATTGTATTTAGGATTTATATAATTAACATTTGTTTGATATGTATATGTGATGCTTTACCTATTGTTTTACGTATCCTGAGATACGGTATCCTAGTATCCTAAGATATAGTTTATGACCTAGACTTTAGTATTTGAACCCAATATCTTTGTGTTAGACTTTTGCAACCTAGAAATAGGTAGTTGACCATAGTTTGACCATAGTTTGACCATAGTTGACCATAGTTGACTTAGAGTTGACTTGTTGACCTAGAAGTTGACTAGTTTAACTTATTTTCTTTCCGGAATCTTGTATTAATGTTATATTCTATATCTAAGTCTTTGAGGCACCGTATCAGACATCTATGAGACTATTTATTGGACTTCAGGCGAGTATATTCCCTGATAGTTTCTCATTTATGATATCCTCTATGTTCATTATATTTAGTGTAGATATCCATATTTCTTGACACGATGGTTACACGGATTGGTATATCCGGATCTCGTCATGAGATGTTATTCCTTGTATATGGTATATCTTGTGCAAGTCTTGTTTCATTGATTATCTTGTGCATGTACAGACACGATTCTCGGGAAGATTTGCTACCTTCCTAGAGAATCCCGTTCTATAGCATACCATGGCTGGATCTACTATACCAGTCGGGGGTGAGGAGTATTTTAGTGTAGATATATGATCATACCTTTCTGTGCAAGTATTATTTTCCTGTGAGTGTTGGTCATACACCGCACGTATAACTAACCAGGCCATTATTCCTGTACAAGTTCCCAAGCCGATCACATGTTAAAGCTAGTACTCACTCACTTAGTCATTAGTATTCTTGTTCATTGACATATTATTCATTATTATATTTATTTCAGTATTTTCTTATTTTGTATCTCTTGTATCTATTGTTGCATCTTGTATATTCATATCTATTTACTGTTACATAATGTTTATCATTGATTAGAACTGATGTTAGAGATGTACTATGCTCCTTTCCTGACTGGATATATTTTTTCCAGATGACACTGAGGAGTGGTACCCTATATATTATGGACCTCAGGATGTTGTGGGTTTAGAGTCAAAGACCCTGGTTCAGGAGGGACTTATCCCAACTGAGACAGATGACCCGAGTTTAGTAGCTTCTTAGTATTCTTTATACTGGATTTGTCTCCAGCTTACTTTGTTAGTATTTCTTTCAGACTCATTGATGTATTATTTTACTCATGAGTTATATGTGACTATTCTATTCTTTTATCTGAATCATGCTCATTTTCATCTTAGATTTATGATTGAGTATATTGATATTGTTGGTGGCTCATTATATTGTTAGATAGATTATCCAAACAGCGTTCTACCGCCGATTCTGTGGCGTAGGCTGGGCGTTAATCCCGACTTGTACCCTTATTTTGGATGCAGGTCGTGACACCTCCTGAGCCAAGTTCTCTGGCTCCATGAGCCAAGGTCTCTGGCTCTAAGCCTACCACGTCTTGAGGCCCGTAGTGAGTGGGGTACCACTTCTCAGTGTCATCTGAGAAAAATATATCCAGTCAGGAAAGGAGAAGAGTACATCTTTAATAATAGTTCTAATAAATAATATAAAATATATAACAGTAAATAGATGTGAATATACAAGATGCAATAACGGATATAAGAGATATGCAATAAAGAAAATATTGAAAATAAATAAGAGAATTAGCAATATAAAAATGAACCAGAAATACTAATGACTAAGTGAGTGAGTACCAGCTTTAACATGTGATTGGCTTGGGAACTTGATACAAGAATTATGGCCTAATTAATCATACGTGCAGTGTATGATTAATACTATTCAATGAATAAGATATGATACAAGGAGGGTATGATCACATATCTACACTACATACTCTCTGCCCCCGACTGGTATAGTAGATCCAACCATGGTACGTTATGACATGAGATTCTCTGGGAAGGTAGCAAGTCTTCCCAAAGATTAGTATCTGTATATGTACAAGAAGAACAAGAAAACAAGGCTTGCATAAGATACACTATACATACCAAGGAATAATATCTCATGACGAGATCCGGATATACCAATCTGTGTAACCATCGTGTTAAGAAATCCAGGATATCTACACTGGATACAAGAGACATAGAGAATATCATAAATGATAAACTATCAAAGAATATACTCGCCTGAAATCCGGTGAACAGTATCAAAGATGTCCAGTACATTACCTCAAATACCTAAATATGGAATATTATATCAATACAAGATTTTGGAATAAAAATAAGTTAAACTAGTCAACTTCTAGGTCATAAAGCCATTTCTAAGTCAAAATAGTCAAAATAGCTCAACTCTAGGTCAAACTAGTCAAACTTGGTCAAACTAGCTATTTATAGGTTGTATGAGTCTATCTCTAAGATATTGGGTACATATACTATGTAACTAGGCCATACTAGCTATGCTAAGATACTAGAATGCAAACAAGGTACCGTATCATAAGATACGTAAATAATTATATAAGAAAATATTATAATATGTATATACAATCAATAATATATAATATTCCTAACTAAACTAATGCTAAGTGGATACCTTAGCTTTGAACCAATGCGGTATCACACCACCACACACCCATCTTGATACTCAAACCCAATACCTTGAGTATCCATCAATACCATGACATTACCTTGGTAGAATTCTAACATATAACTAACTACCCAAATCTCTAAACTATATCTAACATGCATTAACTAATACAATACTACTAACTACCTACTAACTACTTACTATCTTACCAATATATATATATATATATATATATATATATATATATATATATATATACACACACACTAAGTAGTAAACAAGTATCTATCAAACTACTAGATAACAATATGTATATATATATAACTACATAACAAAGTAACTAACTAACAAAACTACACATCAAACTACCTAACCTATTAATGAACTATTAACCCCTTACCTTGTTGCTGTAGCTGCTGGCCATGCTCTTCTTGCTGCTTGCTGAGATTGCAGCTGCTCTAGCTACTACTGAAGCTGCTGCTGCAGTTGCTGCTGCAGTGGCTGCTGCAAACCACTGCTGTAGCTGTTGGCTTGTTGTGTTGCTGCTACTGCTTTGTTGCTACATGCTGTGCTGCTGTACTGCAGGCTCTTTGAGCTACTGCTACACACTGCTTTGCTATGCTGCAGCTGATGTGTTGTTGTGGTTGCTGCTACTTGCTGCCTCTCCATCTCCTTGCTGCAGTTGAGCTACTGCCCGACCCCTTTCTTAGCACACATACACACACACACACATTTATGCACACACACACACACACACATCTATACATATATACATATCAATATATATACATACATTTATACATTATACTAGAGATACAAATACTTCTCTATATATATACATATCTATATATACATATATAAACATACACACATACATATACAACTCTCTTTGTATATATATAATCACCTCATATATATATAGACTAACTAGTAAACAAGTATATATCAAACTATTAGATAACAATATATATACATATATATATATATATATATATATATAACTACATAACAAAGTAACTAACTAACTAAGCTACACATCAAGCTAACTAACCTATTAATGAACTATCAACCCCTTACCTTGCTGCTATAGCTGCTGCCCATGCTCCTCTTGCTGCTTGCTGAGATTGCAGTTGCTCTAGCTACTACTGAAGCTGCTGCTAGCTAAAGCTGCTGCTGCAGGCCACTACAGTGGCTGCTATATACTGCTGCAGCTGCTGGCTTGTTGTGTTACTGCTACTGCTTTGCCGCTGCATGTGTGTTGCTGCATTGCAGGCTCTTCGAGCTGCTGCTACACACTGCTTTGTTGTGCTGCAACTTATGTGTTGCTGTGGTTGCTGCTACTTGCTACCTCTCCATCTCCTTGTTGCAGTTGAGCTACTGCCCGACCCCTTTCCTATCACACACACACACATACACACACACACACACACACACACACACACATCTATGCACACACACACATCTATACATATATACATATCAATATATATACATACATATATACATAATACTAGAGATACAAATACTTCTCTATATATATACATATCTATATATATACATATATAAACATACACAATTACATATACAACTCTCTATGTATATATATAATCACCTCTCTCTCTCTATATATATATATATATATATATATATATATATATATATATATATATATATATATATATATATATATATATATATAAACCAATCAACAAAAATGAACATAGAACAACACATAATATATATATACATATATATCATATAACAATGATAAATATAATATTCTAATAGCTATTACCAAGGCAAATTGAATCTAAAATGCAATAAAACAAACACGTGGAGTGCATCACACCCGTATCACACTAGATCTATGATTCCCTTGCGATACGAGTCCACCACACCACCAAACGTACCCCGAAGGACACGAGCAAGTCCAAAATAATAATTATGAATAATACGAAGAGTTAATTACACATCTACGTGTCTGTGTCAAAATATGACATGCCCAAACCCCCATGTCGGAAGAAAATCCCTAAATCAACTAGTATCTCCAAATTATCGGAATGCGGCCTACACGTATCCAATTATGGATATGACACTAGCCACACACAATCAAACACATATTAATTTGGTCTAATTTACCAATTGACAAACATAAGATGTGTTAATCTCGGAATTCTTCCAAAATTGACACAAAATAACACATAAATTTCTCCATAGGCCTCCTATGAACCTAATTCCAATTCTAGTGGGTAGCCTTAGCATATGGGGTGATTTCTAATGATTAAAACATAGATTTAGAGTCTAATTAAAGAGGAAAAATTAAATTGTATCTATTGGGAGATAGATTCTCAATGAAACTTCTAAATTGGGTGAAAAGAGCCTTCAACTTGTAGATCCTTGCTCCTCCTTGTAGATCCTTGCTTCCTCCTTGTAGATTCTTGCTTCCTCTTTGTTCTAATAGCTTCCAATGATGACAATATGTATAAATATATATAACTACATTACAAAGTAACTAACTAAGTAAACTACACATCAAGCTAACTAACCTATTAATAAACTATCAAACTCTTACCTTGCTGCTGTAGCTGCTGCCAATGCTCCTCTTGCTGCTTGCTGAGATTGCAGCTGCTCTAGCTGCTACTGAAGCTGCTGCTAGCTAAAGCTGCCGCTGCATTTGCTGCTGCATGCCACTGCAGTGGCTTCTACATGCTGCTGCAGCTGCTGGCTTGTTGTGTTATTGCTACTGCTTTGCTGATTTGCTGCTGCATACTGTGCTGCTGCACTGCAGGCTCTTCGAGCTGCTGCTACACACTGCTTTACTGTGCTGTAGCTGATGTGTTGCTGTGGTTGCTGCTACCTGCTGCCTCTCCATCTCCTTGCTGCAGTTGAGCTACTGTCCGACCCCTTTCTTAGCACACTCATACACACATCTATGCACACACACACACACACACACACACACACACACACACACACACACACATCTATACATATATACATATCAATATATATATACATACACATATACATAATACTAGAGATACAAATACTTCTCTATATATACATATATTATACACACATATATATACAACTCTCTATGTATATATATAATCACCTCCATATATAATCAAACACATGTCAATTTTGTCTAAATGACCAATTGACAAACACAAGATGTGTCAATCTCAGAATTTCTCAAAAATTGACACAAAATAACACATAACTTTTTTTCTTGGCCTCTTATGAAACTAATTTTAATTCCTATGGGTAGCCTTAGCATATGGGATGGCTCCTAATGATTAAAACACAGATTTAGAGTCTAATTAAAAAGAAAAACTGAATTGTACCTATTGGGAGATGGATTCCCAAAGAAACGTCTAAATTGGGTGAAAAGAGCCTTCAACTTGTAGATCCTTACTCCTCCTTGTAGATCATTGCGTCTTCCTTGTTCTAATGGCCTCCAACGATAATTTGGGAATGAATTAGGAAGAAATTTGGGTGGAATTTGATGTGGGAATGAAGAAATTTGAAAGAGAAAATTCTAGATCTAGATTTAAAATAAAAATAAAGAGAGAATTTTTTTCTCCATTATTAAATATGGCCAGCCACTATTCCCCCTCCCCAAGATACTATATAAAGTCTAAAATATCCCTTGGGGCCTCTCATGAAGAAAATAATTAAGGAAGGAAGGTTCTAGTCTAATGGGTTTAACTTAATTAATTATCCTCCTAATGAATGGGCTTCTAATTGGGCTCAATTCTAACTAGATTTAAATGTTGGTCCATGGATCTAATCTAAACTAGTTAGGTCCACTAACACGTCTAAAACAATAAACTAACATCTATCAATAAATAAATATACAACATGCATAATATTTAATTAATTATAAAATGATCAAAATATTATTTCCTAGAAAATATCGTAGTGACAGCACTAATGGACAATAGATTAACAAGAAAAGATGGAGCATGTAAGACATCAGTAAGAGTCATGGAAAGGGTGTATTCAACTGTCTATTTACCTACAATGGGTCTAGCAGTACCATCAGCAGTCTGAATGCTTTCATGCGTCACCAGGTGAGTATAATCTTGGAACTCATCATGGGCATCCGTGACATGGCGGGATGCCCTAGAGTCAATTATCCAATATAGACTTCCTGGTCTGTAGGTAGATGCAAGGGCATGAAAAGGTATGCATGTGCTTGTATGGGCATAGTAGGTGATGTTACCCTCGAAAGTAGTTGCATTCGATGCCCTAGTAGTGTTAGCTCGACTGTCGCTGGTTCCAAGATTCATGTTACTCCACATTTTTAGTATTTCCCTCTCACTATGTATCATATCTGATGACTGACTCTTATTTCCCCTTTCTGCTAGGTTTGTCTTGTGCCCTCCAGAATAATTATCCCTGCCACGGGTATAGCCTCCTCTGCTACCCCTACGTCCTCCACGACTGCGTCCGCGGCCGCTGGACCGGCCATTTAGAGGTTTTATACATAATCTGATGAAGTATACTAGGTCTCCACAGTTGTAGCACCCTCCCTCTCCGGAATGGTTTGGGTTAAAAACTGTTAGAGCTAATTTCTCCTCCGGAGAGCTTGTGGCGCTAGGCATCAGTTTCAGTCCTGCCTCTTCTTGTGCCATAGCAGTTATGCCTCCTCCAGTGACGGTAGTCCGGGTTGTGCAAGTAGGATATTCCTCGTCTGCCGATTGCTAGGTTGAGCCCCTTAAAGAACTTCAGCATCCTTTCTCGCGAGACATACTTCATAAATTTTTGATAATGTTTCACAAATTTGGTTCCACTTGCTCATCCTCTATGCCAATGGGATCATAGTAGTCGAGATCTGACCAATATGTCTTAAGTAGAGCCTCATACTCAGAGATGGTGTGAACTTCTTGGACCACCTTATCAAGTTCATCCCATAGTTGGAAGACCCTCATAGGGTTACCCGACCCAGAGTACATGTCTCTTAGCGTCATCCAAATATCACCAGCACCCTCCAACGCTTCTACGTTGTCCGATACTTGGTCGGTCAATGAGGTTATCAACCATCCAGTGACAATATTGTTAACAATTTCCCACACAGCAAACTCCCGTAAGGAGTGATCTTCAGGTGCCTTAGTTTTTCAATCACATAGCCCACCAAGCCCCTTGCCTTCAGAGTCCGCATCGCCTGACGCGACCACTTCAACTAGTTGGAAGTACCCTCCAACTTTACCTCTAGTTTCTCCAAATTCGCTATTTTGTATGGTGAAGGATCCACATCTACATGTGCAGCACGGGAACTAGTCTCGGTCAGTATCCTAGAGAAGAGATCGTCCACCAAAGCCTTCATATCTTTGGTCGTCAGCTTGCCATAGATCATCTCCATCGTCTTCTTCTTCTTCTCTTCTATCAGCAAGGCAGTGGAAGATTTAGATCGTCTCCACCTTTAATCGCCATCCTCTCTACGTCTATTATTCCTCATTCAGCGGCAAGGGCGTCCCCGAGAGTCGCTGCTTATGACCCGTGCATGGCTGCAATCCGAGGTCGCATGGCCTGACAAGAAGGAGAAGGAAGGCTGCGCTGGCGGTGAAGGAGAGGGAGCGGGGACCGAATAGAGAAGGGGCAGCTGTGCTAGCATCGAAAGGGTGAGGGGGGAGAATAGAGGGGGGTTTGACGAATGCGGGGTTTGGAGGGGGCGGCTGTGGAGTGGGGTTAGGATTAGGGTTAGGGTTAGTGTCACTACCACATTTCTAGAATAGGGACTTTATTATCATTTACCATATTTATTTTATTGCACTAATATATTGTATGATATATAATATATATATTATATTGTGTTCATTAATGCATAGGTTAGTGGACTAGACCTAAAAATCCACTAGATAAACCCCTATCCTATTTAATTAGCATTTAGTGAAATCCTTCACTTGAATTTCAAAACCCCTCATTAAATAGTTCTTCATGACAAGCCATGGAGGGCAAAATAGACTTTATGTATTACAAAACCCTAACCTTACATATGGCCGACCCTATATAGCTAGAGGGAGCCTCCCTCAAAGCCTCATCCTTCATGAAGAAACCCTCAAAAAATAGCCTCCAAGAAAAATCATTCTTCCCTCCATAAATTTTAGAATTTCTAGCCCAAAAATCCCTCATTCTTCCCTCATTCAAGGACACCTAGAAGCTTGGGCACAAGGAGACTTGGAGAAGGAGAAGCTACATTGGAAATCCATCTCCCAATAGGTAAAAATCTAAAAACCCTCATTTAATTCTGTTTTAATTAATTGTTTGGCCATTAGGAGCCCATCCATTGATTTAGGTATAACTATTAAGGGAGAGCATGAGTCTCTTTTGGTTGCATGATGATTCTCCTTGGTGTCATAGGTGTATTTGGGAGTTTTGTGATCCAATGATGCATTTTTCCCTAATTTTCATAACCCTAATTATTATATATATGTATACATGTATATTTATGGAATATAAGTAGATGTTTAATTACAATTTGGGGATTTATGCATGAGTATTCATGGGGTTTCATGAGTATCCCAGATTTTTGCACACTAGGTACTTGATGAAATATTTAATACGGTGTATGCCTACTAATACAATCTAATTTATATGTTTTGGGTGTATATATATATATATATATATATATATATATATATATATATATATATGTGTGTGTGTGTGTGTGTGTGTGTGTGTGTGTGTGTGTGTGTGTGTGTGTGTGTGTGTGTGTACGTATCATGTCATATATGCATTTGAGGGGTAATTGGGAGCCGGGTTTACTGAGTTACTGTGACTGTGCACTGTGCAGTCGGGTTCCTGAATGTATGGGGAACCTGGTGCGGGTATGTGCTATGCATCAGTAGAGTGGAGTGAGATATCGAGTTCACAGTGAACTATGTATCACTGTGAGGATATCGAGTTCACAGTGAACTATGTATCACTGTGAGTGAGATATCGAGTTCACAGTGAACTATGTATCACTGTAATTGAGATATCGGGTTCATTGTGACACTGTGTGTCTATGTTTATGAGCTCGAGTCTATGTGGGTAAGATAGTGTGCATATGTGTCTGTGTCTGTGTCTGTGTCTGTGTCAGTATCTAGTGTAGTATCAGTGAGTTGAGTTGAGTGCCAGTGAGCCTAGTAGCTAGTATATCTGTGGGTTGTACATTGGGGAAGAATCGGGTTCCTGAGTTCATCTATGTGTGCATTTCAGTGAGATGAGTGTATGGTGTTCAACTGTGCATCAGTGTGTGAAATGAAACCAATATCAGTTCAGTGTTTGTGTGTAAGTGAGTATCAGTGTGCATCAGTTTCAATGGTAGTGTGTGAGCTAGGTTTCAGTGATATGGGAGTATCACTAGCTTTGAGTAACCTTGTTTGGCTTTTGAGTCACACTTGGCTTGTGGGGAATTATTGTCTGACTCTTGGCATGTTGTATTCTATATCAATAGCTATTGGTTCAGTCATGTTTCTGGTTAGTTGATTAGATGAGGTTTTGGGGTAGTTCAGTGTAGATTCAGTAGTTCTCAGTTAGTTAATGGTCAGTAATCCAGTATCAGTTCAGTGTCAGTTGGTTATATGTGGGTATCAATATCTCTTTGTGTTGCTTCCTAAGTTTAGATATATATGTGTAGGACTGTGTAGTACGGCAAGCTATGGTAGCTGGCATCAGTGCAGTGGCTACTAGCTAACTGCAGGCAGTATGCTGCCTCGTGCACAAGCTACAGGTAGTTGCACAGCAAATGAACCACTGCATTAATAGTAACCTCACTAAAGCATTACAGCAGCACCATTTGTAGGTTCAGTCAACTAAGCCAAGTGCAGCAGTGTGCACGAGATCGTGCACACGAGGGTAATAGCAGTAGCAGCTCCTGCAGTAGAGCCTCACTGTGCAGTAAGCTACACAGTAGCAGTATCATATCCCAGTATCAACAAAAGAGGATCTGTTTAGTATCAGAATGGATACATGATAGTGAAGGTGTACACATGTTTGTGTCTGCATTCAGAAGCAAGCAGATGCACAACAGTTGTACACTCAAAATTGGAGTGTGTAAACAGTGTTAGACTCTAAAGTCAGAGTGTCTGTGTGTCCTAGATGTGCATGAGGGTGTTGGCAGTAGTGAGTATAGGTGTAGAGCAACATCAAGGTAAAGAAGAGAGTCCAAGCAAGTACAATCTGTGTAGGTGCAGTGATACACATGTGCACAATGAGTGTTTGTGCATGTGTTGGAGTGTAGGTAGGGTCCAGATGCAAGTGTCTATGCTAGAGTTAATATTGAGATAATATAAGGGTAAGCTAAATAAGTGGTCATGAGTACCCAGGGTATCATGGGTTTGGTTAAAAAATCAACTAGTATATATGTTAGTGTCAAGATGAACTAGAAGAGATAGTTAGCATGGGGTTGAGTTTGGGTTTGGGTATCATGATACCATGAGGGTACTAAGTTATATTTTTGATAGTTAAGTTATATTGCATGCAGATGTATAACTTATATATATAAGGTATTGATACGATATTATACTAGTATAGGGTAATACATATATATTAACTTAGTATTAGTAAGTATTGTCTAATGTTAGCAAGGTATTAACTAGTATACCTTGCTATGACTTAGAGAAACCTAGAGTACCAAGGTAATGACCTAGTTTGGACCTAAAAAACACTTATTTACCTAATTTGACTTAATTATCATTCAAGGACATTATTTTGACATTTATATTTCATAATTAGGTCTTCGTGATTCCACCTTGGACATCGATCCTCCTTCCTTGCTCAGGACCACAGGCAACTACATTCCTCTAACAGTTTTCATTATGTTAATTATTTCTATGATTCTAGATATAGTGTATACTTGATTCTAACACTGTAGATACATGGGCTAGTATCATAGATACCTGTCATGAGGAGTCGTGATTGGAATCCATCATGCTAGCTGGGGACGGGGAAATATTATCAGATTATGTGACCATACCCCACTTTACATGCATCATAGCTCATCCCACACATCACGTAGGGTATAGCCTGACCATTTACATGCCTCATAGCCTGTTATATATGATTAGCCTGACTATTGCTTGCATCATAGCTAACCAGATGGTTAGCCTGACCTCACATGTATCATAGCCAATCATATATAACAAGCCTGATCTCGTCCCAAGCCGATCACATAGTAAACTGATATTTCAAACACTTAGCTAGAATTTCCATTTCTTTATTCCAGTTCACTCGTTTCTAGCATTCATATATATTTGTTCACTGCTAGCTTGTACTATTGCTAATTATATATCTTTTCAGTATTCCTTATTTCCAGTATTTCCTTATCTTGTATTTTCTTACACTGTCCTATAGTTTTTGTCAATATAAATAAAACTGTTGTTTAGTGCTTGTGCTTCGCTCCAATCCTGACTGGATAACATTTTTTAGAGGACCTTGAGGACTTATGTCCTACTCACTATGGCCCAGGAGTAGAGGAAGACTACATACCGGAGATTCTAGAGGAGTCACTCTCCTTAGAGGAGACACCACCTGCAGTCGTTTAGATAGTTCTTTTTATGTATTAACTATTTTAAAACTTGTGACTTGGATTGTATTATTATTGAGACTATTTATGTTGGACAGCTAGACTCTAGATTACTGTTGTATTTTCGTTGTTGTGCTTGACTTATGTCAGTACTTCCTTATCTTTATATCTTATCGTGCCAGTTACTTCCTATAGTTTTTGTGATTAAGTATATTATGAATTGTTGATCAATGTATTATTTATTGTCCTCCTTATAGAGTTGAGATCATTGATAGGTTATGAGTTATGTTTGGTAGTCTTGAGACCTAGACAGCGTTCTACCGTCGATGCTGCGGTGTAGGCTGGATGTACCCAAGGCTCATGCCCAATTTCCGGGTGCGGGTCATGACAGTTAGGGTTTGGTGGAGAAGGGTGGCGGCTAGGGTTTGGGTTAGGTTTAGGGTTTGGCGATTCTGATACAAAATAAAATTTTAGTAGAATACTTGGCTTGTTCATTATTGAGGTAGAGCTACACACACACACACACACATATATATATATATGAGAGGCTAACCCATCTCTCTACTATTCTACTTAATATGGTACTAAAGGCCCATGAATACTCTCAACAGTGCCTTACTTCGGATTCTTCGCTATCTTCAGGGCTCCATTATGCTCTCATTATTTATGTTTTCTACATCTATGTAGAAGCATAAAAAATGTTCCACCTGAACATGACGCAATTCTCTGCAATTACTTAACAGAGGAAGAATGGTGTACTTTCTCTCTATTTTAAAGGATGGTGCACTTTCTACATGTTTCAGAGGATGGCGTACTCTTTCAAAGAACAAAAAAAGGGCGCACTTTCAAGTGACTTTCATCTATGAAGACAGATGCACAAATTTTATGTCAGTTTTCTTCCAAACATTTAATGCGATGAATCTGACAGACTGGAATAGTAGTCGAGGAAGTCAGAAGTCATCATTTAAGCTGAGTTGGGGTACGCAGACCCAGGTTGTCTTTTAATGGCCAGTATGAATTAATCACTTTCAAGGTGAGCCAAGTGTAATTAACTTCACTAGAGTACGCCAAATGTGGTCAACTCTATCAAAAATGCGCCATCAAGGCCAACTTCTCAAAAGTGCTCCCTCAAGGCCGACTTCATCAAAAGTGCGTCATCAAGACCAACTTCATCAAAAGTGCGCCATCATGGCCAACTTCTTCAAAAGTGCGCCAGTTGCCAGACTACTTTTATAGTGGGCCTAAAATTCTAATTGACAAAGAAGAGTTATGATTACATGTCTTTTACGTCATATTTCTTGTGAAACATGCACAAATAACTGTCCCATGACCCACGCTTTCCTCTTATTGGAAGCCACGTATCAAGCAGACATTAAGTTATGCATCCACTCACCAAGTCGTGGGATATCACCCCATTAAATGTGTGCACACAATGGAAATACAGTTCAGACTGTCCAAAGTGTGCGTACACTGTCATAACCGCTCTCAAATCCTATAAATATGGGATCATTATGTCCCATAGAAGGGGGATGGATTTTCAAGTCTTTGATATCCAAGAACAGAAGGAGAGAAACAGAAGCTTGTTGTGTCGTTGTTGCCAAGGCTTTCTCGTTGCCCAACTTTTAAAATTGTCCGTAGCACTCTTGCATTTATTCTTTACCATCGTATGGTCCAATGAGTAAAGTGATCGTCCGTATATCAGATCTCCATAGTTATACTTTCCAGAATCAATTGTACTTAGATTCTTGTCTAGGATATTTTCTATATTTTTTCTTTTTAATAGTTTGTAATACAAATTTTGTATAACCTTTGTTTACCGAAAATAAGATGGTGACTCTACTGGGGAAGACTTTCTCCTCCAACGAGAAAGTGATAGCTCAATATGACGTTGCATTGATCGGATCGACGCAGAAGACTTTGGTCTTAAAGTTCGACCAGCAAGCATACGAAGAGATATTCCATTCTGGAGGTAGTACTCACCCATCATCCGTGCCCAAGACGAGAAAGACCCGCAAGGTATGGGTACTCAAGCATCGCTACACGTATCCTGAAGATGCTGTCAACAAGGGAAAAAGAATTCTGATTGACGATAACTCCCTCGTCAACTCTGTCAACCAAGCTCCAGTCAAAGATTTGGAAGACAACTCCCTTTGTTAACCAAGGGACGCAGATCGCACAACTTGCACAATAACAAGCAAAGGGTGATCCACACCTGAGATTCTGAGTCCTCACGCATTCATTGCAATGAGTAGGGCAAGCAAATCATGGATACTGTAGTTCAAGCTAATATGTGTACATGCGCACTCTCCAAACTCCTCAACAAAGATGGACATAAGTTTCTCCAGAATCTACGCCAACAGGAGAAAAGGAACGACAGGTGCACTAATAAAAAGTTAATAGGGGAAAAGCATCCCCCTAACATCATGATCACACGCACAGTTGAGAGAAAGTTATGCGCCACTCGTTATGAACCTGCGATTGATGCGCCAAGCTAAGACCTACATAAAAAAATGCACATAAGAAAACTGCGCCAACTCTTCCTGCGCCACAGAATATGCGCCAAACAGGACCAACGTCCTCACGATGCGTTGTTTGTGCCCGTGTACATACGAAGAATATTTAGAACAATTTCTCCTCATCTGTGAAGAACAAGAGTGCGAGAGATGACAGATCGTACGCTAATCAAATCAGCACCTCACTTTACACATAGGGAACTAAAAAGTGCATAGGAGGTTTAATGTATCTCATGTAAAGAGGTAGTGTCTACCCTCCTCCTCCTTGTCTCTTTCCCCTTCTGACTTACGTGAACTTATTGTATAAAAGCGTAAGGAGAAAGATCCCTCCGACCTTGAATGGTATTTCCTAACGAACATTGTTGCAATTGCCATAAAGCTATAATTGAATATTGTTGTGCACCGGCAAAACGGTCTGTGTTTGACCGATTGACTTATACTATGTCTCCTAAATCCTGAGATGCGAAGTGAACCGACAACCGGGAGCATGACAAAGATGAACTACTCCTTGTTCCAGTATACATGACCTCGCATCTTTCCCATGGTAGAAGGCATCCGAGACGAGATTCTTCAAAGACATCTAGTCAAAGGAGGTTTGACCAACTCGTTGACTCCTTTAAAGGGGTATACCAAAATACCCGCTCTCGAAGATAGGAGATCTTCTTTCACGACCATTCCTCAGAATCTGAGGCTGGGGGTAGCAATCCCCCTGAGTCTGAAACTGACAGTGTAGACTCCAACTACACAGTTCTTTCCACCAGCCCTTCTGTTGTACACAGAGAGGTCAGCATCTACGCCATCGACAACGAACAAGATGCTTCTCCGTCAGGAAGTACTGAGCAATGCCTCAACTCATTAGAGGCTGCAATCAAAGATATGCACACCATGATGCAGCACATGCATCAAATAATGGAGGTCCAACATTCTGCTATGCCAAATCCTGTCCAAGTGGCTGCATTCATGCCCGTACAGCCTACTCCTGGAACAACACTTCCTCAAGGCAATACAAATCCAGAGGCAGTTCCAAACCAAGAGTCAGCAGCATCGACTCTTAACCTTACCAATACTGGTGGTGGACCTCCGTCGTTGGTAATACCAGTTCAACCAGCATCTTTCCAGTCAACTGCACCACTTCAACCGGAAGATCCCCTTGAAGCTATCCAACGATTGAGTACAAAATTTAATGATTTAAAGAACAAACACCAACTCCACAAGATAGGAGTGAAGCAGCCTTATCCTCCTCATTGGGATAATATCCCCTTCCCTCCTAAATATAAACCCCAATCGATAGTCTTGTTTGAAGGCAAGACATCACCGAGCTAATATATCAATTACGTCAATATGATGACGGCTCACCTATAGAAAGAGGACGCTCTCCTTACCAGGTTGTTTATGGGATGCTTGGCCAGCATAGCCTACAATTGGTATCGTAGTCTGCCTAATAACTACATATCCTCGTCGATGACATAAAATATCTTTTTCTTTCACGAGTCTACGAGAGAGACATGGACATGACTATGTTTTCACTCATCGATATCAAGCAAAAAGAGAAGGAATCCGCTCTTGAATTCATAGATCATTTCAGGCGAGTAACTCGAAAGTTGCCTTATGGTATTCCAGACTCCGCATTCATTGATACTTGCAAAAAGAAACTATTGCTTATAGTAGGGCTCTAGATGGGTCCAACATAATTTCAAGACTAGACGACATTCATCATAGGAGCCGAAGTTGCTGAAGATTGCACGAAGGTGGCACGTAATTTAGGATTATAAATGTCTAATACTGAAGATAAAGGGAAGTGCCCCTCCAACAACAACAACAATGTGAATAATCGGAACAGCGAAGGAAATGAGTCCTTAGCAATAAACCTATCAAAGCGACCTGCCTCTCCTCCAGCATAAAAGCCTCCAGAGACTTCTAGGCCTAAGGAAGAATATTCCTTTGGCGAGAGCGATATCTGCAGCATTTTTGAACGCCTGATAAAAAGCAACAGGTTGAAGTTACCTGACATCAAGCGACCGGATGAGGCCAGTAAAATAGACAACCCAAAGTATTGTTGGTACCACCAATATGTACATCACCCTACTAAGGCTATTTTTGTCTTGAAAAAGAAGATACAACAGTTGATAGATGCTAAAGTTATCACTCTTCATAACGATGACAAGACGGTCACCGCTAATATGGTGTCTCTTGCCTCTTACCACAAACCACAACAAAATTATGTGGATCCATCCTGACTTGTTGCCAGATTGGGACCAGGGAGTAGCATCTTCCAATTCAAAGTCCAAGAAAAAGAACTAGAAAAGTAAAACATGCAACATGATTTCTTCGGATCATCACTCAGACAAGGATCAAGATCAACCTCAAGAAAATATACTTCTAGAGATTATATTTGAAAATCTAAAATCTCTACTCGCAAGCGTAACATGACCCGCCAACAAGAGAACAAGATGGGTAGCACCCTTTTGTTTAGGGCACAACAAATCTTTGTTGCGCATGAAAGAGTCCATGAACACACTCCTCTCCCGCCTACAAAAACTAAAGCATCAACCTCAACTACTGTGGCTGAGGAGGAGCAACCCCAATTCCATTGATACAGCCAACAATCTGTATGCTTGATGCAAAACTTGGGGTATGATTTCCAAAAAGCTGAAGGTTTAAACTTTGGCAAGGGACTATGCCTTCCTCTATAACTCTAAAGGAAGCCCAAAAAATCCCCTAGCGGATTGGGCTACGATAAAACTAGCCCACAGACTCGCTCCAAGAATAATAGCTTCCTGACTGGGTAGACAATGTCGTCACAGTCATGAAAAAAATAGAAAGGTCAGTGTCTGAATATACTATCGAGACTTAAACTTTGCCTATCCAAGAGACAAGTTTAATCTCCCCATCACTGATGTCATGATCAATAATACATGCGGCTTTGAATGTATTTCTTTCATGGATGGATTTCCAGGATACAACCAAATCAAGATATCTCTTGATGATAAAAAATATACCTCTTTTCATACACCACTAGGAGTATACTGCTATACAGTCATGCCCTTCGGCTTGAAGAATACGGGAGCAACGTATCAACGGGCCATGAGTACAATCTTTCATAAGCACTTACGATATGTGGACGATTTTGTTGTTAAGAGTCGTCTTAAAGATGATCACCTTTAAGATCTAAATACGGTGTTCGAATTAAAGTGTCACCACCAATTGAAAATGAATCCAACCAAATCCTTCATAGGAGTTTCCAGTGGCAAATTCCTTGGATTCATCATAACTTCCAAGGGTATTCATATTGATCCCGATAAAATCAAAGCTATCCTCGAGATGTGGCCTCCACGTAATCTCAAAGAACTTCGTAGTCTGCAAGTCCGTTTGGCATACATCACGAGCTTCATCTCTAATCTATCGAGACGATACCGACCCTTCACTCAGTTAATAAACAAAGGTGTGTCCTTTGTCTGGAATGAAGCATGTCAACGAGTATTTGACGACATCAAACAATATCTCACAAATCTGCCAGTTCTTGTGTCTCCGATCATAGGGAAGCCCTTCCTGCTGTACGTTTGAGCAATGGATTACTCCCTATGAGTTCTTCTTGCATAGAAGAATAATGAAGGCTATGAACAGAAAATCTATTATCTCTGTCGCATGATGGTCGGTGCCGAGCATAGATACAATCTTGTCGAAAAAGAATACCTCGTTTTGATGTTTCCTATTCAAAAGACGTGACACTATGTGATAGGATAAACTATTCATGTCATATCCAGGATGAATCCCTTCTGAGTATTGATGACCAAGCCAAGCACACTGAATTCTCATTTAGCTACATGGGCAATGTTGTTATCGCCTTATGACATGGTATATGTCCCACAAAAAGCAGTAAAAAGTTAAGCACTAGCTAACTTTCTAACAGCTCACCCTGTACCAGAAATCTCCAATCTGTATGATGACATCCCAAATGAAGTATTAGAATCTAATATGGCAATGTGAGATGACACTTGGCAACTATTATTCGATGGCACATCAAGAATAGGATCCAAAGGCAACATTGTAACCGGAGTAGGCATAGTCCTAGTATCTACTGACAAGCTACTCATTCATCGCGCATATTCTTTCAGTGAACCATGTTCCAATAATGTACCAGAGTATAATACTTTTCTCATTGGCCTCCAACTAGCCAAATAATTGGACGTAGAGTATCTTGAAGCCTACGAAGATTCCAAGCTAATAGTCAATCATATTAGGGGAGAATATGAAGTTCGATATGATGACATCATCCCTTATCATCGGGAAGCAATAGAGTTAGGTTTTACCTTCAAGCGGTTCTTCATTGAGCATGTACCTTGATCACAGAATATGGAAGCAGATGCCCTTGCCACTTTAGAAGCATCATTGGCCATCCCTCTTAAAAGACAACATTCAATCACGTTGACGAGTAGAGAGTTGTTCTGTATCAAAAATAATATGTACATTGAGCAGAGCTACGTCATAAAGTCAACATCTATCGATGAAGATTAGATAAACCCGTTTATAGACTATGCAGCTTATGGGATCCTCCCAGAAGATCCGAAAGAAGTGACTTCTATTAAGAGATGTTCACTCAGTTTCTATTATGATGCCTCGTCCAATACATTATATCATCGTTCATATGATGGACTACTATTACATTTTCTCTCTAACATTGAAGCAAGATAATCACTTCGCGAAGCTCATGATGGCGTCTGTGGAGCACATCAACTAGGTCCTAAGTTACAGGATTGTCTCAGGAGGATGGGTTACTATTGGCCTATTATGGTGGCAGACGCGATAGATTATTCTCGTAAATGTAGAGCATGTCAGATCCATGCCAATTTTATACACCAGCCTTCAGAATTCTTATATCCTATGGTTGCATCCTGGCCTTTTAAAGTATGGATAATGGATATTATTGGTCCTATCCACCCACCTTCTTCTAGGGGACATCGGTTCAAACTTGCAATAATTGATTACTTTTCTAAATAGGTAGAGGCAGTTCTGCTCATCGAGGTGAAGACGTCCAATATGATCAGTTTCATCAAACACCATATGATATATCGTTTCGGTGTTCCCCAAAGTATACTACACGAAAACAGACCACAGTTTGCTAGTCAAGTATTTTATCGGTTCTATGACAAGAATCGAATCCAGAATGTAGCATCTATGGCTAACAATCCGGCAGCCAACGATTTAGCAGAGCCTTCAACAAAACTATAATCAAGCTACTCAAAAAATTTGTCTCATCCAACAAGCGTGATTAGAATAAGAAACTCGAAGAATGCTTATGGGCTTATCGTACGACAGTCCATACTCCAACTGGTTGTACACCATTCTCCTTGGTCTATGGATATGAAGTGGTCCTTTCACTCGAGATATAGATACCCTCTCTCAAGGTAGCTATTGCTAATTAGCTAACAGTAAAGAATAATGACCATTTGAGACTTCAAGTGTTAGAAGCCTTGGATGAAAAGCGTTTATACGCTCAACAATGTATTGAGCTATATCAAGCACGCATTTCCAGAGCTTTTAATCAAAAAGTGAAGAAAAGAATATTTTAAGTCGGCGAACTGGTCCTTAGATTGAGATGACCTATGATCACAACCAATAAGAGTGTCACGACTCGTACCCAAAAATTGGACATAAGTCGTGGCTACGTCCAGCCTACGCCGCAGCGTCGGCGGTAGAACGTTGTCTAGGTCAATATAGCTATCTATTAACTCACACAAAAATAAGATATCATAACCTGTCAATGTATCTCAACTCTGAATGAAGGACAATGAATATACATACAATCATCAACTCACAATGTACTCAATCACAATAACTATAATGAAGGTAAATGGCAAGATAAAGATATAAAAAAATACGAGAGGCAAAATAATATATAACTCAAATAAGTCAGAGTCTAAGAGTCTAGCTATCTCAACACAATATAAATCTCAACATAATACAACTCAAGTCTCAAGTTTGGAATAATCTAATATATAAATAAACTAAGTGCTAACTAAACAATTATGGGTGGTGTCTCCTCTATATGGAGTGGCTCCACCGAAATCTCCTGGATATAATCATCATCTACTCCTGGACCATAATGAGTAGGACAGAAGTCCTCGAGATCCTCTGAAAAAATATTATCCAGTCAGGATTGGAGTGAAGCACAAGCACTAACATCAATTCCAATTATATTGATAAAAACTATAAAGTAGTGTAAGGAAATACATGATGGAATAAAATACTGGAATGTAAGAAAAAACTAGAAAGACATGTAATCATCATAGAGAAATAACTAGCAGTGAACAGATATATGTGAATACTAGCAATGAAAGAACTGGAATAAATGAAAGAAATACTGGCTAAGTGCTGTAAAATATTAGTTTGCTATGTGAACGGTTTGGGACTAGATCAGGCTTGTTATATATGATTGGCTATGATACATGTGAGGTCCGGCTAACTATCTGCTTAGCTATGATGCGAGCAAGAGTGAGGCTAATCATATATAACAGGCTATGAGGCATGTAATATGGTCAGGCTACACTCTACGTGATATGTGGGGTGAGTTATAATGCATGTAAGGTGGGGTATGATCACATAACTTGCTAATAATTTTTTGGCCCCAGCTAGTACGATGGATCTAATCATGATTCCTCATGACAGGTATCTATGATACTAGCTCGTGTATCCACTGTGTCGGAATCAAGTATACACTACAACTAGAATCATAGTAATGATAAAAAATAATAAAAAACTGTCAGAGAATGTACTCGCTTGTGGTCCTGAGCAATGCGTAAGGATCAATGTCCAAGATAAAAATACAAGGACCTAAATATGAAATATTAATGTTAAAGAGTGATTTAAAGTGATATATATGTGTAACTAGCTAATTATCATGTTTTTAGGCCACTTTTAGGTCCATACTAGATTAATACCTTGTTATTCTAGATTTGGTGATCTACACTAGCTATTACTAGGGTGTTCTAAGTCATACCAATGTCTACTAGTCCATATTAGATAATAACTATATAATACTAGTTAATAATTATTATTATACTAGATACTAATAGCATATAATAATTCTTATACTATGGTGTTATGGTATCCTACTGATACCTTACCATTACTAATAACTTAGGGTAACTAAGATACTTCCTTCTACCACTACTTGACTGTATAGGAATAATCCTACTGGTAATCAAATGCCAACTCCAATATCCTACATTCATAACCTTTATCCTATAACTGATCTCTCTCTATTAGTCACTCCTTATAACCATATACTCAATTTGGTATCTTTATTCAATTACCTCTGATACCTATAGTAACTCATAAAACCTGAAGAACCTTGTCACTGCTTATAGTAATAGTTGCACACACTTGTAGTCATTGAATACCCCCATGTTATACTTTCTTTCATATTAACAGTAAAATACTTCCTAACTCCCCTAATATCTGAACCTGTGTTCAGTTTCTCACACCATAAGAGTGCCCAGTCACTGCTACTTAGACCCTTTAGTCCCCCAAGTGATACTTCAACTAGTTCCAGTTATCTCAATTGCACACAAAGGGATTTGCATACACTGCACTCATCAAGTATCACTGATACAACACTCTACTAACACCCTCAACCGACTACAGTGCTAACTTCAGCTCGACTGCAATGCACATGACATAAAACACACCCTCCTCTACCTACTTTGCACCAGAATGTTGTAAACCCCTACTGCAGTGCACAAAATGCACTGCCAACATCATACCTAGATGCAACATCAACTGCTGTGCTTCTTGCTCGAGCATGCCACTGCAATGTTACTCTGCAGGTTGCTGCACTGCCTAGTGCAGCTCTCCCTGCTGCAATAGTTTTCACTGCAAAACCCGACCTCTGATACATTGCCTAATGTTGCCCCCTTAGTATCATTGCACCACAGTGCATCCATATCCACTTCCCTGGATGTTGTTATTGTTGACACACCTATGTTTTGCTACTGATGATGTTGCACTAAATGTTGTTGATGCAACTGCATAACCTGACAACTTAACACCACAATCTACATAATACATAGATAGGTGTACATATACTTATGCATATTTATATATACATATTGATACACTTATCTCTAATGCTTGATACACTCCACTAAGACACACACACACACACTCACAGACACTCAAACACTCTAGCTAATGCACAATACGCCACTAGACTGCACACAGGGAACCCGACCCCTCACTCTCGAGTTCACACAAACTGCTGCTCTCCAAGCTAGCCTGACATATCCTTAGCACACTCCACAACCCCATGTATCGTGGATACACACTGCTCTGATACCAGGTAAACTGATACCTATCCCTATAAGATGCACACTCACATCACCACTATAAAACCAAGACTAACACACTAAGTTAGTCCAAACCCGATCCTCCCCCATCACTGTACAATGAACACAGTCACCTCTCCACATTCACACATACACACATTCATACATTCATATATATATATATATATATATATATATATATACATTAACAATGAATTAACATCTAAATAAATACAAATACACTTCTAGTAATAGGCAATTTGCTAAACACTTGGAGTGCATAAGTCAAGATACTATCTATAGTCTCATGATACACAATTAATCTCATGCCCAAAACCCCAAATACTCTACTACTAATGAAATACATATTATATATATATATATATATATATATATATATATATATATATATATATATATATATATATAATGATGGTTACAAAGAATTATAGAGGAAAAACACTCCAACAAACACAAAATCCCAAATGGGGCACAACTTCATGTAGAAAACACTATGGAAAACAATAGAAACTCATTCTCTCCCCCTTGAGGGTATTCCTAATCCATTGGTGGACTGCTAATAGCCAAACAAATAATAAAAATAGAATTTTAAAGAAAGATTTGAGGATTCACCTATTGGGAGATGGATTCCCAATGCAAAGCCAAGAATTTTCTAGCCAAACTCCTTCTTCAATGCTCCTTGAAACCTAAGCTTCTAGGCCTCTTAGATGAGAAAAATGAGAGGGATTTATGATTAATTTACTAAAATTTGGTGGATGAATGGGTTACTTTGGTGAAGAACTCACTTAGGGTTTCTCATGAACAAATAAATGCACTTGAGGGAGGCTCCCCCCTCTCCTATATAGGGTCGGCCACTAAACCTAGGGCTAGCTAATGCTCAAAGTCCATAATGCCCCATATGGTTGTCATGAAGAGTTATTAATTAGTGGGGTTTTTAATTTCTAATGAGGGGGTTTAACTAGCTTCTAATTAATGAAAGAAAATGACTAGTTGGGTCCAAAAGTGACTAGTCTAATGTAAAGTCCATGGTCACATCAAGTCTAGTCCACTAGCCAATATTATCGTCAAAGTTCTCCAGTAGAACAGTCCTCAGATCTAACGAAACATTCTCTATGAGATCATCCAAACAATGCTCACCAACAAAATTATCCTATCCTTAAAATCCAGTCGTTTTAAGGATGTGCTATTCCTGATCCCCATCTGGATTGGGTATAATCTTACATGTTTCCTCATCGGTCAATATGAATAATGTGATTCATGTCCATATTACCTCTGAATCATATTATATTCATCTTCCCCGGGTAGTGAAAATAGTTACGAGTTCATCTTCGAACTATCATTTTTCTCAAGTTGCCTTACAATCTGTCATGTCCATATTACCTCTGATGGTATTGCATCCTCAAAATTTGTTACCATACTCAGCATGAGTATGCCTTGGGTGATAAATCTACCAAATTCCACCACAGAGTTATTCTGCCATGTCCATATTACCTCTGAGCAGATATATTTGGTGGGATCCCATTCAAAAATATATCACGTCCACATTACCTCTAATGTTGTTTTCACTCTAATCATAATTCAAAATACTAAAAGTTTCTATTCCTTTTAGAAACGTACAAATGCAGAAGGAAGAAGAAAGCTAGAATTTTCTTGAAAAAGAAGAAGAAGAAGAAGAAGAAGAAGAGATTTGAAAATAATAGAAAACGTTTCTCTCTTTAACCCGTCCATTGGGGGGGGGAACTCTTCGGCTGCTAAATTCTTCATAATTCGTATAACATGTCATAGCCACGTCAGCAATATGTTGGGATTCTGCCCAAAATGCACGCACAAGATATCTCAGCAACTTTTCCATGCTTCTAATTCAAAGTATTTTGAATTCATCTGTACGAATTCAAAAAACTTTGAAGGGGGTCTTGTAGAAGCGTAAAAAAAGGCACCTCCTGAACATAACACAATTCTCTGCAATTACTAAACAGATGAAGAATGACGCACTTTCTCTCTTTTTTAAAGGATGGCGAACTTTCTACTTGTTTCGGAGGATGGCACACTCTTTCAAAGAACCGAAAAGGGGCGCACTTTCAAGTGACTTTCATCTATGAAAACAGGCGCACAATATTTATGTCTGTTTTCCCCCAAACATTTAATGCGATGAATCTGACAGGCTGGAACAATAGTCGAGGAAGTCAGAAGTCATCATTTTAGCTGAGCTGCGGTACGCAGACCCAGGTTGTCGTTTAGCGGCCAGTATGAATCAATAACTTTCAAGGTGTACCAAGTGTAAGTAACTTCACTAGAGTGCGCCAAATGTGGTCAACTCCATCAAAAGTGCGCCATCAAGACCAACTTCATCAAAAGTGCACCATCAAGGCTGACTTCATCAAAAATGTGCCATCATTGCCAACTTCTTCAAAAGTGCGCCAGTTGCCATACTACTTATATAGTGCGCCTACAATTCTAACTGACAGAGAGAAGTTATAATTACATGTCTTACATGCCATATTCATATTCCTTGTGAAACATGCACAAATAACTGTCCTATGACCCACGCTTTCCTCGTATAGGAAGCCACGTGTCAAGCAGGCATTAAGTTGTACATCCACTCACCAAGTCGTGGGATGTCACCCCATTAAAAGTGCGCGCACAATAGCAATACAGTACAGACTGTCCAAAGTACACGTACACTGTCATAACTGCTCGCAAATCCTATAAATATGGGATCATTATGTCCCTTACAAGGGGGGCTGGATTTTAAGTCTTTGATATCTAAGAACAGAAGGAGAGAAACAGAAACTTGTTGTGTCGTTGTTGCCAAGGCTTTCGTTGGCCAACTCTTCAAATTGTTCATAGCACTCTTTCATTTCTTCTTCATTGTCGTGTGGTCCAAGGAGTAAAGTGATCATCCGCAGATCAGATATCCATAGCTGTACTTCCCCAGAATCAATTGTACTTTTATCTAGGATCTTTTGTATATATTTTTCTTTTTAATAGTTTGTATAAGCTTTGTTTATCGTGAACAATCTACTCTGGAGCTTCGAGTACTTTTTGATACAGATTGGGCAGAAGATCCGACTACCAGACGATCTAGAAGATCCGACCACCAGACGATCTACTACAGGATTTTGTTTGTTTCTTGGAGATTCGTTGATCTCATAGCGAAGTAAGAAACAAGATGACGTTGCATATTCTTCTACTGAGACAGAGTACAGATTTTTGGCTGCCACCACTAGGAAGATCGTCCATGTACACAAACTGCTCTCTGATATGAAAATTACTCCTACAAGACCTACGCCGCTTCACTGTGACAACAAAAGTACTATACAGATTGTAAGCAATCCGATTTTTCATGAACGAACAAAACACATTGAGATTGATTGTCACTTCGTCTGTGAAATTTTTTTGGCTAGCACTATTTCTCTACCATATGTGTCGTCCATTGATCAACGGGCCGATTTCTTTACAAAGTTACACCCCATACTGCGATTTCAGTTTCTATTAAACAAACTCATATTTTTTGAACCCACCATGAGTTTGAAAGGGTGTGTTAAGAATAATTAGATTTAAAATTAAATATTAATTTGATTTAGAATTAGATTCTCTCCCCTACATGGATACATATTTTCCCTACTCATATCCGTATATGGATACGTTCTCCCTCTCTCTATATATTCGTTTTTGTATGACATTTTTACATCATCCATTAATAAAATCAATATGATCGTCCTTGACCCATCCTGACTATTGCGGCTCAACCGTCGGCAATAGCAGCAACAAAGTATTCAGAACAGGGACTATTGCACCCTGTCCCGACTCCAGCCCTCCACCAGAGAATCTTCGACCACCACGAATGGTTCCCTGCAGCTCGTAGGGGCTATAATTTCAATGATCAGTCGGTCCTAGAAATTCCATTTATGTACTTTCATGGAAGGTGACAAGCAAATAAATTTGGAATGTCGGAATAAACTGTTTTACGTCGCATTCTAGTAAATTCAATCTCAAACTATTGCAGTTTTGAGTTTCACTGCCAATTTTCATGTACAATATTTAGTTGGGCTTGAAGAACTTGAGCTTAAGACCACTATTCACCATACTCCAGACACCGCCAGCAGAGAGAGCCAAGCTGAAAGCTATTCCTAGGATGCCCAAGCTCCAATTTAGGTACCAACTGAAGCTAAACTTCTGCGGCTTCTTGATAAGAACCCACATAAAACAAGGATAGGCAAAGGTGACAGGAAGAGTGAGGCCACCCAACAGTCCAGCAATGCTGGAGAGAAATGGAAGTGCCACACCAATGAAGAACGAGATGAATCCATAGAAGACTCGGAAACCAGATCGAACCCAGATGGAGCAGGGACGGTTTGTACGGCTCGTGTACCCCGCTTCAAAGCTGTCAAACACTGGCATGGAGTATATCTGGAAGCTGCTGAGGCAATTAAACACAACCAAGAGAAAAGCTGTTGCTAAAAGCCCCCTCGGAATGTCGTGGCTGTGAAATGCGTAGAGTGCGTTCAGCATCCCTCCAGCAGGCATCTAACCAAGGAAGTTTTAACAAATTAGAACATCATATTATGTAGACATAAAAAATTCACACTTATGCTTATATATGCACATTCTGCTGTACTAGCATAAAAAGATAATACTGCCAAAGAAAATATGGTAAGGAACAGGTGTGATTAGCGTACTGACAAGATTTCCATACGCCCAGAAACCTCCGATAGCTATCGGGAACAAGCACATGGCAATCAGAAGATATGCAACCTTGGCTCCTCTCCACATTGGCACATGAGCAGGATGCTTAAAGGTCGATGGCATTGTTGCCTGCAAACTCACATAAAAAAATAACTAAAACGGAAGGATGAAATAGAACCGACTAACATCAGACACAAGAAGACTTTTCTCAGTTAAATAGAATACTTAATGAGGGTCCAAAGTTTGTACCTGAATTTCTAATGCTAGATTGTGCCCTCTGAACGCAAATGCAATTATGCCAAGTGCATTCAATATAGAGAAAATTGAAGCTGAAAAAGAAGGGGAGTTGAGGGGCTCATAAGATATAGAAGGGGGCCTTTGTTGGCTGACAGAGAGAACCCAGGCCATGGTTGCATAAGTTATGGCTGTTATCGCACCAATTAGAGAGAGACCAGCAATTGAATTCAGGTTAGGGAGCTGAGAGAGTACAATGCACAAAGAGGTAAATACCAGATACCACTCCACAGTCGATAATGGGTTTGATTCACAAAGTGACCCACAGACAATTTGGAAAAAGAGCTTCATAGTTTCCCCTCCGATCAGAATCAATGCTGTTGCAGTCCCTGCAGATAGGTAAACTGTAGGAAACAAAGCCAACCAAACGCCTAGTCTTTCACCTGTAGAACAACATAGGATGTACATTATCAGTATTATTTTATACAAAGCATATGTTCACATCCATTAAGAACATGTACCAGTAGATCAGTATATGGAGCTTTTTGTGATGCCCAAGTTAGACCACTAATTACAATACATTGAAACCTCTTTTAGCTAGATTTTCTGTGAAGAGTTATTTTCACAGTTACCGCGTCCCCCAAACTACCCTAGGAAGCGTGTTTCGGATCCCACATCTCAAATGCAATTCATATAACCAAAGGTGGCGATTTTGGCGATTCATATCTTACACGATATCAATCATATGGTAATAGAAAGACAATGCATCATAATTGTCACAATGAAGCATACAGAAGCAAGTGTAAAGTGGGTGGTGTGCTTGCCGATTATGAATTCTTCCCAACCAGACAGATACTTGTATATTCATTACAACATAAACAACCTGCTCAGCGAATTGAAACCTCATTTAGCATACTGGTCAAGCCTACCTCCTTGTTCCATGGAAATAGCATACCTCGTACCTGTACCCATATCGCATATAAAGCAAACCACGACTAGGTATCTATGGGTTTTCTTTTGACTTTGTGTCAGTTTGTGAAGTGCTGTTGAGTGTCATATTTCAGCAAAACGCTATAGTCTAAAGGTCCATGGTTGTTTTAGCATGTTCTATGATTTATGTTCATACAGAACCTTTGGAACAAAAGTAAACTTAAAGAGAGAGGAAATATAGCTTATTCTTTTATAAATTTATTCGTTGTCACTCTTTGGTGGAATTCTCCTGATGAAAAGTTAAAAGACAATGCAAGTTTTCCACACTTTATTTATAATCCTTACAATTATATCTGTTGGGGGCGGGTTTCCTTCCTCTGTGGAGAAGGCCTGGGATTGTTGACGAGCTATCATTCCAAGGGAAGAAAGGCCCCTCAGTCGGAAGTGTCGACACAGCAAGGATTTCTGAATGGTCATAGAACCATGTGATCGGAGATCCGGAAGAACTTTGATTGGAATTCTCTGGTCTAGACAGAAAAGTTGGATTAGAAATCCACCTGAAATATGATCTGGACAGAGTCCATTCGGTAAGCAAATCTAGGCCATATTTGATCAAATTCGACAATGGAAATTTGTTCCAGACTTAGGTCTAGGAATTTGGGCTATATGACATCAATCCTAACCTGATTGAATGGTATTGGTGTTAGTATACAAGCTTTAACAACTCTAAGAGAGGGAGTGAGGCGGCTTGTGAGAGAGATCCAAGGTATATTAGGTGTAAATTGTTCGTGGAGATTCGCTTTGATGAAGTGATGGTTTCGACTTGGTCTTGTTCTCCGATAACCTTGTACTTGTTCACAATTGTATTCCCTAATTTTCTTTTTTGTGTAATTGTGTGATTCATTTGTCGAACCGGAGGGTAATAAATTAGACAGTAGTTTTCTCCCAATATGGGTTGTCACGTAAAAGTGCTTGTTAGCAATTGTTTCTGTGGTTTGTGATTGTGCTTAATGCGTTGGTTCATCGCTCCAGACAAATCCTTGTCAATCAGCAGTGAATGGATTTTCGAAAATTGCCAACAGATTGGTATCAGAGCCTAAGATGTTCGAAGAATTAAGAGGAAGATGGAGGCGAAACCAGTTTGAATGATAAACCTAGGTGGTACAAATTATCATGCATAGTGAAGCAAGATGAAAGATCTTCAATTGGTTAAGACGTTGCATCTATCAGAATTTATGAACAAGCATCCCAAGGAAAAATCCCAGGTTGGATTTCAAGCATGCACAAGTTTGTGGATATGTACGCTAGTTTGTAGATGACAATGTCTACAACCATATTTCAAACAAGACATATAAAAGGTCTTTATTGGATAATGCAACATCTTTATGGAGAAGCTGTCATTCTAATATACCAAGAAGACCTTCTTTTATACCAAGAATACCAACAGCAACAAATTGTTCCTGATTAAGAAGACGGGTCTACGATACAAGGATGACACTTTCATACTGGATCACATCAATAAGCTCAAGACATGGTGGATCGCTTGTCGACTATGGAAGTCAAGTTCGAAGACGAGATAAGAGGGAATATGGTTGTTGGTTCTTTTGGTCACTGCCAGACTCGTGGGAGACTTTACAAGTATCCTAGATCAGTAATTTGCTCCTAAGGCATTGTTAATCTAGTGTTCGCAAGGAATAGAATGTGGAATGAAAAGATGTGGAGGATATCTGAGAGCGCGTATTTATCGTATCATTTTCAGGCCCTGGTATCAGGGTGCCGATTGTTACCACCGGCAAGAGTGACCACATTAAGAAAATTGCCTCACGTGGAAGATAAAATGGGTAATAACAACAAAAGGAAGTCGGACACGAAGAACATTGCAGTCTTAGCGCCAACAAGTAGTGTCCAAATTATCATTGTAGGTAATGAGGTAAACCTCGTTTATCGGTATAGTTTTGCCAATGCCTTAACTGCATTCGTGTCTGAACAGTATCCACATGAGCGAGTCAAACATCGGGCGATCCAAGTTACGAACTCTTTCACGATCACCGAAATCAACAAACCAAAGATCCCCGAAGATCCTCCACGAAACGGCTATGAAGCACAACTCTTATGTTGCTACTATTGTCCTTGATGATCAATCGAAAATTTGATCGGATTTTCGAATCAGACAGGCTAGCCGGGGGCAGGGAAGGGAATTTCTAGCATATCTTCTTGCTCAGACTTTGCACGAAATATCACCGCGGGATGGAAAAAATTCGGAATAGAAGTTGGATTGAGGCGGAGGAAGTGCGATATGAAGAGTGGCTCGATTTCTGAGTGGTATATGCCATACCACAAAGTGATCGATGCGTCGGAACATTCACATGGACAACGATAGATTTTCCCGCAATGGATGGGGTAACGCCGAGACACGTTTGAGAAATTTGCAAGGCAGTGTGTGACTCAAGTATTCTTCGATGCATTATGTTCGAACGACCGAGAACAAATTCTCGAGTCGAATACAAGTTATATCAGAAGAGAATTCGGAACGTGTAAGACGGACAGTTGGCCGAGAATAGCGAAGGAAATCGATAGACGGTTAAGTGCGCACACGTGCACGAGGGATCGTTGCAAATCTAGGAGTAACAAGCGTAGGCCGTGGATTTGTAAATGCAAGCAAACTGCTAGCCGAGCAAAAGGACTCGTTTGGGAATGGAAGATTCGGAAATTGTTCGTGTCACATAAAACATCGAGAACTTGATCGTTGTTGTTTGTGACTCATGATCGCTAATTAGGTTACGCGACCGAGACATAGGCGGATGCGGATATTAGCGAGATGATGCAACGAGCGTAAGCAAGTTTCCTATAAAACATAGACGGATGTGGCGTATCGGAATGGATATAGTTGGAATGAACTTATCGAAAGGAATTGTGAGCAAGTCATCGGGACTGTACGGCACGAACGAAACACATAAAAATTAACATAGCGATGGTAAGGATCGAGAAACGGGAGCAAGGATCATAAGGGATAAAAATTTGAGGAAACTCGGCGGTACTTGACGTCGGGATGAATTACAGTATCGCTCAAACGAAATAGATTGTACAAAAAACTTAAGCAGGATATAGGATACAAAACGGAGTAATGTTTACGATTCAGAAAGTTGCGAGTAACGATACGAGAAGTATCGATCGACCAGCAGGGAATTTACTTGATGGAGTCAAGACAGAACGATAAAGTTAGCGGGATGAGCTAGCGGGGATAGCGATTCAATTGAGGATGGTTTCACCGAGTATAAAATATCTCGATATCGATCAAAGGGTATATAGACTCAAACAATAGACAGGTAGATGTTTCCTTGGTTAGCAGATACGTGGCATGTAGTGCATGCGCGTTCAGAATTTGAAACATACTATCAGATTTGGGTAGAATCCCCTAGAACTCGTCGGAATTTGATATCATCGTTCTTAGTAACTATCCATCGTTGATGATCCACAATTATCGAACGTAGCTTCGGGACAGATGACCCTAGAGACTTGACCGTCGAATCAAAGTAATCATTGGAGACCTATCAGATGACCCGATTGATGACGCATAAGAGATTGCCTCGAAGATAAATATTGAGTGGTACATGTTGTTGAAGATAACTCTAGGTGATCGAATATTAATTTCAGAATTCGATGGAATAGCCTTCAGCTGAATAAAACATAGCGGAATTTTGATGGTTGGTAATTTCGTACTCGATAGAGTGTAACCTTAGATGCGTCGGATGAAACGTTGGTGTCGGATAGAGTGATGCCTTTGAGCATCATCGATTTTATAGCAAGGACCGAAGGATGGGTAGCGTTGGTTATCGATTCGATCAATCCTAGCGATATATGTCGGGTGCGATAGCATATCGGAGTATTTTGAAAAACGAGATAGACAGGAATGGTCGATTTAACCCTTGCATCGGGAAGACTTAGTACGTTGTCCGGGTAAGTCGCCTAGCGGGGGTGAACCTAGACGTTGATATGGCAGTTCGGAAATGATGATCGCGAGAAATAGATGACGCGAGTGATAGTTTGATTTGAGGCAGACGGTTCTTGCATATGTTTGACTCAGTCCATATCAAACAAGACTTCAGAAATAGTTGGATAAGAGGTGGCTACTAATTGGAAGGAAGTGTGTTGCGAAAAACTCATTGCGATCGAATGCACAAAGGGCTTGACGCATCACATGCGTGGGAATATCGATGCGAAAGATTTGAAGAACGAGAAAGTGTTGCGGAGACTCGTTGCGATAGGATGCGCAACGACTTGATGCAATACGCGGATAGAATTTTCAGTACGGAACATATAAAGATGGTAGGCAGTTACAAATCGTGTTGTGCGCAGAGATTCATGGCAGAGGAAACCAGGTGCTCAGAAATAGTGCTTATGCGAATGAGTAACGGGAATAGACGCTAAGGTCAGTTCAGTCGGAGAGATGGAACAATTGGTATTTCAAAAACGAAGTCGCACCAGCAACTTGTCCGACTTCACTGTCACAAAGCTGGCTGAAATGCATATATTTCGGGGACGCCTAAAATATGTGTACGAATCCAAACTAAAAGTTATGCTGAACTCGAGTTGAGCTGTAGGAAAAAGATATGAAGTTAAGAAAATGTTTGCAAGCGTTGCACACGAAACAAAGTAAATTTGAGGCAGTGTATGAAGCAAAGGTTAAGTATTATCGAAAAGGAACGAGTATAGGCTTTGGTTCGAGGACGAACCTTGTTTTGAGTGGTATATTATGTAATGCCCTGCTCCGTACAGTGCATTACGCTGAGTCGAATTGAAACAAATATTTGGGTTGGTTGCATAACATAAGTCGAGATGGGAACGAGGCATTGAGTTGCTTGCATTACGATAAGACATTCGGGAACAAGTATTGATTCAGGTTTTGGTTTCATTCGCGGGCTTTTACGCGAGACTTTCTGAGGTTCGATTTATCGCCTCGATGCGGACAAATGCAACAGAGTCAAGTATCATGCAACAAAATCAGTGGGCTAGTTCAAAGCGAGACAGAGATAGCGGGACTTAAGAGATCGTACAAACTTCCTTGAATTCGCTCGAGTCAGATGATTGAGAAGCACGGCCTGCTCGCATGGTTATATCAGTTAAGTAAATTATGCTTCGCATCAGACAACGGAAATTGGGGATAGGCTCTATCGACTGAGGTGGAGCGATAGGTTTTGACAACTCGGCAGAACAGCTAAGCAGATGAGTATAAAGTGGGCGGACCCTGACCCTTCTCCTCTACTCCTTCATGCTTAATAAAATACATCAGTTACGTGCTAGCGATATTATAGATTCAACGAACGTGGTTCGAAGAAATACAAGTCGTAACATAAGTTGAATACTAAGATAGAACATTAAAACAAAGTATAAGGAGGCATGCATCAAGCGCACGAGTACCGAACGAGAATAATAAGAAAGCTTCTAAGTGAAGCAGGCAGTTGTGGTTCAGACCACGGAACTGTCAAGATAGGATACGAGATATCTCAAGTAATCGAAAAGGGGAATGGTGCCACACAACTATCGATCAAGGATAGGGCACCATGGAACACTGTATCGGAAAGCGGTACGGCAACTTAGTTGTTGGAACCTACGGGTCGTCCAACCGGACCATCGATCGGAAGAGTAACGGTGCCACGAGTATGGTAAAGTGGGACGAGCCGACGCGTTCCTCGCCATACTTACATTTCGATAGTCGGACGAGTAGACACGGACATCGTCGTACTTACAAAGTAAAGTGATGCTAGTATTGAGTGGGACGAGAAGACTCGTACCTCGTCGTACTTACATTCGAAACGTTGCATGGATAAATGGTCATGGGCTGCCAATGCACGGGTTAAGGTATTCCTCGAACGAAAGTCGCTGGAGTACCAGGACCGTTCGGCCTAGGAGGAATTTGAGAGTGCTCTCCAAGCACGGTATAGCGAAGCGTTCAGGCGGGTTGCTCCCGGGCGCTGAAACGACTGTCGTATATCAAGATAGCGTTCTTCGACACGGGGTATAGCAAGACTTCAAGTGGACTTGCTACCTAGAGTTATGATCTCGCATACTCAAGAAACATGCTTCGGCGCAGGACATATGGGGACATCATGTTAACTCGAACTGAGAGGATGCGTCCCAATATCATGGCATTGTGGGACCTTCAGCTGGACTCCCACTCCAAGCTGATAGAGTACACCGTTTAATGTAATGGATGCCCAACATGTCGCTCGTATCGTCAGTGACCTGCATATAGATAAGAGACGGTGGGCTATCAAACGTTTAAGCCAGGAGGATGAATGTCGCCTTGCGTCGAGCAAGAGTGCACATCGGCTATAGATTCATAATCGCTATTGAGCGAGGCGATTTAACGTGATTCATGCGTTTCATAAGCGATACAAGTATTGCTTGCCTAATTAACGATGCAATACGATTATAACATGCTTAGTGATTGAGGCGACCGAATACAACAAGTTACTTACCAATGCAATCAAGAATAACATGCTTGTCCGCTTAAGTGAATTCAATGTCTATATGCGAATATGCTTTCATAACTTCAAAATTTACATGCGAGCATGAGTTACTGCTTTCGAGGTGTGCCTTAACATGAACTGAAATTCATCTAAGTTCTAATAGAAAGATCACTATAAATCTGTATGTTTGCCATGATAACTTAGTGTCGGTTTAGGCGAGTGGGTTATTCTGCTCACCAGTACAAGTTGCGTACTGACCCACGTTTGTAGGCACCCTCTTTCAGCTACTCAGGAGCGAGGCCTTAGCTTGGATATACGAAGACATGATGTATGAAACGGTGAAATCCTTTGTAAACAAGATAGATCAATGAGTGTTGTAAGCCAACTTGGCTTATTAAATGAGGCTATTCAAGTCTTTGTAACCGCTGCAATTATCAATAAAGAGCTTCGCTTCGCATACTCTAAATGTTTCATATAACTATATAAATCTTCCGCTACGACTCGGTATTTTCTATAAAAAATAATATGTTTTATCTTCTTGCCTTGTGCATTGGGAAACCTAAGCACGCACGACATCACACCCGGGGGACGATTATCGACTTTACAGAGTCGGGACGTGACACAGTGGTATCAGAGCGCCCGGTTAACTTCCTTGGAAATCATTCATTTCATCACAAATTCAAAGTTGCTTCCGCGATCGAACGACTCTTGACTCTACTCGATGCTACACTGGATGTTCCATACAATGAGTCTATATAAACTTAAAATGTTGTGTTGTTGTTGCATGTATAGTCTTTACCGTTCGTAATACCCAGAAACACCGCGCGGCTTTGTGCATAGCGTGCGACAAGTCGATTCGAGCGATGTTTGTTGTATCAGTGTAGCAAGTCGATCTCTCGAACGATATCATATATGTGGTTACATCGAAATGATAACAAACGGGTTGAACGGTGTAACATGGAATATCGGGAAGAAAATGTTGCACGAGATGCAATGGACGGAATCAACAAAAATAGTAAGTGATGGCGTATGTTGGCTGGATTTTGTGTCAGACTTTTGAGTAGGCGAACGTCAGGTTCGTAGTCGGTAATATCACTGCGGAATGGAAAAAAATCGGAATAGAAATTGGATCCCGGCAGAGGAAATGCGATACGAAGAGTGGCTCAATTTCTGAGTGGTATATGCCATACCACAAAGTGATCGATGCGTCGGAACATTCGCATGGACAGCGATAGATTTTTCCGCAACGGATGAGGTGACGTCGAGACTCATTTGGAAAATTTGCAGGGGAGTGTGTGACTCAAGTATTCTTCGATGCATTATGTTCGAACGACCGAGAACGGACTCTCGAGTCGAACAAATGTTATATTGGAAGAGAATTCGAAAAGTTTAAGACGAACATTTGGCCGAGAATAGCGAAGGAAATCGATAGGCGGCTAGGTGCGCACACGTGCGCGAGGGATCGTTGCAAATCCAGGAGTAACAAGCGTAGTCCGTGGATTTGTAAATGCATGAAAACTGTTGGCCGAGCAAAGAGACTCGTTGGGGAATGGAAGATTCGAAAATTGTTCGTGTCACATAAAACATCGAGAACTTAATCATTGTTGCTTGTGACTCATGATCGCTAACTAGGTTACGCGATCGAGACAGATGGATGCGGATATTAGCGAGATGGTGCAACGAGCGTAAGCAAGTTTCCGGACGGTGGTTGGCCGTACGGAGGGAAGGGTGGATCACCGACGGTGGTTGGCCAAGATCCGGACGCGGGAAAAGGCTCGGATTCAAGGCGAATCGGAGGGACCGCAGTGGAGTTCGTCGGAGTCGGTCCGACGAACAGGGAGAGGAGTGTCGTGTCCTTTAGATCTGGTGACTCCGTCGAAGGTGGATGGTCGGGAACCGGTCGGTGAAAACTCTCGACGGCACCAAAAATTGTGTCAGACACCAAGAATATGCAGTCGAAATGTCAAACACGAAATTGTGTCAAACACTAAAAATATAGTCAAAATTATTTTATAAATTTTTGTACCAAGCAGAATTTTTAATTTTTATTTCATAAAACCATTTTTCAGATGAAGGTAACCAAACGCAAACTCAGAAACTGTATATCCAGAAAACAACTTTATAACATCTTCTCTAAAAATTGTTTTCAGAACAAAATTTCAGAAAACATATCCAAACGAATCCTACACCTCTCCCTTCTCCATCTCCTCCATCTCCCCTATCTCCTCCCAAATCATAAAATTCTTCATTCTAACTTCTTAAGGATCAAGGTACAAAACATCTTCTCAATCTTCTTCCTCTATCTTCTCCATCTCTAATTTTAGGGTTTGTTTTTTTTCATTTTATTTTCTTAAATTTCCAATCCTTGTTAAATTCCAAAATATCATAGTCTAGTAACATACAATAGGTTTATGATTAAATGTGGGCCAATTTTCGGACTTTCGAACCAATTTTAGGAATTCGAAGTAGAGGAATTCATCACAGACGCGACTGGATCGAACCAGGACGGTAGAAAATATCTACAGTCCTATTTATTTTCAGGAATGTAGAAACAGTCCTTAATACTACAAAGACTGTAGACTACAGTCATGAGTTTATGAATGGTGTATGAAACATTTCTTTAATCTCTTATTTTGGTGGAACTTGCGGTGAAGCTAATTGGTCTGGAGTTATAGATACAGTAGATTCAAAGGACGCCAGGAAGCTTAGAACATGCTACTTCATTTCATCTGATGCTTCGAAAGGTCTTTTTCCTAGAGATTAATCATGTGTTAGTTCATGTTAGTCTTCACTTTCTCATATACTCCAAAGTGCAAGGTAATTTCTTCTGCAGTGACGATGATTACCTTATACTTTGGAGTAGGTGGTAAAGTGCTGACAAGTATTCTGCAAGCGTCCTGTTGGTATATGCAGTGTCGATCATCATACTTCTTGCGTCCTGTTGATATGATATGTTGGGTGTCATATTTAAGTATAGTATAAGCACATGGGAATATCCTGAGGACATATTTGGGATGCCAGAATATGTCACAGGATATTCCATTATGAGATTATTGTCATAATGATTGAGATCATTGTATTAATGACTGTAAGGCTATATAATGCCAATGAGACAATCAATAAAATAATCAACTAATTTCAACATGGTATCAGAGCCAAGTTTCCACAAACCCTAGCCGTCACCAAGCTTCCACAAACCCACAGGAGGATTTCCTAGATCTCCTCCACCGAACTCTTCTATGCCCCCCTCCCTTCTTCCCTTCTCCGCCCTTCGTAGGCCGCCCTTCGCAGGCCGCCCTTCGCTGTTGCTGCCCCGTCCCGCTACTGCTGCTGCGACGGCGGCTGTGACATGCGTGCTGCCACCTCCGCACCAGCACGAGACAGCGCCTAATAGGGATGCCTAAATCTGAAAAAAAGGGGGACATGTTCGGATCTGGGAGCGGACGACGAGGACGAGCGTGAGTCGTGGAGCGGACGTGACGTGATTGGATAGACGCATCGATGGAGGAGATCATCAAGAAGCTAGATTCTGCAGAGGTGACGACGTTGATGAAGTTGTTGACGATGTCGGCTGGTGAGAACACGACACGAACGTCGCCGGAGTTGAAGCTTCCCTCCATCGATCTAAAATTAGATGGACCAGCCACCTATCTGAGTTGGTCACGGCGGATGAGAAGAACCCTCGCAGGAAAAAACATGGAGGGGTTCCTGACGGGCGAGACGACAGAGCCGGACGAGGGCTCGACAGGACGCGATGAGTGGAAGTCCACCCATATGGTGATCTACATCTGGCTTCTCAACTCCTTAATCCAGTCTATTGCCGCCACAGTAGACGGTATTGCGATGGTGAAAGATGTGTGGGAGAAGTTGAAAAGGACCTATGATGGTGTTAGGAACAACTTACGGGTCTTCCAAATAAATGGGGAGATTGATGACACCGTACAGGGAGAGAAGACGGTACAGGAGTATGCCACGGAGTTGGAGCGTCTGTGGTTGGATTATGATCACTCCTCAGATCGGACGAGCTGCGGGGACCTTAAGTGTAAGGAGAGACAGGTGTGTCTGCAGGAGAGGACGATGAAGTTTCTCAAAGGGCTGACTGCAGCTTTCGCACAGAGGACGGCTCTACTTCTAGCCCAACCAAAGATCCCTAGCCTTGAGGAGGCTATCTCAGCCATGATCCAGGAGGAGACACGCATCAGGCTGCAAGCCGGGACAGGTGGTCCCCCCGAAGCAAAGTCAGCACTAGCGATCACCAGCTCAGGTAACACAGGATCTAAGGGAGAGCCCTGGCAGCATAACCGACAGTGCTACAACTGTGGGGAGATGGATCATCATCGGTATGCTTGTACCAAACCACCTAGGGAGAGAGATTCAGGTGGTGGACGAGGACCGTTCGGCGGACGAGGATATAATGGAGGACGTGGTCGTGGTCGAGGGGGTAGACGAGGCGGCCGAGGAGGTTATCAGACGAACCTCCTGATATCAGAAGGGAACGGAGAAGCTGATGGCACATTTACTGTGGAGGACCAGGCACTGGGAGACATGAGGAGTAGAACAGAGGAGGCGTCCACCTCATTCTTTGTTAGGGACAACGTTGCCATGTATGCCCATCTATCAGAAGGTACTGACGAATCACTTGCCCTTGCGTCTATCTCTTCCCTTAAATCATCAGACTGGATTATCGACTCGGGAGCATCTCAGCATGTAACGGGGAATGCTAGTGAGTTTTCTTCCTACACTCACCTAGCATCAGCAGACATCATTCAGACAGCTGATGGCACTTTCCAGCCAGTGGTCCGTAAGGGTACTGTTAATTGTACAGGTTCAGTAAGATTATCCAATGTTTTACATGCTCCATCCTTTCCAGTCAGTCTCTTGTCCATTAGTTCTATAATCCTCCAACTTAAATGCATTGTTTCTTTTGATATTCCTAAGGTGACCTTCCAGGAGAAAGGGACAGGACGAAGACTTGGGACTGGCACTTGGCATGAGGGACTGTGGTACCTAGATCGAGAAGGACTGGACTCAGCATTGGTATCTATGGCAGAGAAGGCTGGCATGGAAGGGCTGCAGCAGAGGACTGAGGATACCTTGATACTCCATCATCGGAGGATGGAACATTCTTTCTTTGATACCCTAAGTAAGTTGTATCCAAAGATTTATGCAAAAACAAATAAAGAGAAATTAGTATGTGATGCGTGCGAATTAGGAAAACTTACTATGAGCTCATATGTTGGCACGGGTCATAGGAGCACTTTTGCTTTTGAGGTAGTACATTCTGATGTCTCGGGTACATGTGCTACTAACACTATGAATGGTTATAAGTACTTTGTTTCTTTTATTGAGTGCCTCTCGTGTTACCTGGTTATATTTGATGAAAAATAAGAATGATGTACCTGCTTGTTTTCGGGATTTCCATAAGCATTTCCAGACTCAGTACAAAGCAGTTGTGAAGGTACTGAGGTCTAACAATGGAACGGAGTATACCAACAGGACGCTTGTAGAATACTTGTCAGCACACGGAATATAGCATCAGACCACCTGTGCATACACGCCAGCACAAAATGGAATTGCAGAAAGGAAAAACAGACACCTTCTGGAGGTCGCAAGAAGTATGATGATCAACATGAATGTCCCACAATGTCCCACAGAGTCTGTGGGGGCATGCAGTGTTGACAGCAGCTCAACTCATCAACAGGATGCCCTCGAAGGTCCTCGGATGGAAGTTCCCATGTGAGGTATTGCAAGGCAATAATAGTAGGATACTCCCACTGAAGGTGTTTGGGTGTGTGTATTTTGTGAAGGACAACAGGCCATCTGTTGGGAAACTTGAACCTAGAGCGGTCAAATGCATCTTCGTAGGCTACTCGGCGACCCAGAAGGGGTATGTGTGCTGGAGCGCTACAAAGCTCGACTAGTAGCCAAAGGATACAGTCAGACGTACGGCATCGACTATGACGAGATCTTTGCACCAGTTGCAAAGATGAGCACTGTCAGGACTCTGATTTCTCTGGCAGCGAATGGTGGATGGAAGCTACACCAACTGGATGTGAAGAATGCGTTTCTTCATGGAGATCTAGTGAAGGAGATGTACATGGAGATACCACCAGGATTTGGCACCAATCAGACAGTAGACAAGGTCTGCAGGTTGAAGAAGTCCCCCCATGGACTGAAGCAGTCTCCTCGAGCGTCGTTTGACAGATTCAGAAGGACGATGATAGGGATGGGATATCAGCAGATCAATGCTGATCATACTGTGTTCTTCCGTCGGAGTGGAGGCCACATCACCATGCTTGCGGTGTATTTGGACGATATGATTATCACAGGAGATGATGAGCAGGAGATCGCCCAACTCAAAGGAAAGCTTGGCAAGGAATTCGAGGTGAAGGATCTCGGCCTTCTTCGGTACTTCCTTGGGATTGAGATTGCTAGAGAAGCAGAGGGGATTGTTCTCTCTCAAAGGAAGTATGCACTAGACCTTCTCACAGAAACTGGGATGTTATGGTGCAAACCTGCAGCGACACCAATAGATCAGAGGTTCAAGATTGATGCTGAGGCTAGAGAACCAGTTGATCGGGACAGATACCAGAGACTGGTTGGCAAGTTGATCTATTTGAGCCACACATGTCCTGATATCTGCTTTGCAGTAAGTGTGGTGAGCCGCTACATGCATGACCCACGGAAGGGTCATATGGATGCAGTGTACCAGATTCTGAGGTACTTGAAAGGTGCTCCCGGGAAGGAACTAATATTCAGGAAGAACAATCACGTGAGCATCGAGGGCTACTATGATTCTGACTGGGCTAGTTGTGCTAATGACAGGAGGTCTACCTCGGGATATTGCATATTTGTAGGAGGTAACTTGGTCTCCTGGAGGAGTAAGAAGCAGTCTGTGGTGGCCAGATCGACAGCTGAAGCAGAGTACAGAGCTATGGCCTTGGGAGTTGCAGAGCTGCTATGGTTGAAGAATATGCTGGTGAAGCTGAAGCTGGATCAAGGAGCCAAGATGAAGCTGTGGTGTGACAATCAGTCAGCTATTAGTATCGCCAACAATCCAGTACAGCATGACAGGACCAAACACATCGAGATTGATAGATTCTTCATCAAAGAGAAGCTGGATAGTGGATTACTGGAGCTTGGCCATGTTCCAACCAGGGATCAAGTAGCAGATGGACTAACCAAGGGACTCGCCTCAGTGAGCATGATTAGAGGATGTGAGAAGATGGGCTTAGTGAATATCTTTCACCCATCTTGAGGGGGAGTGTTGATATGGTATGTTGGGTGTCATATTTAAGTATAGTATAAGCACATGGGAATATCCTGAGGACATATTTGGGATGCCAGAATATGTCACAGGATATTCCATTATGAGATTATTGTCATAATGATTGAGATTATTGTATTAATGACTGTAAGGCTATATAATGCCAATGAGACAATCAATAAAATAATCAACTAATTTCAACACTCCTGCAGAAGATGATTTTTTTTGTAAAAAAAAACTTTTGTACTTTGATGGGTGTTTTATGGTTGTAATATGCTAAAATCCGAAAACAAGTTGGTTGTAATATAATAAAATTGTAAAATTGTTCGATCTAATGTAAAGTTGAGAAGGATGTTTGATCTAACTTTGATGGGTGTTTAATTTTCTGTTACTTGATGTTTGTTGTGTGATCGGTGTTTACTCTAAATTTTGACAGTCGTATGTTTCCAGGGTGATCGATGCTTACTCTAAATTTTGACTCTAAATTTTGGCAGTCCTGAAAATAGCTTGGAATGTCAAAAATTTTGACAATCCTATGTTTCCAGCACTTTATTATAAGGACTGTCAAAATTTTTGCTAGTCCTGACTGTATTCAGGACTGTCAAATATTTTGAGAGTCCTCTGATACTGAAACAGTTTGTCTGCATTTCGAAACTCAAAATCTTCATAGCACCAAGATATTCAAAAGTAAACCATATCATTGAGTCAAAAATAACAAAAAGTTATATTTTATTTCTTAATATTGCAATATTCCATTCTTTTTTTTCTTCGTAATACATTATGTATTTGCCACAATGATACAAAAGTGCAAAAGACAGTCAACATGTAGTTTTCTTCATATCAGTTGATTACAATATCAAAGTAGTCATGAGACATGTCTCTGGGCTCCTCCATATTCAATAACTTCTTGTAGGGAATTTATTGCTGCCGTGTAAGGTGTTGTCCAGAAGATTGCTTCCTCTGGTACATGTTTAAACCAAATCGTAGCAGGTGGAGGAACTCGGGTCCATGTTTAAACCAAATCATAGACATGTGGAGGAATAGGAAACTGACCGATCAACCTCGGGAAACTACCAAAATATGATGTTTTAGCGACGTTTTTAGCGACGTCATAAAACGTTACTAATGTTAAAGATTTTAGCGACTACAAAAAATAAATGTTGCTATACGTTGATGTTGGCGACGCATAGCGACGAGTAGCAACTGTACTTGGATTTTTTTAAAGAATAGTCGTTATACGCTTCTTTAACGTTGCTAAACGCTAGTTTTTTTTATTTAGCGTTGTTTAACGACGTTTTTACTGACGTTGCTTATTTTTTAATTAGCTACAGTTATAAATGTAGCAAGACGTTGCAAATATTTTTAATTAGCGACGTTCAGCGACGTTCAATTTAGATGTCGCTAAAAAGTTAATATAGGATTTTTAGTTTTTTATTTCCCCCCATTCTCTCGATCTCCCCCTCCCAAATACTCTTCTGCACTCCTCGCCCCCCCCCCCCCTCCACCCTACCCCCGGCGACCCCGACCCCTCTCAACTCCGACTACCCCCCTCGGCCCCCTGCCCCGGCGACCCCGACCACTCTAGACTCCGGCAACCCCCAACGGCCCACTACCCCGGCTCCCCTTGGCCTCGAGGACCCCCTAGGCCCCCTGCCCCAGCGTCCCTATGCCTCAGAGGGTCAGGTAACCCTAACCCTATCTCCCTACCCCATCTCCCTCTTGCTGACACGACACTGACACTGACACGACACATATACATACACACTGACACGACACGACACGGACACACAAACACAGACACGACATTGACACAAACATTGACACGAAACTAGGGTTAGGGTTTGTATAAAGGACACAAACACAGACACGACACAGACACACAACAGACACGACACGGTTAAGGCATATATAAGGGTCCCGTTTAATTTTAAAATATGACATGTTCCGCTTCAACCCATTCCAATCCGTCCAGTTTAAATTTCTAGTGTTTACATAGATTTACATAAAATACAGATCCACATTTGTGAAGTATATAAATAAATAAGTAAAATGAAGTTATATATCTCTAAGTTGTATATGTAATGTGCAAATTGTTCGAAGGTAGAGCTTTCAGCTAAAAGTTGAGATAATGTTGATAATCATGCGACTACAATTTATCTTTTAGCATTTGCATCAAAGGTCAAATAGAGTTGGTTTGGAATATAACACTTATTTAGCGACTGTAGGAGATATATATGAAATTTGTGGGGTTGTGAAGAGGTAGTAGATATATATGAAATATGAGTATCAGGGGTCTTGGTATCAGAGTACTGAGAGTTTTAGTGTGTGCCCCCGTATATAGGTTGTGTGTGAGTAAATTGGTAGGGTTGTGAAATAGAAAATAGTGTCTGTATAGATGAATGTAGGAAGTGTGTTATAGCGACTATATATATATATATATATATATATATATATATATATAACACTTGTAGCTACATGTATAGGACTAGCTATATAAGTTAAGTGGTAAATAATTTCACATAGATAATACTCATTATAAAAGTAAATTAACTAGGTTTATGTTACAAGCTAGATAATATAAGTTAAGTGGTAAATAGTTTCACATAGATAATACTTATTATAAAAGTAGAATAACTAAAAAGGCTTGTCGCCACCTCCGAAGTCAAGTGTACATGTGAACCATTCTATGGGAATAAATTTTACTTTTGTAAACCTTTTGAGGTTATTAGAGTTCTACCAGAAATCTAGTAGACTTTTGGAAATCTAGTCTAACTCTAATAGCCTCAAAAGGCTTGCAGAAGTAAAAAAAAAATTCAGAGAATGGCTCACATTTAATATGTGACGTCACACAAATCATTTATTAGTGTTCACATGTGTATCCATCTTTGCATCCATTTGGATAATATACATGAACGATGTCTATTAATCTTTGCAGAAGTATCTAGAAATGTATCTGAATTACTACATGTGTCATTGTTCGTGGATGTACAACCGTCATCTTGATGACATTTGCGGTGTGCGGGATGAATTCATACAGGGGGTGGAACAATTCCTGCAGTTCGCCAAGGCATTCCCTCAATACATGGACGAACCAAAATTAAGTATCCGTGTGTGAGATATCGCAACTTGAAATATCACTCAGAAGTGGATGTGACATATCATTTGTACTCGAGGGGTTTCATGTCGAATTACTATCAGTGGACCTCACACGAAGAACTTGTCTTTAGCATCGGAGCCGGAGCCTTATGTGGAGTCGTATATGGATGTCCACGACCACGCTGACTACGACGACGGGTGCGTGAACATGATTTTTGACGCTGCCGGATCTAGTTTCAATCCGGATAATCATGATGCAGCTGAGGAAGCACCGAATGCCGATGGTGCAAAATTCATGGAGTTACTGGAGAATGCAATGACTCCATTATATTCTGGTTGTGAGGATCATTCACCGTTGGAGGTGGATACAAAATTGTTGAGCATCAAATCCGATTTTAACATGTCGCAAGAATGCTACAACCGACTGATGGAGTTGATTATAGAGATCTTGTCGGAGGGTGCTAAGTTGCCTAAAGACTTCTACCGATCTAAGAGGATGCTGAGATCGCTCAGGATAGGATACGAGAAAATTGATACATGTCGCAACGGGTGCATGTTGTACTACAAAGACGACAAGGATAAAGACACATGCAGATTATGTGGTGTTAATCGCTACAAGGCCACTGGTAGAGGAAGGTCTGTCGGTGCAAGGAAGCCTACCGATTCGATGCACTACTTGTCTTTGATGACGCGGTGGCAGAGGTTGTTTATGGTGAAGGAGACTGCAGAAAACATGAGTTGGCACAGGCAGAAACAGATTGAAAGAGTATTGGATCATCCGATGGAGAAGCATGAAAGCACTTTGATCGAGAGTATTTAGATTTTGCTTCGGATCCGCGTAATGTCAGATTGGGACTTTCCTCCGACGATTTTATCTCATTCGGACTTTCGGGCTCCCAGTATTCGTGTTGGCCTGTGATCGTCACTCCGTACAATCTACCGCCTTGGATGTGCATAAGACTCTATATATGTTCCTAACCATTATTATCCCGGGTCCGAACAATCCGAATAGGAACATCGATGTATATTTACAACCGTTGATGGATGTGTTGAATCAGAATGGGATAAAATCGTCACTCCATACAATCTACCGTCGTTGATGTATATTTACAGTCGTTGATGGATGTGTTGAATCAGTTGTTGGAAGTAGGTGCAAACACGTACGATATTTCTAGAAAGCAGAATTTTCAGATGAGGGCATTACTTATGTGGACCATCAACGACTTTTCGGCCTATGAAATATTATCGGGATGGAGCACTCATGGTCGTCTCTCATGTCCGTATTGCATGGACCGCACTAAGGCTCTCCGTTTGAAACATTGAGACAAACCGTCCTTCTTTGATTGTCATCGACAATTCCTGCCGAAGGATCATCTGTACCGGAGGAACAATAATGTTTTTCGTGCCGGCATTGTGGATAAGGCCAATCCACCGCCAAGATGGTCCGGATACACGATATGGGAAAAGATAAAAGATTTACCAAGTACTATCGAAGAGCCTGCTAAGGGTTACAAGTGTGACGGATTTGGTCGCACTCATAACTGGACGAAGAAGAGTATATTTTGGGATCTTCCATATTGGAGCACCAATCTGATCAGACATAACCTTGATGTCATGCATATCGAGAAGAATATGTTTGACAACATAATTAATACTGTAATGGACGTAAAGGGAAAGACGAAACACAATCTGAATGCCAGGTTGGACTTGGAAGAAATATGTAGATGTCTTGCGTTGCATTTAATAGAGGAGGGGAATGGAAAGTTAAAGCAGCCTAAGGCAATTTTCTCACTGGAGAAGGAAAATAAAGGGAGACTTTGTAGGTGGATTCAGGGCCTAAAATTTTCAGACGGGTACGTGTCGAACTTGAGAAGATGCGTCGACCTCAAGGAGAACAAACTGACAGGTATGAAGAGCCACGATTGTCACGTATTCATGGAGGTTAATTATGATTGCATTTCGAGAATTCTTACTGCAGATCATTTGGGATCTATTGTCAGAGCTCAGCATATTCCTCAGAGATCTTTGTTCTATTAAGTTGCTCGTCGATCGTCTAGAAAAGCAAAAGAAGGACATTGCGGTAACACTGTGCAAGTTCGAGAAGGTGTTTCCTCCTGGATTCTTTGACTCCATAGAGCACTTGCCAATTCATCTTTCCGCACGTATTGGTAGGCCTGTCAGTTATCGGTGGATGTACCCGTTCGAGCGGCATCTGAATCACCTAAAGAGAAAGGTAAAAACAAGGCACGGGTTGAGGGTTCTATTTGTAAAGCTTATATTCTCGAGGAGATTACAAACTTTTGCTCGACGTATTTCAAATCTCATGTTGCTACTAATAGAACAAGAGCTCCGAGAAATGGCGACAGATATCAGGAATCTAATAATGCAATACTGAAAGTATTCAATGCATCCGGAAAGCCTTCGGAGAAAATAAAGAAGAGATATTTGAATGACGATAAGCTATGGGCTGCTCAGTTGTATATATTACTCAATTGCGCCGAGGATGAAGTGGAGAAGCTAGAGGGGTAAGACGTCCACGTTTACGTCATCTCAATGTAATAGTATAAAGCTAATATTATGCTACTAATAGGCGGTTGATTTGTTGTTTTTCAGCACATATAATAATGAGCTGAGGTCGGTTAGGCCCTATATAACAAACGAAGAAGTAGAACAAAAAATGAGACGTTATTTTCCTTCTTGGTTGAGCGCATATGTAAGGAACTAGGTAATTACTTTTTCTGTATGTACTTGCACAAAAAATAACTTACTATCGCTTATTTGGTATTTAGGTCGAATGACTAATAACACCCGAGACTGAATCTATTATAACTCTAGCCAAGGGACCAATTACTGCCGTCAAAATATGGCAAAGTTATTATGTGAATGGGTTTAGGTTCAAGTCAACAAATGCTCCGATCAGAGAGGTTCCTGGATCTTGATTCCACGAAAAATAGTTGTTTGTGTATCAAATCTTCGAACAACAAAGACGTCGATCCAGGCAATAATTTCTTTGGCATCTTACCAGAGATTGTGGAGTTGACATATAATTATGGCACAGAACCTGCTAAGATCGTGTTATTCAAGTGTGAATGGTTCGATCCGATTCAAGATCAAGTTTGAAAAATTTACAAGCATGGTCTTGTGGATATAAACTACAAGCGTATATATCAAGGTTACGGACCATCTGTCCTATCAAGTCAGGCTCAGCTCATGTATTTCACAACTTATTCTACACGGAGAACAGCGAGGTCGGACTGGTGGGCAGCATGCAAGACTAAAGCTAGAAATACCTTTGACGTTGACGAAATAGCTTATCAGGAGGACGAGCTACCTCTTGTAACAAATATTGTAGATGTGGACTCAACGGAAGTTATTCATTACACGACTAATAATGTAGAAGGGGTAGAATTATCAGAAGAGGAAGACGAACACGAAGACGAAATAAATGAAAGTAAAGATGAGGAAGAGGAAGAGGAGGACGAGGAAGACGAACAAGATAAATTTTCTGAAGATAATTGAAAATAAAATAAATCCATTTGGACTTTTGACATGTATTACATTGACTGTAGAATGTACTATCAATTTAAACTTATGACACTACTAGTTATTTACTGTACAATTCAATTAATACTGTGAGATATGTATAACATTTTGACTGTAGAATGTACTATATATCTGTTTATTTGTTCTATCATCATATGTTATCAGGTATAACAGGACGACGAGGAGCGTTCGGCAGGTCCCGAGGTAGACGGAGTGCTCCTCCGGTACTACCTACTGGTTCTGGATCCTCGTCGCCAAGTACTCCAGTATATCGACCAGCCACATCTCCGATTGCGACGACGTTACGTGGCAGCACTCCTGGGAGGCTTGAGACTACTCCCTCTTCCAGTTTTCCTCCTTCTGACGGAACCATGAAGACAGATGAGCAGATGGCGGAGGTTGAGCCGACGTCTCCGTATCATCGAGATCCTCCATGCACACCTCCGGACGAGACGAGGACGGAGATTTGGGTCGACAGTACAAAGTAAATCAATTAGTTGGTTTATCATCATATATATCGTGTATTTCTTTATTCATCATATATTCACTTTTTCATGAATATAATTATCTCTGTATAGATATTGTCCCTCGTCGGTACAGAGACGCCTGGGCTACTTTCTGAGGTACAACTATGGTGGCCCTTGGATCAACTACTCTGAAGCTCCGGACGAGAAAAAGACGTGCTGGTTTGCGCAATTCAAGGTAAAAGTATATTTAGTAAGTATACAACTTATTAAATTACTTCTAGTAGCAAACGTATTTCTATCCACCGTACCGGGCCGAGTTGATCGAGCAGATGTTTCCTGTCGTCGCCGCCAAGCTGATCCGTAATGCTATGGATGACCAGAAGGCCCGTGATCGCGAAGGAAAATCGATCCAAGGTTAGATCACGCCTGAGCAGTGGACTGCAATGAGGGCTAGATTCGACGATCCAAGGTACAAGAAAAGGTCTTCGACGATCCAAGGTACAAGGAAAGGTCTGAGAAGGCCAAGTCGTATAGGGAGAAGGTAGCAAAGTGGTGTGGTAGCTCGATTCCGATGACGGAACATTTCCGTCGTTTGATATTTTTTATTTCAGATATATTATTTTAATGTAAGTACAATAAAATGGTAGTAGGATAAAATATTTAATTTTAGTACTAAATAATATATTTTTAACAGGTACAGAGGGGTGAGAATGCCAACATGGTGACCGTTTTACTGGCCACCCATCGGAAGGGCGGGAAGCTTATTGATGAGAGGGCCTCGTAGACCTATGTAAGTATTACATTACTGTGTTAATTTTAATATAACATAGAAAATATGCAAATAAATATCCATGTAGTTAGTAATAAGTACCTTAAACATTAGCAATTAGGCCGAGTATCTTAGGCTCCGTAAGCGGACAACTACTAATACACCTATAGCGGGAGAGGCTGGTACTTTCTCGCAGCCCTCTCCAGCTCCGTCGGCAGACGAGCTGTGGATGACCGCCGCTAGTGGCCTCCAGAGGGGTACGTACTACGGTACGGAATTCTATGACGCCCTTGTTGCGAAGCAGTCCTATAGGGCCTCCTCTGCAAGTATGCATTACCTACAGCCCTCGTAGGCGTCTGTCCGAGTCTGGGAGACCGTTGACCGTCAGATTGCGTCTCTCCGTGACGAGTTGCTGCGAAGGATGGAGGAGAAGCCATTGTCTCAGCCGCAGACGGACGATGTGACGCTCATTGCACGATTTGATACGCTCGAGCGCAGCATCATGGAGCTCAGGGATATGATCGAGAGGACGGAGCATGTTGTGTACTGATCTTAGAGCGTCGACATAGCGCAACATGACGAAGCTGCAGGCATCACAGTTGTCCATGGGCGAGAGGTTGACGATGATATAAGATTCAATGGCTGATAGCAGTACGAGACTGTTATCTACCATGGATTCATACAACCATCGACTAGCAGCGTTGGAGCAGATACGTCCTCCTGGTGCGCCTTCGACACCGACTCCACCGACGTCACTGCCTTCTTCATCGACATTGGTGTCGATTTCACGGGAGCAGTATGAGTTGTTCTTATCCCTGGTGCGTGCCGGTGCTCATCCTCCTCCAGATCTATAGTAGTCCTAGTTAGGACAGTTTACTGGTTTGTGTTTTGACCAATGATATTGGATCATTTATGAATATTATACATTTATTGAGGCTTTCAGACTTTATTTCTTGCACTCAGTTGTGTGAATATTTATTGCATTTTTTACGACATAATTTTCTTGAAACTCGGTTTGTAACTCCAATGTGTCGTTTTCTTCAAATTTTACTATCATTCATATTAAATGTATGTGACTTTACCGGTGTTGAGTGTTTTACCAAAGGGGTCGGCGAACCCAGGAAATTCAACGGAGGGTTGCTCCGGGTATATTTATATAAATTGTGAATTCATAAACTGCAAGAAGATTGGTTTGGAAACCATTTTATATTCTGTTTTTTTACTGAAAATTTACCGACGTTTAGCGACTATTAACGACGTTTAGCGACGTTTATATACATCGCTAATTATGTCACTAAACGTCGCTAAATTGTGTCGCTAATTATGTTGCATAATGTTGCTAATTATGTCGCTAAACGTCGCTAAATTGATGACATTGCAGTATTTACCAGGTCAGCAAAACTTCGCTAAATGTGTTGTAAAACGTCGCTAAATAAAAAAATATTAGCGACGTCTAGCGACACACAACATGTCGCTAATATAGCTACGATGCGTAGCTAAACGTCGCTAATGTCACTACCACTTTTCCGGAGAGGGGTACTTTTGTCTTTCCTATTATTGGTAATATTATGAATATGGTATTTCAAATAATTATAATGATTGGTATTTTTTTATTTTCAATAATTAGTAGTGAAATATTTGGATTAAATTTATTTTTACAATAAATTTGGTATAGTTATATATTGTATCTTGTATATGGTTAATGGTTAGTTGTTAGTCAATAGTTAGACTAGTTGTTAGTGGACCTAATTGGACCTAACTAGACTTGTCATGAACCAACATCAGTTAGACTAGACTTGAGCCCAATAGTTAGTCATTTTCATTAAGTGATTTAATTAGCCAACCATTAGGAGTAGAAGCTTCCTCAATTACTTTTCATCATGACAAGCCCCAAGGGGTGTATTGGACATTACACATTACTTGGAGGCCAAGAAATGGGGGACCGGCCATAAAGAGGGGGAGACTCTCTCCCCCCTTCTCTTTCCATTCCAAAATTTAGATCTAGAATTTGTTCATCCCCAAATTCCCTTTTCCCTCCACCAAACCTATATCAAATCTCTACCAAATCCTTACCAAATCTCATCCAAATTCATCCCTACTCCACCATTGGAGCTCTAGAAGCAACATGAGACAAGGATCTACAAGAAGGAGGAGATTGCACAAGTTGAGGCTTCCTTGAGTCCAATTGGAGACTTACATTGGGAATCAATCTCCCAATAGGTACAATTCAAAAAAATTCTTCTAATTAGACTCTAAATCTGTAATTAAATCCATTTAGGAACCCACATATGGACTAGGGCTACCTATAGGAAGAAGAATTGACTACTAGGGACCCCTATTGTGAAAGTTACCATGTATTTTGTGTCAATTTTGGAAAAAATCTGAAATTGGCACACCAAGTGTTTGTCATTAGGCTTTTGAGACTAGTGTCGTATCCACAATTGGATACGTGTAGGCCGTGTCATGACAATTTGATGATACAGATTGATTTGGAGATTTTCTTTGACACGGGGGTATGCACATGCCATATTTTGACACGGACACGTAGTTAAGTAGCTAGCACTTTATATTGCTTAGAAATATGATTCTAGACTTGCTCATATCACTAATAAGGCATTTGGTGGTGTGTTGGGGCTGTATCGTAAGCGTATCATAGAATGAATGTGATACGGGTACGATGCACCCCACGTGTTTGATGGAATGTATTATACTCTATTTAGAGTTGTGTATGTCTATATTAGTATTGATATGAGATGTATATATCTATATCTATATCTATATCTATATCTATATATATGTATGGTTATATGTCCATATGGGTATGAGCTTGTATTCAATTGGTTGTGTTAAACTAGGTGTATAGATGTGTTCTTGAAGGTGGGGGCTGTGTAGTTCAGATTATAGTGTGCATGTTGTGGGCAGTGTTGTGGACTGTTTTGAGACTGGTTTACCCGACTTTTGGGTTGTGGGGGGAACTGTGGTTGGTTGTTGTTGCTTGCAACTGTCATGTGTTGGTTTTTGTTTGCTTTTCTTGCAAAAGCTCAAGTCCCATTCCTTTCTTTAGTCCCACATCGGATGCACCAAAGCCCCCTTGTGTACATATATTACTTTCTCTTCTTTGCTCTATTAAGTTGTTGTGTGGGGAACCCCTTGGGCCACACGCGCGCGCCGCCGCCGCCGCCCGGCCCGGCTCGGTTCGGTTCGGCGCGCGTAACGGGTGCGGGTACGCGCCCACATCTGCGGGCACCGAATGCCGATCCGATTTCCTCTTCGGGTTCGGGCTGGGACCCTAAAATTCTTTTTGCTCCTTCTTCTTTCTTTCATTTATTTTTTTCTTAAACGTTGGAATTAAGTTCTGAAACGTTACAATTGTTTGAACGTTACAAATCCTCATGTCCAGGTTCATTCGTAACGGCTGAATTAATCGTACATTAATTCAGACCGTTACACAAATGTTTTATATATATACACATCTGGTTTCTTTGTAAATCCATCAGAAAAATTTCGTACTCCAAACCTCTGTCAATATTATATTCAATTTCCGTTGTCTCCGAGCTCTGGGCAGAGCTAAGTTCTGGTCGTTCTCTCCAAGTCGTGTGCGGCAACGAGATACCGGTAGTGCGGGGGTTTTACCACTGGGAGTTTCGGGTACGTCTGCACACAGATCCCGAATAAACTCTTAGATTGTTATAATTTTTTCTTTTCTTTTCTTATTAAAAATTCCAGAATACAAAAAAATAAAAGTAGATGTTATTAAATTCACTATTGCTTCTCACTATTTGCTTCTAATTGATAGCTAATAAAAATTTGCTTCTCACCATTTGTTATAATTGATTTATTCTAAATAATTGATAATTACTGTAGCAAATTAATTTTCTACAAATTCAACAAGTTGATTTCGTAGCAAATACAAGTTGACTTCTAACAATTTTCAGTCACTGTAGCAATTTGTTTCAATTCCTCAATTAATTTATTCGTTTACTTGTCAAATTGCTTAGTATATTGTCATTAGAGAACTTCTATACTGTGAGAGCTTCTCATTAGAAAACTTCTGATTAAAATATTTCGAAAGCTTCTGATTAATCACCTAGTACTTTTAGAAAGCTTCTGATTAATCACTTAGTATTGTCAATTGCAATTTTGATCACAATTTTTGTCTATTTGTCAATTGCAATTTTTATCACAAAAAATTTCTTTCAGTTGTATCATACAATTTGATTCATTTTTAATCACTTAGTATTTCTGAAAGCAATCTAGGACAAAAAGAAAATAGTTTAGTAAAAAGGAAATTGCAAATAAAATCTTCAAATCTAAAGTTTCAAAGTCGAGACAAACTCGGGCACAAGCCGAAAGGGTCCTTCTGTCAACCGGGTGTAAATAACCCTAAGCGACACGGTATTTAAGAGTCTTCGGACCACCGCTAGCTGGGAACCGGCCCCTACAGCTAACCTGAGTTGATCAACACTTGAAAAACTAAAGATTTTAAGATTGATTAGCAAAGACCACCTAAACTATTATCTTGGACATTGTTATTAAATAAATTTATATTTTCAGATCGCAATCATGACTGGAAAGGAGGAATCATCTACTGCAAAACCTGCTAAGTTTGATGGTTCATATTTCAAGAGATGGCAGAGCCAAATAAAATTTTGGCTCACGACCTTAGGTCTTATTTCTGCCATTGATGGGTCCACACCTATCACAAACGATTCTGATGATACTGAGTCTGACGTAGTAGTGTCCACCTCATCGAAACCTAAAACCCCTAAAGAGATAGACTTTCATTGTTTTCATAGAATTCTAAGCGCATTATCTGAATCCTTGTATGATATATTTTTTGAATACAAGAGCGCTAAAGAACTCTGGAAAGCCTTGGAAGATGAATACGGCTGTGATGATGCCGGAATAGAAAGGTTTAATTCTTCAACCTTTAATAGGTATTTCATGGTAGATGACAAACCAATGAATGACCAGCTCCATGAATTCCAAGAATACCTTAGACATATTCAAGCCAAAGGGACATCTTTCTCTAATGAACATAAAATAGCATGCCTAATAGACAAGCTACCTCCCTCTTGGTCTGATATGGCTAAGGATCTTATCCATACACAAGGAGACCTTACTTACAATCAAGTCCTAAAGAAAATTAGAACCGAAGAACAAATTAGATTGAGGTCTAAGCCTAAGACTGAATCTAAAGCTAAGGTAAACCTTGTAGAAGGCCAAGGAAAACCCAAGTCTAATTTTTCTTATAAACCCAAAAAAGAATTTCTTCAAGAAGAAGAAAAACTTTCAGCCTAACCACCACAACCATCATCAACAAAACCAAATACCTAGGAACTTCAATCAGACTCAGGATCAGAAGAGGTTTTGTTTTGTGTGTGGTAAAACAAACCATATGGCCACAAACTGCTACCATAGGAAGAAGGAAGCTGTCCAGACCTCCTACAAAGGAAAGGACTCAGTTAGACCAGAAGCGAACATGCTTCACAAAGGTTCTTCGAGTTCCTTCAGGTCTGTAAGCTTTCAACCTCTTATTAACCTCTCTTACCATTCTGATGATTGGTGGTTGGATTCTGGAGCTAATGTTCACGTGTCATTTGATCGCTCCTGTTTTTCAAACTATCAGGAATCAAGTGGAGGAGGTGTGACCCTAGGAGATGGCTCAACGGCACAAATAATTGGAAGAGGAAAAGTTGAGTTGAAGATGACATCAGGAAAAATCTTAACTCTTCATGATGTTCTTCATGTGCCGTCTGTCAGGAGAAACCTAGTTAGTGGATCCCTTCTTGTAGCCTCAGGATACAAAATTGTAATGGAGGCTAATAAAGTAGTTTTTTCTAAGCATGACTCTTTTATAGGAAAAGGGTTTGTAAAAGACGGTCTTTTCATTTTAAGTACAATGAATAAAATGTCTGATTGTTCTCTCTTTGTCTCTAATATAGAATCTTCAAATGTCTGGCATGGCAGACTAGGTCATGTGAACCTAGGTTCTATTAAAAGATGAAGGACCACCTTTGGAACAACATAAATATTCACAGATGATAGGCTCCCTTATGTATATAACAAACAGGACAAGACCTGATATTGCATTTGCTATTGGGAGACTAAGTTGATATACCAGTAACCCAAATCAGTCACATTGGACTGCCTTGGATAGGGTATTTAGATATCTCAAGGGCACCCTAGATTACAAACTTTATTTTACTAGGCACCCTGATATCATAGAAGGTTATTCAGATGCAAACTGGGTAACCGACTCACATGATATAAAATCTACTACTGGATATATATTTACTCTAGGAGAAGCTACGATCTCCTGGAGCTCTTGTAAGCAAACTATCATAGCTAGGAGTACATTGGACTCTGAAATGATAGCTTTAGATACAACTTGCACAGAAGCTGAATGGCTTAAAAATCTTATTATGCATATAACTGTTTCTCTTAGTCCTGTTCCTGCAATTTCTATAAATTGTGATAATAAATCTGTTATTGAACTACTAAAGCATGATTCTGTGAATGCTAAGATGAACAGGCACCTGCAGCTGCGCTTCAAGTCAATAAAAAGCCTACTAGGCAAATATGTGGTTCTTGACTATATAAAGTCAGAAAAGAACCTTGCAGACCACTTGACGAAGGGTCTGTCTAGGACTTTGATCCTAGAATCATCGAGGGGGATGGGGTTAAGCCCATAAATTAGTCACCAGCAGTGGCAACCCAACCGAGTCTGACTGGAGATCCCAAGAAGCCGGTTCAATGGGTAGAAACAAGCTGAACTTAGGTGACTTTATGGAACACTGACTCGAGATTAAAATCTCATTAAAATAAAGCCCAAGCGGCTGTACATGTGTACAATAACTCCCCATCCCTATGGTGACAGTGTTCCTGTGTGATATGGTTAGGATGAGTTTAAAACTCTTAATAGGTCCAAGCTGTAATGCTAGGTTGATTCATATCACCAACCATTAAGGACTTACCTATATGAGAGGTCGTGAAGGCCGCGACTATGGGACAGGGCGATCCCAGACAACTCTCATGAATGTGAAAAGTGCGCATGGCCATTTAAAGGCGCCACCCGATAGATCAAGGACCTCTAGCGTACTATGTGTGCTATTTTCTAAATCTGGTTTAAGAAGTCTGATTCAAGGCATAGTCCATCAAGCACTTCTTCAGATTAAGGCAATAGTCACTACGTGAGATTCAAGGCTGTAGTCCATCTCATCTATGCATAGTATTTTACTGCCCAGATGCTCTCTCTCTCTCTCTCTCTCTCTATTTACTTCACTCTTATCTCTGTTTCGGAACTTGACCTTTTGGGGGGGGATTGTTGGTTTTTGTTTGCTTTTCTTGCAAAAGCTCAAGTCCCATTCCTTTCTTTAGTCCCACATCGGATGCACCAAAGCCCCCTTGTGTACATATATTACTTTCTCTTCTTTGCTCTATTAAGTTGTTGTGTGGGGAACCCCTTGGGCCACACGCGCGCGCCGCCGCCGCCGCCCGGCCCGGCTCGGCTCGGTTCGGTTCGGTTCGGCGCGCGTAACGGGTGCGGGTACGCGCCCACATCTGTGGGCGCCGAATGCCGATCCGATTTCCTCTTCGGGTTCGGGCTGGGACCCTAAAATTCTTTTTGCTCCTTCTTCTTTCTTTCATTTATTTTTTTCTTAAACGTTGGAATTAAGTTCTGAAACGTTACAATTGTTTGAACGTTACAAATCCTCATGTCCAGGTTCATTCGTAACGGCTGAATTAATCGTACATTAATTCAGACCGTTACACAAATGTTTTATATATATACACATCTGGTTTCTTTGTAAATCCATCAGAAAAATTTCGTACTCCAAACCTCTGTCAATATTATATTCAATTTCCGTTGTCTCCGAGCTCTGGGCAGAGCTAAGTTCTGGTCGTTCTCTCCAAGTCGTGTGCGGCAACGAGATACCGGTAGTGCGGGGGTTTTACCACTGGGAGCTTCGGGTACGTCTGCACACAGATCCCGAATAAACTCTTAGGGCAGTGCTTCGTGCACGACTTCCCCAGAGGCCGGTAACATCTACTTTTATTTTTTTGTATTCTGGAATTTTTAATAAGAAAAGAAAAGAAAAAATTATAACATCATGAGGGGTTCTATTCTTGTGTGTATCATGGGATACATGTGAAGGGAAGAATGTAGGGTCTGTTACGGACCGATGGGGACTGTTGGAGTGATATGCTCAGAGCACAACAGGAAAAGCATTAGATGCTGCAACCATTGCAGCAGAGAGGGGGGGGGGGGGGGGGGGGGAGGGGGGGGGAGGGGGGTTGCCATTGTGTGCTTTGAGGGCTTTTTGCATTTGCAACTGATGCAAGGTGTTGATGTGGGCTGCTACTGTTGTGTTGCAATAGCAACATACAACAGCAGCAAGGGTGAGGGACTGCAAGTGCAGGTGGCATGAGGGAGCAGCACATACAACAGTTAGCAGTCAGTGGTGCACTGCTATGGGATGGCTCGGGTATGGGGCTTTGGTGACTGTGAGTGAGTAGTATCGGGTATGGGGTGCATTGGTATCAGTTGAAGCAGGAGGCTGCTGTGCACAGACCTGGTTAGGACTGTTAGTAGTGTTAGTGATCATTAGATAGTGTGTTAACTGTTACATTGGTTGTAGATGTTAGGTTGATTTATGTTAATTTGTTAGTTGTTTGTCTTAGTGTTAGTTATTAAGTTAGCTAGTTAAGTTAGTTGTTATAACTAGTAAATTAGATATTAACAAACAGTTGGAAAGTTATAAGTTACATTGGTTAGTTCTAATAGTAGATGATACATACACATGTTAGCTCTAGGTGTTAGTAGTGTTAGTCATGTTTGATTGATATGTTAATGTTAGCCTCAGTTATCAGTTAGGTGTTGATAGATAGTGTTAAGGAGATGTGGATATGCAGTCCAAGCATCGACTTGAGGGGTATCATTGTTGGTATAGGAAGTTATGGATTAGAGTTGAGGGAAAAATGATATTAGTTACTTATATATCAGTTATATATATACATATATATATATATATATATAATGGTTAATTAGTAATAATGTAATAGTTAAGTTATAAAGGGAATGGTTGGTAGTGAGTTATGTATATTAGGATATGTATGTTAGGTTGAGCATTAGTAGTTAGTTTGATATGTTAGAATCTGAGATTGGGGGTGTTTGTTGGTTATTGTTAGTTAGTAGTTATTTACTAATTAGTGTATATAAGTATTATTATGGTTAGATATTGGTTCTAGTAAGTACCTTGATATACACCAAGGTAATGGGGGTATGAGGTATCATTGGGAATTGGTATTGAATACCAAGAGGGTAATAAGTGTGATACCAAGATGGCTCAAAGCCAAGGTATTCACATTGAGTTATTATTAACTAAGGTAACTAGTCTATATGGTATATGTGCATCTTGTGATGATATATAGTATTGATACTCTAGTGTCCTAATATAGCTAGTATAGCCTAGAAAATTAGTGTATGGACCTAATAATAACCTAGAGATGGACTCATACAACCTAGAAATAGTTAGTTTGACCGAGTTTGACTAGTTTGACCTAGAGTTGACCTAGTTGACTTAGAATTAGTTTTATGACCTAGAATTGAACTAGTTTAACTTGTTATCTTTCCAAAACCTTGTATTGACGTAACTTCCCATATTTTGGTCTTCGGAGCACCATTCCGGATACAGGTTGATACTTTATCCCGGATTCCAGGCGAGTACATCTCTATGTTAGTTTTTATTTCATGATAGTGTATATATCACTTGTTGTAAAACTGATATACTTGATTCTGACACATTGTTACACAGACTGGTACTATATGGATCCTGTCAAGAGATGTTATCCCCTACCGTGTTCAACGGGTACTCCTTAGACATGTATTCATCGTGTGCATCGGGTATTGTTTCATGTGCTTCTTGTGCATCCACTATTTCGTGTGCTAGTGTGACTATATCGTATTCATGTGCGTAAAGTGTCGTGATTGGATCCATGAGTATTGGTTGGGGAGGGGGAGTAGAAGTTGGTTATGTGATCAAGCCCTATTTACCTCATGTGTATGTCGATTATATACCTCACGTATAATCGAGTTACCTAATTTACCTCATGTGCAACCTAAGCCGATCACATAACAAACGTGTACTCTAAATCACATAACTAGTATTCTAGTTTCTCTTACCTACAGTTCATTTCATATTGCATGTACTTTTCTTTCCAGTTCATATTGTATTTATCTGCCTGTTCCTGCTATATTTTCATTCTTAGTTACTTGTACATCTTGTATTCTTTTCTATTACTTGTCATATATTATCTACCATGTTTCGGAACTGCTTTCAGAGTTTTATACTTCGCTCCTTTCCTGAATGGATAATATTTTTCAGTGATTGTTGTGCTCTCCATTCCGGAATTTCAGAGTGATGATATAGACATGACTGCTCTTACACAGTGGACTTGAGGTGATAATTATAGAGATCTAGTTTAGTGTTCCTTTTATCTTATCTAGTTCTCTTTTAGAATAAATATTTGAGTTATCTTTTCTTGTTCATTCTTCGTTTAGATTATTGTGATTGAGTACATGATAGAACTAGTCATATTAGTATTATTGATAGTTAGATATAACCTAGACAGCATTCTACCGCCGATGCTGCGACGTAGGCTGGACGTACCTACGACCCATGTCCGATTATTCGGAAACGGGTCGTGACAGCTAATATGAAAAATATTAGCGACGCGAATACGTCGCTAGAAAACGTCGCTATAGCGACGTTTTGCGACGTTTTTCCTGTCAGCGACTAGCTTAAACGCGACTTAAAAGAAACGTCGCTAATTACGTCGCTAAATTTTTTTGCGACGTTTTCATGCCATTTAGCGACGTTTCCAGACGTCGCAAATTTGACTTATTCTGGTAGATTGACAAAGTATTGTCCGACCTATGTTGTTACAGGCGACGCCTAGGCGTCCAGGTTGAGGGGAGAGCGGACGCCTAGGGTTGACCAGGGGAAGTGGAAGGCGGAGGAGACGTCAGGTATAGGCCATGAGCTTTATCATTAAATGTAAAAAAAAAATGTAGGGCCTTTTAGGGTTATTCTCTAAAGAAAAAAAAGAAAAAAGAAAAAAAAAAAGGAGAAAAGGATGCTGATGCTGCTTCTTCTCCTCCACACAAAAAACAAAGGAAAAACAAAAGGGAAGACTCATCTCTAGCTGCTCGACCCTCCCCCAAGCCAGGTATTCTTCTTCGTCCTCTTCTTCTTCATCGCTTTTTTGATGTTTTTGTTAATGTTTCTTTTTATGTTGCTGCTGTTGTTTATTTTTTTGTCTACTTCATTTTTTTGTTAAACTATTGCTGAGTTTTTCTTCTTCTTCCTTTTCTTAAGCTGTTGTTGCTGCTTTTTTTTGCTATTGCTACTTGCTGGTACTGCTTCTACTTAAGCTGCTGCTTAATATTGCCTGCTGATGCTGCTTTTTTATATTGCATAACTTATATTCTGCACTGTCTGCTAATATAAGTTATAAGTACATAACTTATATTCTGTGTTGTATGCTATATTGCAGATTTTTTTTCATGGACATAATCATGTCTGACCTGGGCGGGCGCCTAGGCGAGACGGATAGGCTGTCGTCTCGTCTAGCGCCCTGTACAACATAGTGTTCGACAAGTCCTATTGTACATAGATTGGACAGTCTGTTGTCTACTGGCGGAGCGTACATTGGAAATAAAGTATTGTTAATGTTCTTGGAAATAACCACATTTGGTATCTTATACCTATTAGAGAATAGATATGTAGCGAAAGGAACGAACATGTAATGGTCTTCTTTGGTAACAGTATTCGTGCAAGGTATGCTAATTCTCTTCGAACGGACCACCAGGGAGACAACCGTAGTTAACACAGCTTGCGATAAACGACGTTCAATATGGATCTCTATTACTTGACTCCAATTTTTTTTGTGCTTTACTAAGTCTTGATTGTAGTCTTCCTTTAGAATTTCTAATAACGGATGGTTCTTGCAATCTAGTTGTTATCGGGTTAGCAAGTTCTTGAATTTTCAGCTCTAACGCATTCTCTCCGGTTCTAGTGCGACACACAATCTTGTGTAAAGGAGTTTCATTTGTGACAGAGAAAAAAAAAAAAGCATCCTCACGTTTCGCCATCGACATGATCGACAATTGTCTCCAACGTTGATCAACAATATCTATCGAAATAGGTCTTTGATTGACGACGATATTCATTGATTTCATGTGCACAAGGTAGGTCCAGCGAATGTCATATGTACAACCGCAAACCTCGGAATCATAATCCACAGACTTCTTCTTACCTATCTCCTCAAATAGTAAGGTCAATGCCTTGTAAGATATTAGATGGATTATAGCATCTAAGAGATGTTCATTCATATGTTCATGTTTTACAATATTTAGGCTAATCTTAAATGATGCCTTAATCTCATTCACCGTGGCATTTATCATTAAGTGTATCGCTTGCCAAACAGAAACAAAATTACCGACCGACGAGCGTAGATATTTTTTCAAATTTTTGTGTGATCCTTCGACCCGGTTTGTAGTGATTGTGTCATAATGCTTCACCATATTCATCCATGCTAAGACGAAATGTTCTTTATATTGTTTTATCCAAATATCTTTGATATAAGAAATGTATGCCGGGTTACTCGTCTCCCAATTTTCTTTGAACATGTACCATGTTGTCATAGTTGTCTTGGGTACTCGCTTGCCAAACAAGATTCCAATCACTGTAGAATTCCTCAAAGCGGCCCAGGTCAATTTTACCATCAACATTTTCAAACTTGATCTTGCATTGTGCTTCAATATTCCGATTTATATGCCAAGTGCATAATAATCTATGCGCATGAGAAAATACGATAGCTATAACATTTATTAGGACATTCTTTGTCGGTAACAAAAACTGAGGGCTCTTTGTGTCCAATGTAAACTGACTTTAGTTTCGTCAACGACCATGTGTAATCGTCAACAAAAAGCGACTGAAAATATTTTTTCCGTAGACGTAAAGCCAGCAATGTGAAAAAGAGATATATTGAATTTATTAGTCTTATATGTGCAATCAAGAACCAATACGTCAGCAAAGGACCTGGTCAAGTGTTTGCAATTGGGATGAGCCCAAAACATTTAAAGAACTTCATTATTCAATTGATCTCTTCTATGATACTCTACATAGTGATTCTCGGCAAGCAACTTCAACACTTGTTGCATCGTCATTCTACCTTTCATATTAGACGATTTCAATCTCAATAAAGCGTTGTAGATAGTTCCTATTGTTGACTAATTTTTATCGTCTTTCTGTCAAATGAGGGAATAAATTTGTCTGGGTGCAACTCCGGCAATGGATAGTTCTTCAACTAGCTTCCTCTCATCATTCTTCAACCGTCCGACATACGAATGTCCCGTTAGAGTATCGACAATAGAATAATTGTGGATTCCATTCATAACTATGACTGTCTACATCTCATCGTTGGCACATACAATCACCAGCTTGAATGGACATCCACATTGTGGATTCCAAGCTTTAAATTTTTCTAGCCCGGCCTGGATCTTATCGATCTTGAAATGACAATAACTATGTTATGTTAAAGTCCAACTTGTTTGCACTATTCTAACGCTTCTTCATGATATTCAAAAAAAATATCTCCTGAAAATAGATGGCCGACATCAACGGCAATAGCAGGATGCACGACGACAGTAGTACTCAGTATTCCCTATTACTAAGAAAAAAGAAAGCTCAAAAAATATGGGTGGAAGAATTTATCAATCAAACACAATGTAATAAACAGGACTGTCAAAAAATTTGGCAGTCCCTCCTATGGCAGGACTGTCAAAAATCTTGACAGTCCTAAATATAACATGCTGTCAACAAGTTCAATTTAGGACTGTCAAAAATTTCCACAGTCCTAGCAATAGGAAGGACTGTCAAAAATTTTAACACTGTCAAAAAATTTGACAGTACAAAGTTGCATGCAATAAGTAGGACTGTCAAATATTATGAAAGTCCAACCGATAGGAAGGACTGCCAAAATATTTGACAGTCCACCAAGTTTGTTGTACTGTCATAATTTTTGACAGTCCGGACACGAAAACTGTGGAACTAGGGTTGTGAAATTGCTTACCAAGGGTGCTTCGCAAGTACCGAGATGTTCAACGGAAGGAGAGCAAGTTGGGTTTAGTGGACTCGATGATCTGATTTCTTCGTCAAAGACATTTTCATGTATATTCCCTACATTGGTTGGAAAGAATTCAATAATTTGGGTTGAACCAAATACTTATGGAACTTTACCATCACATTTTCTCGAATACATACCGAATAAAGGTTGAATATTTGTAGGAGAATCACCAACTTGGCTTGAAGTGACACTTGGGACCATATTATCCATTGAAATAATTTTTTAGGGTTTTGGGATTTGGGAAGAACAAAGGGGGAAGAAGATGACAAAGGAAAAAAGACAAGAAAAAAAAAACATAAAAGTTGTCTTTTATACTCTATTGGGCTAGCCCCAAGTAATTTTTCTTGTGGCAAACTTTAAAGCAAACATTTTTTGGGTAGCCCCAGATAAGTTTTGATGTGCCCGATAAAAAGTCATTATGTAATTCACATATGTTAGGATTTAATCCAAGGTGGAGATTGGTTGAGATGTATTAAATCCTAATCAGTTCTAGTATAGATTCCATCATAATCCTAATATGTTTATGCCCAAACTTTGAGTATTTTAGGGACTCCTAATTGGAGTATCTATAAATAGCATCCATATGTAGATCATTAGATTATCTAAATTATTTGAAAATTGTAATATGAGAACTCATAGTTGTTAGATATCTTCATACTACGATATCAATCTCTAAGTCTTTAATCCTCCAAATCCTTTTATAGTGAATTATACACTTGCTACCCGTGGTCTCTCCCTTTTAGGGTTCCCACATAAAATCAGTGTTTTTTTGTGGTTGGATTTTCTGCTCGTCTGTTCCTGTGATTTGTGTGTTTCAACTTTCAAGGCATCTCGATCTCATCTCTCATAACAAATGAGTCAAGATGATATATAGAAGTGTGTCATGACTACCCATATAATGTTAGGCTGTATATACAGTCACTGTGTCATTCGGTCTTTTCGACATGCAATATCCCTTACTATACTAGGAATATGGATATAATGTCAAATCCACAAGTGCCTACTACTATAAATCACCATCTCGATCTTTAACACCTTAAACATTTAATAATAAAACACTTATTTTTCATCACAACTTGGCTAAGGACTTTCTTGAGTGTTACATCAGATCACACAGACCATTCTCTCATTAGCATATAAACTAGGAGCTAAAGTTCCTTTGCTGATCACTCACCATCTCCATAAACAATTTGTTACACCATCACTATACATTGGTGACTGACCAGTGGCTAAGAATCAAAATGTAGTATTAAAGTATAGTTGCATGCCCACAAGAAGTAAAGTGATCTCAGGTCAGAAGACAAGTGATACAAGTTGTATCACTCATACAAAAAGGAACTTCATATTGACATACAACATACATTACTCTATTGGAGATTCCTTATTAGAGTCATGCAGTTAGCTGCATTCATTCTCTAATGCGATTAGTCATGCTCATGCTTATGTGTACCACATTACTAACTTATGCGATTAGTCACGCTCATCGAGTCGACATAGAGTGTACTGTTGATATGGTATGTTGGGTGTCATATTTAAGTATAGTATAAGCACATGGGAATATCCTGAGGACATATTTGGGATGCTAAAATATGTCACAGGATATTCCATTATGAGATTATTGTCATAATAATTGAGATCATTGTATTAATGACTGTAAGGCTATATAATGCCAATGAGACAATCAATAAAATCATCAACTAATTTCAACATGGTATCAGAGCCAAGTTTCCACAAACCCTAGCCTTCACCAAGCTTCCACAAACCCACAGAAGGATTTCCTAGATCTCCTCCACCGAACTCTTCCACGCCCCCCCCTTCTTCCCTTCTCCGCCCTTCGCAGGCCGCCCTTCGCTGTTGCTGCCCCGTCCCGCTACTGCTGCGGCTACTGCTGCGGCTGCTGCTGCTGCGACGGCGGCTGTGACATGCGTGCTGCCGCCTCCTCCGCACCAGCACGAGACAACGCCTAATAGGGATGCCTAGATCTGAAAAAAGGGACGACATGTTCGGATCTACGAGCGGACGAGGACGAACGTGAGTCGTGGAGCGGACGTGACGTGATTGGATAGACGACGCATCGATGGAGGAGATCATCAAGAAGCTAGATTCTGCAGAGGTGGCGACGTTGATGAAGTTGTTGACGATGTCGGCTGGTGAGAACACGACACGAACGTCGCTGGAGTTGAAGCTTCCCTCCATCGATCTGAAATTAGATGAACCAACCACCTATCTGAGTTGGTCACGGCGGATGAGAAGAACCCTCGCAGGAAAAAACATGGAGGGGTTCCTGACGGGCGAGACGACAGAGCCGGACGAGGGCTCGACAGGACGCGATGAGTGGAAGTCTACTCATATGGTGATCTACATCTGGCTTCTCAACTCCTTAGTCCAGTCTATTGCCGCCACAGTAGACGGTATTGAGATGGTAAAAGATGTGTGGGAGAAGTTGAGAAGGACCTATGATGGTGTGGGGAACAACTTACGGGTCTTCCAGATAAATGGGGAGATTGATGACACCGTACAGGGAGAGAAGACGGTGCAGGAGTATGCCACGGAGTTGGAACGTCTGTGGTTGGATTATGATCATTCCTCAGATCGGGCAAGCTGCGGGGACCCTAAGTATAAGGAGAGACAGGTGTGTCTGCAGGAGAGGACGATGAAGTTCCTCAAAGGGCTGACTGCAGCTTTCGCACAGAGGACAGCCTACTTCTAGCCCAACCAAAGATCCCTAGCCTTGAGGAGGCTATCTCAGCCATGATCCAGGAGGAGACACGCATCAGGCTGCAAGCCGGGATAGGTGGTCCCCCCGAAGCAAAGTCAGCACTAGCGATCACCAGCTCAGGTAACACAGGATCTAAGGGAGAACCCTGGCAGCATAACCGGCAGTGCTACAACTGTGGGGAGATGGATCATCATCGGTATGCTTGTACCAAACCACCTAGGGAGGGAGATTCAGGTGGTAGACGAGGACCGTTCGGCGGACGAGGATATAATGGAGGACGTGATCGTAGTCGAGGAGGTAGACGAGACGGCCGAGGAGGTTATCAGGCGAACCTCCTGATATCAGAAGGGAACGGAGAAGCTGATGGCACCTTTACTGTGGAGGACCAGGCACTGGGAGACATGAGGAGTAGAACAGAGGAGGCGTCCACCTCATTCTTTGTTAGGGGCAACGCTGCCATGTATGTCCATCCATCAGAAGGTACTGACGAATCACTTGCCCTTGCGTCTATCTCTTCCCTTAAATCATCAGACTGGATTATCGACTCGGGAGCATCTTGGCATGTGACGGGGAATGCTAGTGAGTTTTCTTCATACACTCACCTAGCATCAGCAGACAGCATTCAGACAGCTGATGGCACTTTCCAGCCAGTGGTCGGTAAGGGTACTGTTAATTGTACAGGTTCAGTAAGATTATCCAATGTTTTACATGCTCCATCCTTTCCAGTCAAGTCTCTTGTCCATTAGTTCTATAATCCTCCAACTTAAATGCATTGTTTCTTTTGATATTCCTAAGGTGACCTTCCAGGAGAAAGGGACAGAACGAAGACTTGGGACTGGCACTTGGCATTAGGGACTGTGGTACCTAGATCGAGAAGGACTGGACTCAGCATTGGTATCTATGACAGAGAAGGCTGGCATGGAAGGACTGCAGCAGAGGACTGAGGATACCTTGATACTCCATCATCGGAGGATGGGACATTCTTCCTTTGATACTCTAAGTTGTATCCAGAGATTTATGCAAAAAAAAATAAAGAGAAATTAGTATGTGATGCGTGCGACACGGGTCATAGGAGCACTTTTGCTTTTGAGGTAGTACATTCTGATGTTTAGGGTCCATGTGCTACTAACACTATGAAGGGTTATAAGTACTTTGTTTCTTTCATTGAGTGTGCCTCTCGTGTTACCTGGTTATATTTGATGAAAAATAAGAATGATGTACCTGCTTGTTTTCGGAATTTCCATAAGCATGTCCAGACTCAGTACAAAGCAGTTGTGAAGGTACTGAGGTCTGACAATGGAACGGAGTATACCAACATGACGCTTGCAGAATACTTGTCAGCACACGGAATACGGCATCAGACCACCTGTGCATACACACCAGCACAAAATGGAATTGCAGAAAGGAAAAACAGACACCTTCTGGAGGTCGCAAGAAGTATGATGATCGACATGAATGTCCCACAGAGTCTGTGGGGGCATGCAGTGTTGACAGCAGCTCAACTCATCAACAGGATGCCCTCGAAGGTCCTCGGATGGAAGTCCCCATGTGAGGTATTGTAAGGCAATAATAGTGGGATACTCCCACTGAAGGTGTTTCGGTGTGTGTGTTTTGTGAAGGACAACAGGCCATCAGTTGGGAAACTTGACCCTAGAGCGGTCAAATGCATCTTCGTAGGCTACTCGGCGACCCAGAAGGGGTATGTGTGCTGGAGTCCAGTAGAGAAGAAAAAGTTTGTCCGTATGGATGTCCACTTTCGGGAGCATGAGCCATACTACCACCAGGACGGAACTTCACACAACACGCCTAATACTGCCAGCATTAGACGAGAGGGGGAGATGGAGAACTTGGTGGTAACCGATTTAGAAGTTTGGCATGGAGACACGGGGAAGGGACAAGAAGGTGAAGGTGTTAGGCCTACGGCTCAGGGAGAGTTACTTACCTACAGCAGGAGAGAGAAGCAAACTGCAGGACCAGTACCAACAGTGCCAGTGCCAAGTCCCTTGCCTGCGTTCGTCCCAACTCCTGAGGCACCGACACCAACCCCCCTTCAGGTGATACCCCCTCCTTCACAAGATATCATTCCTCCTACTTCTACTCCTCCCACACCACTATCTGTACGGAGGACCACTCGCAGCAATGCAGGAAATCCTCCAAACATATATGGTTGGGATATTGCTCAGTTTGTTTCTTATAACCATATCCCTTCTTCTCATGGAGCATTTATAGCATTTTTGGATAGTATTACTGTACCTAACAATTGGCAGGTTGCCAAGAACGATCCAAAATGGAAAGCAGCAATGCACAAGGAGTTGGGAGCTCTGGAGAAGAACCACACTTGGGAGCTTGTGAGACTGCCAGAGGGGAAGAGAGCAGTTGGATGCAAGTAGGTCTTTACCGTGAAGCAGAACCCAGATTGACAGGTTGAGCGCTACAAAGCTCGACTAGTAGCCAAAGGATACAGTCAGACGTACGGCATCGACTATGACGAGACCTTTGCACCAGTTGCAAAGATGAGCACTGTCAGGACTCTGATTTCTCTGGCAGCGAATGGTGGATGGAAGCTACACCAACTGGATGTGAAGAATGCGTTTCTCCACGGAGATCTAGTGGAGGAGGTGTACATGAAGATACCACCAGGATTTGGCACCTGTCACTACCACATTCCGAAAACAGGGGTATTTTCGAATTTTTACAATATTTGATATTATGTTATTTACAATTAATTAATTTCATGATAGTGTATTTGATTTAAATAATTTTGTGCGATGTGAAATTCAATATATAATTATATGCAGTGTTAATTATTTTATTTTATTTTGCTAGCAGACTAGACCTAGAAGCCCAGTAGACGAACCTCTGTCCGAATTATAGAATTCTGGATTTTATTAGTTTATTTAGAATTTATTTATTGGAGATTGTAATTGATTATCGTATTTTATTTAATATTTTGCGCAATTGCCTTTGCTTCGATATTTGGAGCACTATCCAGACTTTTATCTTCCAACAAATTTCACAATCTTGCCCTAGACATGCCCGCCTTCAATTCTGCTATTTTTGCAACTCATAATTTTGCTCCCTGTGCATTGTTTCTGGCCGCACAACAATCGTCGCGGACGTTATTTTTATTTCCTATTTTTGTATCGTTGTGCGTTCCAATCGAAAATTGGAGACAATCTTGACCTATTTTTCGTGCGACCCAAATTAGGATAATATTCTGTTCTGAGTCTTCTTCAATATTGGTATTGATGACCTGACCTAATTTTGGCTCCAAGTACTCTTAATTAATTGTTGAACACAACTTGCATTTATTCCTATTTAAATTGAGGATACTATTTAAACCAATTCTAAAATCCCAATTTAATTCCAGTGTCCTGTAAATTGAGCCCATACCGATCTTACAACGCCCCTGACCCTACAAAACACCGGACCCCGAATCGTCCGCCAAATTTTCGTCGTTTTTTTGTGTTTGTGCAATTTCCCGAATTTAAGGGGCTAAGTTGCAATTATTCAATTGTAGGTGTCATCACCCCATTGTCCAAGACCAAATGGAAAGGTTAATTATTTGTGGACCAAATTGCATTTTCTCCCCCACATGAAATTTCCTTCATGTTTAATCTGGACCACCCATTTAATTGGGTGCATCCTCACCATTAGATGCACAACCATCTTCCCTATATAATGTCACATCTACCCATTTCCCTAGAAAAAACCCTAATCCCCAAGCAAGCCCCATATTTCTTCTCCTACGTATGTAAACTCCTCCTTTTTCTTCTTCTCTTTCCCTTCTTCTTCTCCTTCCTTCCTTCTTCTTATTGTTTTTTTTTCCTTCTTCTTTCTTTGAAATTCAAATTCAAACTAAAAAGAGGGGGGAACCATCCCCATCACCTGAGAACTCCGGTGGCCGCTGATTGCACCCCGGCGGCCTGCTGGCTGCGGCTCCGGCCTGCTCACCTTCTCCGGCCCCCTCACGATCCCGCTCCGGCTAGAGCTGACCCGTCGGCTGCTGCTCGGGCTACTTCTCACCCCCGCGGTTCACCGAGGCACCCTCCGGCTATCACTGCAGCCGACTTCCTGAGCATTGGCCGGCCGACTGACCCCGACCCGGCCATCGTCTCCAGCGGTCCTCCGCTCGCTGCTCCTCCTCTCTCCCGTTTCTCCACCACCACCATCTACTCAACGCCACCACCATCAACTCCGGCGCAAGCTCCGGCGCACTCCGACCTCCTTGCTCCATCTCCTCCATCCTCCCTACAGCCGACAGTACACCCACCACCACCATCATCAGCAAACAGTCCGGCGCCCCCTCTGAACCCCGGACCTCCACTCACGGCGACCTGCAGCATCTTCCCCGACCCTCCCTGCTGTACTTCCATCCCACCTGAAGTTCAACTCCGGTGGGCGGTGCCTTGGCGACGGGCACGATAGAGGCGTCGCTTCATCGACGACCGACAAGAGTTTCCTCTCAGTGATCATCTCGTGATGGCTGCTCCTTCCTCGGGGATGATCTTGACTTCTTCTCAGTGCTCCGGCGAGCAGCGACCAGTTCTAAACAACGGCGAGCGGCTTGGCGAGTTCCTCGACGAGATCTTCTCCACGGCGGAGAATCGAGGGAAGACAGCGGCGATCGACAACCTCCCCCTGCTCTAACGACTCCTATATGGGCCAACAGTGCTCGACTGATTTCTCCTAAGGAGTTGTGATACACCAATGGAATCGAACACAGCAGCAGCAAGCATACGGCTTAACATAAGAAATTGAGGTGTAATTCCCTATTTTGCCTTCCCTTCTTACTCTTTTTATGTGATGCATACATAAGGTTATTTATTGTATAATTAGGTAGTACACGTATAGGTAGTAGTGTATATATAGATATAGACTTGTATTATTGTTGGTTATATACGTATTGAGATATGAGTTAAAATATAAGCATTTTACAACCTAACTTATTTTATGTAAATGTACGCATATGCAAATTATGTACATATGTTCAGCTTTGTATATAAATTTGTGTGTGTATACATGTTTTAGTATAGCCACAACTTTATATAAGTAAATTTTGTTAGCAATTTCTAAATATATAATATATTCCATTATAATGTGCCAAATACTTAGTATGTACTAAATTCATTAATTGCTTAGTAATGACTTAATTAGTATAAATGTATATATATATATATATCTTGTACATACAATTAATGTATTGTATTTGTATTTAATGTGATGTATTAATATTAGTATATATTTAAATAAATACATTAACAATATATATATTTTAAAAATGTATTTTTATGTATGAGTATACACAGGTAATATTCAACTATCAAATAGGTATTTTAAAAGGCATATATATATTGTAAATACAATTGATTGGTACATGTGTAATTTCACAACCTCAAACCAGTATATATGTATGTATATATGTATACAGATAATATAATAGTATGTATGGTAAATATATTAGCATATATTAATTGTATTTTTGGAATTTAGTACATGTAGTAAATTCTATTTTTGGGTATTCATATGTATATATATATATACCTTGTGTAAAGTAAGTCCTAGTGGATTTATATAATTAAACATACAGTATTATTTTTATACAAGTATTAGCCTTATTTAAGCCTATAAATACATATCTAGTTTCATACCAAATGAATAATATGTATATGTGTAAATTTATAAAGGTATCTTTTAATTATAATTAAATAGTATTAATGTGTGTGATATATATAGATAGATATATTGGTCTACCTACTAGATAACCCTAGTTGACTAAGTGCCATACCTGGCAGAGCCCTGAGTTCATGTATTTGTGATGTGTTAGTATAGCACCTGATGCAATTGTTGTATTTGATATATTTTAGGACTGTTGGTTCCTCCAGACGATACTCTGGGACAGGACATTGGTATTACCAGCTAAGGACCCAAGGCGAGTACATTCTCTGATTAGTTTCTAATTTATGATATCTCCTATGTTCACTGTATCTAGTGTAAATATCCATGATCTTGACACGATGGTTACACGGATTGATATACACGGATCTCGTCATGAGATGTTATTCCTTATTCATGGTGTAGCTTGTACGAGACTTGTTTCCTTGATATCTTGTGCATGTACAGACACTAATTCCCGGGGAGATTTGCTACCTTCCTAGGGAATCCTGTGCCATAGCGTACCATGATTGGATCTACTATACCAGTCGGGGGTTTGGGGAGTACTTTAGTGTAGATATGTGATCATACCCAACTTTATATGTACCATAGCTCACCCCACATCTCACGTCGGGTGCGGCCTGACCATTTATATGCTCCATAGCTGTTACGTGTGATTAGCCTGATCTCTACATGCACCATAGCTAACCAACGGTTAGCCTGACTTTATATGAACCATAGCTAATCACATGTAACCAGCCTGATCAAGTTCCCAAGCCGATCACATGTTAAAGCTAGTACTCACACACTTAGTCATAGAATTCTTGCTCATGGACATATTGTTTCTTTCCTGCATTTACTTACAGTATTTCCAGTATTTCTCTCATTGTACATTTCTCGTACCTATACATGCATCTGGTATGTTTCCATCTAGAACTGCTACATAGTTTATGTCATTTATATAGAACTGCTATTTAGAGATGTACTTTGCTCATTCCTGACTGGAAAAATATTTCTCCAGACTGTGACCTTAGTAGACTGGTTTCTGACACTTGGGGATTGGAAGTTAAGGATTACAGGTATGATTATGTTGTCATTAGACTTGTATTGTATTCTTTTATTTCTTCAATTCCTATCGTGTTGTAGTTGTGATTGAGTATGTTGTGAATATTTTTATAGTATTATCCGAATCTCCTTATGGAGTTGGATACTAGCGTGAGATTGTTAGATAGTACTTGACCTAGACAGCGTTCTACCGCCGATGCTGCGGCGTAGGCTGGACGTACCCACGCTCTCGTGCCCCTAAACCGGGTGCGGGTCGTGACAGCACCAATCAGACAGTAGGCAAGGTCTGCAGGTTGAAGAAGTCCCTCTATGGACTGAAGCAGTCTCCTCGAGCGTGGTTTGACAGATTCAGAAGGGCAATGATAGGGATAGGATATCAGCAGATCAATGCTGATCATACTGTGTTCTTCCGTCGGAGTGGAGGCCACATCACCATGCTTGCGGTGTATTTGGACGATATGATTATTACAGGAGATGATGAGCAGGAGATCGCCCAACTCAAAGTTAAGCTTGGCAGGGAATTCGAGATGAAGGATCTCGGCCTTCTTTTGTACTTCCTTGGGATTGAGATTGCTCGAGAAGCAGAGGGGATTGTTCTCTCTCAAAGGAAGTATGCACTGGACCTTCTCACAGAAACTGGGATGTTGGGGTGCAAACTTGCAGCGACACCAATAGATCAGAGGTTCAAGATTGATGCTGAGGCTGGAGAACCAGTTGATCGGGACAGATACCAGAGACTGGTTGGCAAGTTGATCTATTTGAGCCACACACGTCCTGATATCTGCTTTGCAGTAAGTGTGGTGAGCCGCTACATGTATGACCCACGGAAGGGTCATATGGATACAGTGTACCAGATTCTGAGGTACTTGAAAGGTGCTCCCGGGAAGGGACTAATATTCAGGAAAAACAATCACGTGAGCATCGAGGGTTACTGTGATTCTAACTAGGCTAGTTGTGCTGATGACAGGTCTACCTCAGGATATTGCATATTTGTAGGAGGTAACTTGGTCTCCTGGAGGAGTAAGAAGCAGTCTGTGGTGGCCAGATCGACAGCTGAAGCAGAGTACAGAGCTATGACCTTGGAAGTTGCAGAGCTGCTATGGTTGAAGAATATGCTGGTGGAGCTGAAGCTGGATCAAGGAGCCAAGATGAAGCTGTGGTGTGACAATAAGTCAGCTATTAGTATCGCCAACAATCCAGTACAGCATGACAGGACCAAACACATCGAGATTGATAGATTCTTCATCAAAGAGAAGTTGGATAGTGGATTACTAGAGCTTGGCCATGTTCCAACCAGGGATCAAGTAGCAGATGGACTAACCAAGGGACTCGCCTCAGTGAGCATGATTAGAGGATGTGACAAGATGGGCTTAGTGAATATCTTTCACCCATCTTGAGGGGGAGTATTGATATGGTATGTTGGGTGTCATATTTAAGTATAGTATAAGCACATGGGAATATCCTGAGGACATATTTGGGATGCCAGAATATGTCACAGGATATTCCATTATGAGATTATTGTCATAATGATTGAGATCATTGTATTAATGACTGTAAGGCTATATAATGCCAATGAGACGATCAATAAAATCATCAACTAATTTCAACATGTACTAGTACATCCAGGAACAACTAGTCTTTCTTAGTGGTCCTAAGACTAGAAACATTTAAGAATGAAGATTACAAGGATGTGGACCTCACTACTCAGTGCCAAAGTCCATTGCTATCATTCTAAGGTTTTAAATATGTTGTGAAAGATGGTACAAAGTAAAATGAAAGCATGATAAACATGTCATAAATAAGATATCTTATGAATAGTCAACATGTTAATACATGAAGTGATACATGTATAAAATCAGAACTACTTCCCAAAGGACTGTTTGAGAATATCACTATCGAGCTAAGTGGAAAAACAAGAAGACAGACTTAAAGTGTATAGAGATTATGAGCATTCAACATAGGACAGGTAAGTAAAAAAAAAGGAAATGAATACGGGCTTTCTGGCACAAGTTTATCTTTAATGTGCTGAATCTGTGAGCATTCAAAATTGAGGTTCATATACTCAGTTAAACCTATAAACCTCAAAGGTGGTCATAGTTTTTATGACAGTAAAGATGCATCTGCACATCCACAATTCCAGTTAGATGCATGAATGAAAATGAGCAATCTCACCAAATGCAGCCTGAGCAAGCTCCACATATCTATTGTACCTCCTGCCAGGCACTGCTTCATGAAGCTTTACTAAAATCCAGAGTGTGTAAAGTTGCCAAAAGTAAGCTATTGTCAAGGATATTATGCCCCAACTCCTGCAGTAAATGAAGTTACATGAAAAATGGTTGTTACTAATTTAGAATCAAATATTTTTCATTATAATTTTCTATATTAGGATAACGACATGAGTTGTTTTCAATCCCAGACTAGAAGTTTACGAAACTTAAAAAGTTGAACTAAAATAGGAATGCTTCCGTTTTATAAAGGAATCCCATCTCCAGAAGTTCAATATTGAGGCTGGGCTGGATTGGAATTGGAGCTTCTGCCAGATCAGGTATCAATGCTCTTGCACGAGTTATATACTAAAAAGTAGAAGAGTAGCATTTCTTAATTTAGAGAGATCACAGATTACATAGACAGGTAAGATAGTGTACCAATCTGACACCATATGCTTGTCTTCATGTTGTGCAATCCACAGATTCTGTCAACTTTGTCTTCATTTTATTTCATGATTGTGTTCAGTTTTATCCTTAAGAAAAGTAAAAAAAAAACACTTTTTTCATCATTGTCTTTCATTCTCAAAAGCTTAACCCTTAATGGATCCAAAACTACACCAGAACAATTTTAGATGTGTTAGATTTAGTGAGTTTGTTTTGTGAGTCTAGACTACTTTCGTACCGCATCAAATATAATAGTACGAGACGTTCTTCTCCTATATACATGTACCGAATCCATCTCAATGTAGTTTTCAACATGGTATCACAGCTGAGAAAATCCTAATCTTAGCTTTCTAGGTTCCATCAAAAAAAACCTATCCCTTCATCCCCACCCTACACCTTAAAAAACCTAATTGCAAAACTAGTACATTATTTTCGGAAATACCCAACCTAACTTTCATTTCATTCATTCTAGATGGAGAACATCTATTAATAACAAGAATTCCCCTAACGCCCAAAAGGTTATTGGATCATTTACGGACACTCTCCCTCAAGCTGGAGCATATATTTAAAGCATTCCCACCTTGTTACAAAGAAATAAAAAAAATTAAAAAAAAAATGAGAGAGAGAAAGAGATTTGGTGAAAAGATCGACAATCTTGTCTTCAGACCGAGCACATGGTGTGTAGACCAAATTACCCGTCTCAGCATCACGAACAAAATGGAAGTACACCTCAATGTGTTTCGCCCTCTCATGGAATAGAAAGAGGATCGGTATTTTGGACAACATGGTCGGCCAATATGTCTTGAGTCACATCAGCTTACATACTGTATGAGCCATTTTATGTATTATGCCTATGCACTAGATCTGGTCACAACTACATGTTTCTTAATGCGCCAAGTGACGAAATTGTCCCAAACATAGGTATAATATCTAGAAGTAGAACAGATGCAACTCTTCGACCCATCATATTCAGCATCTGAGTAGGACGTAATCCTGGAATGGCAACGACGTTTGTATAAAAGCATATCACTTCACATATCTCGAGATTCTAGGCAGCATCCCGTGATATTGTTGTAAACCACATGCTCCAAAATTTCTATTTTCCTATAGATTCTAACATTATTAATTTAACTTGGCTTGGTAACAACATTACAAGGAATGAGTGATTAAAATAGCTAAGTAAATAACTAAAATAAATAAATCCAATTTACTACATTAATAAATAAAAAGAATTTATATAAATAATATAGAAAGTGATTATCTATTGAAATTAATTAATAAATGAGTAAATAGAAAGTAGCAAAAAAAGATACACATATAAATTTAAATTACCTTATCTTTATATAATATAAATCCTAAACTATCTAAGATTAATTAAAATTAGAAACTAAAACTAAAAGTAATTTAAATTGTGTGTGTGTGTGAGAATATAGAAAGTGAAACTAAGAAACTAAAACTAAGTTTCTCTCTTACCTTATCTTTATATAGGGCCGTTGGCTAATATCCCGTTTACCCTATATATATATATATATATATATATATATATATTTGTGTTAAACTTAGAAACTAAAACTAAAAGTAATCCATGTATTCTCTCTCTTCCCTGCTCTTCTTTCCAATGCTCGACCAAAGGTCTCTCGTCTATCTCAGTGCCTCCTCCCTATCTATCCTCGCCCAACCATCTCCTTCCCTTCCCGACTCATCCATCGCCTCTTCCTATCCTCTCCGACTTTCCCTTCACCGCAACCATCTCTATCGTTCTCTGCCACTCAGCACCCACCTCGTCGTCGACTGCTACAAGAGCAGGCGACAAATGACAAACGTAACAATAGTAAAGTGGAGAGAGAGAGCAGCCACCCAAACTTCTCTCACCTTCTCAAACTCCTCTCACCTCCCTCGACAGAACCTCACCCCCAGAAATCTCCTCCGACCGACGTCTACTCCTCTAGTGATATGCCCACGACTACCAACTGACTTCTTCGACAGCCTCGCCATCTACCAAAGGACCCCATGTATGCACCCAAACGCAAGCGACCCTTCTTGAGTCCTTCCCACAATCAGACCATTAGGAAACCCGACAAAGAAGAAGTCAGCTCTTCCTACTTCTTAATTAAAACTTCAACAGCTTTTATTAGGTAAGTTTTTACTTAATACCTCAACAATGAATCAATTACAAGTCGACTCTAAAAGTTATATTATATAAATACCTATATTAGTAATGAGATTAATAATTGTAAATGTTGAGAGTATTAAAGGATTTTTTAGTCCCACATGGAGTAGAGTAGTAGAGAGAGAGGGGTTAGCCTCTCCTATATATATGTAGCTCCACATCAATAATAAACAAGCCAAGTATTCTACTAAATTTTTATTTGGTATCAGAGCCAAACCCCCCATTTCCCAAACCCTAACCCCCTCCACTGCCCTCCCTCTTCCGCCACCAGCAGCCGCCAGCCAGCAACACCTCTCCCCGCCGGCCAGCAGCCGCCCTCCCCTTCCTCCACGCCGACCCCCGCCCCCTCTCCATCGCCGCCAGCACAGTATTTCATCTTCTTCTTTTTCTTCTCTTATGCGAGTTGTAACTCGGTTCTGTCCGTATGCAACTGCGATTGCAAGGAAGAACGAGAAGTTTAATTTTCTGATTATCGTTTTTTGTAGAAGTTGTAATCGAAATATTAATTATATAGTTGCTAGTTTGATCGAGGTATATCAGTTAGAAAACTTTCTGATCTCGACTACAACTGTCGGTTCTTTTCCCTCCTTCTCGTCAGGCCATGCGGCCTCGAGTCGAAGCCGTGCACGAGACATGAGCAGCGGCTCTCAGGGACACCGTTGTCGCTGAAGGATAAACAGTAGACGTGGAGAGGACGACAATCAAATGTGGAGACGATCTATATGTAATGCCCCGCTCCGCGTCGACATTATGTATCAATGTGAGTGGGCAGAACTTCGTTCTCTGCTTCTTGCACGTCTTAATAATAATCTGAGTGTTTGCTTGCAATATTTTCATAAGAGAATGATAGAACCTGCCTTGCATGTTAATGAACGAACTAACCTAGCTTGTCTTTGAAACGATCATGTCTGCTTAACGAGAATCCTGAAACGCTTGTCTAAGAGTGCATGAACATGTTCACTATCCCCTATGCTCCGAGAGAACCATATCGTGTGCCTGAATGTGTTCAAATGATAAGGCGGCTTGCCCCCGCAACAAGATTGTAGTCTGATGGTTCGTCTCGTCTGCATACTAAGTTTATGGGAGAAAGATAACACCACTAACGAAAAATATTTGAGAGGTATTGGAGTGGAATTAATGTTCCACATATAACCTAGTTTATGTAATGGTTCCATCCGAAACTTTAAAATCAGAAAAATAAATGATCTGTCAATGACTGATAGAACTCCAACTGAATCACAAACGAAGCTGCAGACCACCGGCATTATCATGTTTGTTGAAATTTGAAAGGGATAATTCGTGTTTAGACTCTGGATTTTATACCAGCTTAGAGTTTAAGCCCTAACGTGTCCAATTGAAAAGATTGGACCCAAGATATTTATTTTTTGTTTCTTTTTTACATTATATCCTCCCACTCCAAGGATAACATTAATTTACATATATATAGACAATGGAGGGTATAATGGGAAAGATTAAACAATAAATAAATAATCCAATGACTAAACTTTACACTTGGACATGACAGGGCCAACCCTGCTATTTGGCATCCGCCTCGAGCACGCCTTCTGTTGCACGACGAGGCCATGGAGGCCGGTGGCAGAGCAGAAGGGGGGAGGGGCGGCGGCGCAGGGAGGGACTGGCGGCGTAGCAGGAAGAGGGGAGAGGGGCCGGCGGCGGAGCAGGAGGGGGAGGGTGGCTGCAGCGACATGCAGGAGGGGAGGGGGGGCAGAGGCAGAGGCGGCGGCACAGTACTCCCCCTTCTCCTGCTACGCCGTCCGGCCTTTCAGGCAGCCTCTGTGGCCTCGTCAGCACCCGCGCGTGCACGGGAGGCGTGCACGAGATGGATGCCAAATAGCTTTTTCGAGCTTCAACTCTAAGCTGAGTCTAAACTCGATTAACCAACTTTGAAATTATCAAGTAAGTTTAATAGTTGAAGAAATATATAGAAATGGCAAGTAGAGTAGAGTAGAGTGGCGTGGAGTAGAGTAGAGTAGGTACCAGCCAAGGAAGGCGAAGGCGACGGGGAGGAGTAGCGCCTGGAATCCGATGCCGGCATTGAGGTTGTGAAAGGCAGCGTAGTGCGCATTCCCGTTGCGGGACTCGGTGATGGGCAGCCAGGCGTCCTGAGGGTTGAGCTTAGTGAGATGCCCAACCTCCTCCAGGTAGCCCCTCAGGTTCACCAGCACCCGCTTCATTGGCGTCCCCGACATCATCGGGCTAAGCAAGCACGGTGTTATCTGGAACGAAGTCGACTTCGACCCCCCTCTTCCTCCTCCTACTACCCTCGGAGTATCCGGTGTCGACGACAAAAAGCCACCACCTCCTCCTCCTCGAGGAGTAGCTGGGATTGATACCAGCTCCGTTTCCATTGTTGATCCCCTCTCCTCCATTAGCCACCACCACTACCGCCTCACTCTGTTTGTTTTATTTATTGATTTGTGTTGGGAGAGTGGGAGATTTTAGTGGGTATTCCGACACATTTATGGCAGGGCCCAGGGAGAAGCGCGGCCTTCCACGGATAGATACTATTGGCCGGCTGACTACTACGACTTTAAAGGCTGAAATTACCGAAGTGGTCACCAGCAGCTAGCTAACATAGAGCCTTTCTTTTTCTTTATCAAGAATATGAAGAGAGAGAGAGAGAGAGAGAGAGAGAGAGAGAGTAATGTGGTCTTTGAGGGCTTTTGCTTTACCCAAGGAGTGTGTACGGCTATCAGGGAGCAGGAGAAAAGCGAGGAGAAGCAGACGGAGATGTTGAAAATTGAAACTACCAGCTCACGTTCAGTATCTATGTGTGTCAGTGAGCCTTGTTGTCTTGCGCACTATTTGTCCAAGCTACTAGGCATCTAGGGTCCACCCACATAAAGAAAGGGCTATGCGATTACTACAACCTACTACGTGGTATCCATGTGACTACAGTCCATTTGAGAAAAGAAGAGAGACAGAATTCGATAGCTGTTCGGGTGATCATCACTTGATCGGAACTTCACTTGACAATCGTTCATTGGAAGAAAGATGGGACCGGAGATGGCCCACATAGCAGGGGGTGAGAGGGTTGTAAGCATTTGGCAGTAAACTTAGCATTATTGCATAAAGAAATTGTCAGGATTATCTGGTACGTTTCAAGTACATTTCAAGCACTGATCTCGGTGCTGCTTCTGTTTTATTTCTCTCAAAATCAATCTTTAAATCATTTTGGTAATAGCTTCAATCAAAAACATATTAAAAAAATAATAATAATTTGATTTTACGACTACTTCAAATAACATTTTGAATATTGTTGTCAAAAGTTGTTTTAATTGTCGTTCAATATTTGGTTTGAAATTTTTATTGCTGCTTTTAAAAAACTGGCAATAGAAGCAGTTTTTGGTGACGGTATAAAATTTGACAAATATAGACCTAGTTCTCCTTGGGCCGAACTCCATAAGTGCTCTACCAGATGTGGTGTGTGTCGGCTGAGAAAGAGAGGACAAGCTTCTCTCATATGTATCTTTGGTCGTCAGAAATGAAGTACAAAAACTATGTCGGCCGGCTTCTGAGAATATCTTGGCTTGAGAGAAACATTTAGCATGTCATAGAATCAGAATATTGGAGAGTGGGGACAAACATAGGCCAACTACGTGATACGAAGTACTATGATACCCCGTATTGTAGTACCCCACTCCTAGTTGTAGCATCGTATTGACTTGTGGCTAGTATAATTCAGTCGAAATTGGGTCAACTGAGGAAACCTTTCGGCACCTAATCGTTTGGGACAAATGCATTGAGATATTATCCTATTCATGCATTGGTTTTTGTTGGAATAAGTTGTCACGCCCCAGTTCCAATATACATGGAACCATTACGTAATTTGGCCCGCTATACAAACTAGAATAGGCTTCCAATCTAATGGGCCTACCTAGTCATACTACGCTGAAGATGTGAACACCAACCCACGGTTATACTAAATAGATAGACAAATAATAATAATCTAAATATAAAGAAACTGAAGTAACAACTTAAATTTAAAAATAGAGAGTCTTGACCATAATACAATTGTCATAAGTCTGTGAAAACAAACACACGAGTACAATATCAAATGAAAGTACTGAAATAAAAATACAGAAGGAACTACTGGAAAGCAGTAAGATAACTAGGCTCGATTATTGACTAACTGAATAATGATACTTGAGAACCAACTGAATAATGATACTTGAGAACCAAGACGAGTACCCTACCTGTGAGGCTTGCCTCATCGTATCGTATACGAATATATGAGTATTTATCGTATATTGTATTTTGTCGATTTTTGTAATTTTGGTATCGTAATGAAGGATAATGAATTTTCGCGAGATGAACCTTGATTATTGGTATATATGGTGTAATGATAACATTACTGGATTTGCATATTAATGGTTTTACTTGTTTTTTAGATTTTTCTCGTTTTACATGCATTAAGGATCGTGCGAGAAGTCTCGTGTAATACTCTAGTTTTCAAGAAAATTAATTAATGACTTATGCAACTTAATGTATTCCCGAGTTTATTAAGAATAGTGTTAACCTGCAGACTTTCTGATACTTGTAAAGACCAATGGCATGATCATGTACCCCGACTAGGGCCCGTACAAAGAATCAAAATTTCGAGAATTAGGCTTTTTCCCCAATTTTTACTACCAAACAGTATATTGTCCATGTTGTAAGACTGTGTAAACCCCCTCGACCAAAAATTAGGGTTAATTAATTCAAATAGCCTAATTAGGGTTAACTAGATATAATTAATGATTTATTATATAGTATTATAATACCTGTGAAATGATTGTTATTTTAGGGTACTACCCTAGCTGTTGACCTGAAACAATTTCCACATACCTGGCCTAGACATAATAACCTATCATACTGAACCTAGAACAAACCCTAGATATGGATTTTCGTGCCAAATTTTAGTCGCACAAAAGTCGTTGCAAACGTCCGTACGCAAATTAATTAAATTGCGTAATTACGTTTGTTGTCCGTTCCAATCGAAACTGAGACCCAACCTCGACCCGTCTTGACCAACCCAGATCATGATATTATTGTACACTGAGCCTACTACACTAATGACCCTTGTCCAACCAAATTTAGACCCCAAATTTTTATTAAATTAAATTAGAAATACCGGTGCATTAATTACGAATTAATTAATGTGGTGACCTAACCTAAATTAAATTAGACCCAACTCCAACCCAAACCCACATCCACACCCACAAGCCTTATACAAAATATCATACACCATCCTAGCCCAATGAAGAACACCAAACATGGTGTTTGTTCATATCAAATCCCCAATTTCAGAAATTGTGCAAATACCAAATTGTTCAGGGGCCTATTTGCAAAATTGTAATGAGGTGTCCCCCTCTCATTGGCCAAGCATCATGGAGAAAAGAATGTCATTTCCTAACCGTATCTATTCATTTTCCCCCCATTCCTAGTGTACTTGCACCCCTTTATGAAGGGCACATCTTGGCCCTCCATTCAAAATGCTATATTCCTAGCCCTCCCCTCATCTTGATGGACATCCCCAACTCCCCAAAAACTAGGTCCAGCCAGCCCTAATCCCAAGGCAGCCCCCCCCCCACTCTCTCACCTACATAAACAACCTAGTACCTCATTAATGAGGGCACACAAACCAAGAAACCAAAGAGAAAAAAACCTAACTCTCTAAACCTCAGCCTAGCCCAACCCCAACCAACCATCACCCACCGCCTCCTCCCGGCCAGTCACCGTGTCCGGTGGCACCCCAACCAACTCAGACCCCTTCGCCGGACCTTCCCCCACCTGCCGCCACCGCCACCCGTCGCCTAGCCGCCGGCAGCAACACCCCAACAGTCCAACACCAACCCGAGCCTCCCCCTCCCGCACACACAGCCGACCACCCGACCTCCCCGTTCTCCGCCACCCTAGCTTTCCCGGCCGCCCAACTCAGCCGAACTCCTCCCCGGCCAACCCCCTTCCTCCCCGTCAAGCCTCGCCGTCGGTCGACGCCGCAACCGACCACAGTCGCCCCCGCAGCGCCAGTAGCTCCCAGCCGCTGCTGTAGCAGCCGAACACCCCACGCGACGCCGGAGCTCCGTCCGGCCACCCCCGCCATCGACGGTCAGCCGCCGGACTCCCCTCGGCCTGAGCATCGTATAGGTACATGATTTCATGTATTAATACTAGTATTTAAATACTTATTTAGAGTTGTATTGGTTGTGTACACATATATATATAGTTCCGTATTTAATTCTGTATTTAAATACGTATTCAGTATTATATATATTAATTCCTGTATTTCTGTAGTATTTAAATGTATATATACTGTTTAATATTTTCTGAGTATAATTTATATATATATATATATATATATATATATATATATATATATATATATATATATACACACATTAGGTACATGATTTCATGTATTAATACTAGTATTTAAATACTTATTTAGAGTTGTATTGGTTGTGTACACATATATATAGTTCCGTATTTAATTCTGTATTTAAATATGTATATATATATATATATATATATATATATATATATATATATATATATATATATATACATATAAATGTATATATTTCTGAAATACAGTAATATATGTATTATTACCTAATTATTAAATGTTGTATATAAATATATATAATGGTATATTTATTATTTGTGTATACATAAAAGTATATATGTGTGTATATATATATATATATATATATATATATATATATATATATATATATATATATATATATATACATATAAATGTATATATTTCTGAAATACAGTAATATATGTATTATTACCTAATTATTAAATATTGTATATAAATATATATAATGGTATATTTATTATTTGTGTATACATAAAAGTATATATGTGTATATATATATATATATATATATATATATATATATATATATATATATATATATATATATATATATATATATATGTGTGTGTGTGTGTGTGTGTGTGTGTGTGTGTGTGTGTGTGTATAATTATATATACTTTATATATTTAGTATATTAGTATGGGAAATGTATGTATATTATATACATATATATATTATTATTTACTTGTATACTTAGTACATAAATATGGTTATATATATATATATATATATATATATATATATATATAAACTTGTGAATATTAATATGTGTAAGAATATATATATATATTTAAATATATATAAGTATGTTATGTATATTTTTACTTAGGCACAAAATTACTATTTAAATACATATAAATAATGTTGTGTATATTTATTTATGTACATAAATAGTATCTAAATATTTGTATATATATGACTTTATGAATGTTATCTATCTTATATATATATGTATTTACTTAATATATGTATTATTGCTAAATAATACATAAATACTATTTTGTACTACTAAACATATATATTATTCTAATATAATTAAATATGATTTAGTGTATATATATTTATACTTGTAATAGCTATATATATATACAGTCCAGACCTTGTGTCAGTTGTAGATACAAGTAGAGTGTTTAGTCGTGCTACTGTAGCGACTAATAGTGTCATTATTATATCATATATAGGACTGCTGGACAGTACCGCCGAGGCATCAGGAGCAGGACTTTGGATTTCGCAGCTACCCGGGACAGGCAAGTATACCTTGCTGATTTACTGCTTAAAATAAAATGATAAATGTTGCAAATATACATAAAACTGTGCGCGTCCGAGATTGACTCGGGTGCAGTCGACAATGCGTCGATGAATAGTATACATGTCCTAGTTGCTAGCTGACTCACCTTCTACTGTGAGGATATTTTGATATCTTCCTAGACCATGGCACTATACACGTATCACGATGGTACATTCATATTGGGATGTGGGTCCGCGTGCCCGATTCGCTATCGGTACGTACGACATGCATCACGGACTAGCCAGTATTCTAGAGTAGCATAGTTAGATGAGACTTGGCATATAGATACGAGACACTCACGTCGTGTATTCGACTTGCGTATCTACATTGGGCGGGAAGGACAACTGATAAACGTATGGGATACACCCATCGGAATCCGTGGTATCCAGAGGAACCACAGACCCGGTGACTCCCTATATTCAGACACCGCGCTCTTCGGAGTGTTACAGATGTATATACATTGTAGATACCACGCCCCTTAGAGTGTGGACGTTATATATATACAGATACCTCATTCTTCGGAATGATGGACGTTGCAGATACCACACTCTAGAGGACGTTGGACGTTATGCCTACACCTATCTATACGTTCTGAGGTTGTCCTTACATTGCATTCACTTAGATGGTTAGCACACCCCTCTTTATTTTATTCAGTACTATATCTGGCATGCATATTGTATCTTGTTACATCCCTCTGAGGACCTGGTTATCTTCCAGATCTGGACGAGGCCTTTTATCCCACAGTGTACGGGCCAGGTGTGGAGACGAGGTTTGCTCTGGACGAGGAGCTAGAGGTCCTTCCATCGGAGTACCCCTGATCATATTGGTAGGCCTTCCGCCTATGACTGGAGCTCCTTACCTAGTTAGCAGTTGTTCTAGTCACTCTTCTTATCAGTACTTTATTTCAGACTATCAGCACTTTATCTCCAACATTTGTAGTGGGTTTGTTCCCACCGGACATATTTTAGTTGTACTATGTCATTCGACTATGTCCTTATATTCCAGTCTTTCATTTCAGTATTTTACTTGTTGTCTGTGGATGAGATTAGTCACTGCCTGTTGTTGATATTAGATTTGTTAGATTTAGGACAGCGTAGCACGCTTCGCCAGGATCCATTAAATTGGGATATCCTCAGAGACGTGTCAGCTGGCCAATGCCATGTGGCCTGGTTCTATATATTTTGGGACTGGGACGTGACATAGTTTTAGTGGTGGCCCATGCAGGTCTATAACATCAAATATTTATCGCTTGTGGTATGGCAACGTGCCCAACGAGCCTGCAATAGGATAGAAATTACTATGTCTCATCCACTTGATTACGCCTTTGAACCTCTTCCGAATTTTAAATATATCTGCATCCTATTTGATTTATTCCGTACTCTCTCTAATAAAGTTCTATCTCTTACAGCGAGATGAACCTTCGCAGTAGACGTGAGATACTTGGTGCCATAGTGCCACCTGCAGCACCGAGGGAGGATACGACTCAGGGACCACCCAGAGAGCAGCCTCAGCCAGAGGCACAGGTGATCCCTCAGGCCCCGATGATGCACTGGCATCAGGTCTCTCCCGACGAAGGGACGCAGCAGCCAGAGGGCCAGACGTCGCAGACGATTCCGAGGTAGTACTTAGAGGGACAGACCTCGAGGGCGACACCGATACCGCAGTACGAGAGGCCGGCACCCGAGGAGACACCAAGGAGACAGCCGAAGGTACCTCTTCCACCACCTCCATCGTTTCCACCTCAGATGCCACCTGCGGAGGGACAGCCCCAGATGATGTAGTTCTTCTAGATGATGATGCAAGCCCAGTGGCAGCAGACGGAGACCCTGAGACAGGGCCTGATGGCAGTATTGGAGAGGGCACCTGCCCAAGCACCAGCACCAGCACCTGCACCTGTCCAGCAAGCGGGCACGGTACGAGGCTTCAGACAGATGGGCCCGGGAACCTTCTCGGGCAAAGAGACGGCAGAGGAGATCTCAGACTGGGTCTCCAGCTACCCCCAGCAGGAGGCCAGCGTCCACCAGCTACCGGAGGACAGCAGAGAGGACCACCCTTGGTCCCACAGGAGGCACACTTCAACCAGGCCCGACAGCAGGCAGGAGGGCAGAGGCGCGGGCAAGCCTTTGCTTTAGCATCTATCAAAGAGGAACCAGAGGGAGAGGCTATAGCAGGTATAATTCTAGTTGCATCATTACCTGCAACTGCACTGTTTGATTCTGGAGCTACACTGTCATTTATATCTAGTAGCTTCGTAGCAATGCATAGAGTAGCAACTTCCCCTTTACCTAAGAGTTGGAGAATACTTACCGGAGGAGGCATCGTACCGGTTACCAGCACCATTAGAACGTGCTCGGTAGTAGCTTGTGGTAGGGAGATGAGAGCGCGATTGTTGATACTCCCAATGCCAGCTTTCGACGTTATTCTGGGCATGGACTGGTTAAGCCAGTACAATGCCGTACTAGATTGCCGGAAGGGTAGCGTTACTTTTAGACTGCCAGGACACCCGGAGTTCGAATTCATGCGAGGCACCATCGAGCGAGGAGTAGGACACGCAGCTGGAGCTTACATGGCGATGGAGACGGCACCCCCAGAAATCGTTGCAGAGTTCGAGGACGTTTTCCCAGAGGAGTTGCCTGGCCTACCGCCTGATAGAGAGGTGGAGTTCACCATTGAGCTAGTACCTGGAGCAGCACCGGTATCATCAAATGTGTACCGGTTGGCAAAGAAGGAGCTTGACGAGCTGAAGCTACAGCTAGAGGAGTTGCAGATCAAGGGATTCGTTCATCCTAGTGCATCACCCTGGGGAGCACCTGTGTTGTTTGTACCGAAGAAGGATGGGACATTCCGGATGTGCATTGATTACAGAGCCCTTAATGCTCTGACTATCAAGAACAAGTACCCTCTACCGCGAATCGACGATCTGTTCGACCAGCTGACAGGAGCAGTGGTGTTCACGAAGATCGACTTGAGATCGAGATATCATCAGGTGAAGGTGCGAAGGGAGGACATTCCAAAGACAGCATTTAGGACTCTCTATGGTCACTACGAGTTCTTATTGATGCCTTTTGGATTGACAAATGCGCCTGCTGTGTTTATGAACCTGATGAACCGAGTCTTCCATGAGTATCTGGACCAGTTCATGGTAGTTTTCATCGACGACATCTTGGTGTATTCGAAGAGCCACGAGGAGCACGGAGAGCACTTGAGGCTAGTGCTAGAGACGTTGAGACGAGAGAGGCTTTATGCCAAGCTGAGCAAGTGCGAGTTTCTTTTAGATCGTGTCACATTTCTTGGACATGTTATCTCAGGAGATGGCATCTCAGTAGATCCTGCGAAGATTTCATCAGTAGAGACGTGGCCGACCCTTACCAACGTCTCGGAGGTGAGGAGTTTTCTAGGACTTGCCGGATATTACCGGAGGTTCGTAGAGAACTTCGCAAGGATCGCAGAGCCGATGAACTGCTTGACCCACAAGGATCAGGAGTTCACCTGGACAGAGGAGTGTCAGACGGTATTCGAGGAGCTGAAGAAGCGTCTGACTACAGCACCCATCTTGACCATACCTTCTGGACCCGGAGGATTCGTGATCTATAGCGATGCATCCGAGAAAGGATTAGGATGCGTCTTGATGCAGCATGGGAAGGTTATGGCCTATGCCTCTAGGCAGCTGAGGACCCATGAGAAGAACTATCCTACCCACGACTTGGAGCTTGTCGCAGTGATCTTTGCTTTGAAGCTTTGGAGGCACTACCTGTATGGAGAGCGCGTGGAGATATTCACCGATCACAAGAGCCTGAAATACGTCTACACACAGAAGGACCTGAACCAGAGGCAGAGACGTTGGCTCAAAGTGATGGCGAACTTCGAGATTGAGCTGTAGTACCATCCGAGAAAGGCTAATGTGGTAGCCGATGCTTTAAGCAGGAAGCCCATAGCATTTTTCCTGACTACCCAACAATATCTGTTGAGAGATCTAGAACAGTTGGGTATCGAAGTCGTTATGCCCGGAGTAGACGGCAAGATGTCGAGTTTCCAGGTGCAATCGACATTGGTGGAGAGAATCAAGGCTGCTTTGCCGACATACGCCAGATTTCAGAGGCTTCGACAGAGGACAGAGGCTGGAATACAGACGGGACTGCGTATACACGAGGACAGGACTTTGAGATGTGGAGATCGTCTCTATGTTCCGAATGGAGAGCTACGCTTGGAGCTGATGACGGAGGCACACAGTTCGACCTATTCTATATATCCAAGAGGCACGAAGATGTACCGAGACCTGAGGCAGTACTACTGGTGGCACGGGATGAAGAGAGAGATAGTCTGCTTCGTGGCTAAGTGTCTGGTGTATCAGCAAGTCAAGGCTGAGCATCAGAGGTCTGCCGGATTACTTCAACCGCTCCCGATACCGGAGTGGAAATGGGAGCACATCACCATGGACTTCGTCACAGGTTTTCTGAGAAGTCCTAGTGGTCGCAATGCGGTATGGGTAATCTTAGATAAACTCACCAAGTCTGCCCACTTCTTACCCTTCAGGGTTGGGCAATCTACGAAAGTCTTGGCAGACATGTACATGAGGAAGATTATACGATTGCATGGAGTGTCGGTCAGTATCGTGTCTGACAGGGATACGAGGTTCACATCGTACTTTTGGAGGAGTATGCAAGAGAGTCTTGGTACCCGCCTTAAGTTCAGTACTTCGTACCATCCACAGACAGATGGACAATCCGAGCGCACCATTCAGACGCTGGAGGACATGTTGAGGGCATGCATGCTTGACTTCAGCGGTTCTTGGGAGGACCACTTGCACTTGGTTGAATTTTTCTACAACAACAGTTATCAGGTGAGCATTCAGATGGCTCCCTATGAGGCATTGTATGGTAGGAAGTGTCGTTCCCCAGTATGTTGGAGCGATGTAGGCGAGAGACAGATTCTAGGGCCAGAGTTGATCGTCCATACAGTGGAGAAGGTGAAGAAGATCCAGGGGCATCTACGAGCAGCACAGGACAGGTAGAAGCATTGGGCTAACGTGCATCGACGACCCCTAGAGTTCCAGGTGGGAGAACATGTGTTCCTGAAGATTTTACCTACCAGAGGAACCATCAGATTTGGAGGCAGAGGGAAGCTGAGTCCGAGGTACATCGGACCCTTCGATGTGCTAGAGCGCGTCGGAGAAGTTGCTTACAGATTGGCCTTGCCGCAGACACTGGAAGGAGTTCACGACTTCTTCCATGTATCTCAGCTGAGGAGGTACATACCGGATCCGAGTCATGTGCTTGACCACTCGGAGATCACCGTTGGTCCAAGTTTGTCATACCAGGAGGAGCCGGTAGAGATCCTAGACCAAAATGAGAAGGTACTGATGTAAACCCCCTCGACCAGAAATTAGGGTTAAATAATTAAATTAGCCTAATTAGGGTGAACTAGGTATAATTAAGATTTATTAAATATTATGATTATATCTGTGTAGTGATTTGATTATTTGGGATACTACCCTAGCTGTTGCCCTAAAATAAATCCCACATATTTGGCCTAGACCTGCTAACCCATCATATTGAACCTAGAACAAACCCCGGATACCGATTTTCGTGCCTAATTTTAGTCGCACAAAAGTCGATACGAACGTCCGTACGCAAATAAATTAAATTGCGTAATTACGTTCGTTGTCCGTTCCAATCGAAATTGAGACCCCACCTCGATCTGTCTTGACCAACCCAGATCACGATATTATTGTACCCTGAGCCTACTACACCAATGACCCTTGTCCAACCAAATTTAGACTCCCGGATTGTTATTAAATTAAGTTAGAAACACCGGTGCATTAATTATGAATTAATTAATGTGATGACCTAATCTCATTTGAATTAGACCCAACTCTAACCCAAACCCACATCCATACCCACAAGCCTCATACAAAACACCATAGACCATCCTAGCCCAATGAGGAACCCCAAACATGGTGTTTGTTTGCATTAAATCCCTAATTCTAGAAATTGTGCAAATACCAAATTGTTCAGGGACCTATTTGCAAAATTACAATGAGGTGTCCCCCTCTCATTGGCCAAGCATCATGGAGAAGAGAATTGGTCATGCCCTAACCATATCCATTTATTTTTCCCCCATTCCTATGTACTTGCCTTACTTTATGTAGGGCACATCATGGCCCTACATTTGAAATGGCCCATTCCTAGCCCTCCACTCATCTTGATGGACAACCCCAACTCCCCAAACAACTAGGTCCAGCCGGCCCTAATCCCTAGGTAGCCCCCCCTCTCTCTCTCCTACTTATACATCATTCTACCTCATTTAATGCACACCAACCAAAGAATATACCTAAAACCCTATTTCCTTAAAAACTCACCAAACCGAGCTCTACCCCAACCCCTCACCACCCGACCACTCCTCCCGGCCGGCCACCGCTTCCGGTCACCCCCCCCACTGACCCGACCACCCTCGTCGACCTTCCCCCCACCTGCCACCACCGCCAACCGCCGTCTGGCCGCCGCCAGCAACCTCCCCAGCCGACCTCCCCAACCCGAGCTGCTCCCTCCAACATACACAGCCGACCCCCCCCGACCACTCCATGCACCGCCACCACTACGCCGCCGACCGCCTAACTCAGCCCCACTCACCCCCTGCCAGTCCCCTTCCTCCCCGCCGAGTCTTGCCGTCGATCGACGCCTCAGCCATCCATGCTCGCCCCCGCAGCGCCAAGACCTCAGAACTGCTGCTGTCGTTGCCGACCCCCCCGCGCGACGGCGGAGCACCGTCCGGCCACCCCAGCCGATGACGACCGACCACCTTGACCCCCTCGACCTGAGGTACAATACAGTATATTAGTTTATGTGTATTTATCATTATTTCTATAAGTATTTTAGGTTGCAAGGTTAGGGTGTATAGATCCTATATTTTCCCGTATTCGTATACGTATTCTGTATATATATTACTATGTTCTGTATTTCTTAGTATTTACGTATATAAAAAGGTATATATACTGTATTAATGCATGCTGAGTATAGTTTATATATAATATAAATATACATGTAAGTATGTTATAACTATAGATGTATGTATATACCTAGTGTGCATGTATACTCATTTAAATAGTTTATATATATTAATACCTACTAGGTATATGTTTAATATTTATATATAAATGTATTTATGTATTTATTCCAGAAATACACTTTTATGTATTGAGATATCACAATTATTATATGTTGTAAATATATATTTATAAATATATAAATATATTGGTGAGTATATCTATTATAATGTGTACATATATGTATGTATGTATGTATGTATGTATGTATGTATATATGTATGTATGTATGTACATTTTAAAAATATGAAGAAATATTAGATATATAATACTTATTCTGTTTAAATACATTTTCTGGAAATTAAGTATATTATATGTATATATTATATATATTAAATGTTTTTACGTATTAACCCTCTAGTATGTATATGTATATATATGTATATATATATATAGATACCTACTTATATGTGTAGATATTTTTATATACCTTTGTTATGTTGTATATATTAATTTATGTACATATTTTTTATCTAAAAATATGTATATGTATAAATATATGAATTTATGTTATTATCAATTATGTATACATATTTACTGTGTGTATTATTAGTATATACTAATTAATACATAAGTACTATTTTTGTACTATTAAACAAATATAATATTTTAATATAATTAAATATAATTTAGGTTATATGTATATACTTGTATTAGCTCTATATATATACAGTCCCGACCCTGTGTCAGCTGTAGATACAAGTAGAGTGTTTAGTCGTGCTGCTGTAGCGACTAATAGTGTCATTACTATATCATATATAGGACTGCTGGACAGTACCGCCGAGGCATCAGGAGCAGGACTTTGGATTTCGCAGCTACCCGGGGCAGGCAAGTATACCTTGCTGATTTACTGCTTAAAATTAAATGATAAATGTTGCAAATATGCATAAAAGTGTGCGCGTCCGAGATTGACTCGGGTGCAGTCGACAATGAGTCGATGAGTAGTGTACTTGACCTAGTTGCTAGCTGACTCACCTTCGACTGTGAGAATATTTTGATATCTTCCTAGGCCATGGCACTATACACGTATTGCGATGGTACACTCATATTGGGATGCGTGTCCGCGTACCCGATTCGCTATCAGTACGTACGACATGCATCACGGACTAGCATGTATTCTAGAATAATATAGTTAATTGAGACTTGACATCTAGATACGGTACACTCAAGTCGTGCATTCGACTTGCGTATCTACATTGGGCGGGAAGGACAACTGACAAACGTATGGGATACCCCCATCGGACTTCGTGGTATCCAGAGGAACCACAGACCCGGTGACTCCTTATATTCAGACACCGCGCTCTTCGGAGTGTTACGGATGTATATACATTGCAGATACCACGTCCCTTAGAGTGTGGACGTTATATATATACAGATACCTCATTCTTCGGAATAATGGACGTTGCAGATACCGCACTCTAGAGGACGTTGGACGATATGCCTACACCTACTTATACGTTCCGAGGTTGTCCTTACATTGCATTCACTTAGATGGTTAGCACACCCCTCTTTACTTTTATTCAGTACTATATCTAGCATACATATTGTATCTTGTTATGTCCCTCTGAGGACCTGGTTATCTTCCAGATCTGGACGAGGCCTATTATCCCACAGCTTACGGGCCAGGTGTGGAGACGAGGTTTGCTCTTGACGAGGAGCTAGAGGTACTTTCATCAGAGTACCCCTGATCAGATTGGTAGGCCTTTCGCCTATGACTGGAGCTCCTTACCTAGTTAGCCGTTGTTCCAGTCACTCTTATTTTCAGTACTTTATTTTCGGACTATCAGTACTTTATCTCCAACATTTGTAGTGGGTTTGTTCCCACCAGACATATTTCAGTTGTATTATGTCATTCGACTATGTCCTTATATTCCAGTCTTTCATTTCAGTATTTTACTTGTTTGTGGATGAGATTAGACACTGCCTGTTGTTTATATTAGACTTGTTAGATTTAGGACAGCGTAGCACGCTTCGCCAGGATCCATTAAATTGGGATATCCTCGAAGACGTGTCAGCTGGCCAATGCCACGTGGCCTGGTTCTATAATATTTTGGGACTGGGGCGTGACAACTGCGAGGCCAGACTATCCCTCTAGTTTATGTCGCATGGAGGCATCATGTACCAGGTGAATCAACCTGGGAACGAGAGGACGATATTCGACAACGTTTTCCCTATCTCTTCGAAGGCCTAGGTATGTGATAATATTTATTTCATTCAATAGTTTTGATATATGTCTGTTTTAATTTCGAGGACGAAATGCTCTAAGGAGGGTATGTTGTAAACCCCCTCGACCAGAAATTAGGGTTAATTAATTCAAATAGCCTAATTAGGGTTAACTAGATATAATTAATGATCTATTATATAGTATTATAATACCTGTAAAATGATTGTTATTTTAGGGTACTACCCTAGCTGTTGACCTGAAACAATTTCCACATACCTGGCCTAGACATAATAACCTATCATATTGAACCTAGAACAAACCCCGGATATGGATTTTCGTGCCAAATTTTAGTCGCACAAAAGTCGTTACAAACGTCCATACGTAAATTAATTAAATTGCGTAATTACGTTCGTTGTCCGTTCCAATCGAAATTGAGACCCAACCTCGATCCGTCTTGACCAACCCAGATCATGATATTATTGTACACTGAGCCTACTACACTAATGACCCTTGTCCAACCAAATTTAGACCCCCAAATTTTTATTAAATTAAATTAGAAATACCGATGCATTAATTACGAATTAATTAATGTGGTGACCTAACCTAAATTGAATTAGACCCAACTCCAACCCAAACCCACATCCACACCCACAAGCCTTATACAAAACACCATACACCATCCTAGTCTAATGAAGAACACCAAATATGGTGTTTGTTCACATCAAATCCATAATTTCAGGAATTGTGCAAATACCAAATTGTTCAGGGGCCTATTTGCAAAATTGTAATAAGGTGTCCCCCTCTCATTGGCCAAGCATCATGGAGAAAAGAATGTCATTCCCTAACCGTATCCATTCATTTTCCCCCCATTCCTAGTGTACTTGCACCCCTTTATGAAGGGCACATCTTGGCCCTCCATTCAAAATGCTACATTTCTAGCCCTCCCCTCATCTTGATGGACATCCCCAACTCCCCAAAAACTAGGTCCAGCCGGCCCTAATCCCAAGGCAGCCCCCCCACTCTCTCACCTACATAAACAACCTAGTACCTCATTAATGAGGGCACATAAACCAAGAAACCAAAGAGAAAAAAACCTAACTCTCTAAACCTCAGCCTAGCCCGACCCCAACCAACCATCACCCACCGCCTCCTCCCGGCCAGTCACCGTGTCCGGTGGCCCCCCAACCAACTCAGACCCCTTCGCCGGACCTTCCCCCACCTGCCGCCACCGCCACCCGCCGCCTAGCCGCCGGCAGCAACACCCCAGCAGTCCAACACCAACCCGAGCCTCCCCCTCCCGCACACACAGCCGACCACCCGACCTCCCGGTTCTCTGCCACCCTATCTTTCCCGGCCGCCCAACTCAGTCGAACTCCTCCTCGGCCAACCCCCTTCCTCTCCGTCAAGCCTCGCCGTCGGTCGACGCCGCAGCCGGCCACAGTCGCCCCCGCAGCGCCAGTAGCTCCCAGCCGCTACTGTAGCAGCCGAACACCCCACGCGACGCCGGAGCTCCGTCCGGCCACCCCCGCCATCGACGGTCAGTCGCCGGACTCCCCTCGGCCTGAGCATCGTATAGGTACATGATTTCATGTATTAATACTAGTATTTAAATACTTATTTAGAGTTGTATTGGTTGTGTACACATATATATATAGTTCCGTATTTAATTCTGTATTTAAATACGTATTCAGTATTATATATATTAATTCCTGTATTTCTGTAGTATTTAAATGTATATATACTGTTTAATATTTTTTGAGTATAATTTATATATGATATATATATATATATATATATAAATACATAATTATAAATATAAATGTGTATATATACATAGTATATATATGCTTGGGTATAAATACCTTATAATTATTGATTACCTAATGTGTATATATATATATATATATATATATATATATATATATATATATATATATATATATATATATATATATATATATATATATATATATATATATATATATATATATATATATATATATATATATATACATATAAATGTATATATTTCTGAAATACAGGTAATATATGTATTATTACCTAATTATTAAATGTTGTATATAAATATATATAATGGTATATTTATTGTTTGTGTATACATATAAGTATATATATGTGTGTATATATATATATATATATATATATATATATATATATATATATATATATATATATATATATATATATATAAATGTGTGTATATATATAATTATATATACTTTATATATTTAGCATATTAGTATGGGAAATATATGTATATTATATACATATATATTATTATTTACTTGTATACTTAGTACATAAATATGGTTATATATCTATAAAATATATATATATATATATATATATATATATATATATATATATATATATATATATATATATATATATATATAAACTTGTGAATATTAATATGTGTAAGAATATATATATATATATATATATATATATATATATATATATATTTATATATATATATATATATATATATATATATATATATATATATATATATATATAAGTATGTTATGTATATTTTTACTTAGGCACAAAATTACTATTTAAATACATATAAATAATATTGTGTATATTTATTTATGTACATAAATAGTATCTAAATATTTGTATATATATGACTTTATGAATGTTATCTATTTTATATATATGTATTTACTTAATATATGTATTATTGCTAAATAATACATAAATACTATTTTGTACTACTAAACATATATATTATTCTAATATAATTAAATATGATTTAGTGTATATATATTTATACTTGTAATAGCTATATATATATACAGTCCAGACCCTGTGTCAGTTGTAGATACAAGTAGAGTGTTTAGTCGTGCTACTGTAGCGACTTATAGTGTCATTATTATATCATATTAATGACTGCTGGACAGTACTGCCGAGGCATCAGGAGCAGGACTTTGGATTTCGCAGCTACCCGGGACAGGCAAGTATATCTTGCTGATTTACTGCTTAAAATTAAATGATAAATGTTGCAAATATACATAAAACTGTGCGCGTCCGAGATTGACTCGGGTGCAGTCGACAATGCGTCGATGAATAGTGTACATGTCCTAGTTGCTAGCTGACTCACCTTCTACTGTGAGGATATTTTGATATCTTCCTAGACCATGGCACTATACACGTATCACGATGGTACATTCATATTGGGATGCGGGTTCGCGTACCCGATTCGCTATCGGTACGTACGTCATGCATCACGGACTAGCCAGTATTCTAGAGTAGCATAGTTAGATGAGACTTGGCATATAGATACGAGACACTCACGTCGTGTATTCGACTTGCGTATCTACATTGGGCGGGAAGGACAACTGATAAACGTATGGGATACACCCATCGGACTCTGTGGTATCCAGAGGAACCACAGACCCGATGACTCCCTATATTCAGACACCGCGCTCTTCGGAGTGTTACAGATGTATATACATTGCAGATACCACGTCCCTTAGAGTATGGACGTTATATATATACAGATATCTCATTCTTCAGAATGATGGACGTTGCAGATACCACACTCTAGAGGACGTTGGATGTTATGCCTACACCTACCTATACGTTCCGAGGTTGTCCTTACATTGCATTCACTTAGATGGTTAGCACACCCCTCTTTATTTTATTCAGTACTATATCTGGCATGCATATTGTATCTTGTTATGTCCCTCTGAGGACCTGGTTATCTTCCAGATCTGGACGAGGCCTTTTATCCCACAGTGTACGGGCCAGGTGTGGAGACGAGGTTTGCTCTGGACGAGGAACTAGAGGTCCTTCCATCGGAGTACCCCTGATCATATTGGTAGGCCTTCCGCCTATGACTGGAGCTCCTTACCTAGTTAGCAGTTGTTCCAATCACTCTTCTTATCAGTACTTTATTTCAGACTATCAGCACTTTATCTCCAACATTTGTAGTGGGTTTGTTCCCACCGGACATATTTCAGTTGTACTATGTCATTCGACTATGTCCTTATATTCCAGTCTTTCATTTCAGTATTTTACTTGTTGTTTGTGGATGAGATTAGTCACTGCCTGTTGTTGATATTAGACTTGTTAGATTTAGGACAGCGTAGCACGCTTCGTCAGGATCCATTAAATTAGGATATCCTCGGAGACGTGTCAGCTGGCCAATGCCACGTGGCCTGGTTCCATATATTTTGGGACTGGGGCGTGACAGACTGGGAATGGGGCCATTTTGGAACATTGGATCTCATCCAATGGTTGAGATTAGACCTAGGGCTTTATATAAGCCTTAACCCTCATCCATTCCTTCATGTATTTCTCTCTCTCTCTATCTCTCTCTCTCTCTCTCTCTCTCTCGGTTCCCTCTTGAGAGTCAAAGGAAGAGAGCTCTCATTCTCCCCTCTCCCATAAACTTTTCTCCACTTGTGAAACCCATCCCACTATATCGATATTCATATATGGATATGCGAGTATTTACTATACATTATATTGCTGGATTTTTTAATTTTCTGTTTTCGTGAAAATAGTTAATGACTTACGCAACATACTATTTTTTTGAGTTTGTGACAACCATATTTATCACAAAACTGCCAGAGACTAATAGAATAACTATTGACATTGTTATAGATCCGTGCATAGAACGAAAACCCTGGATTTTTTCAAAGTCAGAATTTGGCACTCATACTAGTATACCGTTGGTATATGTTGTCGGTTTACCGCCAAGCTGTCATTGTTTTGTCCATTAGTTTTTAACCTAGTCTTTCTCTATCGTCCATTAGTTTTTTGGTTTTGAATAACCCTATTGTCTACTAGTTTCTTGGTTCCGAATCACCTTATCATCCATTGGTTTCTTGGTTTTCTTTATGGATGTATGTGATTAATCTATTTGAGTCGTGGATTGCTAAGGTGGCAGATCAAATAGGCATGATTACACTCCTTATTTTCTTCTTCTATATACACTCCTTATTTCTCTCCTCTCTCTCTCTCTCTCTCTCTCTCTCTCTCTCTCTCCCCCCTTATTTCTTCTTCTTCTCTTCATTTCCTCTCAATTTCTCTTGAGTTTTAGCTTGGACTTAGATCTTGGTCTTGAGACTTAAGAGTGTAGTTTTGGAATCCCTTTTGGTAATGGAGTGAAAGATAGGCTTGGAGCTTTGACTTAGGCAAATACATCTTGCTATTGCTTGAACCAAAGTTGGAATTTTCTTGTATTGTTAATTTTCCATGGATATTATTGCATGCAAATGTTTTATATAAGTTCCTTTACTAGTTTATTTATTGAGATTGTAATTTTCCATGGGTTTTGGTGATGGTTATGGCCTATAGCTATTTTCTAGGTCTAACCGTGAGATATGTGATTTTAACCTTGGTATCGAGGGTGATACCTATGTTTTCTTGTGGATCTTTGTCCTATATGCTATATGAGACTCACCCCTAGCTTTGTATATTGTTGGTTTTGAGTTTTTGGTTCCTAAAAATATATTTTTTGAGTATTTCAGAGATAATCATCTTTTAAATATCATAATTTACAAAAACTAAGGCATACATGATGTGGGCAATTTAATTTCATCCAATTTTGACCTTTGAAAGTTGAATTCTGGTTTAAAATAAGGATTTTATGGCCGAAACAAATTTTAGAAAATTTTAGAATTTGGGCAGTTGTATTATAGTGATATATTGAAGGTTTTTCCAAGGTATACCAAAGGTATACTATTTTTTACGCAAAAACTTATTATCTTTTGTTGGTATATCGTAATATACTGTTTGGAGACCATTTTTGCCTATTTTGTTATTTTTCTTTAGTTATTTTGATTTTATATTCTAATCTTGTGATTTTGTGTAGTTTTGAAAAACTGTATTCTCCATATACTTGACAAGAGAACGTGTCACGACCCACACCCGGATGATCGGACATGAGTACGTGGATACGTCTAGCCTATGTCGCAATATCGGCGGTAGAACGTTGTCTAGGTCAACAATACTAACTATCAATCTCACACAATACTATGATCATAAACTATCAATAATATCTCAACTCCATAAGGAGGACAATATGACAATATAATGATAATACTCAATCACAAAAATTGAGTAGCACGAATGAATGGAATGATAAGATAACAAGAGAAAGAATCCAAGTCTCAAATATCTAACAACACAACATAGTAAGTCAAGAAATCAAAAATAACATCCCAATTTTAAAGTAAATGTCGAAGATAGATCCGGTACCAAAAATACTAAACAAAGAAGATAGGATAATTAGTGACACCGGCTAGACCTCTCGGCAATCACTCCTGAACTACAGGGTCCAAGACTGCTGCTACTACCTCCCGTGGTCCATAATAAGTCGAACACCAATCCTCCAAATCAGCACCTAAAAATATTATCATGTCAGGATGGAACGAGTACAATCCAATAACAATTCTAAATTAATTAATAATTGACTATAAACAGTAATAGTGAATGTATACATGATGAGAAAAAGCAGCAAATAGATATCATGGCATGGTAGTAAAGAGAGGCAGGTAATCAAGAGCATAAAATTATACCCAATACATATGAAGTGGAATAAAGAAGACTGTAACTACACTAAGTGTTTTAAAATACTAGTTAGATATGTGATTGGCTTGGGTTAATAGTTGTCTACTTTTAACGAGGGGGCAACTCAATCACACGTGAAATATATGATTAGTTATTGACTACATTATACATTATTTTAAACATTGCTTAAGGTTCATGATAACATATCTAGCTAGCACTTTTCTGCCCTGACTAGTACGATGGATCCAACCATGATACGTTACATCGTATGAATCATCAAGTAGTCTATTATAAACATGTAATAGTTGGCTAATGTCATACGATATTGTTTAGTTGCCTAATGGCATACGACGTTGGCTAATATCATACGATAATGAGAGGAGCAATAATTTGAATATAGAAGTAATATCTCATGACTGGGGATCCAAAACATACTAATCCATGTACCATCGTGTCATGAATTAAGTATAACATTACTAAATACATGTATTATAGTATGTCACTACCATATTTTTTTTAGGAAAGGGTATATTGTTTTGGGATTGTGTTAGTGGACATAACTAGTTTAGATTAGACTCATGGACCAAGATTTATAATTAGTTAGAATTGAGCCCAATTAGAAGCCCATTCATTATGAGGATGATTAATTTAATTAAACCCATTAGACTAGAACCTTTCCTGCTTAGTTATTTTTTCATGAGAGGCCTCAAGGGGTATATTGGTCATTGTATACTAGCTTGAGGGAGAGGCTAAGGGGGGCTGACCTATTTAAAATGAGGAAGGGAATTTCTCTCTCCTCTTTTTATTTCAAATCTAGATCTAAAATTTTTCTCAACCAAAATTTTTTATTCCTACATCAATTCCCTACCAAATTTCTTCCCAATTTCTTCCCAAATTACTATTAGAGGCTAGTAGAGCAAGAATCTAGAAGGAGGAAACAATGATCTATAAAGAGGAGCAAAGATCTACAAATTGAAGGCAAATTTTATTAAATTTGGAGGTTGTATTGGAAATCCATCTTCTAATAGGTACAATTCATTTTTTTCTCTTTAATTAAGTTCTAAATCTATGTTTTAATCATTAGGAACCACCCCGTATGATGAGGCTACCCATAGGAATTGGAATTAGGTTCATAGGAGTCCTATGGAGAAAGTTATGGTATATTTTGTGTCAATTTTGGGAAAATTCCGATATTGACACATGTTGTGTTTGTCAATTGGTCAATTAGAACAAATTAACATGTGTTTGTTTGTTTGTTTGTGGCTAGCGTCGTATCCACAATTGAATACATGTGGGCTGTATCCCAATAATTTGGTGATACATGTTGATTTGGAAGTTTTTCTCCGACACGGGGCTTTGTGCATATCACATGTTGATACCAGACATCTGTGATACTGTACACCGAGTTTCAGGCGAGTACATTCTCTGATAGTTTTTTATTTATGATATCCTCTATGTTCCTTGTATCTAATGTAGATATCATTAATTTCTTGACACGTTGGTTACACGGATTGGTATATCTGAATCTCGTCATAAGATATTCCTTGGTATTTATGGTGTATCTTGTGCAAGCATTGTTTTATTGTTCTTCTTGTACATATACAAACATTGGTTTATGAGGAGAGTAGCACATTTTTTGTGGAAACTCGTGTCATAACGTACCATGGTTAGATCCACTATACCAGTCGGGGGTTAAGGAGTATGTAGTGTAGATATGTGATCATACCCTCCTTATATCAAGTATTAGTTATTGAATAGTGTTTGGAAATAACACCACACGTATGATTAGCCAGGCCATTAATCTTGTATCAAGTTTTCAAGTCGATCACATGTTAAAGCTGGTACTCACTCACTTAGTCATTAGTATTCTTGTTCATTGTCATATTGTTCATTCTGTATTATTTCCAGTATTTTCTTTATTGTATATCTCTTATATCTATTGTTGCATATTGTATATTCACATCTATTTACTTGTCACAACCACATTTCCAGATTAGGACATTATTATAAATTATTATATTTAATTTATTATGTAATAAATATGTGTAATGAGTTTTATTAAATAATTATAAGGTGTTCTTAATGCATAGGTTTTAGGTTAAACCCTAAAAACCCATTAGGATTAACCTTTGTGACCAAACCCTAATTGGTATTCTAGTTTTTAGTGAAACCCTAGTTAGCATTTTTATTTTAGATTATAAACCCTCGAAATGACTAAACCCTAATTAATCTTAGTTCTACACGACTAAACATGAAGGGCTAATTAAACCTTGGCATTTGAAACCCTAACCCTAGCCCTATATAATGAAGGGAAGCCTCCCTCAAGCTTCTTCCTTCATGAAGAAATCCCTAAACCTAGCCTCCATTAGAAAAACCATTCCTTCCCCATAAGTTTCAGAATTTAAAAACCCTAGAAGTCCATTTCCTCCTCCATCAAAAGGAATCAAGGAGATTCGACCAAGAAGGCTTGAAGAAAGATGACCTACATTGGGAACCCATCTCCCAATAGGTGAGGATCCGAATTTAAACCCATTTTAATTCTGTTTTTCATTATTGTTTGGCCATTAGGAGCCCACCATTTGGTTTAGATTTCATATTTGGGATTTTTCTATGAAAACCTAGGTAAATCTAGGGTTTGGTGTTCCTACGAGGGTTTTCCCCAATTTCGTAGACCCTAAATCATAAGGGTATGCATTTAGACAGGATTACACCTCCTACCTATAGTCTAGATCTCGATTTAGGGTTTTGATTTGGGTTTTTTTGGAGTTCTCATGTGAAATCCGTTTTCAGCACAACATGTGTTTGCTGAAATATTCCTGGAGGGGGATACCAAGTTTTAACGTAGTTTCGTTGAACCTTGATATATATATATACATATATATATATGTATGTATGTGTGGTACCTACGGATTTGTGCTGATTTGTATATGATTTGGGGGTTTTACTGTGCACAGTTGGGTTGAGATGTCTGTGTGTATCGACAGTGGGAACAAGGGTTGAGGTATTCTGTGTAGAGTCGGGCTCTTGTGCATTGTGCACTGAGTTCTGATGTGGCTCAGTGTATGTGAATCGGGGGTTGTGAATAGGGTTTATCAGTTAGCTGATACTGTGTATCAGTAAGTTTAGTGAGTTAGAGTGTATGTGTGCATTGGAGTTAAAGCCAGTATCAGGGTTTCCTTGTGAGGGTGTCTTAATGTATCAGTAGCAGTAATTGGGGGAGAGGGTATTCTGTGTAGGGTCAGGCTGCGTCGTGTCTGTGGGAGTCATAGTGTCTCAGTAAGTATGTTAACTGCAGTGTTGTGTATCACCTTGAGCAATTGAGTTTATTAGGGTGTAGTTGGATCGAGTATTGTATCAGTAAGGTCACAGTGTCTCAGTGAGGTCTGAGTGTATCTTAGGCCAGTGAGTGTTATAGTGCCAGTAGCTATATATTGGTCCCAGAGATTAGACACTGTGTGTGTTATATGAGTCCATCAGTGTGGATTAGGGGATTTAGTATCGGATCCCCACTGTGGTTGCTGAGTTTCAGAAAGCCAGTATTAGAATTTTCCAGTATGATGTATCGTATATCACTGTATTGAGTATCAATGGGCATTTTACTGATACTGTGGGTTGTATCAGTAGGTTGGGGGTTACTTCGAGTGAACTGTGGTGTTAGCTGTGCACCAGATCATTCCTGTTTTGCTGAGTGTTAGGCATCAGTGATTCGAGTTCTTAGAGTATCAGTTGTCTCAGTAAATTATGGGATGAACTGAGCAGATTAGTGTGTGTGTGCCTGTGTGTGTGTGTGCCTGTGATGTGTAGATGTGTAAGCTGGGGAGTTCAGTGCCAGGTTGTTGAGTTTCAAGTGTATTAGTTAGTTGGTCAGTGTCAAGGGTCTCTTTATGTGGGTATCAATATCTCTTTGTGTTGCTTCCTAAGTTTAGACGTGTTTGTGTAGGATTAGATAGAGGGAACAACAGTCCCAATCCTTGGGGTAACTGTAGTACTGGGCAAGGACAATAGCAGCTTTAGGAAGTGAGGTTTAGAGAAGCATTTGGTGCAGAAAACCTTGCTGATCTACAGCAAGGATGAATGCCAGTAGAGTGATGCAAATCGAGCTTGCATTGTTCCTGCAAGTTGAATAATGGGACCTGGGAGCAGCATGCAGTGGGGGTGTGTTAGTAGGGACTAAAATACATGGGTTTGAGGGTTAGTATTGGTTAAGTTGGAGTGTGTGGTATTTTCTGATACTTGGGTACATGTGAATGTTGTTAGTTGAGTTAAGGTGGATACTTTAGCTAGCAGTTAGTGTTAGATGTGCTCACTTGACAATAGTATATCGGTGGACATGGTCACCCTTAGTTTTAGTTACTGATACCTGGTATCAGAGAGGGATTGAAGTATTAATTAAGAGAGTATTGATACTTGAGTTGTCAGTTAGACATTAAAGGATACTAGTATAAGTCTTAGGGTAGTTGTGTGCAGTGACTCCATGTTTGAGTGAACTGAGTACTGTACATTGGTGCTGGGATAACTAAGGGTATGTGTTAGTGTGTTCCTGAGGCAATGAAAGTAACATATGCAAAAGGATATATACCAAATGTATTAGGTGTTACTCTTCAGTCATATAACAGTGTACAGTGCAGGGTTGTTGGGAACTCAAGTAGCAGTTAAGGTAATTGGGGTTAGTAGCCAATATTGATGCAAGGTATATGTTAAGGTTTGTATTATGATACAAAATAGAATTTATATATATATATAGGAGTTGTTATATACAAATAACATATAGTATATAATAGTAGCTAGTATTATACTAGATACCTTAGTATGATATAGAATTTGACTAGTGGACCTAGCTAACCTAGTCTATACCTAGATATGACCTAGAAATATCATTTATTGGTTAGTTATTCATGCCCATCTTTCATTTCACCCAATTGACATTAATATCTTATATATAGGTTCTTGTGACTCCATTTTGGACATCGATCCTCACTCATCGCTCAGGACCACAGGCAAGTACATTCTCTGACAGTTTTTGCTTTTGTTGATTAATTCTATAATTCTAGTTTTATTATATACTTGATTCTGACACCATGGATACACGGGTTAGCACCCTAGATACCTGTCATGAGGAGTCATGATTGGAATCCATCGTGCTAGCTGTGGATGGAGAAATATTAGCAGATTATGTGATCATACCCTACCTTACATGCATCATAGCTCACCCCATACATCACGTCGGGTGTAGCCTGACCATTTACATACTTCATAGCCTGATATATATGCCTGACTATTGCTCGAACTATTGCTCGAATCATAGCTAACCAGATGGTTAGCCTGACCTCACATGTATCATAGCCAATCATATATATCAAGCCTGATCTTGTCCCAAGCCGATCACCTAATAAACTGATATTTCAAATACTTAGTCAGATGTTTACTTTTATTTCAGATTCACTTGTTCTAGCATTTCACTTGTATATTTGTTCATTGCTAGATATTCCATTACTCATTTCATATTCTCTAGTATTCTATATTTCCAGTATTTATTTCACCATGTATTCCTTACACTATTTTATAGTTTTTGTCAACATAAATGAAACTGCTGTTTAGTGTTTGTGCTTCGCTCCAATCCTGATTGGATAACATTTTTAGAGGACTTGGAGGATTTATGCCCTACCCACTACGGCCCGGGAGCAGGTGATTTCATACCAGAAATTCCAGAGGAGTTACCCATCTTAGAGGAGATTTCTACCTACAGGCACTTAGACTGTCCTATTTCATGTATTATTGTACTAGACTGAGATTTGAGTTGTATTACTGTTGTGACTTTTGAGGACATCTAGACTCTGGACTTATGATGTATTTATATTTGTGTTGACTTATGATAGAACTCTTATCCTTATTTCTCATCGTGCTAATTACTTTCATATAGCCTTGTGATTGAGTATATTATAAACTGTGGATTCATACATTATCATTGTCCTCCTAATGGAGTTGAGACCATTGACAGGATGAGTTATGTTTGAGACCTAGACAGCGTTCTATCGCCGATGCTGCGGCGTAGGCTGGACGTACCCATGGCTCATGCCCAATTTCTGGGTGTGGGTCGTGACACGTTTTTAGTGGTGGCCCATGCAGGTCTAGATTCGCATTTAGAGCGATATCGTAGTGGTGCTCGTTTAGAGTATTGCTACGAGCCTATTTTAGGAGATAGGATTTAGGCCGAGAATATGCTCAATCACAATTAGGAAATTTCTGATTCTTATAATGCTACTCTTAATGATTCAGAGCCTCTTCCACCACCACCGACTCCGTTTCCAAGAGGTGTGCCCGTTGATGGGGCACAGATGTTTGCGCTGATCCAGGGCATGGTTGATGCCCAAAGGATGTCAGCAAAGGCTCAGAAGATGCAGGCGGAGGCGCACCAGGCCCAGACCGAGATGATGAGGGTGAGCATGGAGAATGCTCATCAGGTGGCTCTTCAGGCTGTGGAGAGAGTCGCTCAGCAGCAGCATCCTGGCCAGCACCACCAGAGGCCGGGCACTATTGTGGACTTTAAGAGGATGATGCCTCGGGAGTTCAAGGGTACTGACGGGATACTCTACGCCGACGATTGGCTAGAGGATATAGAAAGAAACTTGCACTTAGCGCAGCTTCCGGAGGCTCTTCAGATCGAGGCCGCCGTCAGCCAGATGTTCGACATCGCCCTGACGTGGTTTTGCACTGAGCCAAGACTTGTTGGGGGACTCACTTGGGAGGCCTTCAGGGAGCTCTTCAAGGAGAAGTTCTTTTCTGATGTTGCCCTGGGAGACTTGGAGAGTCAGTTCCATGGCTTAGTCCAAAGGAGCATGTCCGTTGATGAGTACGCCGCGGAGTTTTGCCGCCTGAGCCATTTTGCGCCATCGATGATTAGAGATCCAGGAGACAGGGCCCGGAAGTTCAAAAAGGGGCTGGCAAGGGAGATTAAGTCTCGCACGTCGGGACGTCGCACTGCTACCTTCGAGGGCATATTGATGGATGCCCAGATAGCCGAGGATGACTTGGACCTCAGGCCCAAGAGGGGACGCGACACTACAGGAGGATCAAACAGTGGTGCAGGACCGGGCAAGCGTCCACACTTCCAGCAGCAGCAGAGGCCATATCAGCAGCAACATCAGCAGCACCAAGCACCAGCCCGAGGACAGGCCCAGCACCAACAGAGACAGACTTAGCCCGCCATCCAGTGTGCGTACTACGGGAAGGCAGGACACACTAGAGAGATCTGCAGGAAGAGGTTGGGCACATGTTTGTCCTGCGGATCGACAGCACATCAGCTGAGGGATTACCCTACCATCCAGACTCGTCCAGGCCAGGGTAGAGCAGCCGCCCAGAGGGGACCAGCCAGGGTACCTACCGTACCAGGAGGCCAGCAGAGGGGACCTCCACTTCCACCGCAGCAGCAGAGGTTTGCTCAGCACCAGCAGCAAAGAGGTGCACCCCAGGGGCGAGCATACGCCATGGCAGTCGAGGAGGTCGATCAAGCAGGAGACTTGATTACAGGTTCAGTTCTTCTCGATTGCATTCCAGCATTTACATTATTTGACTCTAGCACTTCCCATAGTTTCGTGTCTGTATCTTATGCTCTTCAACATCATTTAGAGACAGAACCATTAGCTAGGACTTGCAAGATCACGACTGGCGGAGGTATTATCCTAGTCCGTGATTATTGCAAGGACCGTAGAGTGTCAGTGGAAGGCCAAGAGTTGAGCGTGTGCTTACTCGTCATGCCACTTCCAGGATACGATATTGTACTCGGAATGGACTGGTTGAGTAGGCATCATGCTACTATAGATTGTCATGGAGGCAGAGTATTATTTTGACCACCAGGAGAGCCGGAGTTCGAGGTCACCAGAGGAGCAGCGGAGCAGAGCAGGAGCACATTTTGCGGAGCCAGGATGGAAGAAGAGGAGTTGCCACATCTTCTGATAGCGGAGTTCTTGGATGTATTTCCAGAGGAGTTGCCAGGCTTGCCGCCAGACAGAGATGTTGAATTCTCTATAGACTTGGTGCTAGGAGCGGAGCCCATTTCATAACATGTCTATAGAGTCAACAACAGCGAGCTGGCAGAACTGAAGAAGCAAGTTGAGGAGCTGCAGGACAAAGGCTTCATCAAATCCAGTTTATCACCATGGGGAGCTCTGGTATTGTTCGTACCGAAAAAGGATGGTACGGTGCGCATATGCATCGATTATAGAGCTTTGAACAACCTCACTATCAAGAACAAATACCCGCTGCCGAGGATAGATGATCTTTTCGATCAGTTGAGCGGGGCGAAGGTATTTTCGAAGATAGATTTGAGGCCAGGCTATCACCAGGTGAAGGTGAAGAGAGAAGACACGCCGAAGACAGCCTTTTGGACCAGATACGGCCAGTTTGAGTTCATGGTAATGCGATTTGGTTTAACCAATGCACCGACAGTATTCATGAACCTGATGAACAAGGTGTTCCACCAGTACCTTGAAAAGTTTGTGGTGGTGTTCATCGATGATATTCTTGTGTATTCCAAGACCCCGGAGGAGCACGAAGAGCACCTGAGGTTGGTCTTAGAGACTCTCAGGAAGGAGGAGTTGTACGAGAAACTCTCAAAGTACGAATTCTTCCTTGACAAGGTTGAATTTCTTTGGCATATGGTGACGGGTGACGGAATCTCGGTTAACCCAAAGAAGATCGAGGCAGTAGAGTCGTAGGCTACCCCCAGTTCTGTAGCTGAGATCAGGAGTTTTCTTGGGCTAGCAGGATACTACATGAGGTTTGTACAAGACTTCTCCAGGATTGCAGCGCCGATGACCAGGCTGACCAGGAAATATGTGGATTTTGTCTGGACGGAGGATTGCCAGGCCGTATTTGATGAGATGAAGAAGAGATTGACGACAGCTCCAGTTTTGACGTTGCCAACGGGGACAGGTGGATTCACTATCTACAGTGATGCTTCAGGGAAGGGTTTGGGTTGCGTTCTTCAGCAGCACGGGAAGGTAATTGCCTATGCTTCCAGGTAGTTACGCCCTCATGAAAAGAACTACCCCACCCATGACTTGGAGTTGGCAGCGATTATCTTCGCTCTAAAGTTGTGGAAATATTACCTGTACGGAGAGCGTATGGAGATCTTCACAGACCATAAGAGCTTGAAGTACATGTTCACACAGAAGGAACTGAACATAAGACAGAGGAGGTGGTTGGAGTTGATGAAGGACTTCGATATCTTATTACAGTACCACCCAGGGAAGGCCAACTTAGTCGCCGATGCCTTGAGCAGGTATCCGATGGTTATGTACTTGACGACGGATAGATATTTGTTGGCTGATCTGGAAAGTTTGGGAATTGAGGTACTAGTTCCCGGTGTTGAGATTCAGATGTGGGGACATCAGATACAGTCCGAGCTGATGGATAGAATCAGAGCTGCACAGTATAATGATGAGGCTCTGAGGAGTATCAGGGCACAGGTTCGGACAGGATTGTCAGACGACTTTACTATCGCAGATGATGGATCTTTACGGCACGGCACGAGGATGTGTGTGCCGAGCGGGGAGCTGTGCGAGGAGGTTTTGTAGGAGGCACACCGCTCTCTGTACTCGATGCATCCCGGTGCCAACAAGATGTATCGACACTTGAGGGAGCACGTATGGTGGTATAGAATGAAGCGCGAGGTAGCACGCTTCGTATCCCGGTGTCTAGTGTGCCAGCAGGTAAAGGCGGACCGGCAGAGGCCAGGTGGATTGCTTCAACCTTTACCTATCCCAGAGTGGAAGTGGGAGCACGTGACCATGGATTTCATTTCAGGACTTCCGCGTTCTCTACGAGGGAAGGACGCAATTTGGGTCATCGTAGATAGGTTGACCAAATCAGCCCACTTCTCACCTTTCAAGGTAGGCACGTCGACAGAGAGGCTAGCAGAGATGTAAGTGCGACAGATTGTCAGACTTCATGGAGTTCCTGTGAGCATCGTCTCGGATCGGGATAGTCGTTTCACTTCCCACTTCTGGAGGAGTCTGCAGGCTAGCTTGGGCACTCAGCTCAAGTTCAGTATCGCATACCACCCCCAGACAGACGGGCAGTCTGAAAGGACTATTCAGACTCCTGAGGATATGCTATGTACTTGCGTTCTAGATCTCGGAGGTTCTTGGGAGGATCATCTACACCTGGTAAAGTTTGCTTACAATAAAAGTTACCAGGCCAGCATCGAGATATCGCCATTCGAGGCTCTTTATGGACGAAGGTGTCGTACACCGTTATCTTGGGATAACATGGGAGAGAGAGCCTTTCTAGGACCAGAAATAGTCGTGGATGCAGCAGAAAAAGTAAAACTCATCAGAGACAGACTGCGAGTGGCGCAGGACAGACAACGGCATTGGGCCGACAGCCACCGTAGACCCCTTGAGTTTCAGGTATAGATTATTATTTTTTGGCTTGTGATTGTTTTGTTTAGACTATGTGTTGAGACTGTTTTATTCTAGGTTGGCGATCTAGTGTTCCTACGAATTTCTCTGACGTGGGGCACAATTCATTTTAGTGGAGTCGGGAAGCTTAGTCCATGCTACATCGGACCCTTCTGTATTCTTACGAGGGTCTATGCAGTGGCATATAGTCTAGACTTGCCACCTACACTAGAGGGAGTGAATGACGTATTCCACGTGTCGCAGCTGAGACGGTACGTGGCAGACCCTAGTCACGTACTAGATCACTCGGAGATCGAGGTTGGTCCGACTCTCAGCTACTCTGACCAGTCCGTAGAGATCTTGGCTCGCAGAGAGAAGGTGTTGCGAAACCAGACTATTTCTTTGGTTCGTGTTGCATGGAGACATCACTCTCCAAGGGAGTCGACCTGGGAGAGAGAGAGAGAGGACGAAATGCGCGAGCAATACCTGCATTTCTTCGAGACCTGAGGTATAATTCCTTATCTAATTTCGTTCATGTTCTAGTTTAATCCAATTTCGTGGACGAATTTTTTTTTAGGAGGGTAGACTTGTCACTACCACATTTCTAGATTAGGACATTATTGTAAATTGCCATGTTTAATTTATTATGTAATAAATAAGTGTGATGAGTTTTATTAAATAATTATAAGGTGTTCTTAATGCATAGGTTTTAGGTTAAACCCTAAAAACCCATTAGGATTAACCTTTGTGACCAAACCCTAATTGGTATTCTAGTTTTTAGTGAAACCCTAGTTAGCATTTTTATTTTAGATTATAAACCCTAGAAATGACTAAATCCTAATTAATCTTAGTTCTACATGACTAAACATGAAGGGCTAATTAAACCTTGGCATTTGAAACCCTAACCCTAGCCCTATATAATGAAGGGAAGCCTCCCTCAAGCTTCTTTCTTCATGAAGAAAGCCCTAAACCTAGCCTCCATTAGAAAAACTATTCCTTTCCCATAAATTTCAAAATTTAAAAACCCTAGAAGTCCATTTCCCCCTCCATCAAAAAGAATCAAGGAGCTTGGACCAAGAAGGCTTGAAGAAAGAGGACCTACATTGGGAAACTATCTCCCAATAGGCGAGGATCCGAATTTAAACCCATTTTAATTCTGTTTTTCATTATTGTTTGGTCATTAGGAGCCCACCATTTGGTTTAGATTTCGTATTTGGGGTTTTTCTATGAAAACCTAGGTGAATCTAGGGTTTGGTGTTCCTACGAGGGTTTTCCCCAATTTTGTGGACCCTAAATCATAAGGGTATGCATTTAGACAGGATTACACCTCCTACCCATAGTCTAGATCTCGATTTAGGGTTTTGATTTGGGTATTTTTGGAGTTCTCATGTGAAATCCATTTTCAGCATAACATGTGTTAGCTGAAATGTTCCTGGAGGGGGATACCAAGTTTTAACCTAGTTTCGTTGAACCCAGATATATACATACATATATATATATATATATATATATATATATATATATATATATATATATATATATATATATATATATATATATATATATATATATATATATATTATGTATGTGTGGTACCTACGGATTTGTGCTGATTTGGGGGTTTCACTGTGCGCAGTCAGATTGAGATGTCTGTGTGTATCGACAGTAGGAACAAGGGTTGAGGTATTTTGTATAGAGTCGGGCTCTTGTGCATTGTGCACTGAGTTCTGATGTGGCTCAGTGTATATGAATCGGGGGTTGTGAATAGGGTATATCAGTTAGCTGATACAGTGTATCAGTAAGTTTAGTGAGTTAGAGTGTATGTGTGCATTGGAGTTAGAGCCTGTATCAGGGTTTCCCTGTGAGGGTGTCTTAATGTATCAGTAGCAGTAATTGGGGGAGAGGTATTCTGTGTAGGGTCGGGCTATGTCGTGTCTGTGGGAGTCATAGTGTCTCAGTGAGTATGTTAAGTGCAGTGTTGTGTATCACCTTGAGCAATTGAGTTTATTAGGGTGTAGTTGGATCGAGTAGTATATCAGTAAGGTCATAGTATCTCAGTGAGGTCTGAGTGTATCTTAGGCCAGTGAGTGTTAGAGTGCCAGTAGCTATATGCTGGTCCCAGAGATTAGACACTATGTGTGTTATATGAGTGCATCAGTGTGGATTAGGGGATTTAGTATCGGATCCCCACTGTGGTTGCCGAGTTTCAGAAAGCCAGTATTAGAATTTTCCAGTATGATGTATCGTGTATCACTGTGTTGAGTATCAATGGGCATTTTACTGACACTGTGGGTTGTATCAGTAGGTTGGGGTTACTTCGAGTGAACTGTGGTGTTAGCTGTGCACCAGATCATTCCTGTTTTGCTGAGTGTTAGGCATCAGTGATTCGAGTTCTTAGAGTAACAGTTGTCTCAGTAAATTATAGGGTGAACTGAGCAGATTAGTGTGTGTGTGCCTGTGTGTGTGTGTGCCTGTGATGTGTAGATGTGTAAGCTGGGGAGTTCAGTGCCAGGTTGTTGAGTTTCAAGTGTATTAGTTAGTTGGTCAGTGTCAGGGGTCTTTTTATGTGGGTATCAATATCTCTTTGTGTTGCTTCCTAAGTTTAGATGTGTTTGTGTAGGATTAGATGGAGGGAACAACAGTCCCAATCCTTGGGGTAACTGTAGTACTGGGCAAGGACAGTAGCAGCTTTAGGCAGTGAGGTTTAGAGAAGCATTTGGTGCAGAAAACCTTGCTGATCTACAGCAAGGATGAATGCCAGTAGAGTGATGCAAATCTAGCTTGCATTGTTCCTGCAAGTTGATACTTGGGTACATGTGAATGTTGTTAGTTGAGTTAAGGTGGATACTTTAGCTAGCAGTTAGTGTTAGATGTGGTCACTTGACAATAGTATATCAGTGGACATGGTCACCCTTTGTTTCAGTTACTGATACCTGGTATCAGAGAGGGATTGAAGTATTAATTAAGAGAGTATTGATACTTGAGTTGTCAGTTAGACATAAAAGGATACTAGTATAAGTCTTAGGGTAGTTGTGTGCAGTGACTCCAGGTTTGAGTGAACTGAGTACTGTACATTGGTCCTGGGATAACTAAGGGTATGGGTTAGTGTGTTCCTGAGGCAATGACAGTAACATATGTAAGAGGATAGATACCAAATGTATTAGGTGTTACTCTTCAGTCATATAACAATGTACAGTGCAGGGTTGTTGGGAACTCAAGTAGCAGTTAAGGTAATTGGGGTTAGTAGCCAATATTGATGCAAGGTATATGTTAAGGTTTGTATTAAGATACAAAATAGAATTTATATATATATAGGAGTTGTTATATACAAATAACATATAGTATATAATAGTAGCTAATATTATACTAGATACCTTAGTATGATATAGAATTTGACTAGTGGACCTAGCTAACCTAGTCTATACCTAGATATGACCTAGAAATATCATTTATTGGTTAGTTATTCATGCCCATCTTTTATTTCACCCAATTGACATTGATATCTTATATATAGGTTCTTGTGACTCCATTTTGGACATCGATCCTCACTCATCGCTCAGGACCACATGCGAGTACATTCTCTGACAGTTTTTGCTTTTGTTGATTAATTCTATAATTCTAGTTGTATTATATACTTGATTCTGACAGCATGGATACACGGGTTAGCACCCTAGATACCTGTCATGAGGAGTCATGATTGGAATCCATCGTGCTAGCTGGGGATGGGAAAATATTAGCAAATTTTGTGATCATATCCCACCTTACATGCATCATAGCTCACCCCACACATCACGTCGGGTGTAGCCTGACCATTTATATGCTTCATAGCCTGATTTATATGATTAGCCTGACTATTGCTCGCATCATAGCTAACCAGATGGTTAGTCTGACCTCACATGTATCATAGCCAATCATATATATCAAGCCTGATCTCGTCCCAAGCCGATCACCTAATAAACTGATATTTCAAACACTTAGTCAGATGTTTATTTTTATTTCAGATTCATTTGTTATAGCATTTCACTTGTATATTTGTTCATTGCTAGATATTCCATTGCTCATTTCATATTCTCTAGTATTCTATATTTCCAGTATTTATTTCACCTTGTATTCCTTACACTATTTTATAGTTTTTGTCAACATAAATGAAACTGCTGTTTAGTGTTTGTGCTTCGCTCCAATCTGATTGGATAACATTTTCAGAGGACTTGGAGGATTTATGCCCTACCCACTACGGCCCGGGAGCAGAGGGTGATTCATACCAGAAATTCCAGAGGAGTTACCCATCTTAGAGGAGATTCTACCTACAGGCACTTAGACTGTCCTATTTCATGTATTATTGTACTAGACTGAGATTTGAGTTATATTATTGTTGTGACTTTTGAGGACATCTAGACTCTGGACTTATGATGTATTTATATTTGTGTTGACTTATGATAGAACTCTTATCCTTATTTCTTATCGTGCCAATTACTTTCATATAGCCTTGTGATTGAGTATATTATAAACTGTGGATTCATACATTATCATTGTCCTCCTTATGGAGTTGAGACCATTGATAGGATAAGTTATGTTTGAGACCTAGACAACGTTCTACCGCCGATGCTGCGGCGTAGGCTGGACGTACCCACGGCTCATGCCCAATTTCTGGGTGCGGGTCATGACATTACTATTTTATAGTTTATATCATTGATTAAAACTGTTGTTAGCGATGTACTCTTCTCCTTTCCTGACTAGATATGTTTTTCCCAAATGACACAAAGGAGTGGTACCCCACTCATTACGGACCTCAGGATGTTGTGGGCTTAGAGTCAGAGACCTTAGCTCAGGAGGGTCTTATCCCGACTGAGAAAGACGACCCGGGACTTGTAGCATCTTAGTTATTCTTTTGTACTGAATTTGTCTCCAGCTTACTTTTAGTAGTTTTACTAACTCATTGATGTTATTATTTTGACTCATGAGTTGTATTGAGACTATTCTATTCTTTTATCATATTCGTGCTATTCTCTATCTTAGATCTGTGATTGAGTATATTTATATTGTTGGTGGCATATTCATAATGATAGATAGTTTACCCAAATATTGTTCTATCGTCGATATTGCGGCATAGGCTGGGCGTTCTTCCCGACTTGCATCCCTATACCGGGTGCGGGTCGTGACACATTTTTAGTGGTGGCCCATATAGGTCTTCGAGGTCACAATTAGTGTGATTCGTAGTGGTGCTCTGAATTGAGTGCTATTACGAGCCTATTTCTGGATATAAAATATTGACTATAGGCTGAGAATACTCAATCACATTTAGGAAAAACTCTATTGATTCATTCAACTATTCTTTCTTGATATTGATATTTGATCTTTAACTGTCCTTTCTTGAGTGTCTTACATCATGTGCCATATTGATTCTTTTTTTCACTTTGTCTTATGATGCCGCCTAAGACTGGATCACAGTAGGGGAGAGCAGCTTCTAAGAGGTCTGTGACTTCCTGAGTGCCTACACCAGTCACTTCTCTGGTGATTGGTGTGTCAGCTGCGTTTAGGGGTCCACCTCCTACTCAGAGGACTATTTTGGTTGTATCTGAGGGACTTCTACCTCCACCTTCCGTGCCGACAGAAGTGACACAGATGTTCACACTATTTTGTGAGATATTGGAGGCATAGAGGGCTCAGTCTGAGGCACATCAGAGGCAGACCGATGTCTTATGGCAGGGCATTGAGAGTGCTCATCAGTTTGCTCGTGTCGTAGTAGAGAGAGAAGTTTTGGTCCAGTAGCAGGTTGCTTCTCAGGTTGCTCAGCTTCGGCCAGGCAACATTTAGGACTTCAAGAAGCTGTAGCCTAGGGTCTTCAAGGGGACGGAGGGCATCGTCTATGCTGAAGATTGGCTTGAGGACATTGAGCATCTCATGAGGGTGTCCTGTCTTTCTGAGGATCTGAAGGTTGAGGCGGTAGGACTTCAGCTGTTCGACGTCGCCCGCACTTGGTTCAGGAATGAGCCAATTCTTATTGACGCAGGACAGTCTTGGGAGGTATTCAAGGACCTCTTCAAGAAAAAGTTATTTTCTCGGGTAGACTGGTTAGACTTGGGAAGAAAGTTTGAGAGCCTTATTTAGGGGAGCATGTCTGTGGAGGAATATGCCATAGAGTTCGGTAGACTGAGCTAATTTACAGAGTATTTGGTGAGGGAGCCGGATGTTCAAGCTATTTGTTTTCGTAAGGGTCTAAACTGGGAAGTGAAGATCTTCATTTCATCTTTTTATGAGACCTACTCGGAGATACTTATGGAGGCACGCAAGGTTGAGTGAGAGTTGGGTTTAAAGCTCAAGAGAGATCACGATTCTTTTCTGGGGGCAAACAACAACATAGTGACTGCCAAGCGTCCTTATTTCTAGTCCAGGCCTTTTCAACAGCCGCAACAGCACCAGACTCCAGCTAGGGCACCGTTTCACCCGACACCATAGCAGTAGAGACACTTATACAAGCTTTCTGCCACTACTACAAGAAGCCCGACCATATCTGGAAAGTTTGCAGGAGGAGGTTGCGAGTTTGCCTATATTATGGTACCAAAAGGCATTAGCTGAGAGAGTGTCCTTCCAATCCTCGTCGTGCAGTTCAGGGAGCAGCTTTAGCTCAGAGGACACAGGTGAGGCCACTTGCAGTACAGCCGAAGGGACAGCCGCTTCCGACCCAGCAGCAGCGTTATGCCCAACACCAACATCAGGGAGGTGCACGTCAGGGACGAGCGTTTGCTATGACAGTCGAGGAGGTCGAGCCCATCGTAGATGTCATCGCAGGTTCTGTTTTTCTTGATTCCATTCCAGCTTTAGTTTTGTTTGATAGTGGTTCTTTCCATAGTTTTGTATATGTTTCTTTTGCTCTGAAGCATGGGTTGGTAGCTGAGTTTTTTCTTAGGACTTGCAAGATCATGATCGGGGGAGGCATTATCCTGGTTAATGATATTTGCAAGGATCGGAGAGTTACTCTAGGAGGCCGGAAGGTGAGTGCGTGTCTACTTATAATGCCACTTCCGAGCTACGACATTATACTCGGGATAGATTGGTTCAGTAGGCACTATGCTAGTATAGATTGTAGAGGAGGTAGAGTTTTGTTTAGTCCACCAGGAGAGCCAGAGTTTAAGTTTGCTAGAGGAGCTGCAGAGCAGGGAGAAGGCATTATCTATGGAGCTATGGTAGAAGACAAGGAGTTACCGCATCCGTTGATAGTAGAGTTCTTGAATGCGTTTTCTGAGGAATTGCCAAGATTGCCGCCAGATCGAGATGTTAAATTCTCTATAGACTCGGTGCCAGGTGCAGAACCAATTTCATAGCATGTCTATAGAGTAAACAATAATGAGCTGGTTGAGCTGAAGAAGCAGGTGTATGAGTTATAGGATAAAGGGTTTATCAGATCGAGTTCTTTACTGTGGGGAGCCTCGGTATTGTTTGTACCAAAGAAGGATGGATCGGTGCGCATGTGTATTAATTATAGGGCATTGAATGATCTCACTATCAAGAATAAATATCCTTTGCCACGGATTGATGACTTATTCGATCAGTTGAGTGGTGCCAAGGTATTTTCTAAGATAGATTTGAGACCAAGCTACCACTAGGTAAAAGTGAAGTCGGAGGACATACCGAAGACTGCTTTTAGAACTCGGTATGGTCAGTATGAGTTTATGGTGATGCCGTTTGGGTTGACTAATGCCCCGGCTGTATTTATGAATTTGATGAACAATGTATTCCATCAGTACCTTGATAAGTTCATGGTGGTGTTCATCGATGACATACTCATATATTCGAAGATACCGGAGGAGCACGAGGAGCATTTGCACATTATGTTAGATGTACTGAGGAAGGAGAAGCTGTCACGACCCGCACCCGGAATTTGGGCATGAGTCGTGGGTACGTCCAGCCTACGCCGCAGCATCGGCGGTAGAACGCTGTCTAGGTCACAAACATAGTATATCCTGTCAATAGTCTCAACTCCGCACGGAGGACAATGATAATAATCCACAGTTCTATGATATACTCAATCATAAGCTAATAGAAATAATGGCACGATGAGAATAGAAAAGAGTTCTAATAAAAACCAACCACAATAATCCAACTCAAATCCTGGGTCTAAATGACCTCACAAAGTCACAAAATAATCATTACATCTCAGTCTCAGTCTAAAATAATAAATGCAGAAAAAGTAGTCTAAGAGCAGCCAGGTACGTTCTCCTCTAGGCTAGGCAACTCCTCTGGGGTTTCTGGAGTGAAATCACCCTCTAATCCTAGGCCGTAATGAGTGGGGCAAAGATCCTCCAGGTCCTCTGAAAAATGTTATCCAGTCAGGATTGGAGCGAAGCACAAGCACTAACAGCAGTTTCATTAAATTGACAAAATCTATAAACAGTGTAAGAGATACAAGATGGAAATAATGCTGAAACTGAGAAGTACAGGAGAAAATGAAATAGACAATAGAGCATCTAGCAATGAACAATAATAGTGAATGCTAGAACAAGTAAATCTGAATAAAGATAAACATCTAGCTAAGTGTTTGAAATATTAGTTTATTATGTGATCGGCTTGGGACTAGATCAGGCTGGTTATATATGATTAGCTATGATTCTTGAAGGTCAGGCTAACCATATGGTTAGCTATGATGCATGATAATGGTCAGGCTAATCATATATAACAGCTATGAAGCATGATGATGGTCAGACCGCACCCGACGTGAGAAGTGGGGTGAGCTATGATGCATGGCAAGGATTTGGATATGATCACATAATCTACTAATAATTCCCCATCCCCCAGCTAGCACGATGGATTCTAATCACGACTCCTCATGATGGGGATCTAGAGTGCTAACCCGTGTATCCATAGTGTCGGAATCAAGTATATAATACACTACAATTTATGGAAGTAATCAACAATGAAAACTGTCAGAGAATGTACTCGCCTGTGGTCCTGAGCAAAATATGAGGATCGATGTCCAAAGTGGGATCACAACGACCTATTTAGAATATTAATGTCAAAATATTGAAATAAAAGAATAAACATGCTTAACAATTTAAATACGAGGCTTCTAGGTCATATCTAAGGTTTACTGGTCAATACTAGGTTATCCTAGATAAATTAGGTCCACCCTAAGATTTAGGTCCAAAACTAGTTAATTGGTCTAAATTGGCCACTAACTAGCTAACACTAGCTATTCTAGGTATTTACCTAAGTTTCTAAGTGATACTAGCTAATATTCATTATACTAGGTATTATCATTATATATAACTCATATAGTGTGGTATATTGGTATCTTGCTGAAACTAGTTACTATTTCTTATACTATATGCTATCAGTATGTAAATAACTTACATATATATACTGAGTATATACCTTAACTGACACCAAGGTAAAACCAATCCTGAGTTATCCCATACTAACACCCTTAGCATTTACCCACAATTGACTGATACCTACTACTTAACTGACACTATAGTCCAACCCAATATCCAAACCACCTTACCTTACTGCTACTCTAGGATAGACACAAACATACACTAACACAAATCCTGTAGTCACAACTGAACCCTCACACACAGACACTTACCCGAGCCCACAATACACTTCCTACCCAGGTAAATCATTCTTCCTCTTAACTGATATTCAACTCCTACACACTCCTTCCTGACATGAGATACCACTCTGCATCAGTGTACTCCCCACAGTACATACCTAGGTTTGAACTCTCTCCCTTCAACATCACTCAAGTAGCAGCTGCACCTAGACTAGAACACTAATACTTCTAGTATCAGTGCTCTACTAAGGCTACTGTCCAGATTTGGACTGTAAAGACCCAATCTAACTGATATTAATCCCCAAACTCCCAACTCCTTGCACTTTCCAAAACACAGACACTTAAACACATACCTACACATGTAGACACACCCTAGGAGAACACACAGTTCACACAGGGATACACTCACTGCTATTCCAACATAGATACTGAACTTCCCTAGTGCACACACTGAATACACAGTTCTAACTCACAGTCCAGTTTAACAGATTTTCCCTCCCCAATTCAAATACACTGATACACACCTCACACATATACTGATATCTGCACATTTTAACCCTCAAGTTACTGACCTACAGCCACATACAGAGTTTCACCCTGACACACACAAAATCTGAAACAAACACTCTACACACACAGGAATTTCACACAGTGATTAACCCCTATGCACAGCAATTTCTAGTTACATTAACACAGTCCTTCACTACCTAGATGCATACTCTCACCACTCACACATGTATACACAGCACAGCCATCAAAACATATACACCACACATACCTGGGAATTCTCATACACCACACTGTAATATATACTGAACACAAGACTCAACACTAATACACTACACAACTGACACATACAACAGGAAACTCACATCTAAATCCTATAAACTAACAGATACCCTGTTCTTCTACACTGACACACAGGAACTCCTCACCTACTGATACAGATGACAACTTCTCTCACAGAATTTACTCCCTCACTAGTCCCTCATTCTCAGGATCACACACACAAACTGAATTTACCCCCAATGCACACACACACACATGTGCACACAGCTGATACCTGATACACATACACAAAATACACTTATAGTATTAATGTAGGTATTACACACACTACACATATATTTACTGATATCAAAATCCTATACTACAATATATATATATATATCCCTATTTACTGATACATATAGGTACACAGAGACACAGACACTCCTGCCCGACTGTGCACCCAGTGCACTCCACCGTGTCTGACTCCCCAAGACGCGGGGACACAAGACACTCACAAAACACCCGACTGTGCAGTAAATCCAACACACAATATACCTCCCACAGAACCCGATTTCATAGGGAAACCCCTAAATACCTACTGAACAGTAAAAATGCCCCCAAAACAAACCCTAAGATCGAGATCTAGACTAATGTAGGAGATGGTAATGGTGCCTCCACGAGATCCCTAGGGTTTGGGTTCCAGAATTAATTGGGAAACCAATATATGAACACCAACCTAAATCAAAACCCTAGAAATCAACTCTACACAGAAGGGGTTCCCTAATGGCCATTAACATCTGAAAACAGGAATTTAATGAAGAAAAGTAGGATTTTTACCTGCAGGGATGGTTTCTTCAATGAGGTTCTTCTTTCCCAAGGCTTCCTAACCCACGTTCCTTGCTTCCCTTGCTTGGAGGAGGAAGGTGGAAACCCTAGGGTTAGGATTTCGAAATCTGGAGGAGGGGAGATGGTCTCTCTTGGTGGAGGCTAGGGTTTCTCCTTCTATATGAAGAATGAGAGGGTTCCTTTTATATATAAGGCCCAGTTAGGGTTTCTAGTGTATAGCCTAGGTTTAACCCCTAGATTAGGTCATGTAGAACCTAATTAACTAAGGTTTAGCCAGTCTAGGGTTTGAGGGTTCACCCTAAATTTGAATTCTAGGGTTTCACTAGAATTAGGTTTACCAATTAGGGTTTGACCTAATGGGTTCTAGGGCTTGACCTAAAACAATCATCAAATAAATAGTTTTAAAAAATCTCAGCAAATTAATTAAACTCATAATTATCAAAATAGTGAAATTACCCAAATGCCCTTGCCTGGAAAAGTGGTAGTGACAGAAGCTGTATGGGAAGCTATCCAAGTGTGAGTTCTTTCTAGACAAGGTAGAGTTCTTAGGACATGTTATGACTGGTGATGGAATTTCAGTAGATCCGAAGAAGATCACAACAGTGGAGTCTTGGAAGACCCCAAGTTCAATAGCAGAGATCAAGAATTTCTTGGGTTTGGCAGGCTACTACAGGAAGTTTGTACAAATTTTTTTGAGGATTGTTGAGCCGATGACTAGACTCACCAGGAAGGATATAGAGTTTATTTGGCAGAGGAATGCCAGGTTGCTTTTGAGGAATTGAAGAAGAAGTTAACGTCTGCTCCTATTTTGATGTTGCCATCAGGGTCTGGAGGTTTCACTATTTCTAGTGATACATCGGGAAAAGGTTTGGGTTGTGTTCTTTAGCATAATGAGAAAGTGATTGCCTATGCATCCAGGCAATTACATCCTCATGAGAAGAACTATCCTACCTACGATTTGGAGTTGACAGCAGTCATCTTTTCCCTGAAATTATGGAAACACTATTTGTACGGAGAGCGTGTGGAGATCTTCACAGACCATAAGAGCTTGAAGTACATTTTCATACAGAAGGAGTTGAACATGAGACAACGTCGGTGGTTGGAACTGATGAAGGACTTTGACATATCTTTGTAGTATCATCTTGAAAAAGCTAATGCAGTTGTCGATGCCTTGAGCAGGTATCCGGTAGCTATGTTGTTGACGGAGGATCGATATTTATTGGAGGACTTGGATATCTTAGGCATTGAGGTGATATTTCTAGATTTTGCTATGCAGATATGGGGGTTACAGATACACTCAGAGTTGATGGACATGATCAAGGCAGCCCAGTATGAGAATGTATCTCTGAGGAGCATCAGAGCTCAGGTAATAGCAGGATTAGAGGATAATTTCACCATTGCTGAGGATGGTTTTTTACGGCATGTTGTTAGATTGTATGTGCCTAATGGGGAGCTGCGTAAGGAGGTATTACAGGAAGCACATCTCTCTTAGTATTCCATACATCCAGGTGCCAACAAGATGTATTGGGATATGCGAGAGAGTGTGTGGTGGTATGGTATGAAGAGAGAAGTGGCACAGTTTGTATCCAAATGCTTAGTGTGCCAGCAGGTAAAAGCCGAGAGGTAGAGGCCAGGCGATTTACTTCAGCCATTACCCATTCCAGAGTAGAAGTGGGAGCACATTACTATAGATTTTGTGTCCGAACTTCCACGATCTCCAGGAGAAAAAGACACGATTTGGGTCATCGTTGACAGGTTGACCAAGTTGGCCTACTTTCTACCTTTCAAGGTGGGTTTGTCTACGGAGAAGCTGGCAAAGATGTATGTGAGGCAGATCATCAAGATACATGGAGTTCCCGTTAGCATAGTCTCGGATCAGGATAGTCGTTTTACTTCTTATTTTTGGAGGAGTTTGCAGGCGAGTTTGGGCACCCAGCTCAAGTTTAGTACTATATATCACCCCCAGACAGATGGGCAGTCAGAGAGGACTATTCAGACTCTCGAGGATTTGTTGTGCACTTGTGTACTAGATTTCAGGAGATCTTGGGAGGACCATCTCCATTTGGTAGAGTTTGCTTACAACAACAGTATAGAAATATCACCATTTGAGGCTCTGTATGGTCGAAGATGTCATACTACCTTGTCATGGGACGATGTTGGAGAGAGAGTTTTGCTAGGGCCAGAGATGGTTGTGGATGCAGTGGAGAAGGTTAAGCTGATCAAAGACAGACTTCGAGTGGCGTAGGACAGACATCGACATTGGGCCGATAGTCATCGGAGACCTTTGGAGTTTGAGGTATAGTTTTAGATTTTTTTTATGCTTGATATTGGTTGTTTGTTATAGATTAAGTTCTTAAGGTTTTGTTTTGTTCTAGGTTGGTAGTTTGGTATTTCTGAGGATTTCTCCGACACGAGGCACGATTCACTTCGGTAGAGGCGGGAAGCTTAGTCCACGATTCATCGGACCTTTCAGTATTTTAGAAAGGGTCGGTGTAGTTGCTTATAGACTAGACTTGCCACCTGCATTGGAGGGAGTGTACAACGTATTTCATGTATCACAGTTGAGATGGTACATGGCGGATCCTAGTCACGTGTTGGATTACTCAGAGATAGAGGTGGGCCACGCTCTTAGCTATTTAGAGCAACTAGTTGAGATTCTGGATCGTAGAGAGAAGGTGCTGAGGAAACCGACTATTTCTTTGGTATGCGGCATGGAGGCATCACTCTCCGGGGGAGTCTACCTGGGAGAGAGAGGATGAAATGCGAGAGCGTTACCCATATTTGGTTTGGCCTTGAGGTATGTTCTTTCCTAGTTATTTTATGTTATTTTCTTTTTTTTGTTCTATTCTGTTATTTTCTGGGATAATTTTCGTCTTTGAATTTCGAGGACGAAATTATTTTAAGGGGGGTAGACTTGGCACTACCACATTTTCTAGGAAAGGGTATTTTGGTTATTTTATAATTAATTAAATATTGTACATGTTGTATAATTATTTATTATATTATTTAATTATTGTTAGATGTTAGTTTATTATTTTGGGCTTGTGTTAGTGGACCTAACTAGTTTATATTAGACCCATGGACCAACATTTATAACTAGTTATAATTGAGCCCAATTAGAAGCCCATTTATTAGGAGGATGATTAATTTAATTAAACCCATTAGACTAGAACCTTCCCTCGTTAATTATTTCTTCATGAGAGGTCCCAATGGGTATATTGGTCATTGCATAGTAGCTTGAGAGAGGGGCTAAGGGGGGTCGGCCTATTTAAAATGAGGGAGGAAATTTCTCTCTCCTCTTTTCATTTCAAATCTATATCTAGAATTTCCATCAACCAAATTCCTTTATTCCCACATCAATTCTCTACCAAATTTTTTCCTAATTCCTTCCCAAATCACCATTGGAGTCTAGTAGAGCAAGGATATAGAAGATGAAAGTAAGGATCTACAAAGACGAGTAAGGATCTACAAGTTGAAGGCCAATTTTATCAAGTTTGGAGATTGTATTAGGAATCCATCTCCCAATAGGTACAATTCAGTTTTTTTCTCTTTAATTAGATTCTAAATATGTGTTTTAATCATTAGGAACCACCCCATATGATGAGACTACCCATAGGAATTGGAATTAGATTCATAGGAGTCCTATGGAGAAAGTTATGATGTTATGTGTCAATTTTGGAGGAATTTCGAGATTGACACATGTTGTGTTTGTTAATTTGTCAAATTGATCAAATTGACATGTGTTTGTTTGTTTGTGGCTAGTGTCGTGTCCACAATTGGATACATGTGGGCCGTATTCTAACAATTTGGTGATACGTATTGATTTGGAAGTTTTTCTCCGACACGGGACTTTGTGCATGTCATATGTTGACACAGACACGTAGTTTATGAATTTATTATTTGTATTGTACATAATTAGTATTTTAGACTTGCTCGTGTCCTTCGGGGTATGTTTGGTTGTTTGGTGGACTCGTATCGTAAGCGTATCATAGATCTAGTGTGATACGGGTGTGATGTACTCCACGTGTTTGTGTGTGTCTGTGTGTAGTGTTGTGAGTTGGTTGTTTGTGTTTGTGAGAGTGTATATCAGTAAGGGAGGGAGCATGTGCATCACTTCTCAGTGAGGGAGAGCAATGTGTGCAGCTCAGTGTGCACAACAGGGGTTAAGCAGCAATGCATGCAGCTCAGTGTGCACAACAGGGGTTAAGCAGCAATGCGTGCAACTCAGTATTTCAGCAGAGGGAGAGGCAGTGAAGCCACTGCAGTAGCCATCACTACAACAGGCAGGAAGTTAGAGCAGCAACAACAGCTTAAGGAGAAAATGATCACTGCAGCAGTTGCAGCAAAGGCAGCAAGGTTAGCACAGGAAGCTATTAGTATCAAGACAGCAACAAGATCAACAGGGAGCTTCACAACAATGGGCACAACTTGAAGAGCAGTGCATCAATGCACTGAACAACAACCATGGCTTGGATTATAGCAAGTCAGGATTGAAGAACAGTTCAGCATTGAGCATTCAGCATAGTATCATCAGATAGCCCTTCAGTATCAGCAGCACAGGAAGTTTCAGTGTGTTCAGTTAGCTAGTTAGGTGTTTCAGTCAGTCAGTTCAAGTGAGTTAGTTAGTTCTAGAGGATAGTTAATAGTTAGATAAATAGGTGTATTAGTTAGACTCTTAACTATATGTATCTATGTTGTATGTGGGTATTGGTAGGAAGTTATTTTATAGGTATATGTATCTATGTATTATTTGTTAAGTTAATAGATATGTATTGATATGATATATATGTTAGTAGTGGTAGTATTTAATAGCTAGTATATGATTAGCATATAGTTTAGTATTTGGGGGTTATCTATATATTAACTATAAATGAGGATTTTAATTACCTTGGGATACCAAGGTAATGTCAAGGTATTGGTCGATACTCAAGCTATTGGATTTGAGTATCGAGTTGGGTGTGTAGGTAATGAGATACGCATTGGTTCAAAGCCAAGGTATCCAAGTTGCATTAGTTAGCTAAGATATTATATGTATTGTCTTGTATATGTATATAAATAACTATTTTTATAGCAAAAAACTTGCGTATCCTATGATACGGTATTTTGGTTGTATCCTAGTATCTTAGCGTACCTAGTATGGCTTAGTTTCATAGTGTGTGGACCTAGTATCCTAGAGTTAGACTCATACAACCTAAAAATAGACAGTTTGACCAAGTTTGACTTAAGGTTGACCTAATTTGACTATTTTGACTTAGAAACTTTTTGACCTAGATGTTGACCAATTTAACTTATTTTTATTCTGAAATCTTGTATTAATGTAATATTCCATATCTAGGTCTTCGAGGCACCGTACCAGACATCTGTGATACTGTACAACGGGTTTCAAGCGAGTATATTCTCTGATAGTTTCTCATTTATGATATTCTCTATGTTCCTTGTATCTAGTGTAGATATCCTTAATTTCTTGACATGATGGTTACACGGATTGATATATTCGGATCTCGTCATGAGATGTTATTCCTTGGTATTTATGGTGTATCTTGTGCAAGTATTGTTTCATTGTTCTTCTTGTATATGTATAAATATTGGTTCATGAGGAGAGTAGCGCCCTTCTTGTGGAAACCCGTGTCATAACGTACCATGGTTGGATCCACTATACCAGTCGGGGGTTGGGGAGTATATAGTGTAGATATGTGATCATACCCTTCTTGTATCAAGTCTTGTTCATTAAATAGTGTTAATCATACACCGCACGTATGATTAGCCAGGCCATTAATCTTGTATCAAGTTCCTAAGTCGATCATATGTTAGAGCTGGTACTCACTCACTTAGTCATTAATATTCTTGTTCATTGCCATATTTTTCATTCTGTATTATTTCCAGTATTTCCTTTATTGTATATATCTTATATCTATTATTGCATACTGTATATTCACATCTATTTACTGTTACATAGTTTATATCGTTGATTAGAACTGCTGTTAGAGATATATTCTGCTCCTTTCCTGACTGGATATATTTTTTCAGATGACACAGAGGAGTGGTACCCCACTCATTACGGACCTCAGGATGTTGTAGGCTTAGAGTCAGAGACCTTAGCTCAGGAGGGTCTCATCCCGACTGAGACAAACAATCCGGGACTTGTAGCATCTTAGTTTTTCTTTTGTACTGGATTTGTCTCCAACTTACTTTTAGTAGTTTCACAGACTCATTGATGTTATTATTTTGACTCATCAGTTATATTATGACTATTATATTCTTTTATCATATTTGTGCTATTCTCCATCTTAGATCTGTGATTGAGTATATTTATATTATTGGTGGCATATTCATAATGATAGATAGTTTACCCAAACAATATTCTACCGTCGATGTTGCGGCGTCGGCTGGATGTTGTTCCTGACTTGCATTCCTATACCGGATGCGGGTCATGACATAGTAATTATCAAATATTTTTTTTATCATAGAACGTACTTGCATGTGGTCCAGAGCAATAAATATCAAACAGTGTCTGTACTGGAGTCCAAGTGACCTATATATGAATTATCATGCAATTAAGTGTTTTGGAAATATAAATAAACTGAACTAGATGAAACTAGGTCTCTAGGTCAAAACTAGGTTATTTGGTTAGACTAGGTCAATTTCCTAGTTTTGGGTTCGAAGATACCTATTTTATATAGCTATACTAGGTCATACCTATATAATACTAGGCTATACTAGGTATACTAGGTCATACTAGCTAATATAGTTATCTAAGATACCATATAAACTATATAATTAGTAATACCTTAGCCTAACTCATATGTATAGGGTACTAGGTATCATAACGCTATTTATAGACTATAGATATAGGTATCTTAATATCTAGTTATTAATACATACTCACAATACCTTAGTACAACTCACAACTTAACCTAATACCCATATCCTAACTTACCTATACCACAACTTCAAGGTAATATCCAATATTTTGGCTAATACTAATACCTAATCCAAGTATCACATTGATACCTTAGTCTATCATCTCAACTTTACACATACCTTAACCCCACACTTAGTATCCTATATAATACCTAGTATCTTACCTATACTGTAGCCTATCCAACATACAACACTACCCACACTGCACCTTCTCATGTCTATACACAGACCTCTAAAACCCCACATGAACATTGATAGTTACCTTGTCACCAATCAACTGATAAGTGAACACAACAAACTAACCCCTCTCACTGACTTGAACCCGAGCCCCCCTCAATCTTTGTGTAATACTGCACATGATACTCCCTAGTCTGATACCTGAACCCGAGTGCCTTCCTTGCCCAGTACACTACCATGTTGCTGCCACATCCCTACTGCTTGTACCTGAGCCCGAATAACATTGTGTATCATTCTAACTAATACCAAATCCACATATACTCTAATCTACCCACTACTAAGTTTGTTCTGCACATTCTAAAGGGAACTTCCACCCAGCAACTGAAACTCCCAACTCAACTAACCCAAGCCCTCATATCACTCATTGATCCCCCTCTTTATATTTGTTGAACCCTACCGTTGTTGTTGCTTATCTCCCCTTAATTTACTACTCGAGCACACCACCCTACACTTCACACCATCAACACAACCACTCTCACAACAATCTATCACACACATGACCCTCCAACTGAGTACGGAATTACTTCAGTAGCATCTAAGCTTATACATTAACACTGAACACAACTGATAGTCAAACCCAAACCCCCTTCTTATCCTCCAATACACCACACCATAGCTGCCATAACTTGACACTGTTGCTGCTGATGATTCTCTACTTCAGTTGATATTTCACTTGATGTTTTCCCCTCCTAACAATAGACCAATATCCCTGAACCCGAACTCTTCGCTGTAATACCCGAGCTCACTTACTGCACTACTTTCTAGGTCTGATCTAGACATACTCGAGTGAGCTCCCCTCTCATTTCCCCAACTACTGAGCAGTGCTCAAGACAAAATACTACAACACCAAGCTCACTCCAGACTCTGTCACGACCCGCACCCAGAAATTAGGCATGAGCCGTAGGTACATCCAGCCTACACCGCAACATTGGTAGTAGAACGCTGTCTAGGTCTCAAGACTACCAAATATAACTCATAACCTGTCAATTATCTTAAGTCCATAAGGAGGACAATAAATAAACCCACGAACGAGGAAACGAGTAAAGTAGGGGATCATCATAGGGGATGAGTGAAGAGCTGAAAGCCGAACATTGATCAACAATTCATAACATACTCAATCACAATAACTATAGGAATAAATGGCACGATGAGATATAAAGATAAGGAAGTACTGACATAAGTCAAGCACAACAACTTACAAATACAACGGTAATCTAGAGTCTAGATGTCCAACATAAATAGTCTCAACAAAATACAATCCAAGTCTCAGGTTTTATAACAAATAATACATAAATAGAACTGTCTAAATGCCTGCAGGTGGTATCTCCTCTAAGGAGAGGGACTTCTCTAAGATCTCTGGTACATAGTCTCCCTCTATGCCTGGGCCATAGTGAGTATGACAGAAGTCCTCAAGGTCCTCTGAAAAATGTTATCCAGTCAGGATTTGAGCGAAGCACAAGCACTAAATAATAGTTTCATTTATATTGACAAAACTATAAAAACAGTGTAAGAAAATACAAGATGAAGATAAATACTGGAAATATGGAATACTGGAGAATATGTAATCGGTAATAGTACAACTAGCAATGAATATAAATATGTGAATGCTAGAATAAGTGAACTGGGAATAAAGAAATAGAATATCTAGCTAGTATTTGAAATATCAGTTTATTATGTGATCAGCTTGGGATGAGATCAGGCTTGTTATAAATGATTGGCTATGATACATGTGAGATCAGGCTAACCGTCTGGTTAGCTATGATGCGAGAAATAGTCAGGCTAATCATATATAATAGGCTATGAGGCATGTAAATGGTCAGGCTACACCCTACGTGATGTGTGGGGTAAGCTATGCTGCATGTAAAGTGGAGTATGATCACATAATCTGCTAATATTTCCCCGTCCCCAGCTAGTATAATGGATTTCAATCACGACTACTTATGACAGGTATCTATGATGCTAACCCGTGTATCCATAGTGTCAGAATCAAGTATACTATACAACTAGAATCATAGAAATAATCAACATAATAAAAACTGTCAGAGAATATAATCGCCTGTGATCCTGAGCAAGGTACGAGGATCGATGTTCAAGATGGGATCACAAAGACCTATAGATAAAATTTCAATGTCAAATGGTATTTTTGGATGATAATTAAGTCAAACTAGGTAAATACTAGGCTAAGTAGGTCGTTACCTTGCTACTCTAGGTTTTTCTGGGTCTTGCCAAGGTATACTAGTTTATACTAGTCTTAGACTAGCTAATATTTATTATACTAGATATTATTAATATATATGTAACTAATATACTATTGTATCAGGTTAATACCTTAATATATACCACTTACCTTAACTAATGCTCTAATCCATAACCTTAAACTTATACTGATACAAACACTTAAGCTTCCATACTAAATATCTCATGTGCACAACCTACTCACCCAAGGCATACTACTTGGAAGCAATGCCTCATCTATTGTTACTCTACTTGTTACTTACCTATGTTCTTCCATCCATGTGCTTGTGGACACTTAAACCCGAGCCTCTCATATTTCAGTGCCTTAAAATCACACCACATCAGTTGCTTGACTGATATCAAGTATCAGTCCCCACAAACTCAGATTTCCTAACCTGGACTGATACCTTATGTATCCTAAAACACTACTGCACAGTGTTTATGGTTTGGCATGGCACCCATAACAATTTTCTAGTCCCCTCTCTCTCAGGACTGCACCTAATACACACCCTGAGCCAAAACCCGTATCAGTTAACTAATATGATACTAAGGTATCAGTTTCCTCCACCCTCAATTCTCATCTGGACAATACCTAACGTCACCTCATAGCACAACAACAACAACAACAACCTTACCAACTAACACTCAAAGAATGTGATTGCATCACAGTGTTAATGGACTACATTCTCCCCCTTAACACAAGAACTAGAGCTTACACTCCAAAGTACCATAGACTCTAACTCAACCTTATTTACTGCCAATTTCAGATATTCACCTGCTGTAAACTGCCCGTACACATAGACCTTCACAACCATACCCCAAATTAAAACCACAACAGACCTATCCCTACAGTGGCTCGTACCCCCTGCACACACACTGCTACTGCTGAACAACTTGCAGCTAAACAACCACATAAGTGCATAATTGAAAGCATCATATGGCTTAACATGGCATTGTCTAATCCAACTAACACACAGTGATAGGGTACACAGTTCATATGCTACCATTTGCTCAGATCATTTGAACCAAGCCTCAACCAAAATACAACTGCAGAGACATCTCCCAACTGTCCACAGGGCCCGAGCCTTCACTAATACACAGTTATCAGGAACCAACTGATACTCTGAATATCAGTGCATCCTCGGTAGCACCCTATTTCTTCCTTTGTTGCTCATATCCACATGGACTCACTGCTCACTCACACACAATACTCACTCACAGTGGCATAGTTCACTCACTGATATACAGTATCAGGAACTCACTGACATACTAAAGACACTGGTACACACACAGACTCACATTATACTGGGACTGACATTCTACTGTAGTTGCTTATTGCAACTGATACTGCTATCCCCAATTCGAATAAGTTTCCTATTGTACCATATAGTAGTATCATAACTTAATACTCCAACATCTAACCTATAAACTGAAATATTATAGCTTGTTAATCTGATGCAGACACTGACACTCACCTGGTATCAGACCCCCAATGTTAAACCAATGCTTGAAATGCCCCCAACCCGATACTGGACACTACCCGACACTCCTTCTCCCCCAACACAGGTACACAGTTCATACAGTGAACCCGATGCTCCAACACATTGATACACAGTTCCATACCATAATATCTCTATATATGTATCTATTACCAACTACATATATATGTGATCACCCACTGAAACTGATGCACAAAAATAATCTGCTGCACGCCATAGTATCTATATATATACCCTGCACACACTGCTACTGTGAGGAACCCAATTTTGCAACCACTCATAGATGCACAAATATACAATAATACGTATACGTATATATATATATATATATATATATATATATATATATATATATATATATATATATATATATATATATATATTTACAAGTATACATATCAATGCATAAGAACTAGGTCATATAAATAGGTATTCATCCTACTTGGCATATCAACAAACACCTAGTATGCCGAAAATGGGATACACATGATACCCCATGAATACTCATGTTTAAATCCCCAAATTGAAATTAAACCTCCACGTATATGATGTAAACATGCATATAAATATATATATATATATATATATATAGGGCTACGAAAAATTGAGGAAAATGCATCATTGGATCACAAAACCCCCAAATACACCTATGACACCATGGGAAATTATCACGTAACCAAAAGAGTCTCATGCTCTCCCTAAAAGGTCATCCCTAAATCAATGGGTAGGCTCCTAATGGCCAAACAATTAATTAAAATAGAATTAAAATGAGGGTTTCTAGATTTTTCACCTATTGGGAGATGGATTCCCAATGTAGCTCCTCCTTTTCCAAGTCTCCTTGTGCCCAAGCTTCTAGGTCTCCTTGAATGAGGAAAGATTGAGGGATCTAGGGCTAGAAATTCTGAAATTTTTGGAAGGATTTCTTTTTGAGGCTATTTTTAGGGTTTTCTTTATGAATGAAGAGTGGCTTGAGGGAGGCTCCCTCTTGTTTTATAGGCTAGGGCTAGGGTTAGGATTAGGGTTAGGGCTTCTAATGCATAAAGTCTAATTTGCCCTTCATGGCTTGTCATGAAGAACTAATTAATTAAGGGGTTTAGTCATACATTGAGGAATTAAACTAAATGCTAATTTAGAATAGGGATTTGTCAATGGGTTTTAGGTCTTGTCTACTGCAAAGCCCTCGGTCACATCCAGTCTAGTTTATTAATCCAAGTTAATCATGAATACCATATAATATATATATATATATATATATATATATATATATATATATATATATATATATATACACACACACACACTACATATCATGCAATTTATTAACGCAATGAAATAAATATGGTAAATGACAATAAAGCCCCTATTCTAGAAATATGGTGGTGACATACTCTACTTCCTACTCCTTTACTACTGAAATGAGCAGTTTGCACACTATGCAAGTTCCGTACTGCAGTAAAAACATCATTCTTAGCTCACTGTGCAGTACATTGGGTGCTCACAAGCCTCCCCCTCAATCTAATACCATTGTATCTGCTGTAACACCCCTAAACTATACACACACAACCCCCAACACACACGAACACACAGGTGCTCATCAATACTTGCATATCACTCACCATACTATATATATATATATATATATATATATATATATATATATATATATATATATATATAAAGCAATATTAAGGAAATACACTAATTGGCTCAAAATACCCAAATCTATCAACATGTACCATGGCGTATCATGATTCGGCCTGTATGTATCCAATTATGGATGCGTAGACATTGTCCCTCAATGAAATAGAATCTCAAACAACCAAGGGATCATCCCTCAAATACTTGGTGGACACAAATTCAGATTTTTTCCAATTTGGCCACAAAAATCACCATAACTATCACAATTAAGGCTTCTAGCACCTAGTTTTTCTCAAAAAAGGGTGATCCTTAGCCATAAGTGTGTTCCTAGAGTATTATATGAGTATTCTATCATGGACATTTATGGGAAAAGTTAAATTATACTATTGGGAGTTGGATCCTAATGAAACTCCTCCAAGTGGACACGTAGAGATTGGAATTGACACGAACTCCTTAGCAATCATCTCTCCAATGGTGCTCCTTGTAATTCCAAGCTTCTAAGCCTCCATGGGATACTAATTGGTTGGGAATAGGTGGATTGGAATATGAATTGGTAGGGATTTTGGTTGGATTTGGAAGAGAAAAAATTTGGGGAAGAAGAGGCTAATGACATGAACAAATAAAGAATAAAACCATAATTATGGCATGCTTCATATAGTAGGGTTAGGGTCATGCTACAATGTCAAGTTTTCCCCTATTGGTTGTCATGAAGGAAATCTTTAATGGGGAGGGAATGATCTATTTAATAATGGGAATATACTATCCATTCCCTAATAGAAAGATAACTTAGTCATGACTAGTTTAGTTGGGTCTAATTTGGTTCAACCAACACTAAGTCCAAACTAATAAGCTAGCTCACTAAACATATATAATTAGAAAATGATTATTAACATAATATCAAATATATGTAAAAAGACAAAAATACCCTTCTTTCCAAAATAAGGTGGTTACAGAACGTGTCCTTCACTGACTTTGTAGATTTAACTTGTTTATGATTCCTAATAGTGACTTGTCGTAGCGAACTCATGACTCCTGATTCATGTACTGTTCTTATTATAGCTCGTAGTAGTGCACTCATGTTTATTGTTTTTAGCTGCTTCTTTCCTCTCTTGTGTTATGATTGTACTTGATAAAGCTATTGTTCAGTCTTATATTTTTTCCAAGGGGAAAACCTCATGTCTAGGATGGATCCTCAGATACCATGGCCAAAAATTCTTAAATAAAATATTCATGTTAATGACTAGATTGATCACATAGATTCATTAGGAGGGAAGGTTTTCATATTGCATATAGTCCCGTTGTCCGGACCGCACATGTGGATGTTGGAGCTCTTTGTCATGAGAGGCACACTTTTACCTTACCGTTGAGTGATACATCTTGCCTTGATTTGTTATTAGCTCACCGTCGAGTGATGCCTATATGAGTACACATGAGTGTGGTGCATACTATACGTGTACGTGTCTTGACATGATTTTACCTGGATAACTTGGATAGACTACAATTGTTGCCATCAAAAAATGCAAAGTTGTGCTAACTTTTGTATTTAATGAGTTACAACGAGTGAGGTACAAAAGAATAGAGGATTCTAAGTACAAAGAGAAGAGAATCTGGGGAGTGTGACTATGGAGATCGAGTTATGCAGCTAACTCCTTTACCCTGTTACGATCGACTAACGAAAGAAAATAGTTATGGCTCTGCTCACTAGCAAGAATGACATCAATTGGACTCTGAGTCTTCTGCTTTTTGATCAAACAAAAATTTGACCCTTCGGGAAGCACATATCTCTTCTATTTATAGCCATTTGCACTAAAATGGTCATGAGCGTGCATATCATGAAAAATCACTATTTTTAATCTATATGTACAGAATCTGGGTTGTCGTATGGCATCCCTAATAGAATACGGTTGTAACCGTGCACGCTTGTCTCAGTCCAGTTGCTATGTACCATTAGTTGGGATGAGCTGTTGCTGAAATCTTGAATAGCACCCATGTAGTCTGGGCTGTTACTTCCGTGGGACGCATGACTCGGTCAACTTGACACGTGGCATGCATCAGCTGTTAAAGATCCCAAGAGGACTCTACCGCATAAAGGTTTACGGAAATGCTGCCGTATGAAAGCTACACCGCATGAAGGCTCATGGGAACACCGTCCATGAGGTTTTATCATTTCAGAGGCACGTGGCACTTCACGACTATGAATGACAAGAGTAATTATGATGGTGACGTAAGCACTGACATCATTTGTACCATTTACGAGGTTCCCAGAGAAATTAATGTTGTCAGTGTACATCTTATGCGGCTAGTTGTCTTTGTCGCATGCTCCCAGGGTCATTGCCTATGCCGCATAGACGAGAATTTTGATGCTTTTGGGCTGTATGCCCCCTAAGTTCCATTTTGTATTGTATTTGAGTGTATGTGGCCTGACTTTATTGAATTAGGAGTTTGACGCATGGTTATGGATTTTTCCATGCTTCTACACAACCCTCTTCAAAGTTTTTAAAACTTGAATAAGTTTTGAAATACTTTAAAAAGAAGCTTGGATGGAGAAGGCCGCATAGATGTCCTCGCAGCATAGGTTGTTGGCCGCATAGACGCAATTGCCAGGCTGTCAAATCTTTATTGATGAGATTCATCTCGAATCACGAGAAGATCTCGTAGGATTCTGGGCTGCCATGGTACACAAGGATCGAGGTGACGATTTAGTGAAGATTGAGATGAATCGGGGATCGAGGCAATGTTTGTATGATCTGCCATCTTCTAATTGCCGCATGTAACTGCCTATAAATAGGGTTCCTGTATGAGAGAGAAACTCTTACTTTGCTCTTGCATTCTTCTATCCTTCTCTGTCCCTAAGCTTCCTTGCTCTCTGTGCCATGGATCCAAAAGCTTCCTCCTCCGGGGACGAATATATGAGCTATATACTGACACATAGCTTTTGTAATATGTCCTTTCCCTTTTCCTTTCTTTTATTTTGTTTTGGCTATGGTTTTAGCAAACCCTTGGTGTATCTTTTTTTCATGCAAAAGAAATAAAGCTTTCCTTTCGTCCCAATTGCGTGTGAGCTTAAATATTATACTAGGGGCAATATGGACATAACATAATACCGTAGCTGTTGGGGACATCCTAATAGAAGATTTTGGTGGACTCATTATCTATGGCGCACTTAATAATCAAGTACATATAATAAGTTTGAAGTAAAACCCTATCAGAGGTGATATAAACGTGATAGATTGAGGTAATTCCATTGAGAACTTTTATGGACTTATCGTCCCTGGCTACTTAAAGCTAAGTATAGATGATAAATTGAAATGATATACACCATCAGAGGTATTATGGACGTGCTGGTAGAAACTCGATAGACAAGAATGTTTGCTTAGAGGTAATATGGACATGGCAAACTTTTCTTAACTTAGGATTCCGCTAGAAATATCTTGTTCAAAGGTAGCGTGGACATGGTAAGATATAACTCTGTGGGAATGGAGAAAATAAGGCAGAGGTAATGTGGACGTGACTGTTTTCTTGTGTTGTCATGTTTACTCTACTGGGGAGAATGACATGATTATAGTTCAGAGGTGGTATGGACGTGATCTATGGTTTGGGGTGATTTCATCCTAAGTGGGAAAGAAATCTCCGAGGAGAGGGCATCTCCGATCCTAAATGGGGATCGCAAATGAGACATCCCTGAAGCAACTTGGCTCCTAGGACACATTTGTTTGATTGAGGGAATTAAATTTTGGGTGGTCTCAACGAGAGATTCCGTTGGACCTGAAGACTGCTCTGCTGGGGAACTTTGGAGGATCTATTACCTATGATGTATTCAAGACTCTTGAATACAGATAATAGATTTTACGACGTACTATGGGGAATAAATATCATGCTTTACATTTACATTGCTGGGGATAGAATAAAGAATATAAATAATGTACATTCAAATTGCTCCACCGGGGATAAGAAAGTACACGCCTAGCTTAGACATAGTACTTTTTGAGAAATTTTTTATTGATCGGCATCATTAACAAATCTCTGTTAGGCTTTGCGAGCCTATATGCATCGTTGGAATACACAAATTCCACTATGAAAGGGCCTTCCCACTTAGCTTGAAACTTTTCTGCTATCTTGTGCGTCATGACTATCAGTCTTCTCACTGTCGTGACCATCGATCTTCTCCCCAACTTGGATTGCTCTTTCTTTTAATCTTTTGTTGAAGGCTCCGAAAATACGGGCTTGATATAGTTCAATTTGTTATTGAGCCATGAGACGTTTCTCATCGAGTGCCTCCAACTCTTGTAACTGCAAGCGATGGTTGTCTTCAGTTGCCAACTGGTTAACGATGACTATCCGAAAAGAGGGTATTTGAATTTCCAGGATAAGAACTGCTTCACTCCCGTAAACCAAAGAGAATGACGTGTTGCCAGTTGGAGTTCGGACCGTTGTGTGGTAGGCCCAGAGGCATTCACCAAGCTTCTCGTCCTAATCGTGTTTATAGGATAAGACGAACTTCTTGAGTGTAGAAGAATAAAATGTACGCATCCAAAAAATATTAGATCCAAAGGAAGAATGGCGTATTTCTTTTCAAAACAAGCTTAAAAAAAGAGTGGCACATTCTACTGCCGTTGTAGAGTATGGCGCACTTTCTTAAATAACAGAACAGAGACACACTTTTGAACCATTTCCTTCAAATTCAACCAAGACAGGTTCACAATCTTCATGTCTTCTTCCCCCATATTTAATTCAATGAATCTGATAGTTGACAGACATAAAAAGCGAGAAGATTAGAGTCATGATTATAGAAGATCTGTGGCACGCGGACCCAGGTTGTCGTTTAATGGTCAGTTTGGCCAAATTCTAATCGAATGGGTCAGTGTGCCAAACTCTAACAAAGTGCGCCAGTGTGCCAAAATATTAACATAGTGTGCCAGTATGCTAAACTCTAACAGAGTGTGCCAGTGTGCAAAAACTCTAACAAAGTGCGCCAATATGCCAAAACTCTAATAGAGTATATCAAGGTGCGCCAGCATGGCTACTAGCTACAGTTGTACTTGCAAAGTGTGTCAGTACTGTTCAATTTCTTTAATAATGCGCCAAGGATCCTAACTGAATGTGAGCGGTTATGATTATGTGTCTTTCATGCTATGTTTCTCCTGAAATATATACAAATAACTGTCCCCATGACCTAAACTTTCTTCTTATAGGGAAGCAACGTGTCAAGCTGGAAGTACATTGTACACCCACTCAACAGAATATGGGTTATGAAGTTTTCAAAAGTGCATGCACAATGGCAAACACATTGCAAATTTCTTATTAGTGTGTGCATATTTCTATAACTATTCCTAAAAGTTATAAATACAGGGTCAGTTCCTCTTTCACACACACAGGAGGGCAGAGAGAGAGAGAGAGGGAAGCTTCTTGTTCTATTATTGCCAGAGTCTTCTTGCCTTCAAGTTCTCAAGTTCTTATGTTCCTACATTTTTTACTGTTGAGTAGTCAAAGGAGTAAAGTGGTCGACCGCAGATCAGATCTCCATAGCTATACTTTCCCAAAATTATTGTACTTTAGATTATTGTATATGATTTATTGCATATTTTTCTTTTCTTTCGAGTTTGCAAAACAAATTTTGTACAACTGTTTGTTTATGGCAAACAAATGGTGACTCTGCTGGGGACTAGCTTCTCCTCTAACGAGAAGGTTATATCTCAGCTCGATACCGCATTATTAGAAATAACGCAGAAGACATTGGTTGTACAGTTCAACCAGCAAACTTATGAAGAAATGCTCGCTAGGGGTAGTCCTAGCCCATCATCCGTAACTACAACCAAGTATAAGAAGACCTACAAGACTTAGTTTTCTAAGCCTCGTTCTTCCTACCCTGGTGGTGCTGTCAACAAGGGCAAGGGAGTCCTGACCGCTATCAACAAGGACCCACTCGTTTTATCTCCATCCCTAGTTTGTGACTTAGTAGATACCCCCCTTAGCTACGCCATTATGCTAACTAATGGGAATAAACCGCCGGTCTCTCACAACAACAAGCGAGGGATGAACCGATCTTTCCTTGGCAGAGGAATTCACTAAGATGCCAAGGGGGTTGTTTAATCCCAAGTTGCTGAGCCTTCGCATGTTTAGTACGACCTGCAAGGCAAGGATGCAGTTGTTGCCAACCCGCTGCTAAGCAAGAATGCACACATTCGTGACTGCTCTGGGCGCATAAATCAATTGTCACGTCCTGACTTCTCTGGACGCACAAATCAACTGCCACATCATGACTTCTATCGACAAACGAAATATAAGTCAGTGAAGGCTCCTCTCCCGCATGTTCAAATTATACGTACTACTGATGGAAAATTGTGTGTCTTCCATCCCGAAGCTGCACATAATATGCACAAGACTCCAGATCTACGTGCAAAGCTGTGCGCACAAAGGCATAACGCTTCTTCCTCTACTCCAACATCCCAGTGTACGCCACATAGGACTGTTGCTCAACTCAGTGCTGCACTTTATACATAGGGCACTAGAAATTTACATTCTAAGTTAAATATGCCCAATATAAAAAAACAGAGTCTGCCTTATCTTCCTCCTTCCTCTGACTTACGTGATGTTATTGCACAAAAGCGTAAGGAAAATAAAAGTTCTGTGTCAACAACAATGCTCCCAAATGAGCATCGTTGTCGCTGTCATCAAATTATAATCAACTACTGTTGTACTCAAACAGTTGAACCAACTACTAAATGTTCTATTTTTGATCGGTTGTATTACACCTTGTCTACTATATAGTCTTCTAGGAAACAAGGTAATTCACAAGATGAAGACGAAGGACCACTCTTTGCTTATGTTAACATGGCTTCGAGACTTCCTCATAGTACGAGGCATTCAAGACGCGGTGCTGCAACATCTGCAAACCAGAGGAGATTTGACCAGCTTGTCGAGTCCTTCGAGGGAGTGTACCATAATACTCACTCCTGAAGCAGAGAACTTCCTCAGACGGACATTAGCCATTCCTCAGGATCTGAAGTCGAATTCCTTGGGGGTAGTAATCCTCCCAGATCTGAGACAGACATCGTGGATTCCAACTACACCATTCAGTCCACTAATCCCTATGTCGACCACAGAGAAGTCAGTGTTTATGCCACTGGTGATAAACAAAATGCTACTACTTCATAAAATATGAACAACGCCTCGAGTCTCTAGAGGCTGTACTAAAAGATGTGCATGCCATAATGCAAAATATGCATCAAATTATCATGACTCAGCACGCTGCTGTGACAACACCGGTGTAGGTTGTATCATACCCGATTCCAGATTTGTTATTTCTTGAATTTTGAGAATTTAATTTTTTCTGATAATGTATTCCTGATGTATTTCTTATGTTTGCCTGTTATTTTATTTATTGTGGTTATTTTGTTGTTGAGAGAGACTACCTAAGCCCAGTAGAATATCCATTGGCATTTGCCATAGACCTGATTTAGGACCCGTATATAGAATGGACACCTTATTCGGTTCATTTGATTGAACCAATGACTAAACCATCATTCTCTCCTCTTAGTATATATATATATATATATGAGTATTTCTCCCTCCTCACTCATTTTCTTATTTCACTCTTCTTGCTTCCTTCTTTCTCCTCCCCTTCAAGCACCCTCTAGCCAACCCTAACCCTAGGGAGAAGTTGCTGTGACTTGGATCGTGAGAGGTAGAGGGTTGGAGTCACCCAAGGCAAGTACATATTGCTCAATGGTTAAGCCATGTATTTTTGGATTTCTTTATATTTGTGTTAATTAAAAATATGTTTGATATAAAATATTCTCCTTGATGTTCTCATCTACTTTAGTTCTTGGAGTTTTGAATTTTGATGTATAGATTTGTGTAGATCTGAGTTTCAACTTAGAATTTTATATAGGTTCCATGAGTTTTTTCTTGGTTTGATATATTAAAACTTATTTTTTTCTCAAACTGGTTTTTCTATTTGATGGAGCTTTCCATTTCGAGAATTTTGGCTTTTGAATCGCTTATTTTGGAGTTAAATTAAAGTTTTAATGGCCAAAATAAGTTCTGGACTCCTATTATCGGACCTGTCTAATAGGGACGATGAACAGTTATCGCGCATAGTGCTCCGCGCATGAAATTCTTGCCATAAAGAAATGTGCCACGCATAGATTTTTTTGCCGCAGCAATGCACTACACATCACTTTCTTGCCGCGCGTAGCGCATCGCACATGGAATTTCTGTCGCGCGCAGTGCGCTGCGCATGAAGTTTCTGCCACAGTAGTGCACCGCGCGCATCACACCCTTGCTGCGCACATCGATTTATCACACGCATCAATCCCTGTCGTGCATGGAATTTTTGCTGCACAGTAGTGCGATGTGCACAAAATTCATGCCGCGCACAGTGAGTTGCGCACATGGTAACCTAAGTGCCTGTTTTTACCTATTTAAGTTATTTTTTAGATAGAATCTTGCAAACCTCAAAATATAAAAGTTATAGATCTCTGTCTTGCCTTTCCAAATATTTTTGAATCACCTCAGTTGGAGTTCACATGTTAGAGTTATCCTTAATTTACTATAATGGATTATTTTTCTAAATGCATAAACTAGTTTAGCCCAGTTGAGTATTGGAGCACAGTTGGATGTTGTGATTCCCTATATTAACATATGACTTTGATCCTCACGAAATCATAAAAATGTTTGTGTATAATAATTTATTGTATTTTGGTATCGGGTAATAGAGTGTGAGTATTGCCCAAGTATCGCGTGCCACGGATACGATAACTCGTGAAAAGCTGGTACTCGTGACTCATCATTCTAGGAAGTTCTCAAGTGTCAATGACTCGAGAACTTGAAATAATTTAGAAATGATTATACTAGATAAGATTCACCTAGATCATTGGTAGGGAAGAATATTGCGCTACCGGCTAACCCGATCTCTAAGGGCCCATGCAGCATAGGACCAACTCTGCTAGGCAAGGGCTCCATGACTGACCAAGTTTATGTGTGCTGCGGCACTACAAGTTGTTGTTATTGAGTCACGGTTCATAACATTATGTATTTTAGTATATGCATTCCATTATATGTTCCAGTTATGTTTTAGTTTCAATTATGTTACAAGACCATTTTCAGATAAGTTTATGTTTACAAAATCAGTTTCATTTATAATTTTTTTTATGTTTACAAAATCAGTTTCATTTACAAAATCTCTTCATATTTACAAAATTAGTTTCATTGACAAAATCTCTTAATGTTTACAAAATTAGTTTTATTTACAAAATCTATTTCTGTTTATAAAACCAAATCTCATTTACAAAAATTCACTTATATCTTCAAAAGATAGTTTATGCTTACGTTATGTTGTTATGCTATCAGTTATCTACTTTAGTTCTTTATCTATTATTGTTTATGATGTGCACTATAAGTACTAGACAAGCATACCCTTGACCATCCGGGTTAACTGTAGTGCCGGTGGTAGCGATATTCTTCAAAGCATGCATTTGTTAGTAACTAGGTTTGTGATAACCCTAATTAGTTAATTATAGCAAGTCGTAGGTATATTTGGCCATGCAATGAATATTTGTCTATAAGTTAAGCTCGCCCCTTTTAATTTATTCTTTGACGCGTGGTTAGGGTGCTAAGTTCTGCTCGGGTAAAGGTCTGCAACCCCGGTCCTTATTTGGTTTCAGGGTTGTGATCCCGATTCAGAGTAGTTCATATGCCCTCTTTTCGCTCATCGCCTTACTTTCCTTTATAGCATTTTTGTTATCAGTTCTTCCAGTTATATTTTTGAGACAAGTACATTGGTACCGTACAAGTTCCGACCTTAATTTATTCTTATCTCTCTTTTTTGCTATATGATGTGATGTGTTGGGTCTATCACCTTGAGCTCCTTTATGGTACTTATTGCTTGGGGTTCTGACCCTACTGGTTTTTTATGGCCAGATTACCCCGGGGAGAACCATGATCCACCGTTCTTCCAGCAAGATGTCTCGCACTCGTTAGATTGTGGCCGAAGATCGCGAGTGTGTTTCCTTCCTCCACCCCTTGTAGTATTATCTCATTTTTTGGTATTTTAGAAAGAGGCAGTGTTAGCCCCTTAGTTTGAGATTACTTCTCTGACTTTGGTCAACATGATGTATATATGAGACCATGGCTGGTATATTTGATCATGTATAATTATACTCATCTAATACAATATTTTGTATTCACTAGCTTCATGATCATATGTGGTATATAATTTGGGGCACCTTTTTACTTTCATATATGATATACTCATGTACTTGTGTTGATGGATTGAGATACTAGGATTTATCGGCCTTAGGACTGGCGTCATAGCATGCTAGAGTTCACCCATATGTCTTCTAGAAAACCTTAACACATTGCGGATTACTTCAGAATTTTACAAGATGCGGTTGGCCATATCAGTCCTCATATTTACACAGTATTCTGGGAGCGGGGCATGACAGGTTGCCACAATAATCCAGCTACTTGTAAATATGCAATTGCCTCTGGGTAATGCAAGTCCATATATGGGCCTCAACAATGAGTCAGCAGCCCTATCTCTCAACCCCCTTAATAATGGAGGTGGCCTCCACTTGTGGTTATACAAGTTCATCCGACATCTCTGCAGTCAGATGCACCATAACATCTTGATAAGGCATAACAAGCCATTAAATAGTTACATGCCCAATTTAATGATATGGCTAATCGGGAAAAACTCCAAAAATTGGGGATCAGACAGACTTTTCCACCCGAGTAGCGTAATATCGTCTACCCACCAAAGTACAGGCCTCTATCTATAACTCTATTCGATGGGAAGACATCACCTCATTGACATATAAACTACTTTGTCATGATAATAGGACATCTGCCACAAGATGATGCCATGCTCACTAAGCTGTTTGTCGGAGCCTTTTTCGGGATAACTTATGACTGATTCTGTAGTCTTCCCGATAATTGTATTTCTTCCTTCGAAGATCTACGACATCTCTTCCTTACCCGGTTCTACGATGGAGGAATGAATATGCCAACGTTGACTCTTATTGACACTAAACAATAGGAGAAGGAGTCTGCTCGCGATTTATCACGTCCCAGTTCCAAATATAAGGAATTGAGCCACGTGGCAATGGCCAGCGGGTACACTCTGAAGGGCATCCTAATCTAATAGACCCGTTAGAGTGCACCTAAGCTATAAAGTATAATGATATAACCCAATATTTAAATCATAAGCAATATAACTAATCTTATACACAGATATAAGAATATAAAACATATAGAGAAAACAAGTCTACTAATGTGCAGAAAGAAAATAAGTCTGAAAATATATCATAATATAATACGAAAAGTGTCTCACGGGGACAAACCCGCTAATATAGTTACTGAATGAAAGAAAGCGATAAGATAACTTGGGCCAATATCTGCAAACTAGATAATGATACCGGACCCAGGGTGAAGTCACTACCCGTGATCAAGCGAAGTCCTCGGGAAGGATCTTGTCCTCTGCAACAAGTCCTGCTCCGGATATACACAAGGTCCGTACTCCTCCGGGTAGTCCTCCTCGCTTATGCCTGGAAGGGAACCAGGTCCTTAGAGGGACGTAACAAAGTACAAAAATAGCATGTCATAGTAAAACAGAAAGAAAACATGTGATACGCTGGTGTAATCTAGAATAACCACCTAAGTGAGACACAACTTTAAGACAATGTTCGACACGTGGGCTTTCCAAAAATAAATCCGTAGCTCCGAGGCACAAAGATACTTGGTTTGTACCCGTAGCTCCGAGCACAGAGTCATACAGTAAGTACAACGACTCCGGATATACGATCTCTATGTAAATAAGGATATATATATATATATATATATATATATATATATATATATATATATATATATATAGTGCATGCGAAGTATCCCAAGTGTCTAATAACTGTCTTCCCCTCCCAATACGGTCAACAAGACGCATCCGCAACTCGTTGAGCCTGAACCTCTATCTAACAGTCTCATCATACTGAAGTAACTAGCACCAATTATGATCCTATAGTCATCACAGGTTTTGGTTATTCTGATTCTATCAGGATACAAGAAGTCTGGCATAATGACAGTGTCTGAATGCGTCCTAGGATTCTGATGTAACCAAGTAGGTACACGAAGGTATCGAAAAATATCTAACAATCGATACTAGACGTTACCGACGAACGTCTGCACCTGGATATGACCCGGACGCTAAGTAACATTTTTGATCCAAAGAGCACACAATGTATAGATAAAATATATAGTAAAATTGGAACTGAGTTACATAATGGCAAGGTACACTTGCCTGGATCAGGATGTTGAAGGCGGGGCTCCGGTACAATATCCAAGTTCGAGGATCCCAAAGTACCTAGAAATAATATATAAATTAATTAATAATCTAGCTCGAAACTATCTAAAATAAGAGATGACATCATGGACTAACATGGATTTCTGTCTTAGTTACAAAACTCACGTCTAAGGTACTAACTAGAGGGTTGACCAAAGTTGACTAGGGAACATTATGATAAATAAGAATCATAAATAACATAACATCCTCAAATAATATCTTCAAACCCTAATATTCATCAAGTGTGATTTCGGTCATCTATAAATAATGTTTATCTCCTCGACCCATGCCATCCCTATAATCATAGTCATAAGTGCATAAATCCAAATTAGTTGTCACACCTAAATATGTATAATGTTCACATACTCATCCTCAATCATAACATCAAAGTTACCGAACTAAAATTTATTTGAAGAACATCCTCATCATTCATGCATTTCATACATATATATATATAACCCCAAACAAATGATATTAAACTAAACATGGGTATTGCTTATGGGAACCTAAATCCTAACTAGGGTTTCTTTTTAATCAAATAGAAATAATTATAAAATAATGATGAAGGAGAAGAAGTTACCAAGGGTGGCTGCGGGTGGTGGCAGCGGTGGTGCTACGTGTCACGACCCGCACCCGGGGTAAGGGTACTAGTCGGAAACAACGCCCAGCCTACGCCACAGAATCGGCGGTAGAACGCTGTCTAGAAAGTCTATCTAATATAATGAACCACCAAAAGATAGTGTACTCAATCACAGAACTAAGATAGAATGAACACGAATCAGATAAGAATAGAATAGTCACAATACAACTCATGAGTCTAAAATAATACATCAATGAGTCTGAAGAAAAATACAGAAATATGCTGGAGACAAATCCAGTACAAAAGAATACTACAAAACTATAAAGCTACAACTCCAGGGTCAACTGTCTCAGTTGGGATAAGTCCCTCTTGAGCCAGGGTCTCAGAATCTAAACCCACAACATCCTGGGGTCCATAATAGGTAGGGTACTCCTCAGTATCATCTGAAAAAATATATCCAGTCAGGAAAGGAGCAGAGTACAACCCTAACAGCAGTTCTCAAATAATGATAAAAACTATGTAACAGTAAATAGCTGTGGATAAACAAGATGCATAAATAGAGACAAGAATGTAGAGACAATAAGGAAATACTGGAAAGAAATACAATAATGAACAATATGCTGATGGAACAAGAATACTAATGACTAAGTGTGTGAGTACTAGCTTTAACATGTGATCGGCTTGGGAACTTGCACAAGAGTATAATGGCCTGGTTAATCATACGTGCGGTGTATGATCAACACTCACAAGAAACAAGACATGCACAAGGAGGGTATGATCACATATCTACACTAAAATACTCCCCACCCCGACTGGTATAATAGATCCAACCACGGTACGTTATGGCACTAGATTCCCCAAGAAGATAGCTAGTCTCCCCGAGAATCGGTGTCTGTACATGTACAAGATAACCAATGAAACAATACTTGCACCATATACACCATATACCAAGGAATAACATCTCATGACGAGATCCGGATATACCAATCCGTGTAACCATTGTGTCAAGAGAACATGTATATCTACACTAGATACAACGAACATAGAGGATATCATAAATAAGAAACTATCAGAGAATGTACTCGCCTGAAGTCCAATGAACAGTCTCACAAATGTCTGACTCGGTGCCTCGAAGACCTAGATATGGAATACCACATTAATACAAGGTCCCGGAAAGAGAACAAGTCAAACTAGGCAATTTCTAGGTCAATAAGTCAATTCTAAGTCAAAAGTCGACTATGGTCAACTCTAAAGTCCACTAAAGTCAAACATGGTCAAACCTAGGTCAACCTTACAAATCATCTATAAAAATAATATAGGATAAACTACAACAATTTTGGAATCAAATTAGATTAAAAAAGAACTCACACAAAGTATACTAATAATATAATTAATATATACCCTAAAATAATATATATACAACCCAACATTCATATAAATAACGTAATATATTATTACAATTATTATTCCTCACAAAACACATATATATATACATATATATATATATATACAATTATAATATATAATATATACATTAAATCTGTCAAAGCGTCATTAAAAAACAGTGAATAAAATAGGATTAAATCAAAACAGTTTAAATAGTGACAGTCGGGACTGTCACCGAAGGACTGTCACCGAAATCCAAATAATAAACTGCCACTGCTTTGGTTTTCGCTGACAGTTAAACTGTCGCGGAAAAGCGTCGCAGAAAAGCTGCTGTTTCCCGCTGCTGCAATTAATGACAGGTTTGTCATTAATTGCCCGAAGGCTACAGCGGCTGCTATTAGTCGGCTAATTAATGACAGTTTTTTACTGTCATTATTTCACTGTCACTAAAACAAGTTGTATATATATAATTATATATATAAAAACAGAATATATAAACAATATATATATATATATATATATATATATATATATATATATATATATATATATATATATATATATATAAACAGAATATATAAAATAGTAAATATATATATATATATAAACCATTAATACAAAAATGAACATATATATATTAATATACACATAAACTTATACCTTCAAATATTTAACAAAGAACATATAATTTACATGGCTAGAAGCACACCTAAAATATTTACATTAATATCCAAATAATTACATAATAATTATAAATAATATAATTACACAATTAAACATACAAATATATTTTATAAAACATTTTATGTATAAATTATATTATTTAACAAGTAGTAATATATATATTTGCATGCAAGAAAGCTACATATTATATTATACATTATATTAGCACACCCAAAATATAGATCTATGCTACAATAATTACTATAATAAATACACAAAATAAATATTTAATATCCATATATATATACTAATTATAAATGAAGAATTGAACCACAATTAATTAGATCTATGCAAAAATACACACAATTGGAGAGTATCTCACCGTATCCCACTAGATCTAGGATACGCATGCGACACGAGTCCAACACACAACCAAATGCACCCCGAAGGACACAAACAAATCACAAATAATATTTATGAACAAATCAAAGCGTCAAAAGTAGATCTATGTGTCCGTGTCAAAATACGACATGTTCAAAGCCCCGTGTCGGAGGAAAACCCCCAAATGACACGTATCACCAAATAGTTGGGATACGAACCACAAGTATCCCAATATGGACACGACACTAGCCTCAAACACAAATCTCATGTTCAATTGATCTATAGGATCAATTGACACACACAACAAAATATAAATTCGGAATTCCAACAAAATTGACACAAAAAGCACCATAACTTTCTCCATTGGTCTCCTATGAACACAAAACAAAGTCCTATGGGTACTACATACATATAGGTTGATTTTACATGATTAAATCTCAGATTTAGAAGCTATTTAAATGGGAAAATCTGAATTATACCTATTGGGAGATGGATTCCCAATGAAACCTCCAATTGAGATGAACTTGCTTCCAAATTGTAGATCCTTGCTCCTCTTTGTAGATCCTTGCTTCCTTCTTCTAGATCCTTGCTTCCTCCTTCTCTAATGGTGAATTGGGAAGAATTTGGAATGAATTTGGTAGGGAATTGGATTGGGAATGGAGGGAATTTGGTAGTGGGAGAATTCTAGATCTAGATTTGGAATGAGATGAGAGGAGAGAGAAATTTCCCCCCCTCTTTAATAGGCCGGCCATAGCCCCTCCCCCAAGCAATTATAAAATATCCAATGTACCCCTTGTGACCTCTCATGAAGAAATAATTAAGGAAGGAAGCTTCTAGTCTAATCATTTAATTAATTTAATCCATCTCCTTAACTATGGGCTTTCTAAATGGGCCAAGTCTAACTAATTAATTCATGTTGGTCCATGGGTCCAAACTAAACTAGTTGGGTCCACTAAAATAAGTCCAAAATAATTTAATAATATCTAACAACAATTAAATAATACAACAATTAATTATTTACCATGCACAATATTTATTTAATAGGAAATTACTAAAATACCCTTTTTCCTAAAATGTGGTAGTGACACTACGGCTTCTGTCAATGGAGGTTTTGACCGCGGGGGTGGTGCTCGTGTCGACAATGGTGGTGGGGGTGGTGCTCGGTGGTATTGGTAGTAGCTGACGGTGTTGGTGTTGGTGGTGGTGATGAGAATGATGAGGAGGTGATGGTGATGGTAGTGGTAGTGGTGCTCGAAGGTGACGGCTGCTGAGGTGGTGATGGTGGTGTTCGGCAGTGGTGGTGTCGACGGTGGGACTGGGTGGTGGTGATGGTAGTAGTGCTTCAGTGGTGGTGTCGACTGGGGTGGTGGAGTCATGAGGTGGTGGCAATAGTGGTGAGGTCATGGTGGTGGTGTTGGTAGCAGCCAACGGTGGTGGTGGTGTTCGGCAGTGGTGATGGTGGCGGTGCTCGGTGGTGGTGTTGGTGGAAGTATTCGGTAGTGGTGATATTGGTGGTGACGTATTGGTGGTATAGTCGGGGTAGTGTTGAGGTCGTGGTGTTGGTGGTATTGGTAGAAGCCGACGGTGAGGTCGTGGTGGAGGTGTTGACATAGGTGGCAGCGGTGGTGAGGTCGTGGTGGTGCTCAGTGATGGTTATGGTGGCCGTGGTGGTGGTGTGATAAAGGTGGTTCGGTGGTGATGGTGTTGGCTGCGCTGATGCTCGGTGGGGGTGGTGTTGGCTGTGGTGGTATGAAGAAGACGGAGAAAAAATGGAGGTGAGAAGAAGAAGAAGAATAGAGAGAAGGAGGAGAAGAAGAAGAATGGAGAGAAGGAGAAGGAGAATAATAAAGAAGAAGGAGAGGAGGTTCGGATGTGAGTGTGAGGGAGGGAAGGAGAGAGAGTAAGGTAAGGAAAATTAGGTTTTTATGGGATTAGGGCTGGCCACATCGGGATGGGTGTGTGTGTGTTAATATAGGGAGAATAAGTGGTTGTGATAGGGGTGATTTGAATCAAGGGCTAGGATTCTATATGAGGGAATAGCACTATGCAAGGGTGAGAGAAGAGTGAGGTGACCGGTCACATAATGTCACGCCCTAGTCCCAAAATACGTAGCACTAAGAATACGTAACACGTCCAGCCGTATGTATACGAACTCCAATATATGGAAACCATATACACACGTACGCTGTACATGAATATCCAATCCACCAGTGGTAATATACTGTCACAACAAGTCACACACAATCTATATCTCATCCACAGCACAAATAATAAGTAGGAATAAAGAGCTGAATAATATCTGATTATCAAAGATGAGTATAAAGTCTGACAGTCGGATGGAAACAAATCTACTACAAAACGACTATACTGAAGTAGCAACAAGGATCTCTAAACAGTGGTAATATAATCACAGATACTCCGAAGGTAAGACCTCCTCAGTCTGGTAAGTAGTTTCTGGTCCAGGATCATACTCCTGCGGATACTCCTGCTCGTCCATATCTGAAAAGGGACCAGGTCCTCAGAGGGATGTAACAAGATACATAATAACATGCCAATAAGTACTGAAAAGTAAACATCCAATGGGTCGCCTATCCGTCTAAGTGAATGCAATTTGAGAACAACTTTCCACCAAGTGGGCTATCTGGCCATATAGTGGGATTGGCATGATTCTTTCGGAGAATCAGGGGCCTACAACGTATGTCGTCTTCTGAACGGCAGAGGCCGCCAAGAAGTATAGGGGTCATCACGACCGCTTATCTCCGGTGGAGCGTACGGGTTACATAAAAAAGAAAGTGCAAAGGAGCCCAAATATCTTACTTGTTGTTCTTCCCATCCTATGCTCTAAGCATGCCACATCCATGACACGATAAAACCTCTAAATAACTGTCAGGTCTACTAGCATACAAAGTTTCTACCAGCAGTCATCCCTAATGCACGGCCCATACGTACAGGAGGCCAGACCTGTCACGCAGTCCGTGATCTATGTGAGACTCACAACTCGTGTACAACTGTGTCACGGCCAATGAACCTAATGATGCTCCATAATAATGGGGTGATATCATAAAGTAGGTCCAAAATATACATAAATAAAGCATGATACGACGACATCGTCGTTGCACCCAAGTTTTCTTGGACGCACAATTTATGTAGCAATAAATGTACTAAATAAGCAGAAATAAATTATGCAGGCATCATATGGAATGTAAATAATAGTACAATGGCAAGGTATACTTGCCGGACAAGAAATCTGTATAGTGCAAGCGTCCAAGACGGTGTTAAGCTTGGTGGAAGAATTGAGGTTAGGGTTTGGGAGAGTTTGTAATATATATAGATATAAAGAGGCGGTGGGGTGATTTAGTGGTTTCAAAACCACTGTTGCTGCTGTTTCCTTCTTTCTTTTGTTTTGGTTTTTGGTTTAGAAGAGTTTAGTAATAATAGAGTTAAAGAGGCGGTGGAATTAGTCGGCTCATACGCACGGAGAAGGGAAAGAAAAGTTGGTTTTTGCTACTGCTGTTGTTGATATTTTTCTTCTCCTAACGGGTCCGGGTAGGGCTAAACGGGTAGTGGGTTTGATATCCTATATGAATTTTATTCCTAATTAATTAATTATATATATATATATATATATATATATATATATATATATATATATATATATATACCTAGAAAATTCTAAAAATTATATTTGTGCATACCATCAAGCTAGCAACAGTCCAAAGGGTCTCCTACATGGAATAAATTAGAAAATTTTTATAATGGCTCCATAAATCCCCTAAATGCACAAACACCTCAAATAAAAATTAAATAAAAATCTATTCCCTCTATTTAGCTCATAACCATTATAAATAATTAATACAATTTTCAGAATTAGGGGTTTTACACATGAGAATGGGGGTTTTTCCATTTGATTTGCACCAATAGGAGTATGACACCTAGCAACCTTTTTTGTATTTGAGTTCCTTAAAATTTGGGGTTTACAAATAAATGAGAAAGAGTGAGGATTTGATGTGAAAAATTGGTGTTTGGTATTTTGTAGGATGGAGAGGGTATTGGGTGTTCTGTATGAGCCTCATGATTGGGTGTGAGGATTAAATTGGGGTTAAGTTAAGTCAGTTTCTCCAATTTAAAATAAAAGTTGTGTCATAGGTTCTCTTAAATTAAATGGGAGTACATGGGGTCTCAATTAGGAGTGACACAAATGTCATGGACGGTGTAGGCTTGGTGTTAGTCTTGTACCATTTAATTGGTTAGGCGAAACGGGTAGAGCTTGTATCCCCAAATCGATGGCAACGACATAGGTACAAGACATAGGATTAAATAATTGATTTTTGTGACTGAAAAGTTGTACAATTAAAATAGAGCACAAGAGAGTATGTTTATGAGTGACAGAAATGTCCAGGGCCTAGGTTGGCTTGTCAGGTCAAGAGTGCAGAATTTGTTAGAAAGTAAATGCTATTATTGTGCTCCAATTATTGTAGCCATTGTAAGGTGCACCAAGAGTTTAAAATTAAAGAACCAGTCTACATAACCCTAATTTCTAATCCTTAGACAACCTGAAGCTAAAAAAAATTCTTACCATACCAAATCTACCTAAAATTTAAGGGGATTTACATCCTTCCCAACTTAGAAGAATTTTGTCCCCGAAATTCAAAGTAAAGGACGAATAAGAGTTGCGAGAATTAAGAAGTTAACAGGTAAATGAATTTCAGTACATAAATTCGTACCTCGGTCCTCAAATAAATGAGGAAAACTGTCACGCCCCAGTCCCCAAATACACAGGACCAGGCCACGTAGCATTGGCTAGCTGACACGTCTCTGAGGATATCCCAATTTAATGGATCCTAGCGATGCGTGCTGTGCTATCCTAATACTAACAAGTCTAATACAATCATACAACAGGCAGTGTCTAATCTTATCCATAATATAACAAGAAATACTGAAATAAATACTGGGAAATAAGTGCAGAGTTTGAAATGTCATAGTACAAACCAGATATGTCCGGTGGGAACAAACCCACTACAAATGAGGAATAAGAGTACTGAAGACAAAATAAAGAGAGTACGACTAGAGCATCAACTATCTAGATAAGAGGCTCCAATCCTAGGCGGAAGGCCTACCAGGTAATCAAGGAAACTCTGACGGTAGCACCTCTAGCTCCTCCTCGAGAGTGTACCTCGTCTCTAATCTAGGTTCGTACACAGTAGGATAATATGTCTCGTCCAAATCTGGAAGGGAACCAGGTCCTCAGAGGGACGTAACAAGATACAAAAATACATGCCATATATAATACTGAATAAAATAAAAGGGGGTGTGTGCTAACCATCTAAGTGAATGCAATATGAGGACAACCTTGGTGCGTATGGGTAGGTGTAGGCATAACATCCACACTCCGAAGAGCATGGTATCTGTCCATATAACATCCATCATTCCGAAGAATGAGGTATCTGTAAATGTATATACGTCCGTATCGCTCCGAAGAGCGCAGTATCTGAATAAAGGAAGTCATTGGATCCGTGGCTCCTCTGGATACTACGGAGTCCAATATGTGTATCCCATACGCCTATCAGTTGTCCCCCCCGCCCAATGCGAATACACAAGTCGAATACACGACGTGAATATCCCATAATTATATGCTAAGTCTCATCTAACTAGATCACCCTAAATCATGTACTAAACCGTGATACCTATCGTACGCACCGATAGCTAGTCGGGTACGCGGACTCGTATCCTAACACGAATTTGGCATCGTGATGCGTGTATAAGTGTTACGGTCTAGGAAGATATCAGAATATCCTCACAATAATAGGTGAGTTTGCTAGCAACTAGGTCAAGTATACTACTCATCGACGCATTCGTCGACTGCACCCGAGTCAATCTCGGACGCGCACAGTTATATGTATATTGCAACAAGATATCATAGAATAATTATTGATTTAAATTAAACAGTAATCAAGCAAGGTATACTTGCCTGAGTCCTCTAGATGTGAATGCCAATACCCTGCTTCTGAAGTCTTGCCGGTACGGTCCAGCGATCCTATATAATATAATAATACCATCATCAGTCACTACAATAGTACGATCACGACACACTACGTTGCAGTAATGAACTGACACAGGGTCACGACTGTCCATCTAGTTGGACTACGTATGTACGTAGCTAAACTTACACTTATCGTTCCTCGAGTTTCGTGTACACCAAACACAGTTCCTAACATATAAGAATACGCTAAAATAGTATGTAATACAAGAATACATATTTTACCTTTATTGTTTAATTGGCTAGGACAACATAGTACATATATAACATATATAACATATATACATATATATGTACATAAATTCATAAAATCATAATTTCATAAATTAATAAGTATGTACATTTATATATATTTAAATATACATATATATATTTACATAATAATATACACAATGCCTTTACATATACAGGATAACAACATATGTATATAAATACATATATAAATATGTATGTACATAAAGTATACATTTTAAATATCATTTGTATATATATATATATATATATATATATATATATATATATATATATATATATATATATATATATATATATATATATATATATATATATATATATATATATATATATATATATATATATATATATATATATATACATAAACACAATATAGTATGTATATATACACATAGTACATTATATATATATTATACACATAACTAATTAAAATAGTATATACATTAATAATAAAATACTTATACATATATATAGATAATAACAATATGTGTACATAAATATATACATAATACATTATATACACAAAGTGTAATACGTATATATATATATTTTTAATAAGCATATATATATATATATATATATATATATATATATATATATATATATATATATATATATACATAGTAGTATAATACATATACATATATATGTATATAAAATAAGAAAATGGTATACGTATTTATACATAATACAATATATAGTAAAATATATATATATATATATATATAGCATATATTATATGTATAAATATAACTACTATACATAAATACACTTATTATATGTATATACACAGAATATATATACTTATTATATGTATAAATCTAACATAAATACACACATGAATACGTATATACACAGAATATATATACCTATTATATGTAAATACACATAATGTGCAATACAACTAACTATACATAAGTATACATCGATATACATACTCGTATAATATACTTGGTCTGTACCTCAGTCGTCCAAAGGGGGTGGGGGTGTCCGCCGTGCACGTCGTCGCCGGCGAGGGGGGGGGGGACGGAGCTCCGACAGGGGAAGGAGAACTTGACAGTATCAGCAGCTACAGCAGTCGTAGTGTGCAGGAGCTGCTCCGGTCGGTTGGGGCGGTGGCCAGGGGTGAGCTCCGGCGGGGGACTGTGGTGGAAGGGCTGGGGGTGGCATCGGTGAGTGGTGGTGGTAGGCCGGGGCAGTGGTGGCTATGCTAGGGGAGGTTAGGGGTCAACTCGGGTAGGGGTGGAGGTGTAGTTGCTAGTAGTGACGGGGGTGAGGGTAGCTGCTGCCGGCGGAGCAGCGGTCGTGGCGGCGGCAGGGGTTGATGGTGAGGAGGGAGGTAGGAGGGGGAACGAGTTCTTGGGTGGCCGAAGGCGGAGGCGACGGTGGTCGGCCGAGGGGATGGGTCGGGTGGCTGAGTGGTGAGGGTGGTGTTGGTATTTAGTATTTTTCTAGGGTTTTTTCTTGTGTGGTTGGTTTTGTGTGGTTTTTAGAGTGAGGTTGTAGGTAGTATTTATAGAAGAGAAAGAGAGGGGGGGGGCTCATTAGGATTAGGGCTGGCTGGGGTAGTTCCCTAGGTTTGAGTGAAGCCTCCACATGTTGAGCATGTGGCTAGGATTTAAGGGGTTTAAAATATGGGGTTGAGATATTGTTACATAAAGTAGTGTAGAGTACAACAAAATGGAGAAAAACTCATAGTGGACCGGTCAAGGGGAGGGGGTTTCATTCTTCATGTGGTTGGACCAATGAGAGGGGGACACCTCATTGTTTAATTGCATAAAAGTCCCTGAACAATTGAGAAATTATACAATAATTGGAATTTGGGATTGGATTTAGCAAAACACCATGTTTGGTGTTATATAGTGGGCTAGAAAGGTGTGTGGTATTTAGTATAAGTCTTGAGGGTATGTGTGTGGGTTTGGGTTGGAGTTGGGTTTAGTTTGAGTGAGGTTGGGTCATTACATTAATTTAATTAAAATTAAAGCACAAGGTGCTCTTTAATTAATTGAAAATACATGGGGTCTAAATTGGATGGATCCAAGCGTCATGGGCGTAGTAGACTTAGAATAGAATAATGTCATAATTTGGGTTAGACAAAACGGGTTGATGTTGGGTCCCAATTTCGATTGGAATGGACAAAGAATGCAAAGATGGAATTAATTAATTTTACGCATGGATGTTTGTAACGATTTTTATGCGACTAAAATCAGGTACAAGAAAGAGTATTTGTGAGTTACACAAGGGTGAGAATAGTAGGCTGGTATATCTAGGCAAAGTTGTATGGAATTTGTTTGAGGGTAATATCTAGTGTAGTGCCCTAAATATCGAAATAACGATAAGGTATCCTAAGTAATATAAATATTGCACAATAAATAAAACTCTTGTGTATAAATTCTAATTTACACCAAATTAACCCTAATCTCTCTATCTAAGCTAATTAAACTCAAATTTGGTCAAGGGGGTTTACAGAAACGCTATCAGACAGAATTCTCGTACTTCCAGGTAGACTCGCCCGACGAATGATGCTTCCATGCAACCCTGACCAGTCGAAAAGTCTGTCCCATCAAAACCTTCTCACTGCGATCGAGTATCTCTACTAGATGCTCCACATATGATAAACTGGGTCCAACTGTAATCTCTGAATGATCTAGCACGTGGCTAGTGTCTGCCACGTACCTTCTCAACTGTGATACATAAAAAATGTTGTACACGCCTTCTAATGATGGAGGCAATACAAGACGATAAGCTACTTCGCCAACTCGCTCATAGATGTCAAAAGGTCCGATGTACCCCAGACTCAGCTTGCCTCTGCCCCAAATCTGATAGTACCACGAGTAGGCGATATCTTTGAAAATACATGATCACCTTTCTTGAATTCCAAAGGTCTACGGTGCGCATATGCCCAATGCTTCTACCTATCCTGTGTGGTGCGCAGGTGGATCTGAATCTGCTTTACTTTCTTCATTGTCTGTGTCACCAACTCTGGACCAAGTATCTGATGCTCTCCCACGTCACTCCAATATACCGACGACCTATACTTTCTACTGTACAGTGCCTCATAAGGTGCCATCTGTATGCTTGCTTGGTAGATATTGTTATAGGAGAATTCCACTAAGTGTAGATGGTCCTCCCAAGATCCTCCAAAGTCGATCATGCATACTCTTAACATATCCTCCAATATCTGAATCGTCCGCTCTGACTGACCTTCAGTCTGTGGATGATATGTAGTGCTAAACTTAAAGAGAGTTCCTAGACTCTCCTGCATACTCTGCCAAAAATATGACATAAATCTGGAATCATGATCGGATACAATGCTGACAGGCACTCCATGTAGTCGTACTATCTGCCTCATATACATGTCAACCAATATCTCCGTGGACTGCCCAACTCTGAAGGGCAAGAAATGCGCCAACTTAGTGAGTCAGTCCATGATAAACCAGACTGCATCCTTTCTGCTAGGGGTCCTCGAAAATCTCATGATGAATTCCATGGTAATGTGCTCCTACTTCCACTCAAGAATGGGAAGCAGCTGCAATAGTCCTACAGTCCTCTGATGTTTGGCCTTGACTTGTTGACAAACCAAACATTTTGCCATGAATCTCGCAATCTCCCTCTTCATCCTATGCCACCAATAGTGTTGTCTCAAATCTTGGTACATCTTCGTACCCCCGGGATAAATATAATAAATCGAACTATGGGCCTCGGTCATCAACTCCTGGCGTAGCTCGCCACTCGGAACATATAGGCGATCTCTATACCTCAATATTCCATCTTCGTGAATTCGAATTCCCATCTGCATGCCGGCCTCTATCCTCTCTCGCAGTCGCCAAAATCTTAAATTGGTAGGCAAGGCTGCCTTGATCCTCTCAACCAATGTAGACTGAACTTCTAGATTGGCCAACTGTCTAGCCATGCTTGGTAATACAACCTCTATCTCGAGCTTTTGAAGATCCTCTAACAACTGACACCGAGTCATCAAAAAGTATGCCATGGGCTTCCTGCTTAAGGCATCTGCTACAACATTCGCCTTGCCAGGGTAGTACTGCAACTCAATATCATAGTCTGTCATCAACTCTAGCCAACGCCTTTGTCTCATGTTGATCTCCTTCTGAGTATAGACATACTTCAGACTTTTTTGATCTTTGTAAATCTTAACCCGCTCTCCATAAAGGTAGTGCCTCCATAGCTTTAGTACAAATATAACCAGCTAGCTCTAGATCATATGTCGGGTAATTCTTCTTATGAACCCTCAGCTGCCTTGATGCGTAATCTATCACCTTGCTATACTACATCAGTACACATCCTAGTCCGCTCCCAGATGCATCACTATACACCACAAATCCTCCAGATCCATAAGAAAGTGTCAAGATCGGTGCTGTCGTCAAACACTTCTTCAGCTCAACGAAAGCCGTCTGACACTCCCCAGTCCAGATAAACTCCTCGCCTTTACGCGTCAACCGTGTCATAGGCACAGCGATCCTCAAGATTTTTTCCACGAACCTCCGATAATATCCGACAAGTTCGAGAAAACTCCTAACCTCCTTAACTGATGTAGGGGTTGGCTACATCTCCACTGCGGCGATCTTCTCTGGGTCAACTGATAGTCCATCTCCATTAATTATGTGACCAAGAAAAGGTACCATATCCAAGTAGAACTCATACTTGCTGAGCTTGGCATACAACCTCTCCTGCCTCAGCTTCTCTAACACGATTCTGAGATGCTCCTTGTGCTCCTCCTGGCTCATGGAATATACCAAGATGTCATCGATAAATACCATCACGAACTTATCTAAGTACTGGTGGAAAACCTTGTTCATAAGACTCATAAACACGGCTGACGTGTTGGTTAAACCAAACGACATGACTAGAAACTAATAGTGCTCGAACTTTATCCGAAAAGCTGTCTTCGCAATGTCCTCCTTTCTCACCTTGATCTGATAATAGCCGGATCTGAGATCAATCTTCAAAAATACATATACTCCACTCTGCTGATCAAATAAATCATTGAAGTGCGGCAAAGGGTAATTGTTCTTTATCGTTATTGTATTTAGTGCTCTGTAATCGATACACAAACGTACCGTCCCGTCCTTCTTTGGCATAAATAAGATGGATGCTCCCCATGGAGAAATACTAGTCCGAATGAAACCATTGTCTAAGAGATCATCTACTTGGACCTTCAACTAAACCAACTCTTTCGGTACTAGTTTGTAGACGGGGGAAGTAACTAGCTCGGCTCCGGGAGTCAACTATATAGTAAACTCTATCTCTCTGTCAGGTGGCAGGCCTGGAAGATCCTCGTAAAACACATCCTCAAACTCTGATATAATACGGGGGTACACCATTTTACCTTCTGTAATGTGTACCGCTAAGGTAGGTTGGACACCATGCTCTCGGGCTCCCCGAAGAAACTCAAACTCAGGGTGATCTGGTGGTCTAAATATAATGCATCCACGTCGATAATCTAGCATCGCATGGTATTGGCTCAACCAATCCATGCCTAGGATAATGTCATAGTTTGGCATGGAGAAGACAAGAAATCGGGCACGTATCTCTCGCCCGCAAATAACTAATGAACAAGCTCCATAAGTGTTGCTAACCGGTACTATTCCACCTCTCGTAAGAATCTTCTGAATCATCGAAAGGGGTGCATTTGCTATTTTATGAGTGGCCATGAAACTAGCAGCTATAAAAGAGTGTGTGGCACCATAATCAAATAATACTACTGCTAGTAATGAAGCTACTAAAATAGTACATGCTATCACCTCTCCAGTGGTCTCTGCCTCCTCAATGGTCATCGCAAAGGCCTGGCCCTATCCCGGTGCTAGTGCCCATGGCTGCTGTCGAGCTTGATGTAAATGAACTACCTGTGAGGCCAAGACTGGCCTCCTCTGAATTCTTCCTAGTGCCGGTGGTCGTAGTGCCCCCACTCCTGCGTAGGGCGGCCTCGGTCCTAGAAAGACTGGCCCGAGGGGCTACTAGTAGGGCCTCGGTGTTGGTAAGGCTGGTCGATGAACCATCTGTACTAGAATTCTATGCTCTGGGAAATCCTAAAATGCATGTTGGTCTGATCCACATCTCATGCATACTCCCAACCTTCGTCGATAATCCCTCAACATGTGTCCCCTCTCGCCGTAGTAATGGCAAGTGGGAATCACTGGTCCCTGTAAAGGTGCTACTCTCTGCTGCTACGGCACATGAGACATTTCACAGGTCCTTCCTGCGGTGCTCAAAATGACGATAATGATGCATTTGAGCACTTCAGACTGGCCTCTATCTTGTTGATATGATCCTGGCGTCAAGCTGCTAACGGAACCTCAGAGTAAGAGGTTGGAGCTATAGATCTAATAAATCTCTGTGTCTCAAAACTCAGGCCTTCGTAGAACTTCTCAGCATTTTTCTCCTCAGTTGGAATCAAGTACGTGGCAAAATGGCTCAAACGGAGGAACTCAGCATTGTACTCCTCAATGGTCGAACTGCCATGCCTGAGGTTTTGGAACCTGTCCCAAAGTTTTGCATTGACAGTGGAAGAAATAAATATCTCCTTGAAGAGCCTAGAGAACTCCTCCCAAGTGACCCGATCGGGCCCTAAACGCTCCTCCTCTAAAAGCCACCAGTGATGAGCATTATCGGTAAGCTGCATCCTGATAGCGGTCATCCATCTATGTCTCGGGATATCGGTGGCCTCCAACTGGTGTTAAATATTGGTAAGCCATACGTGTACCTCCGTCGGCTCCTCCATGCCAGTAAATAGATGTGGTATCATCGGACGAAAGTCTATGACAGACCATATAGTCGACTGGCGAGTTAGTGGTGATGCTTGTCCCAAAGCCGTCACAATACTCTCTCTCAAAGACTCAGCCTGGCGCTACTGGGCCTGCTGCTGAGCCTGCAGCTAGAACTGCTACTGGGCCTGCATTAGTGCGTAGACTATCTGGAATATCTACGGTCCATCCATGGGTTGCCTTGGAGGAAAGGGCATGTATGGAATATATGGGGAATTGGTGCTGGTGGGGGCAACTGTTGCTTCTCCTGTCCTGCGGCCCACTAGCACTCATGATATGTCTGGTACAGAGACTCGTTCCCCTCTGGAGGCACCTCTGACTTCCCAGATGAATGTCCCTGGGGAGCTAGGGTCAACAGAAGAACATGCCCCAGAGCCAGTTTCCAGATGACCCGGCATCACCGGGGACATTGCCCGGCTGTGCGACACGTCCGCTACGAAGATTTATAACTCTAAAAAGAAGTCATATTTAAGATCAGTGCTTAGGAATTAAACAAGATACAAATTAGCAAAATAAAATTGAAATAGAGGTGTTATGTGAAGTACTCAAGCTTGTAGATGAGATCCTAATATATATTCATAATTGCAGGTTCGCTTGGTACAGTCAGGTAACCAAGACGATTTAAATCAGACCTGCATGGGCCACCACAAAAACTATGTCATACCCCAGTTCTAAATATAAGGAACTGAGCCACGTGGTATTGGCCAGCGGGTATAGTCTGAAGGGTATCCCAATCTAATAGACCCGTTGGAGTGCACCTAAGCTGTAAAGTACAATAATATAACCCAATATTTAAACCATAAGCAATGTAACTAATCTCATCCACAGACATAAGAATATGAAACACATAGAGAAAACAAGTCTACTAATATGCAGAAAGAAAATAAGTCTGAAAATATATCATAATATAATACAGAAAGTATTTCACGGAGACAAACCCGTTAATACAGTACTGGATGAAAGAAAGCGATAAGATAACTATGGCCAATATCTGCAAACTAAATAATGATACCGGACCCAGGGTGAAGTCACTATCGGTGATCAAGCGAAGTCCTCGGGAAGGATCTCGTCCTCTGCAACAAGTCCTACTCTTGGATATACACTCGGTCCGTATTCCTCCGGGTAGTCCTCCTCGCCTTTACCTGAAAGGGAACCAGGTCCTCAGAGGGATGTAACAAGGTACAAAAACAACATGCCATCGTAAATCAGAAAAGGAACATGTGATACACCAGTGTAATATAGAATAACCACCTAAGTGAGACACAACTTGAAGACAATGTTTGACACGTGGGCTTTCCAAATATAAATCCATAGCTCCGAGGCACAAAGACACACGATGCATACCCGTAGCTGCGAGCACAAAGTCACACAGTAAGTACTATGACTCCAGATACAGGATTTCTTCGTAAATATGTATATATATATATATATATATATATATATGTAGTGCATGCGAAGTAGTCCTAGCATCTAGTAACTGTCTTCCCCTCCCAATGCGGTCAACCAGATGCATCCGTAGCTCGCTGAGCCTGAACCTCTATCTGACAGTCTCGTTATACTGAAGTAACTAGCACCAATCACGATCCTATAGTCATCATAGGTTCCGGTCATTTTGACACTATCAGGATACAGGAAGTCTGGCACGATGATAGTCTGAATGTGTTATAGGGTTCCGATGTAACCAAGTAGATACACAAAGGTATCAAGAAACATCTAACAATCGATACTAGACATTATCGACGAACGTCTGTACCAGGATATGACCCGGATGCTAAGTAATAATTTTGATCCAAAGCGCACACAATGTATAGATGAAATAAATAGTAAAACTGGAACTAAGTTACAGAATGACAAGGTACACTTTCCTGGATCAGGATGCTGAGAGAGGGGCTCCGGTACAACGTCCAAGTCTGAGGATCCCAAAGTACCTAGAAATAATTTATAAATTAAATAATAATCTAGCTCAAAACTATCTAAAATAATAGTGACATCATGGAATAACATGGGTTTCTGTCTTAGTTACAAAACTCATGTCTAAGGTACTAACTAGAGGGTTGACCAAAGTTGACTAGGGAAAGTTATGATAAATACGAATCATCAATAGCATAATGTCCTCAAATAATATCTTCAAACCCTAATATTCATCAAGTATGATTTTGGTTATCTATACATAATGTTCATCCTCGACCCATGCCATCCCTGTAATCATAGTCATAAGTGCATAAACCTAAATTAGTTGTCACACCTAAATACACATAATGTTCAGATACTCATCCTCAATCATAACATCAAACCTACCGAACCGAAATTTATTTGAAGAACATTCTCATCATTTATGCATTTCACATATATATAACCCCAAACAAATGCTATTAAACTAAAAATAGATATTGCTCATGGGAACCTAAATCCTAACTAGGGTTTCTTTTTAATCAAATATGAATAATTATAAAATAATGACAAAGGAGAAGAAGTTACCAAGGGTGGCTGCGGGTGGTGGCAGCGGTCGTGCTGCAACTTTTGTCTGTGGCGATGTTGACCGCGGGGGTGGTGCTCATGTCAACAGTGGTGGTGGGGGTGGTGCTCGGCGGTATTAGTAGCAGCCAACGGTGGTGGTGTTGGTGGTGGTGATGAGAATGGTGAGGAGGTGATGGTGATGGTGGTATTCGGCGGTGGTGGGGTTGACGGTGGGACTGGGTGGTGGTGGTGGTGGTGGTGCTTCGGTGGTGGTATCGACTGGGATGGTGGAGTCCTGAGGTGGTGGCAATGGTGGTGAGGTCATGGTGGTGGTGGTTGTGGTGGTGTTAGTAGCGGCCGACGTTGGTTGTGGTATTCGACGGTGGTGATGGTGGCAGTGCTCGGTGGTAGTTTTGGTGGCAGTGCTCGGTGCTCGTGATGTTGGTGGTGAGGTGTTGGTAGGGTGGTCGGGGTGGTATTGAGGTCGTGGTGGTGATGGTGTTGGTAGCAGCCGATGGTGAGGTCGTGGTGGAGGTGTTGACATAGGTGGTAGTGGTGGTGAGGTCGTGGTGGTGCTCGGTGATGGTGATGGTGGCAGTAGTGGTGGCGTGATGAAGGTGGTTCAGTGGTAATGGTATTGGCCGCGGGGATGCTCGGTGGGGGTGGTGTTGGCTGTGGTGGTATGAAGAAGATGGAGGAAAAAATGGAGGTGAGAAGAAGAAGAAGAATGGAGAGGAGAAGAAAAATAATAATGAAGAAGAAGGAGAGGAGGTTCGGCTGTGAGTGTAAAGGAGGGGGGGAGAGAGAGTGAGGTAAGGAAAATTAGGTTTCCATAGGATTAGGGCCGGCTACATGGGGATGGGTGTGTGTGTGTTAATATAGGTGAAATGGGTGGTTGTGATAGGGTGATTTGAATCAAGGGCTAGGATTCTATACGAGGGAATAATACTATGCAAGGGTGAGAGAAGAGTGAGGTGACCGATCACATGAGGATGGGGGTTTCTCTATTTGATTTGCTCCAATAGGAGTGTGACACCTAGCAACCTTTTTGCATTTGAGTCCCTTAAACTTTAGGGTTTACAAATAAAGGAGAAAGAGTAAGAATTTGATGTAAAAAGTTGGTGTTTGGTATTTTGTATGATGGAGTGGGTGTTGGGTGTTCTGTATGAGCCTCATGATTGGGTGTGAGGGTTAAATTGGGTTTAAGTTAAGTCGGTTTCCCCAATTTAAAATAAAATTTGTGTCATAGGTGCTCTTAAATTAAATGGGAGTATATGGGTCTCAACTGAGAGTAACACAAATATCATGGACGGTGTAGGCTTGGTGTTAGTCTTGGGCCCTTTAAATGGTTAGGCGAAACGGGTAGATCTTGTGTCCCCAAATCGATGGCAACGACATAGTACAATTTATAGGATTAAAGAATTAATTTTTGTGACTGAAAATTTGTATTAAAATAGAGCACAAGAGAGTATGTTTGTGAGTGACAAAAATATCCAGGGCCTAGGTTGGTTGTCAGGTTAAGAGTGCATAATTTGTTGAAAAGTAAAGGCTATTATTGTGCTCCAATTATTGTAGCAACGGTAAGGTGCACCAAGAGTTTAAAATTAAAGAACTAGTCTACATAACCCTAATTTTTAATCATTAGACAACCTGAAACTAAACCAAAATTCTTACCATACCAATTCTACCTAAAATTTGAGGGAATTTACATGATTTGATGGAGCTCTTCAGACAAACAGGTCTGAAGATGCCCCTGGCATTCTTGAGACCCATCTAATAGATACCTGCAGGAAAAACTTGCTGCCAGAATTAAAATTATGTGTCGGCACAACCCAATTTGAAGATTGGACATCCTTCATTATAAATGTAGATGCTGCTGAACATAATACGAAGGATCTCAACCTCTATTTCCCGAGGTCAAAGGCTCAGAGGATAAATACAAGCGTCCTTTCAGCCTTAACAACAAAAACAACAACAACAACAATAACAATAACAATAACAATAGTAATAACAATAACAATAACAATAACAATAACAATAATAATAACAATATCAATAGAAACGAGGCCCTTGCTGTAAACGTGTCCAAGCGACCAACTTCTTTACCAAAGTAGAAAGCTCTGGAGTCCTCGAAGCCGAAGGAAGATTACTCCTTTGATGAGTGATATACTCAGCATCTTCAACTGTTTGATAAAAAGTAACAAACTCCAGTTACCTGATATCAAGAGACCAGACAGAGCTGATAAAATAGATGATCCTAAGTATTGTCTATACCATCGATACATGCATTAGCCCACGAGGGCTTGTTACGTATTGAAAAGAAAAATCTAGTAGATGATAGACTCCCAAGCTATCATGCTTCACAATAATGAGAAGACGGTCACCGCTAATTTTGTATCTCTTCAATTTGGGGACTTCCCAACACATGAGGTGCCACATGGTGTTATGCCAATACTGAGAGCATGAAGATTATTAATCTCCCACCGGCTCATAATCAAGCTAAAGGATTGGTGCCCCTTAATACTCAACAGGGTAAAATTATGTGGATTCATCCTGATCGCTTGGAGGACTTAGAATAAGAAGCAACATATTCAACTTCTAAATCCAAGAAGAAAGGCCGCAAAAATCGATCATGCAATATGGTCTCTCTTGAGCATGGCTCTGACGAAGATCGGGATCGACATGAAGATAGTACCCTTCTGGAATCAAGACTTCAAAACCTAGATTTATCTCCGGGTGCTTCAGCAAACAAACCTCGTATGACTCACCAGCAATGGTGTTGGCTGGGCAGTATTCCATTATAAGGGCACGACACATTTTCCACACCAGCCGTTGCAAAGAAGGCGGATCCATTGTGAACCATATCTTCCTCTTTTCCTTAATATAACATCTACCAGCACCTGACAGGAATGATGATGAGAAGCCCTAATTTTAGCACCATAATCAACAATCAATCCGTCGTATGCAAAAGATAGGTTATGATCTGCAGAAGGCTGAAGGTTTGAACTTTGGCAAAGGACGATGTATTCCTTTACAATCGCAAGGTTATCCTGGCTAATCCCATAGTAGGTTGGGATACGAAGACGCTAATATGCAGAATCATCCCAATAAAGCCAAAAAGAGCCGTGTGAAGAGGAAAACCAAATCATGCTATATGGTCTAACTTTCTCCTATAACAGAGGAAGCAATGATCGGGGAGACTATATCTGGCAAGAATTATCTGAAGTCATATGAACAGACTCAGGAAGATGCTCCTCCTACCCATTCTTCTCCTGTTGCCCCGGCTACTGCTGAACCAGGACCTTCCAAACCCACAACGACAAAAAATGCGAAGCAGAATAAAGTACATTTTGACAAGTCCTTGAAGAAAAATCCACCTTGTAAACCCCCTAATTTATAATTTGTCAATTATAGTATTTTAATTATTCTAATTATTTAATTATGATATTTTTTTGGTTTAGTTACTTAGTGATTTAGAAAAATAATACAATCCTTGATTTTCTTAGCTTATATATATTATTTTATATTATAGTAATTGAAATTATTTCACAAATATATTTATAAGTGTAAATTTTAGTTGTTAGAATATTATAGAAATTTTCTAGAATTTATTTGGCACATAAATTTAATTTTTTTGAATTTTCTAGTAACTATATATTTTTATGCAATTAAAGAAAATGAATAATAAATAACCTAACCCTAATCAAATCCCTAACCCAAACCTTAGACAAATCATCTTTAATCTTAAACCCTTGTGTATACCAAGTAATTTGACTCTATCAAAATCCTAAAATACTGTAATATTTCCCAACCTAAGTAACAAGAATCCAATTCGCAATTTTCCAGAGTTGATAAAACAGATGATCCGAAGTATTGTCTATACCATCGATACATGCATTAGCCCACGAGGGCTTGTTACGTAATGAAAAGGAAAATCTAGTAGATGATAGACTCTCAAGCTATCACGCTTCACAATAATGAGAAGATGGTCACCGCTAATTTGTATCTCTTCAATTTGGGGACTTTCCAATACATGAGGTGCCACATGGTGTTATGCCAATACCGAGAGCAATAATGAAGATTGTTAATCTCCCACTGGCTCATGATCAAGCTGAAGGATTGGTGCCCCTTAATACTCAACGGGGTAAAATCATGTGGATTCATCCTGATCGCTTGGAGGACTTAGAATAAGAAGCAACATATTCAACTTCTAAATCCAAGAAGAAAGGCCACAAAAATCGATCATGCAATATGGTCTCTCTAGAGCATGTCTCTGACGAAGATCGGGATTGACACGAAGATAGTACTCTTCTGGAATCAAGACTTCAAAACCTAGATTTATCTCCGGGTGCTTCAGCAGACAAACCTTGTATGACTCACCAGCAATGGTGTTGGCTGGGCAGTGTTCCATTATAAGGGTACGATACATTTTCTACACCAGCCGCTGCAAAGAAGGAGGATCCATTGTGAACCAGCTCTTCCACTTTTCCTCAATAGAACAACTACCAGCACCTGATAGGAATGATGACGAGAAGCCCCAATTTTAGCATTACAGTCAACAATCAATCCGTCTTATGCAAAAGATAGGTTATGATCTGCAGAAGGCTGAAGGTTTGAACTTTGGCAAAGAACGACGTATTCCTTTACAGTCGCAAGGTTATCCTGGCAAATCCCGTTGTAGGTTGGGATACGAAGACGCTAATATGCAGAATCATCCCAGCAAAGCCAAAAAGAGTCGTGTGAAGAGGAAAACCAAATCAAGCTACATGGTCTAACATTCTCCTGTAACGGAGGAAGCAATGGCCGGGGAGACTATATCTGGCAAGAATTATCTGAAGTCATATGAACAGACTCAGGAAGATGCTCCTCCTACCCATTCTTCTCCTGTTGCCCCGGCTACTACTGAACCAGGACCTTCCAAACCCACAACGACAAAAAATGTGAAGCAAAATGAAGTACGTTTTGATAAGTCCTTGAAGAAGAATCCACCTTGTAAATCCTCTAATTTAGAAATTGTTAATTGTAGTATTTCAATTATTCTAATTATTTAATTATGATATTTTTTCGATTTAATTACTTAGTGATTTAGAAAAATAATACAATCCTTGATTTTCTTAGCTTATATATATATATATATATATATATATATATATTATTTTATATTATAGTAATTGAAATTATTTCACAAATATATTTATAAGTGTAAATTTTAGTTGTTAGAATATTATAGAAATTTTTTAGAATTTATTTGGCACATAAATTTAATTTTTTTGAATTTTCTACTAACTATATAATTTTATGCAATTAAAGAAAATGAATAATAAATAACCTAACCCTAATCAAAGCCCTAACCCAAACCTTAGACAAATCATCTTTAATCTTAAATCTTAAATCCTTGTGTATACCAAATAATTTGACTCTATCCTAATCCTAAAATACTGCAGTATTTCCCAACCTAAGTTACAAGAATCCAATTCGTAATTTTCTACCGCCCTATCATTGTGCACCTAAATCATGCATAAACTATTCAATCCTATCAAAAAATAAAACTATTAAGTTAGCTACTGACCCTAAGAATTTTTGTATTTCATATTTCCTACCTATCTAAATACTCTATTTGAATCCATCATTATTCAAACTTCCTCTCCTGTCGATATGTCCATCACCAACCCATAAATAGATTATAACTAATTAACACAGCATCCAAAAAGCCTATGTATATCTCCTCCAAACAAATCCTTATCAACTCCTACATCTCCTCGCCACTGCTCGTCGTCCCTCTGGCTAATCAGAACTATTCTCTCGTTGCCTCCCTAACTTGTGCCAATGCCCCGCGAGCTCGACTGCGGCCACCCCATAACTGCCCCCCTGTCCAGAACAGTTGTCGCTGCGTCGGAGCAGCGCCGCAGCGCAGTCATGCACAACCCGCGTGTCGTAACAATAGTTGGACGACCCAACTTCGTGCCCTGATTATTTTCTTCTCGTTCGTTCGATTCATGAACCGTCTTCACGGATATAATCCTTATCTAACCCTCTTCTAGCGTCTTTAAATAGTTTATTTTAGTTTGCATTAGATTAGAAGATAATCGAGTTCCAAAAAAAAAATGATTTTGGAAACCCAAAAATTTCTCTATAAGGGGTGCGTCCCGGTAAACGAGATAACTTCGTCGCATACAGATTACACCGAAAGACGTGTATCGTTAATACGTATGTGTGAACTTTTGTAAAACTTGATTTGGACGTCCGTACATGCCGAAATCAACGCATATCCGCCAAAAAATTCCATATCGACCTTTTCCGAATTTGTGCAATTACTTCTGTGTGCTTGTCGTTTGACAATGAAACTTGCTCCATTGGATTCATAGCATTACGCTAGTCCTGTGAGCTAAGTTTGGTTCAATTCTGAGAATGTGGACAAAAAACCATTTTGTGGGCCCCACGGTCTTACTTGACCGACGTTTTCGTGACCGGCTCATTGGAATATAATTTTGGACATTCCTTTGGGTTTATATCATTGTTATGGATGTATAGACACTAAGTTTATCGAATTTGGAGAACTTTTGTATCTAACCCATTTTTCGGTAAAAAGTGGGCTATATCTGGACACTGCCTTGACCCAAAACTGCCGTTTTAGCCCCTGTGTCCAAATTATATTTATTGGTAGTCAATCCTAGCTATTTCTTATATATTCTAAATATTGGTGATATCTGTTGCAGCATCTAAAGACGTTCGTGTAGATTCTACCTTTTCGAGAGTAGTTGGCGTCGCTAGCTTGCTACCTGGACTTACCCATACCTTCCTCCATGGCCCAGGCACGTGTACATTGCCTTTGTTCCAGTATTTTTTGCTCTATGCTATTACTATTTTTATTATACTTCTAGTTCGTTGCATATACTGTATTGTGACCCTAGGGCCGTTGCAATACTTAGCGTCCAAGTTGTATTCGGGTGCCGACATTCGTCCGCGGAGTCGTGTATCGTTAGTTGCATTATCTTCACATTACCTTATTCGTTCTAAATCTTACATGATGTACTTTAGGAAACTGTACAAGACTTTCATGTACAAAAGCCTTACTTGAGATATTCGAGGTTCCCGGCTTCTATGTTAGGATTTAGGATCCGTAACTTGAGATAGTTGACATGAGTATATCTACATATTGACTCGCGACATAGTTACTGATTGTTCTTGCGTGTTATGGACATGAGACGGTATAGACATGAGACACGAGGTTATATTGGATGGGGAGAGCTTACTCAGGACGTTGATCTACAACTATTCACCACGTTACCGTGAAATCTTACGAGAGTTTCAGATATTGCCACGCTACTACAAGTTCCCTGACGGAGCCTGAAGATTTATATTGATTTACACACTGATGGTCTATCGGACGAGTACTGTTCTCATGTGCATTCACATAATTAGTTATGATAGATACACTTGAGTACTTGGCATATTTTTATTGTTACTTTGGTATGCTATTTCTTGTACCTTGTTACGTTCCTCTGAGGACCTGGTCCCTTGCCAGTTTTTGCAGCATAGATGATTGTGGAGATTCTAGAGTGGTCGATGCGTATCGCCTCGTCATCCGGCATTGATACCAGGTACTTACATTATTTCTACCAAAGTTATGTTTATTTATTCATACTATTTATTTTTGTTGATTTAGCTTAGTTTTGATAGACTCGTATTCTTTATTTGGGTCTATTCGAACATATATTCTAGTGGGCTGCAGACCATGAAATATATTGTTCATTCTTGATGTATTTTTTTATGTGGATTGAGATGTATCTAGACTTGTCATATTTGGAAATTTGCCATTATTTATAGCTTATACGTATTCGAGTCAGACCAGTGTTTGGTCGAATACATAGTTGGCATGTTATATATTCCTAGTCCTACGTATTTTGGGGTTGGGGCGTGACATGTGGTGCCCCATCCCCCCTGTTCAGGGAGCGCGGCTAAGAAATACAAGTCGGTATCGTTCGATCGGGATATATTGAATCAAGAACTCATCCTCATTATGGATTTGCTTCTTCAGAATCGATTCCCATATTCAGTGGACCGTGCCCCGAGGATGGACTTAGCGGCAGAGTCAAAAGGGACATCTCCGCTACAAGTTTTCTTGCCTAGTTTTTGCTGTCACCTTGTTGGTTTCGTGCTTTGAGTTAATTTTCGGATTTGTTTGTATTTTCTTGAATGGTTTTGATGGATTTCATTATTTTCGTTCGTTGAACTGCACTTCAATTCCAAGCTTGGAAAGAGTAGAAGATGTATTGATCAGCTGTTCGTGGCAATACAGGTGATCGCGATGTAGATATCGTACGAACGGAGTCTTGAAGCAACTCTTTTCTTTTCTCCCCGCAACCAACTTGTGAGTGGCTTATATTTGATTCAGTTGACCCTTCCTCCAAGACTTTACTTCTAAAATCTTGTATTCTTGCTTGCCCCGATCAAATGATACCAAAATAGCTAAAATATGTCAAGATAAAAAGGAATAGACTTGGACTACTTTATTCTTGTTAATCAAACTTGTGAATGGTTACCTTATTCATGCTAGTTCATTCAGAATGTTCTTCATATACTTCAATTTTAGTTAGAATGCATACTTCTTCTATTAATTATGCTATGTATAGAACATATCTTGCTATGCTACAAACTAATCAGGGAGACTATGCAAAATGAATCATATCATGCTACTTGTCTTAAAATCTTATTGCCTCAAACTGCATCAATGAATAACTCAATATAGATGTTGTTTGATCACGGACAACTTGTGCACAAGGTCTTAGTTCCTGCGGACGGTTGCTGGGGCACTGGCACCGATCCGATCCGGATGGAACTCGTGATAGTCTCCTGCTTTAGACGAAATAGCCTGTGATGCCATGTTCCTTGCATTGCATGTCATTCCATCCCAGACTAGAACCATCCACTATGGCAATATGCCATTGATCCCATCGTATATTTAAACCTGTGCAAGTTAACTTGTGTCTTCATGGTAGGGAAGGACATGGTAAGTATTGTGCAGGTAGTTCAGACAGGCAGGTAAAAGTCACCGAATGGTGGCAAGTTTATTTCAGTAATTTCTATATCTACTGCTTGCTTGTAAAATAAACTAAGACAAGATAGAAAGACCACAAATAATATGCATGCTTCATATAATCAACGTATTGATTGGTATAGTTGGGTTAGCTCGCCTTCACTAGTATGTTTCGATAAACTGACCCTCGTTGAAATAGGTTCCCTACACCAAGGAGATCCTACGAGGAGCTGAAGTTACTCCGCAATCTAGTCCAGCTGTAGGCACGCCCTGATCATGCCCTATTTTGAAGCATTTTTGAAGACCCAGGAGCTAGCAACCATAACTCATGCTGCTTAGTGGAAAAGCTATTATCCCGCCCGGAGGTCCCTTATTTTGAAGTTTTAATAAAAGGTGTAATGTACAGGATAGGTATCTCATTTTGTGTCAACTTTTGTAAGCCCGTACGGTAACCTTCTGACTCATTCAAGAGTTTGTAAAAAGATGTTCATTATCAATAAAGAGAACTTTTCCATGTTTCAACTTTGTGTTTCAATTATCTGTGTACTCTGAATATTTGCTCATTATGCAAAATACCTTAGCCTTGTGCGGTGCACATTCTAGGTCCACACGACATCACACCTGGGGGACGATTATCGATTCGACGAAATCGGGATGTGATATATTTGTATCAGAGCACAACTTCAAGTTCCTTTGACCCTCGTAATGGAAAAGTTCTTTTAACGATCTATTCCCTGTGCGAACTCTTGAACTCGTTAGGCCAAAATAAGATACGTTCATAGAATGAGTCCATAATACATTATGATTCTGATGCAAGTTACCTTCTTTTGAAGGAATGGCTCAAGCGCAAGCATCATCACTAGCGCCGGGTGAGACCCAAGCACAAAAAAGCAGTTTCGGTACTTCGGGAAGTTCTCGGAGCCAGCAAGCCATGTCCCGTGTCGATCCCATTCAGCAGATGATGCAAATTCTTGAGGCTAGCCAACAGAGAGACGAGGCTCGTTATGAACGGGCCGAGAAGTGGGCGAAAGAGAGGCAAAGCAAGTTCCAAGACAATCTAGAAGCCCGGTTTGCAGTCTAACAAAACCAGGTTGATACCCTACAACATATCGTGTAGACCTTGGCCTCCAACCATTCCGTGGCAACAATAGCGACACCGGTGGAGCAACCCATGATTGAAGTCGAAATACCGCCAACTACAAAAAAGGATATGACTGCCTTCGACTTTGTCGACTTCAAGAAGGTCTGCAATATGCCATTTAAAGGGACTGAGGATCCAATCATGGCTCTAGATTGGTTGGTCGAACTTGAGGATCATTTCAAACTACTAGAGGTACCAGAGCAGAAGCGTGTCACGTGTGCCTAACTACAACTTCGCTTGAACGTGCATAATTGGTGGGACGTGCATCGAAGATCTCTTCCAGTTGACGATGAAGAAGAGAAGATCGCATGGGCTATCTTCCGTGGCGCATTTGAAGAAGAGTTCATACCCCCTCCCGTACGTCATTAGAAAGAGAACAAGTTCGTACAATTACGACAAGGTAGCATGACAGTCAAGCAGTATTCCGCTGAATTCAACCGGCTCGCTAAATTTGTAAGCTCCTATTTACCCGATGCGGCGAGTCGTGCCAGAAGATTTGAAGGCGGGCTGCGACCTGCCATCCATGCGCACATGGTCGTTCCTCAGTGCCAGACGATACGGGAAGTTCTGAATCATGCCCTTTCTTTTGAACTGCAGTATCCTCCCGTTGCTGCTGGCACTGTGCATACCTCCAATCACAAGCGCCATAGAAATATGAGAAGAAACACCGCTCCCAAGCGTCCAAATAATGGCGGTAATCCAAGAGGAAATCCAGGACTATGTTGTACCTACTGCAACAGATGGGGGCACACCGATAATGACTGTCGTAAGAAGCTTGGAACATGCCTCTGTTGTGGTGATCCACCCCATCAGATTGATGTCTGTCTGCTCCCTGATTGCCGCCCTCAGCATCCAAATCCTGCCCTTGCACCTTAAGCCAATCGAGCCATACCTTAGCAAGAGTGTCGCCAAGCTCAAGGTCGGGTGTACACTATGACACGAGAAGAAGCCCTGGCCTCAGACCCCGTTGTGTTAGGTATATTGCTTTTTAATAATATACCTGCACGTGTGCTATTTGATTCTGGTGCAACGCATAAGTTTATATCCACAAAATTTGCCTTAGAAAATAATATAAAAATGATACTGTTGTATCTAGATCTAAGTGTTAGCACCCCGTTTGGCACAAAAATTCCTGTCTGTTCAGTATGTCAAGGCGGTTATGTCTGTATTAGAGGAAGAAAACTATTGTTAGATGTTTTAGTCCTAGATATTCTGGATTACGATATTATTTTGGGGATGGATTGGCTCAGCACTTGCTCGACAACTATCAAATGTGCAGAAAAATGAGTCGTCTTTCGCCTACCCGGAAAAGACAAATTCTGTTACACGAATAGTCCAGCAACTGATGCATCCAGGGCCTGCATGGTGATTTTGGTGATATCTGCTCGACGGATACTGCGCTCTGGCTGCGAGGGATACTTAGCGTCGGTTCGAGACACGTAGCTGGATTACGCAAACGTTGAGTCTTCTTTCGTTGAGGCAGAGTTACCTGATGTAAACCACTCCCCCTCCGACAGTCGAACCGCCACCTCAACCCAACCACCCTGCTGATCACCACCACCATGAACCACTACCTCAACCCAACCACCCTGCTGATCACCACCACACACCGTCACCCTCGACCGGCCAGTACCCTCCTCCGTTCCATCCGACCTCCCCGCGGCTTCCAGCTGTCCGTTCCGGCCAGCAACCTCGTCGTCAAGGTATACGACTCCCTCCCCCTCTCTATGTTTATATTTATATGGTCTTGCATTAGCTAGGATTTGTATAAATGTTAGTGTAAATGTAGTGTAGTATGATGAGCATGGGATAATGACATGAGATTAGGGTTTAATGTAGATTAGGGTTTATGTTTAAGATTTGCATGGAGTTTAGTATTTTGATTTTAACTAGATGTTCTGAATATTAAACATGGTGGAAAGAATGCTAAATCAATTATTTATGGGTTAAATATGATTTGAATAAGGACATGGAATATATATACATGATGGATGGATTTGAGGCATAAATAATGAAGTGGGGATTTAAATCGCCAAATGAGATTTTTTAGGTGTCATCCTAATTAAATGCAAATTGATTATTATGGGAACATATTTAATTTATTAAGAAATAAGATTCTGATAATTGAACTTTGATGAACACTGAGGAGCACGTGTTTGATTGTGAACTAGTGTGTAGTATAAAACCATTAATCGGTAATTTAGGGACTGGAAATTAATGATGGATTAAATTAGAGTAGTACTTTTGTGATTTGGTAACGATGATATGAGACAAAAGGTTAATAATCATTAATTGTGTTTTTGAGGATGGTTTGATGATATGGTACAGATAACTAGTTGATTAGATGTATCATACCAATAGTCAACTGTGGTCAACCCTCTAGCGTCTTATCCTTGTGAGTTATAGCTGAGACTGAGCATATGTATAGATGTGTGTCACACTCCTGTTTGTCATGTGATAGATTATTGATTGGGTTTGTATCTCATCTCTAGGTACTACGGGACCTGAGGACTTGGACGTGGTACCGGATCCCCGTCATCAGCAGCCGAACACAGGCAAGTGTACCTTGCCACCCTGTATTTCAGTTATAGATATCTTATTGTTTCAGTATGTACATTATGCGCATATTTTGTTTACGATCGATACTTCGCGTTCGGATCACAACCGGGTCCAGACGTTCATCGTAACATCTTGGAATGAATGTTAGATGTTTGTAACACCTTGATGTATGTACCTGAGTATATTGATACCCTAGGACACACTCATATACTGTGATCATGCCAGATTCTTGTATCCAGATACTGATATCATGACCAGAGACTGGGATGACCTTAGGGTCACGTCTGTTGAGTTATTTCTATGTGTCAAGACTGTTAGATAGAGGTTCAGGTTCAGCGCACCATCTTTGACCGCTCAGGAAGAGGAAGATATTTACTAGACGTTTGGGCTCCTCTGCACGCGCTTATATATGTATATGTAGTGATCCTATATTCTAGAGTAGTTATATCACCCGTGTGACTTTGTGCTCGGAGCTACGGTATGCCTCGTGTGTCTCTGTGTTCGGAGATACAATTTTATTTTGGATAGCCCATGCGTCGAACATTGTCTTTAAACTGTGTCACACTTGTTTGGTTATGATAGATTATCCCGTCATTCTACTTGTACTTTCTGTTATACTTGGCATGCTATATTTTTGTACCTTGTTATGTCCCACTGAGGACCTGGTTCCCTTCCAGGTTTAGACGACGATGATTACCCAGAGGAGTACGGTCCGGGTACGTATCCAGCAGCAGGACCCACTGCCGAGGATGAGATAATTCCAGAGAACTTCGCCTGATCACTGGTAGTGACTCTTTCCTTGGGACGGTATTACTATCTAGTTATCTGATGCCGTCCCAAGTTATCTTATTACTTACTTTCATTCCAGTATTTTGTACTAGTGGGTTTGTTCCCGTGTGACTACTCTAGTATTTGTACTTGATACATTATCTTATGATATTTCCTTTCTGTACATTAGTTGTTATGTTTACCTCTATATGCTCTTATATCTGTTGCCTGTGGATGAGATTTAGATTGACTATTTATGTGTTATGTGTTGGGTTATTCATTGTACTTTACAACTTAGGTGCACTCCGATGGGCCCTTTTGATTGGGATGCCTGCCGAAGTGTGCTGCTGGCCATTGCCACGTGACTCAATTCCTTATCTATGGAACTGGGGCATGATAATTTTTGAGCAAACTACCCGGCATGCCACCTGACCGAGAGATCGAGTTCACCATTGACATATTTCCAAATACTCAGCCGATCTCCAAACCTCCGTACAGAATGGCCCCTGCTGAATTAAAGGAGTTAAAGTGCCAACTTCAATAACTGCTGGATCGTGGGTTCATCCGTCCGACCGTGTCTATTTTGGGAGCGCTTGTTCTCTTCGTAAAGAAGAAGGATGGAACGTTGCGACTCTACATCGATTATCGGGAGATGAATAAGGTCACCATCAGAAACAAGTATCCTCTTCCCAGGATAGATGACCTCTTTGATCAGCTGCAAGGGGCAACAGTGTTCTAAAAAATTGATCTTCGCTTGGGCTAACACAAGTTAAAGATTAAGCCTGAGGACATGCCCAAGTCAGCATTTCAAACCCGCTATAGACATTACGAGTATTCTGTTATACCGTTTTTACTGATGAACGTCCCTGCCGCTTTTATGGACTTGATGAACCGTGTGTTCCGACCATTCCTCGATAAATTTGTGGTAGTTTTTATCGATGACATCTTAGTATACTCGAAGAATAGGGACGAACACGTATGACACCTGTGGATGGTGCTTCATACCCTTCGAGATAATAAGTTGTACGCGAAGCTTAGCAAGTACAAGTTCTGGTTGGACAATATATCCTTTTTAGGGCACTTTATTTATGCGTAAGGCATCTCAGTTGACCCAAGGAAAATAAAAGCCATCGTGAAGTAGTGGAGGCCTGAGTCAGCTAGCGATATTCAGAGTTTTCTTGGTCTGGCAGGCTACTACAGGAGATTTATTAAAGATTTTGCTAGAATTGCCTCGTCGTTGACTCAGCTCACTCAGAAGGGAGTAATGTTCGCGTGGATGGACGACTGTGAAGCTTCATTTATGGAGTTAACATAGCACCTCGTCTCAGCACCAATTCTTACCCTTCCAGATGGACCCGATGATTTTAAGATATATAGTGACGCCTCAGGTAAGGGATTGGGATATGTCCTGATGCAAAAGGATAAAGTCATAGCCTTTGCGTCGAGGTAGTTAAAGCCTCACGAGAAGAATCACCCAACGCATGATTTGGAGCTTACGGCGGTGGTGTTCGTGCTGAAGTTATGGCGCCACTACCTTTATGGTGTGTCGTGCGAGATCTATACGGATCATAAAAGTTTAAAATATCTCTATCCCCAAAAGGATTTAAATCTACGACAATGGCGCTGGCTTGAACTTCTTAGCAATTTTGATATGATGATCAGATACACGCCGGGCAAAGATAATGTTATAGGTGATGCACTGAGTCGAGTATTCGTTGGGAGTTTGGCTATTGATGATAAGCTGCACCGAGATATTGAAGCTTTGGGTATTACACTTATAATCAAATACAAAAAGGGGACGCAAGTGTCTCAGCTGCGCCTCGAACCCGACTTGTTAGAAAAAGTCAAGTCCGCTCAGAAGGATGACCTGTTCCTACAAAAGATGCAAGGTATTATCTCAGCAGGAAAGGTAATCGACTTTGCGGTAGGCACTGACAGGATGATCCAAATGAAGGAAAGATTGTGCGTTCCAAACGATACAGCCCTCAGAAAAGATATACTCACGGAAGCCCATTATGTAAGTTATACTTCACATCCGGGTAGCACAAAGATGTATAGAGATCTACGTACGACGTTTTGGTGGCACGGTATGAAAATAGATGTGGCATTATTCATATCGCAATGCATGGCTTGTCAGAGGGTAAATGTCGAGCACCAGAAGCTGGGCGGAGTGATGCAGAATCTTGCTATACCGGAGTAAAAATGGGAATATATAACAATGGATTTTATTGTTGGTTTGCCAAAGACGTAACAGGGTAATGATGTTGTCTGGGTCATCGTTGATCGACTCACAAAGTTAGCTCACTTTATGCCTATCAAAAGTACTTAGAGTGTCGACCGGCTGGCCCAGATCTACCTCAACGAGATCGTTCGACTCTACGGCGTGCCCGTATCCATTGTCTCCGATAGAGATGGTCAATTCTTATCGCGTTTCTGGGAAAGCCTGCATTCAGCAATGGGGATGAAGTTGAAGTTCAGCTCCGCCCACCATCCACAGACAGACGGTCAAACAGAATATGTCAACCAAATCCTCGAAGATATGCTACGACTCTGCGCCTTGGACTTGAAGACGAGCTGGGACATGCATCTACCATTAGTCGATTTTGCATACAATAATAGCTTTTAATACAGCATTCAGATGGTGCCGTATGAGGCATTGTATGGGCAAAAGTGCAGATCCACAATCTGTTGGGATGAAGTTGGCGAACGACAAATTATTGGCCCGGAGCTCGTGGAGCAAACCGTCCAGAAGATTCGTTTGATCCGGGAACGACTAAAGGTAGCTCAGAGTCATCAAAAAATCTACTCAGACATGCATCGACGACCCTTAAGTTCTTAGAAGGAGATCGGGTATTTCTCAAAGTCTCGCCCATGCGAGGAGTTACCAGATTTGGAGCAAAGGAAAAGCTAAGTCCAAGATTTGTCGGTCCGTTCGAGATACTGAAGCGAGTCACCCCAGTTGCATATCAGATTGCCCTGCCACCGTCACTATCTAAAGTGAATGATGTCTTCCATGTTTCATAACTTAGGAAGTACGTGTATAACCCAAGTCATGTGGTGGATCTTGATCAACTGGATCTTAAGGTAGACTTGACTTATGTTGAACAACCTGTTTAAATCTTGGATCGTAAGAAGAAGCTGCTTCAAAGTAGTTCGATTCCTCTTGTGCGCGTGCATTGGCAAAATAGTTCGGTCGAAGAATCTACTTGGGAGCTTAAATCTGAGATAAGGAAAAGGTTCCCTTCATTATTTCTTAGTGGTAGGTTCTATTCCTAAGTTTTGTGGACGAAACTTCCAATTAGTTGGTTAGGATATGGTGTCCCGTTCCCCCTGTTCGGGGAGCGCGGCTAAGAAATACAAGTCAGTATCGTTCGATCGGGGTAGATTGAATCAAGAACTCATCCTCGTTATGAATTTGCTTCTTCAGAATTGATTCCCATATTCAGTGGACCGTGCCCCGAGGATGGACTTAGCGGCAGAGTCAAGAGGGACATCTTCGCTGCAAGTTTTTTTGCCTAGTTTTTGTTGTCGCCTTGTTGCTTTCGTGCTTTGAGCTGGTTTTCAGATTTGTTTGCATTTTCTTGAATAATTTCGATGGATTTCATTATTTTTGTTCGTTGAACTATACTTCAATTTCGAGCTTGGAAAGAGTAAAAGAGGTATTAATCCACTATTTATGGCAATATAGGTGATCCCGCGGTAGACGTCGTGCGAACGGAGTCTTGAAGCACCTCTTTCCTTTTCTCCCTCCAACCAACTTATGAGTTGCTTATATTGGATTCAGTTGACCCTTCTTCCAAGTCTTCACATCTAAAATCTTGTATTCTTGCTTGCCCCGATCAAACAATACCAAAATAATTAAAAGATGTCAAGAAAAAAGGAATAGACTTGGACTACTTTATGCTTGTCAATAAAATTTGTGAACGGTTACCTTATCCATGCTAGTTCATTCAGAATGTTCTTCATATGCTTCAATTTTAGTTAGAATGCATACTTCTTCTATAAATTGTGCTATGTATAGAACATACCTTGCTATGCTACAAACTGATCAGGAAGACTGTACAAAATGAATCATATCATGCTACTTGTCTCAAAATCTTATTGCCTCAAACTACATCAATAGATAACTTAATATTGTCACCCCCACATTATAGATTTATTTTTGTCTTTTCATAATTAATGTGTAAATAATTGCATGATAATTAATTATCTTTAAATTGCTGTATATTTATTTGATTGTTGCACTTTACCGTTGCTTCGATAATTGGAGCACTACACTAGCCATTGTCTTTCAACTGATTTTACATCCTTGTCCTAGACGTGCCAGGCTATTATTTTGATCCTTATGTGACTTATAATTATGTCTTGTTGTACTTCATTTTAGACGCGTACAACATTCATCGCAAACGACTATATTTAATTCGATATAAATCGAACCTTGTATCCTTGTGTGTTCCAATCGAAATTGGTGTAGAAGCATGAAAGATACGCTGGATGGCTCTACCCAACATGGTGATGCAGGGCAGCGTAAGCAGAGGACCTCAAGGCCATCAAGAGTGCAACGGGGCTTTTTCCGCTAAGCACGGCATAAAATATGATGGGACCATCCGCATAAAATACGGTATATCCAGGCTGCTTCAGCGTAGACGGGTGCTTCATCGCTTCCATGGCGTAAAACTCATCCGCTTTCAAAGCAGCGTTTAAGCGTACGAGGAACACTTCGTCTTCCCCGAAATGAACCTGTCAAGTCACGCAGTGAACCTGACATCTGACTCCTGACAAAAAGTGCTGCACGGCTACCCAGACGACGGCTGGAAAGATGGCAGACCAATCGGGATGCGCCCCACAGTTTGATTGCGGATCTCTGCATTTAATGCATAGGATTTGATTAAATATCACTGAACCATCATTTACTGACATCCCCTCGGCGGAGACTGCTTTTACGCATACAAGGGGGTACGCTGCCTTGTTTTACACAGGCAAACGTGAACTATTTATGCTCCGCGAAAGACAAACAGACTGCCACGTCAAAAGCTGCTCTTCGTACAGGCCTCGAGGCACGTCTCTGCACCGAATGCTCAGAACGGTGGCAGGCCTTCAGAATACGTCTCTGCAATTAATGATGATGGCGGATCTCTGCATTTAATGTGAGAGATTTGATTATATCTCCAAGAGCCGTAATTTCGGCTAAAGACGTCCACATCACCTCGGCTTCTACGCCCATTCAGCTTTTGTGACTACTCGGACTCTACGACCACTCTAGCATATTACGTAGCGGCCTCTACGCCCATTCAGCTTCTGTGCCCGCTCGGCTTCTACGCCTCGTCAGCTTCTATGCTCGTTCGGCTTCTATGCTCATTCGGCCTTCTGTGCTTATTCGGCTTCTATGCCATCAGGCTTCTACGCCTACTCGGCTTCTATGCCTACTTGGCTTCTACGCCATGGTAACAGACATTGGCTTCTATGCTAACCTCTTCTACACGAGGGATACCTACCTACGTGGCTTCTACGTCGTGATCTTCGTAGTGATTATACGTATTTGTCCCTTAGTTGGACTCGCATCACACGCTCATTCAAAGGATCATCTATATGCAGGCTTTGCTTATTTTAACCGTTGTGTAAAAGGGTGTTGTACTTTCCACTACTCAGTTTCCACACTGATTGAGTGGTCACTATCACCAAAACTCTATAAATAGAGACCTCTATCAACAGAAGAGAAGGTCGAAAGATCGAACAAAGAAGGTCGAAAGATCGAACAAAGGTGGAGACTTTAAAAATCGAACAAGGTCGAACCTCCAAAGAGATCGAACCACGGGTCAAAACATTGGAGATTGAGGAGAGATTGGAGAGTCTTTGAGAGAGAGAGAGAGAGAGAAGCATCCAGAGCTCAGGTGAAGAGTAGCAATCGACGACATTGGCATCGTACATCCATCCTCTTCCGTCACCGACGAAGCTGCTTTCCGTCTTCCATGGCACTTCTTCACCATCGTGTAGTCCAAGGGCTAAAGTGATCGACTGTAGATCAGACACCTATAGCAATCATCTACCCAGATTAAATAAATTGTACTCCCACATCCTCATATAGGATCAAAATGTACAAGTTTGTTTGTAAACCAAAGAAGGCGGGTTTTGTGCAAACCTCGTATTATATACATTTCGTTCTTTCGTTTAATACTACAAACAAGATGACAACTCTGCTGGGGACATCTTTCTCTTCTGATGAGGAAGCGATTGCTCAACACGATGCGATATCCGTGGGATCCGTGAAGAAGACACTGGTCGTCCAGTTCGACCAGTCTGCCTACGAAGACACGCTTCAAACGGGGTGTATCTCTCACTCTCTCTCTGTACAAAACAACAAGAAGCTGCACAAGGTTTGGATGCCCAAGACATCCTCTACCATTCCTGTGGACTCTCCGATCTCTTCGATCTCTCCGACCAATGAGGTTGTAGCATTGCTCCCTCCGTGCCCTGCACGTAAAAATCAATCTCCCGCTATGCGCGGTACAGACAAAACTTCGGGCAAAGCCTCAGCGCTAACCCAGAAGTATCCACTGCGCTCTACGCGTAGAAACCAGTCTCCCGCTACGCGCGGTACATACAAAACTTTGGGCAAAGTCTCAGCGCTAACCCAGAAGTATCCACTGCGCTCTATGCGTAGAAACCAGTCTCCCGTCCACGGCAGAATAGACAAAACTTCTGATGATGCCTAAGCGCCAAATCGGAAGTACAAAGTACGCTCCGCACGTAAGACAACATCTGACCTCTACGGGGAACCAGATGACACCTGTGATCTCCGCAAGGGAAAGCAAGCGGCAAGCTACTTAACTTCTCGGCATTCATGCCAGCAAGGGAACAATCTACCCGCCCTCTAAATTACGCGAGAAGCTGATGGCCGCCTGAGGACATCCTCAGCCTTACACCAACTAGAGCGAAGCTCAAAATTATGCCAGGCGAAGTCCCTAAGCGTACAGAAAGCTCGATTGACGGAAAGACGTGCTCCTCAGAGATTATCCGCCACCCAGATGGCCAATCCTTTGTATACAGGTGGCACAAGGGAGACTATGGTCCCCATCGTCCACATACCTACCACGGCGAACCGAAAGAACGAGCAGTCTTCTTCTTCTTCTTCTGTAACTTCTCCTGACCTGCGCAAATATCTAATCCAGATACGCAAGGAGAGGGAATCTTCTAGCATGGCTATTACGCCTCCTAGCGAGCACTGTTGTGATGGTCACAAGATTGTAATTAATTGCTGCTGTTCGAAAGCAAAATGGCCAGTTTTTGACCGACTGAGCTACTCTCTATCTTTCCTAGAAGAAGAGCCCACGCATGCATCTGTGAACATGGCTTCACATATACCTGGAGGAAACTCAGGCTCAAGACGTCCGTCCTCTAGAACTCTGAGCCGAAGGAGATTCAACATGCTCCTCAGAGACACTGAAGATGGGGTATTCCAGAACACTCGTTCGAGGTCACAATAACTGACTTCGTACTCCTCTGATTCCGACGCTGGGGGTCACCATTCTCCCGAATCAAATACTGAGAGTATAAAGTCGACTTCTGCAGCGACCTATACGCATCCTTCGACGATGCCCAGGGAAATGGGAGTATACGCCATTGGAGATGAACATGAGAAAGCTTCGCCGTCAGGAAGCGATGAACAGCGCATCACTACACTGGAGACGTCTCTGAAACAAATACAATCCATGATGGAGAACATGCACCAGATGATGCTTGTTTGTGGTGGAAAACGAAAGAATAAAAATGTATTAAAAATGGGGTTTACACGAAACCCGCCTTCTTTGGTTTACAAACAAACTTGTACAATTTGATCCTATACGAGGATGTGGGAGTATAATTTATTTAATCTCGGTAAATATTGCTATAGGTGTCTGATCTGCAGTCGATCACTTTAGCCCTTGGACCACACGATGATAAAAAAGTGCCGTAGAAGACAGGAAGCAGCTTCGAAGGTTGCAGAAGAGGGTGGATGCACGATGCCAAAGTCGTCGATCCCTACTCTTTGCCGGAGCTCCGGATTCCTCTCTCTCTCTCTTGACCTCTGGTTCGATCTTTCTTGGAAGTTTTTAGACCAATTCCTTCGATCCTCTAATTTTTGTCGACCTTGTTCCTCATTGATAGAGGTCTCTATTTATAGAGTTTTAGTGACAGTGACCACTTCGTCGGTGTAGAAACCGAGGAGTGGAAATTACAGCACCCTTTTACACAACGGTTAAAATAACCAATGCCTGCGTATAGATGATCCTTTGAATGAGCGTATGATGCGGATCCAACTAAGGGACAAAATAAGTATAATCGCTATAAAGATCATGACGTAGAAGCCACGTAGGTAGGTATCCCTTGTGTAGAAGAGGTGGGCGTAGAAGCCAATGTCTGTCACCATGGCGTAGAAGCCAAGCAGGCATAGAAGCCGAATAGGCATAGAAGCCGAGCGATCATAGAGGCCGAGTGGGCGTAGAAGCCGAGTGGTCATAGAGGCCGAGTGGGCGTAGAAGCCGAGTGGTCATAGAGGCCGAGTGGTCATAGAGGCCGAGTGGGCATTGAAGCCGAATGGGCGTAGGAGCCGAGTGAGCACAGGAGCTGAATGGGCGTAGAAGCCGCTGCGTACTGTGCCAGAGTGCTGATGTGGACGTCTTAGCCGGAATTACGGCTTTTGAAGATATAATCAAATCTCTTACATTAAATGCAGATATTTGCCACCATCATGCGCATTAAATACCGAGGCATATTTTTGAAGGTCTGCAGCCCTTCTGTGCATCAGTCGTAGAGACGTGCCTCGAGAAACTGTCACTGCTCTATACATTAGACGTAGAGACGTGCCTCGAGCAACTGTCATCGCTCTGTGCATTGGACGTAGAGACGTGCCTCGAGCCCCGTACGGAGTGCAACTTTTGATGTGGCAGGCGGTTTGTCTACTACAGAGCGTAAACAGCTCATGTCTGCCTGTGTAAAATAAGGCAGCGTATCCCTTTGTCCACGTAAAAGCAGTTTACACAAAGGAGATGGCGGTAAATGATAGCCTGGGTCGCAGTGCTGTACCATCATTATAGCCGTCGTCTGGGTAGTCGAGCAGTATCCCTTTGTCAGAAGTCCAGACGTCAGGTTCATTCTAGGATATGACAGGTTCATTGCAGGATCTGACAGGTTCACTTTGGAGAATACGAAGCGTCTCTTGTACACTTCAATGTTGCGTTGGAAAGAGGATGGGTTTTACGCCCTGGAGTCGATGAAGCACCCTTTTTATGCTGAAGCGGCTTGGATGTACTGCCTTACGCAGGTGGTCCTTTGAGTTTATTTTTCATGCTATGTTTAGCAGAAAAAGCTCTGTTGCACGTTTGATGGCTCTGAAGGCCTCTGTCTACGCTGCTCTGCATCAATATGCTGCGTATAGCCATCCGGCATATTTTTTATGCTTCTACAAGACCCCCTTCAAAGCTTTCAAATTCCTCAAAATTTGGAATGCTTTGAATGAAGCATGAACCGTTCCTCGTAACTCGAAACGTTTCTGAATGGAGCGTTGAAACGGTCAATGCTGACTTTATGACAGATTTATTGGGGACCGGTGTGACCTCTTTCGCCTATAAAAAGGCTGGGGGGTTTAACCTGTTCTCTCCATATTTCCATCACCACGCAGAGATGATCGCCGGAGTTTGTCAGGTCGACCTGAGAAAGAAGGAGATCATGTTCTTCCAGCATGTAAGGAGCCGAAGAAGACGGCGTCTTCGAGCAAGTGTCCACTGCAACGATGGATCATGGAAGGATATCTTAGCCTCCCTTGCTCGGGATAATCAGCAACTTTATATGGCGGTTCTTCCAGGAGAAGGAAAGGATCACATTTCACCACGCTGCTTGCAAGTGGCGCCTTCTCCCGTTATCGGTGGTCGAGGATAGGAAAAACTGGCTGCTGTCCAGGATTGAGTTGGATGGAATATATCAACTCAATCGGTCATGGCACACGGAGCATGGGATCTGCATAATTTATGCAAGCCCCAACTCTGTATTCTTCCGCCGTTGATCATTGCCATGTCAATCAGTTCGCTGGGACTGACTGACTGCTGGAGAAGATAGATGAAGAATTGAAGCCCATTAAGAACCTGTCAGAACAGCTTCTGGGCGATCTTCAGATGACGATGAGGAAGCCCTTTGTAGACGGGGTTTCCCTCAGATGTAATCATAAAAATGAAGAAAAAACCCTTGTAGATTAGATTTTCCTCATATGTAATCATGATTTTGATTTTAATAAAATTATCTTTCTTCTCTGCATATGATCGTTTTGCCATACGTTGCTGTGAAGTCTGAATATGTGTAGCTTCGACACGTCTGATTCTTTACGCCGACTCTGTATAGAAAGAGTGCTAGGTCCAGTCTTTTTACGCATAGCAAATAGTCCATAGAACGCCGTTGAGCATTTTGAACATTTAGAACTGTCCTGCTGCTAGGACTGAGGAACCGTGTAGAGCTCTGAACTGTTGTTTTTTACTTCTGATGAACATAATTTTTGTTCAGACTTCGTCTTCAAGAATGATTTCTTGAAAATCCCTTGGAATAGGGCCGTGAAATGGCTGTCAAACTGGGTTGCCATCTTGATAGACGAGATATTCATACTGGAGTCTGGATGAACCTCCAATTGACCCGAGAAGAGTAATTTCTTAATATTTGAACTCTGTATGTTTTGGGTACTTGGGATATTTTGAGGTCAAGAAGGAGTATCTTCTGTGTGAACTCCCGTAATCGACCACTTTGAGAACTGTTCGGATATACGGAAAGTCAGAGATCCGTAGTGTAGATGAGCTAAAAATCCTGAGTTCGTAGCCTATTGAGCGTAGAAAGCCACAGAGCATGAAATCGTAGATTCGTAGCTGCTGAGCGTGAATTCGTAGGTTTGTAGCCTCTCGAGCGTAAAAGCTACCGAGCACAAAGGCATCCGGGCATAAAACCATAGACTGATAGCTTGCGAGCGAGAAATCGTAGATTCGTAGCTGTCGAGCGTAGAAAGCTCCTTAGCGTAGAACTGTAGATTTATAGCCTGTGAAAAATAAATTTTTCGAGCGTAAGGTTGTGGATCTGTTGCCTCCGAGCGTAAACTAAACGCCACCGAGCGTGAGATCATCGATTTGGCATCCGCTGAGCGTAAAGTCGTAGGTTTGTAGCCTCTCGAGCATAAAAGCTACCGAGCACAAGGGCATCCGGGCGTAAAACAATAGACTTATAGCTTGCGAGCGTAAAACCATAGATCTGTTACTGTTGAGCGTAGAAAGCTCCTTAGCGTAGGAAACGCTGACCTGCTTTTGCACGAAAAACTCTTCGAATTTGCTGACTGTCCGCCTTTCGAGAGTAGTGGGCTTACGTAGTACCCAATCATAACCAAATATTAATTGTGAGATTTGGTTAGGGTTTCGAGGAGTCCGTCCGAGGATTCGAGGAGTCGACCCGAACTCTATATATATCCCAAGCTTTTGAGAGAAAAACTTTTTCATCCGTCTTTTGCGAAAGAGAGCCTTCGACTGTTTGAGTTTTTCTCCCTCGTTCTTTCTCCGAGCACTCCAAGTTTTTTAAAATGGCGCCGAAACAAATCCCCTCCACTAAGGGAAAGAGTATAGGTTCTTCTTCTCGTTCTTCTGCCCCAGCGAGAGAGTCTTCGGTCGGGCAAGGTGAACTTTCTTCTGAGCGAAGCATCCCGCCGACGAGTAGCGCACCCGGCCTTAGAGGTAGAGCCTTTGGGATGACAAAGAATGACGAAAAATCCTTCGTACACGTTGAACGTGACCGTGCTAGGTCGTCTTCTGTGCTGATAGCCTCTCTGAGGAAAATGATGCCCGGAGACATTTTCATCTTTTACGCCCATATTTCTAATGTGCCAGCGTAAAAACTCCATATTTTTGCAGTTTTGAGCATAAAAGCTCTGACTGCTGAAAACTTGGTGTATACTATAAAATTTTAGTTTTAAGCTTGTGGATGGGACCTCCGGCATAATAACTAGAATTTTGGCAGTCTGGCATAAAGCACGGACCGTATACCGCCAATTTACGCTTCTGGATGTGACTTCCAGCGTAAAATGACCAAATTTTGTACAGTCTTGGCATAAAGTACGGACTATCGTTTCTTGGTCTTTATGTTGCAAGATTTGAAATAACGTGTTTTTCTTGCACTTTGGCCGAGGTGATGGGTTCCGCTGCCGGGATGCTGCACTCAAACTATCTGGAGGATCTGTCCCACGTGACATTTCCTATCTCCGGACCCCAGTATCCTGAAGGAAGGGAGATTTTGATATCGTCTCAGGGCGAGCAGACGTTGCTGAACCTGATTAACGGAGAGCCCCTGACGTACATAGACGGGGATCAGTACATCAAGCTGGCTTTTCTCTTTGGGGACATGATTGACAAACGGTCCCAAACGAAGCCCAAGAGGAAACCCTGGGTTTTCCCCGCTGAGAGTGTGGTCTTGTATCTGCCCACGATGCCGAGAGATTATCCCATCTCGGCTTTCTCCCATGCTACACATCCCAGGAGGATGTCGTGGACGCTGACTCTCGATCTTCATGGCAAGCCGGGAAAGATCTTTCATTTGAATGGAGCTGGCCAGGGGTCGTTTGTCAGCCATCCTTCCGGCGTTGTGATGGTGTTCAGGGGACTGTGCCCGGGCATCGTCCCGAGTGAAGACAGTTCAGTGATCCAGCCGGTCGAATTGCCGACTTTCTGCAACAATTTCATGGGGCGAGGGGGGGTATACCACAAGGAGAATCCTCGATGTAACGGGTGGATCACACCAACAAACCTCCGATGGGCTTGCCTAGTTGATTTGGCCTTGAAGCATTTTCGAAGAGAGCTGGAGGTCATTGGACTGTATGCTGCTGTGAGTGTGACGAGTGTTGGGTTGCCTCCCAACCCTAACCTGTTCTTAGCACTGATGGAGCGATACATTTTGCTCACCGGGACCTTCGCCACTCCACTGAGGGAGTTGGGGATACCCCATATGAAGAGTATGTTTCCACCAACCGGGAGTTGGAGGACTCGGACCCTCGGGTGGTGGAAGTATATCAGGAGCTGATGTGCCACTACTTCGCGTGCACTGCTTTTTATGATGAGCCTTCTGATTTGGCTCACAGCACTAAGTGGACGTCCTACCTCTTCTTCCACCGGGCCAGGGCCGCCAAGTCGTAGAAAGTCTCGGGGGGCAAGAATGAGCCTGTGAACTGTTTGGGCGTGCTCAGTGCCCAGGTCATCGAGGATCTTATGGAGGATGCTAAGACTCCAAATCAGATTCTCAATGACGGGGTAGGAAAGTATCCTGAAGGCACTAAGGCCTACAGTTACTTGAGGCGCTGCCGCAAGCCTCTGTCTAAGGAAGCCCGGCTGGCTGGTTTCCTCTCCATATGGCTGCGTCAAGTAGTGGTGCCCGGTATCACGTCCTCGGACCGCATTCACCGGAACATCCTGTGGCCTGCTGTGGTCTGGTGTTTGGGGCAAGACTAGGCTTGCTCCCTGCCATGGTGTACCGTATACAGGCTGGCCTGAGAGCCATGACTGATGGACTGCTCGTCGATGAAGCTCGGCGTGATAGCATTCCCCGGGTAGAGTTACCATACCTGTACTTGATGGGATGGTTAATTCTCCACAACCCCCGGGTGATGTCTCCCGGCCCTGGTAGTAGCTCGGGGGGTAGTTTCTTGCTGAACTACAAGGACTCTCCCTGGAACGTGAACACAGTTCTAGACTGTCGGCTGGTGCTGAGCCTCAGTCACGGCTGGAAGCTCCTCTGCACTGTCCCCTCTGTACATCGCAATCAGTCGGGGATTAGGCTTGAGGATTTAGGTGGAGAGAAGACTAATCTTTCTTCGGAAGCTTTTAATTGGTTGGTCTGTATTAGACCCTCCCATTTGCTGTACAGAAGCGAAGATCATTGCTTCTTCGAGCCCTACTTGACCAGTCAGTTTGCTAGGCAATTTGGGTACGATCAGCTGCACGTGGGCAATGCCGTCACCAGCTTCTAGTCCAGGGGCGGACTCATTGATGGAGCCAGAGGATGGCGGTATTTTATCATGGGTTGCACGGGAGCAATCTTTATCGTGCCGGTCGTCACACTCTCCATGGAGCTGCGCATCCTCCATTCGTATGCCCAGTTCTACGTGGCGATCAACACCTTCCATCATGATTTTGACATGCGTGGAAGCTTTAGGGTGCCTTCTTCCAAGCCAGGGGAAGAGTCGAAGTCTCCTCGGTTTCTTCTGACGAGGGTGAGGAGTTCGTCACTCCGGATGAGCCTCTGGTGTCGGTGCCGAGGTGTGAAGTGCCTCCGCCTGCGGGGGCTTTGGTAGTCTTTGGGAAGCGAAGGGCTCCTGCTTCCAAGGAGGCTTCTCTTCGTAAGAGGAGAAAGGAGACGGTTGCTCCTCCTCTCCGCGTTCTTGGTATTGAGGCTCCTAGAGAGGATCCTGCTGTCTCCCCTGTTGGGGATGTCTCTTTGATTGGAGGTTCCTCGTCTTTCGGAGAGGGACCCTCAGTTTCGGCTGGCGGTGCCGGAGAACTCCTGCTTGAGGCTGCCGTTGCTGCCACTGCCTCTGTGGAACGATGTCGCCTCCGGGGCTGAGTATAAGGTTCCATATACCTTTATCCAGATCAGCGTCGGGAGAGACCCCTTTCGTGCCTGCGAGTGCACTTGCCGAGATTCCAGCCGATGAGCCTCGGTTGGAATTTGAGGAGGTCTTAGAAGACTACTTGCTAGTGTCAGCCATCGGACCCCCTTCTCCAGGTATGATAGCCTGCTTAGCATAATTTAAGAAGTGATTTAGCTGTACAGGCTGCAGATACGATATATATGCCGTCGGCTGTGGGTAAATATCATCTTTACGCCTTTTCCTTTTTTTTAGAGAAATTAACATCGTGTCGATATTATCTTTCTCGTCTTCTTTTCAGGGGCAGATGTCTACGGGGAGAAGAGCGTTGAAGCACTTTTTGGCTCTGCTTCGGCTTCTGGTGGCGACACGAATGTGCCTGAGTTTGAAGAGGAAGCATCTTCGGGTGCCCGCTCGCCCCGAGTAGTTTCGTCATCTTAAGAGGAGGATGAGCCTGTCATTGTGACATCGCTTCCTGCGAGTATGTCGATGACTTCGACTGTCGTTGTCGCATCTACCTTGGTCGTACCACCTGTCGAGGCGACGGCCGTGACCACATCATCTGCAACCATTCCTGGAGGGGGACTCGTCAATATTGCGGCCACTCCTGGCGTCCAATCAGATCTGGCTGCGCTGACCGAGCAGCCTCTTTTACACCAGTTTGAAAACGCTGATATCAATGGTGTTGGCGAAGAATCTAGACTTCGAGCGTCTGAAGAAGGCTTCTCAGTTTTTGATCGGGGCCGTCAGGGAGTTCGGCGATTCTGGGGTAGCTGACGCCCTAGAGGCGTTGGTTAATGGTTTGGAGCAACCTATTAACGAATACTTGCAGCTGGCTCGGGGCAGCCTTGAAGCTGAGGTCCAGGCCAGATACGACCTCATGACTGCACGGCTTACTAAACAGCTGGAAAGCCTAGATAACTCCATCAAAGCACATAAGCTGGAGATGGATGAAAGAGAAGCTGTCGTGGCGAAGGCTCTTGCTCTTCAGACGAAGTGCCAATCCGAGCATGAAGGGAACGTAGTGAGGGCCCACAAGTTGAAAGAAAAACTCTCTCCAGGTATGATAGCCTGCTTAGCATTATTTAAGAAGTGATTTAGCTGTACAGGCTGCAGATGCGACATATATGCCGTCGGCTGTGGGTAAATGTCGTCTTTACGCCTTTTTCTTTTTTTTAGAGAAATTAATATCGTTTCGATATTATCTTTCTCGTCTTCTTTTCAGGGGCAGATGTCTACAGGGAGCAGAGCGCTGAAGCACTTTTTGGCTCTGCTTTGGCTTCTGGTGGTGACACGGAGGTGCCTGAGTTTGAAGAGGAAGCATCTTCGGGTGCCGGCTCATCCCGAGTAGTTTCGTCATCTCAAGAGGAGGATGAGCCTGTCATTGTGACATCGCTTCCTGCGAGTATGTCGATGACTTCGACTGTCGTTGTTGCATCTACCTTGGTTGCACCACCTGTCGAGGCGACGGCCGTGGCCACATCGTCTGCAACCATTCCTGGAGGGGGACTCGTCAATATTGCGGCCACTCCTGGCGTCCACTCAGATCTGGCTGCGCTGACCGAGCAGTATACCAGCCTCTTTTACACCAGTTTGAAAAATCTGATATCAATGGTGTTGGCGAAGAATCTAGACTTCGAGCGTCTGAAGAAGGCTTCTCAGTTTTTGATCGGGGCCGTCAGGGAGTTCGGCAATTCTGGGGTAGCTGACGCCCTGGAGGCGATGGTTAATGGTTTGGAGCAACCTATTAACGAATACTTGCAGCTGGCTCGGGGCAGCCTTGAAGCTGAGGTCCAGGCCAGATACGACCTCATGACTGCGTGGCTTACTAAACAGCTGGAAAGCCTAGATAACTCCATCAAAGCACATAAGCTGGAGATGGGTGAAAGAGAAGCTGTCATGGCGAAGGCTCTTGCTCTTCAGACGAAGTGCCAATCCGAGCATGAAGGGAACGTAGCGAGGGCCCGCAAATTAAAAAAAAAACTCGCTCTGGCAGAGGAGTGGGCTTCTCAGTCGTTGGCAGGTCTAGATGTAGCGACTGATCGACTGAGCATAGCACGCCGTGATCTAGAGCGTACAGAAGCTGCCCGTGCTGGCTCTCTTCGGGCAAGGGCCGAGCTGTCCTTTATGAGCAATCCCGAGGCACGGCTGGAGCGGGCCCACGCTGATGTCTTGGTTTCCAGGAATGAGAGGATAGCTGCACTGGTGCAGCTGATTCGCGATCTGACTGCTCCCCCATAATGATGTACCCTTTCTTCTTTTTGCTTCCCAGATGTAATTCTGCTCTCTTTTTTCTTTGGGCATAAATAAAAGCGACTCTTTTCTGACTTTGTGGACCCATCATTTCGGAATATAAATGACAGGTTTGGACGAGAGTGATATCAGAGGTAGTATGGACGTGATAGACTCTCGATAAACTTTTAGCAGGACATATCTATTCAGAGGTCATATGGACATGATAGAATATGACCCAACTAGCTTTCGTTTTGGAAGTAGTTTTGTCAGAATTTGAGATTCTCGCTATATTCCACTTGAGCAGAGGGGTTTAAGCATAATACCTTTTCAGGAATTTACCGTTGATAGGAGCCATTAACAGGTCCCCATTAGGCTGGGCTAACCTGTAAGCGCCGTTTGAGAACGTTGTCTCGATCACATAAGGGCCTTCCCACTTGGGCTAGAATTTGCCTTTACTCCTGTGAGTAAGGATCATCGGCCTTCTTACGGCTAAAACTAGCTCGCCGACTTTGAACACTCTTTCCTTTACTTTATGATTGAAAGCTCTGGAAATGCGTGCTTGGTAGAGCGCGATGCGCTATTGAGCTTGGAGGTGTTTCTCGTCTAATCCTTCTAGCTCTTGAAGCCTTAACATGTCATTCTTTTCTTGAGTCAGCTCATTAGTCACGGCTATCCTGAGTGACGGGATCTGGATTTCAATGGGGAGAACTGCTTCGCTCCCGTAGACCAGTGAAAATGGGGTACAACCTGTCGGTGTTCGTCCCGTTGTGTGGTATGCCCAGAGACATTCGCCCAGCTTCTCATTCTAGTCTCTCTTATTTGAAGAGACGAACTTCTTCAAGAGTTTGATAATAGTTTTGTTAAAAGCTTCCGCCAAACCATTAGCAGCTGGATAATATGCCGTAAAGGTAATATTATGTATCCGATTTTTATCGCAAAATTGGTGAAACGCTTGGCTGATAAACTGAGGCCCATTGTCGTGAATTATCCTCCGAGGTACCTCAAAGCGATAAATGACGTAATGCTTGATGAAGCTGATTACATTAGACGCCTTTACCTCAGCAAGAGGGATCACCTCTGTCCATTTGGAGAAGTAATCCGTGATGGCCAGTATGAACCGGTGACCTCTTGAAGAAGACGGGTGAATAGGACCAATGATATCCATACCCCATACTTCGAAATGCCAGGATGCAACCGTAGGATGTAGATATTCAGACGGTTGATGTATAAAGTCTACATGAACCTGACAAGCTCTGCATTGTCTTGCATAGTTGATCGCGTCTGCGATCATAGTGGGCCAGTAATAGCCTATTCTCCTGATACGATCCTGTAGCTTAGGATCGGGCTGATGTGCTCTGCATACGCCGTCGTGAGCTTCCCGAATAATCTACTTTGCTTCGTTGTCAGAGAGACATCTCAATAGCAGTCCGTTGTAGGTCCGGTGATATAGGCCTTATGAAGATGCATTGAAGTAGAAGCGTAATGATCATCTTTTGACGGATACTGCTTCTTTGGGGTCCTCCGGCAAGATTCCGTATGCGACAAAATCTATGAAGGGATTTCTCCAGTCTCTTCTAGGGGGATCTGTGTTCACAGCGTAGCTTGGTTCTATGTGAAAGTTGTTCTTCATACAGAATAAATCTCTGTTAAGAAGGATCACCGAATCCTGCCTTCTTATAGGAGTGGCTAAATCCGCAGCTAGACTGGCTAGGGCATCAGCTTCCAGATTCTGAGATCGAGGTACATGCTCTAGGAAGAACCCTTTAAATTTCATGGCTATCTCGACCGTTGCTTGGTGATAGGGGATGAGGTCTGGATTCCGGACTTCATATATTCCCCTGACTTGATTGACGATGAGCAGAGAATCACCGAAAGCTTCTAGGGACTCGACCCCCAGCTCTTTAGTGACTTGGAGTCCGATTAGCAGAGCGTTGTACTCTGTCACATTGTTGGAGCATGGCTCGCTAAGAGAATATGCTCGGTAGATGACGAGTTTATCAGGAGTGACCAGGACTATTCCTACTCCTGAAACCACGTTTCCTCTAGGACCAGTTCTGGAGGCACCATCGAAGAATAGTTGCCATGTGTCACTTTCCATTGCAGAATTATATTCTACAACTTTATCAGGGATGTCCTCGTATAGTTTGGAGGTCTCCGGGATTGGATGAGCAGCTAGGAAGTTGGCCAGCGCTTGGCCTTTGATAGAATTCTGCGGGACGTATACCATGTCATATGGTGTTAACAACATCGCCCAAGTCGCGAGTCGGGAATTAAGAGCACTTGGCTTGCTCATCAGTACTCGAAGAGGGTTGTTCCTGGAGATGACTTGAATAGTCTGACCGGTGACATAGTGCCACGTCTTCTGGATAGCGAACATCAGAGCCAAGCATTCCTTCTCCACTGGGTTGTACAGGTGTTCGGCTCCGACCATCATCCTGCTGAGGTAGTAGATAGCCTGTTCATGATCCATCGCTCGAACGTACAGTAAGAATGGTCTTCTCATGACGGGAGGTACCAGAACTGGCGGACTGGTGAGGTAGCGTTTGATATCTCTGAACACTTGCTGACAGCTTTCGTCCTATATAAAGGATACACCTTTCTTCATGAGATGAGAAAAGGGCTGACATCTCCCCGAGAGGTTGGATATGAACCTCCGGATATAAGCCAGACGACCTTGAAATCCCCGGAGTTCCCTCAGATTGCGGGGCGGTCGTATTTCTACGATGGCCTGGACTTTGTCATGGTCCACTTGGATGCCTTTGGCGGTGATGACAAATCCCAGGAATTTGCCACTAGATACACCCAGAAAGGACTTCGTAGGGTTCATCTTGAGTTGATGTTTGCGCATTAACTCGAATACCGTCCTTAAGTCTTGAATGTGATTATCTTTGAGGTGGCTCTTGACGGCTATGTCGTCCTTGTAATATTCTACCATTTTGCATAAATGCTCATGGAATATGTTACTCATAGCCCGTTGGTATGTAGCCCCGGCGTTCTTCAATCTGAAGGGCATGACCGTATAGCAATATACCCCCAACGGGGTCCGGAAGGTAGTGTGCTTCTCGTCTCCAGGATGCATCTTGATCTGATTGTATCCTAAGAATCTGTCCATGAAAGACATGCGTTCAAAACCGCAGGTGTTGTCGATCATGATGTCCGTGATGGGAAGAGGGAACTCATCCTTGGGGCAGGCTGCATTCAGATCTCGGTAATCGATGCAGATACGTATTTTTCTATTTTTCTTCATGACTGGGACAACGTTGGCGACCCAGTCGGGATGTTGTTCTTCCCGGATGAAACCGCAGGCTATCAACTTCTTGACTTCAGCTTCGATGGCGTCCATTATATCCGGGCGAAACCGGCGTTGGTGCTGCTTCACAGGTTTTGAATCGGGCAATATGTTGAGTTTGTGAGTAGCCACCATTGGGTCAAGGCCTGGCATGTCCTCATAATCCCATGCAAAGACGTCGATATATTCTTTTATCAGCTGGATAACTTCTTCCCTTTCAACTGGGGAAAGATCGTTACTGATAAATATCGGCTTTGGCGAATGTTTAACCCCAACATCAACCTGGATAACTTCGTTTTTGGTGGGAGGTTCCCTTTGTTCGAAGCGGAATTCCCACTGCGTATCCATTTGTTGGGCCCAAGAGTCATTCTCAAATAGTTCAGATTCTTGTTCGTCTGATTCGAAGGAATCTGTCACTACCATATTCACTGATAATATTTATTCGAGAGCATTAGGTGAGTCAGAGGGCGATGAGCCATTCTGAGAAGAGGAGAAGATATCCTCGTCCGACTTAGAGGAGGTGGCATACCCCAACCTGAAATGAGTTCGTTGATAGTAGGGGTCACCGCACAGCGGCGTTCGTATGCCTCTTCCGTAGTTGAGGCCTGGCTTCCGCTTCAAGTCGTAGCCCATGTTTTGCATGATCCTCAATGCTTGCGGGCTATATCGGTGAACTTGCATTTTTCCAGCATCGTCATTGAAAGAATCTTCCTGGACAGTCGGTTGATCGCGCATGCGGCCGAAGACTATTGAACGTTGACTACTGCAGGTAGGCGGGATAATGAAGATAGAATCCTCATGTGGTCCATACGTCGTGACGACGTTGGATGATGACGCTACTTCCCAGACATACGGATGGTATGAGTTCATAACTTCCAAGAATTTTTGTGCTATGGGTTCTACCTCATCACGGGGAGTGGATTCCTGATTTGGAATTTGAGTGTCGTGAGTTGGTAGAATAATAAAGATGGAATCTTCGTGTGACCTGTCATGAGGATATTGGACGTTGATGTATTTTCCTATAAGATCTCCCCGCGTTTGACTGTCAGGGGAACTGAAGCCTGTTTACGACTCTTGTCTTTGCGTTTCTGGATCAGATAATCCCGCAGGTTAGGAGAAGTTGCAGAAGAAGAAGACGACGGCTTGTTCCTTCTGTTCCCATCAGTGGGCATGCGGAGGTTGGGCACCATGGTTTTCCCTGTGCCACCTGTGTACAACAGGTTGGCCATCTAGGTGGCGGATAATCCTCGCTGGCGTAAAGGCTGAGAAGTTGAGTACTCCGCCGCTTGCTTTCCCTTGTGTAGATTACAGGGGTCATCTGCTTTTCCGCGGAAGGCAGATGAATGTTTACGCGCTGAACGCGTTTTGTTCTTCCGATTTAGCGCTGAGGCATCATCAGAAGTTTCGTCTGTACCGCACATAGCGGGAGACTCGTTTCTACGCGTAGAGCGCAGTGGATACTTCTGGGTTAGCGCTGAGGCTTTGCTCGAAGTTTTGTCTGTACCGCGCGTAGCAGGAGACTGGTTTCTACGCGTAGAGCGCAGTGGATACTTCTGGGTTAGCGCTGAGGTTTTGCCCGAAGTTTCGTCTGTACCGCGCGTAGCGGGAGACTGAATTTTACGTACGGGGCACGGAGGGAGCAATGCTACCACCTCATTGGTCGGAGAGATCAGAGAGATCGGAGAGACCACAGGAATGGTAGAGGATGTCTTGGGCATCCAGACCTTGCGCAGCTTCCTGTTGTGTTGGACGGAGAGAGGGTGAGAGCTACCCCCGGTTCGAAGCATGTCTTCGTAGGCAGACTGGTCGAATTGGACGACCAGTGTCTTCTTCACGGTTCCTACAGATACCGCATCGTGTTGAGCAATTACTTCCTCGTTAGAAGAGAAAGACATCCCCAGCATAGTTGCCATCTTGTTTGTGGTGGAAAACAAAAGAATGAAAATGTATTCAAGATGGGGTTTACACGAAACCCGCCTTCTTTGGTTTATAAACAAACTTGTACAATTTGATCCTATACGAGGATGTGGGAGTACAATTTATTTAATCTGGGTAAATATTGCTATAGGTGTCTGATATACAGTCGATCACTTTAGCCCTTGGACCACACGATGATGAAGAAGTGCCGTAGAAGACAGGAAGCAGCTTCGAAGGTTGCAGAAGAGGGTGGATGCACGATTCCAAAGTCGTCGATCCCTACTCTTTGCCTGAGCTCCGGATTCCTCTCTCTCTCTCTCTCTTGACCTCTGGTTCGATCTTTCTTGGAAGTTTTTAGACCAATTCCTTCGATCCTCCAATTTTTGTCGACCTTGTTCCTCATTGATAGAGGTCTCTATTTATAGAGTTTTAGTGATAGTGACCACTCCGTCGGTATAGAAACCGAGGAGTGGAAAGTATAACACCCTTTTACACAACGGTTAAAATAACCAATGCCTGCGTATAGATGATCCTTTGAATGAGCGTGTGACGCGGGTCCAACTAAGGGACAAAACGCGTATAATCGCTACAAAGATCACGGTGTAGAAGCCATGTAGGTAGGTATTCCTTGTGTAGAAGAGGTGGGCGTAGAAGCCAATGTCTGTCACCATGGCGTAGAAGCCAAGCAGGCATAGAAGCTGAATAGGCGTAGAAGCTGAGCGGTCATAGAGGCCGAGTAGGCATAGAAGCCGAATGGTCATAGAGGCCGAGTGGGCGTAGAAGCCGAGTGGTCATAGAGGCCGAGTGGGCGTTGAAGCCGAATGGGCGTAGGAGCCGAGTGAGCACAGGAGCTGAATGGGCGTAGAAGCCGCTGCGTACCGTGCCAGAGTGCTGATGTGGTTTTCTTAGCCAGAATTACGGCTTTTGAAGATATAATCAAATCTCTTGCATTAAATGCATAGATTTACCACCATCCTGCGCATTAAATACAGAGGCATGTTTTTGAAGGTCTGCAGCCCTTCTGTGCATCAGTCGCAGAGACGTGCCTCGAGAAACTGTCACCGCTCTGTGCATTAGACGTAGAGACGTGCCTCGAGCAACTATCATCGCTCTGTGCATTGGACGTAGAGACGTGCCTCGAGCCCCGTATGGAGTGCAGCTTTTGATGTGGCAGGCGACTTGTCTACTACAGAGCATAAACAGCTCATGTCTTCCTGTATAAAATAAGGCAGCGTATCCCTTTGTGCACGTAAAAGCAGTTTATGCAAAGGAGATGGCGGTAATTGACAGCCTGGATCGCAGTGCTGTGCCATCATTATAGCCGTCGTCTGGGTAGTCGAGCAGTATCCCTTTGTCAGAAGTCCAGACGTCAGGTTCATTGCAGGATCTGACAGGTTCATTGCAGGATCTGATCGGTTCACTTCGGAGAATACGAAGCGTCTCTCATACACTTCAATGATGCGTTGGAAAGAGGATGGGTTTTACGCCCAGGAGTCGATGAAGCACCCTTTTTATGCTGAAGCGGCTTGGACTTACTGCCTTACGCCGGTGGTCCTTTGAGTTTATTTTTTACGCTGTATTTAGCGAAAAAAGCTCTGTTGCACGTTTGATGGCTCTGAATGCCTCTGTCTATGCTGCTCTGTATCAATATGTTGCGTATAGCCATCCGGTGTATTTTTTATGCTTCTACAAGATGCTAACTCAACAGGCGGTTGCTATGGCTCAAACATCAGTCCCGCCAGCACAGATACGTATGGGGGTGGACTTGCCACCATCCAACACGATCCAAGAACCTGCTCTAGATCAAGAGTCAGCTGGTCCTCCACTTTCTCACTCGGAGAATGTATTGCCTATTGCGGGAGTCGCGATACAATCGATTTTGTACCAATCCGTGGTCTCACTACCAGCTGAAAATTCGATGCAAGCAGTACGGGAGTTGAAAGCCCAATTCGATGCCTTAAAGCATAAAGAGCAGCTCAAGAAATTGGGAATCAACCAGCCTTACCCGGCTATCTGGGAAGAGGTCCCTTTTTCTCCAAGATACAAACCTCAGACTATGGCTCTGTTCGAGGGGAAAACATCACAAAGTCAGTACATGAACTATTTCAGTATGATGACGGTGTTGCTACAAGGGAATGATGCCCTCCTCACTCGGGTGTTCAAGGGCTGTCTCTCAGAAGTGGCTTACCAGTGGTACAGCAGCCTGGCGGACAACTGCATTACTTCCTTCGAAGACTTCAAGACTTTTTTCTTCAGACGATTCTACGAGGAAGGAATGGACATGTCTATGTCCTCTCTCATCGAAGTCAAGCAGAGGAAAAAAAAGGACGTTCGTAACTTCATCGAACTTTTTCATCAGGCCACGCTACAGATGCCTCCAGGAGTTCCAGACTCTGCGTTGGTGGACATTTGCAGGAAGAACCTCCTTCCCGTGGTCTCGGTGTTCACAGGACCATATCAGTTCCACGACTGGGCCTCGTTCATCATCTCAACAGTAGCCGTCGATGACAACAGTCGCAAGGCGCACGACAATGGCATTATGATCTCTACCTCCGACAGAGGCAAAAGATCATCCCCGAACTGCGACCATCCTCGCAGTTCCAAAGGGAAAGAAGCTCTGGCAATCAATACGTCTAGACAAAAGACTGCGGCAACCACGCAGACGAAACTTGGGACTTCCAGGCCCGTCGAAGTATACTCTTTCGACGACAACTATATTCCAAGTATATTCGAGTGTCTCGTCAAGAGTGGCAAGATCACCCTTCCGGAGGAGAAGCGGCCCAGTGAAGCCGGCAGTGCCAACAACCCCAAGTACTGCATCTTCCACAGATACGTACACCACCCAACCAAGGCGTGTTACATACTGAAAAGAAAGATCCAGGGGCTGATCGATGCTAAGGCCATCACTCTGCATAATACCGAGAAGACGGTCACGTCCAATATGATCTTCCTGCAATTTGGCAATCTGCCTCCCCAGGAATTCTCGGATGGAGTGACACCTATTTTCGGACAACGATGAACATTGTCAATCTCCCTCCGGCTAGGGGTCAAAATCATGACCTGGTACCCTTAACCACCCGGCGGGGCGAGATCATGTGGGTTTATCCGAATTTAGTATCGGAGCTCGAGGAAGAGACTAATGCTGCTAAGGCTAAGTCTAGAAAGAACTCCAAATGCAAACCATGCCATATGGTTGTAACTTCTTTGCCACCAGACGAAGACGAGGCTTTGGCTGCAACCCGTTCAGGGAAAGCTTATATCAAGGACTACGGAGCAAGTCCAGAATATGCACCAGCAGATGCTTCAGATACAGAGCCCGCCATACCACAGGCCGATCCTGCAAGACCGACTACGGCGGACAAGGGGAAGCAAAAAGAAGTACGCTTCGATAAACCTGTCAAAAATATTCGAAACAAAGGTTTAGAGAATCCATACAACTTTGACATCCTGGCCCAACTGGCCAATACACCAGCCAGGTTGTCCATCTTTGAGCTACTCAGGCTCTCCCAAGACACTCGTCTAGTCCTGAGTGAAGCACTCATACAGGAGGAAGCATACTTGACCCAGCTCAAGTCCCCTGACGAGGAACCAGTGGCGTGTCCTCAATGCCACAGTGTGATGGAGGTGGTCCCGAACATCACTTTCACGTAAGATGACATGCTATTAAAACATAACAGGCATGACAGACCCCTCTATTACACCGGATATGTTGGTTCCATGGAGGTCGACCGGATCCATATAGATCCGGGATCATCAATCAGCATCATTCCTCATAGTCTGCTCAGACCCTGAGGATTCCTACCAGCGAATTAGCTTACACCACCACTACAATCGTGGGTTTCAATGCCGGAAGAAGTAAGCCGTTGGGGAAAATTCGCCTAAGGATCCAGATTGGCAACCTCAGATCAGTGGCTACATGCTATGTCATCGATTCAGAGGTATCCTATAACATTCTGCTGGGTAGACCGTGGATCCACGACCACAACATCATTTCTTCAACTCTACATCAATGCCTTAAATATGTAGACACCCAAGGAACAGTACAAACGGAGGTTGCTGACCTAAATCCATTCAAAGGAATAGAATCATACTATTCCGATGCCGTGTTGTACTCTCAAGACTACGCGGAGGAGGTGTCGGCCCAAGCAGAGAAGGAATCCCATCGGGAGCCTGAAGGACCCTCTGCCGAACAACCACTATCAATCAGAGTGAAGGGGCGAACTACTCGTCCAAAAGCCATGGAGCCTATGGCTATCCACCTGAACAAAACTAGGTCAGAAAAGTGGGGTGATCCTCTAGTGATCACTTTGAACCAGAAGCCTCCACCCTTGGTCGTCAACCTTCGGCGCAACAAGCAGCCGACTGATGTAAATGCAACCAGGAACGGAGTTCCAGATGATAATAAACATCCTCTTTTCTAGTATATCGACGCTCAGATTCTAAATCAGGAATCCTCTCCCCATGACGATATAGAACCTAAAGCGCAAAAATTCTTGGAAGCTATAGATTCCTATCATCCATACATATGGGAAGTAGCATCATCATCCAATGTCGTCACGACATATGGACCACATGAGGACTCTATCTTCATTGTTCCGCCTGCCCGCAGCAGTCAGCATTCAATAGTCTTTGGCCAAACCCGCAATGAATCGACTATACGAGAAGATTCCTTCAATGACGATGCTGGTGAAGTACAAGTTCACAGGTACAGCCCGCAAGCCTTAAAGATTATGCAAAATATGGGTTATAACTTGAAACTGAAGCCAGGTCTTAACTATGGGAAAGGCAGACGAATACCGCCTCACGGCAATCCCCGCTATCAATAAACTCGTTTCGGGTTAGGGTATGCCACCTCCCTTACGACTTCCGAGTCAGATGAGGATACCTTTTCTCCTTTTCAAGATGGCTCGTCACCCTCCAACTTAACTCATGCTCTCGAGCAAACATTACCAGTAAATATGGTAGTGACGGATCCCTTCGAATCAAACGAACAAGAATCCGAACTATTCGAGAATGACGCTTGGGCTCAGCAAATGGATACTCAGTGGGAATTCTGCTTCGAGCAGAGAGAACCTCCCACCAAAGATAAAGTTATCCAGATTGATGTTGGGGATGAACTTTCACCAAGGCCGATATTTATCAGTAACAATCTTTCCCCAGTCGAAAGGTGAGAAGTCATTCAACTGATAAAAGAATACATCGACGTCTTTGCGTAGAATTATGAGGATATGCCAGGACTTGATCCAAAGGTGGCTACCCATAAACTCAACATATTGCCCGATTCAAAGCCTATGAAGCAGTACCAACGCCGGTTCCGCCCGGATATGATGGACGCCATTGAAGCTGAAGTCAAAAAGTTGATAGCATGCGGTTTTATCCGGGAGGAACAATATCCCGACTGGGTCGCCAATGTTGTCCCGGTCATGAAGAAGAATGAGAAAGTGTGAGTCAGCATCGATTACCGAGATCTGAACGCAGCCTGCCCCATGGATGAGTTTCCTCTTCCCATCACAGACATCATGATCGACAATACCTGCAGTTTCGAACGTGTGTCTTTCATGGACAGATTCTTAGGATACAATCAAATCAAGATACATCCTGAAGACAAGAAGCATACTGCCTTTCGGACACCACTGGGGGTATATTGCTATACGGTCATGCCCTTCGGGTTAAAGAACGCCGGAGCTACTTACCAACGGGTTATGAGTAACATATTCCACAAGCATTTACGCAAAACAGTGGAATGTTACGTAGACGATATAGCTGTCAAAAGCCGCCTCAGGGTCAATCACATCCAAGACTTAAAGACGGTATTTGAGCTGATGCGCCAACATCAACTCAAAATGAATCCTACAAAGTCCTTTCTGGGTGTATCTAGTGGCAAATTTCTGGGATTCGTCATTACCGCCAAAGGCATTCAAGTGGACCCTGATAAAGTCAAGGCCATCTTGGAAATACGACCACCCCGTAATCTGAGGAAACTCAGGGGATTTCAAGGTCGTCTGGCCTATATCCGGAGATTCATATCCAACCTCTCTGGAAGGTGTCAGCCTTTTTCTCGCCTCATGAAGAAAGGTGTATCCTTCGTATGGGACGAAGCCTGTCAACAAGCGTTCAGGGATATCAAGCGCTACCTTACTAGTCCGCCAGTTCTTGTGCCTCCCGTCGTAGGAAGACCATTCTTCCTGTACGTTCGAGCGATGGACCATTCTCTGTGAGCTCTTCTCGTATAGAAGAACGATGCGGGACATGAACAGTCTATCTACTATCTAAGTAGAATGATGATCGGAGCTGAGCACCGGTATAATCCAGTAGAAAAAGAATATTTGGCTCTGATGTTCGCTATCCAAAAGATGCGGCACTATGTCACCGGCCAGACTATTCACATCATCTCCAAGATCAATCCTCTTCGGGTACTGATGAGCAAGCCAAGTGTTCTTAACTCCTGACTCGCGACTTGGGCGATGTTATTAACACCATATGACATGGTGTACGTCCCTCAGAAGTCCATCAAAGGCCAAGCATTGGCTGACTTTCTAGCTGCTCATCCGATCCCGGAGGCCTCCAAATTATACGAGGACATTCCCGACGAAGTTGCAGAATATAGTTCCACAATGGAAAGTGACGCATGGCAACTGTTCTTCGACGGCGCCTCCAGGATTGGTCCCAAAGGAAACGTGGTTTCAGGGGTAGGAATTGTCCTGGTTACTCCCGATAAACTCGTCATCTATCGAGCATACTCTCTTAACGAGCCCTCTTCCAACAATGTGGCAGAGTACAACGCTCTACTAATCGGGCTCCAAGTCGCTAAAGAGCTGGGGGTCGAATCTCTGGAAGATTTTGGTGATTCTCTGCTTATCGTCAATCAAGTCAGGGGAATTTATGAAGTCCGGAATCAAGACCTCATCCCCTATCACCAAGCAACGGTCGAGATAGCCGTGACATTCAAGGGATTCTTCCTAGAGCACGTACCTTGATCTCAGATTCTGAAAGCCGATGCCCTAGCCAGTCTAGCTGTAGATTTAGCTACTCCTATAAGAAGGCAGAATTCGGTAATCCTTCTTAACAGAGACCTATTTTTCGTGAAGAACAACGCTCACATCGAACGCAGTTACACTGTGAACACCAATCCCCCTACGAGAGATTGGAGAAGTCCCTTTACAGATTTTGTGGCATACGGAATCTTGTCGGAGGACCCTAAAGAAGCAGCATCCGTCAAAAGACGATCATTACGCTTCTACTTTGATGCATCTTCACAATGCCTATATCGCCGGACCTACGACAGACTGCTATTGAGATGTCTCTCGAATGACGAAGCACAGCAGATTATCTGCGAAGCTCACGACGGCGTATGCGGGGCGCATCAACCTGGTCTTAAGCTACAGGATCGTATCAGAAGAATGGGCTATTACTGGCCCACTATGATCGCAGATGCAATCAAGTATGCCAAACGATGCAAGGCCTGTCAGGTCCATGCAGACTTCATACACCAGCCGTCTGAATATCTACATCCTACGGTTGCATCCTGGCCTTTCGAAGCATGGGGTATGGACATCATTGGTCCTATTCACCCGTCTTCTTCCAGAGGTCACCAGTTCATACTGGCCATCACGGATTACTTCTCCAAATGGGCAGAGGTGATCCCTCTCGCTGAGGTAAAAACATCCAATGTGATCAGCTTCATCAAGCATCACGTCATTTATCGCTTTGGGATTCCCCGAAGGATAATCCATAATAATGGGCCTCAGTTCATCAGCCAAGCGTTTTATCAATTTTGCGATAAAAATCGGATACAAAATATTGCCTCTACGGCGTATTATCCAGCTGCTAATGGTTTGGCAGAAGCCTTCAGCAAAACCATTATCAAACTCTTGAAGAAGTTTGTCTCTTCGAACAAAAGAGATTGGAACGAGAAGCTGGGAGAATATCTCTGGGCATACCGCACAACGGTCCGAGCGCCGACAGGTTGCACCCCGTTCTCACTGGTCTACGGGAGCGAAGCAGTTCTTCCCATCAAAATCCAAATTCCGTCACTCAGGATAGCAGTCGCCAATGAGTTAACTCGGGAAAAGAATGACCTTTTAAGGCTTCAAGAGCTGGAAGGATTAGACGAGAAACGCCTTCAAGCTCAACAGAGCATCGCGTTCTACCAAGCGCGCATTTCCAGAGCTTTTAATTAAAAAGTAAAGGAAAGAGTGTTCAAAGTTGGCGAGCTAGTCTTAGCTGTAAGAAGGCCAATGATTCTCACTCACAGAAGCAAGGGCAAATTTTAGCCCAAATGGGAAGGCCCCTACGTAATCGAGACAACGTTCTCAAACGGCGCTTACAGGTTAGCCCAGCCTAATGGACACCTACTAATGGCTCCTATCAATGGCAAATTCCTGAAAAGGTACTATGCTTAACCTCCTCTGCTCAGGTGGAATAAAGGCAAAAATCTCATTCTGACAAAACTACTTCCAAAACGAAACTAGTTGGGTTGTACTCTATCTTGTCCATATGACCCCTGAATAGATGCGCACTGATAAAGTTTACCGAGAGACCATCACGTCCATACTACCTCTGATATTACTCTCACCCAAACCCGTCATTTACTTTTCGAAATGACGGGTCCACAAAGTCAGATAAAAAGCCTCTTTATTATTCCCCAAAAAAGAGCGAAAGTACATTAAAAAGCAAAAGCAAAAGTACATCATGAAGGAGGAGCGGTCAAATCGCGAATCTGCTGCGCCAGTCTGGCCATCTTCTCATTCCTGGAATCCAAGACATCAGCGTGGGCCCGCTCCAACCGTGCCTCATCATTAATCAAGAGGGATAGCTCGGCTCTAGCTCGAAGGAAACCAGCTCGGGCGATATCCTTCCTCGCCAAGTTCTGTTTTGCTATGACCAGTCGGCCATTCACCATATCGAGACCTTCTGACGACTGAGAAGCCCATTCCCGTGCCTGAGCAAGCTTCGTCTCCAGTTTAAGGACCCTCGCTACATTCCCGTCATGCTCAGCCTTGCACTTCGTCTGAAGAGCAATAACCTCCTCCAAGACGACTTTTCCTTCATCCATCTCCCGCTGATTTGTCTGAAGGATTTTATTCTGGTCTTCCACCTTTTCAACAAGTTGCGCAGTCAAGGAGTCGTGTCTATCCTGGACCAAATCATCAACACTACCTTGGGATAGCTGCGAGTATTCGTTAATGGGTTGCTCCAAACCATTAACTACCTCCGCCAGGGCGTCAGCTAAACCAATATCACCAAGGTCCTTGATTGCCTCTATCGAAAACTGAGAGTACCTTTTCAGGCGCTCAAAGTTCAGATTCTTCTCCAACACCATTGATATCAGCATTTTCAAAGTGTTGTAGAAGATACTGGTATACTGCTCGGTCAGCGCAGCTAGGCTCGAATGCACGCTAGGAGTGGCTGCAATGTTGTCGAACCGCACTCCAGAGGCGACCGCAATCGACGTGGCCATAATCCTCGTCTCGATAGGGGGTGCGACAAAAGAGGAAGCACCAACCAGCATACTCGAAGGAGGCATTTTCGCAACGACAGGGTCATCCTCTTGAGGTATCGAAGCCTCGTCGGCAGGCGAGCCGGCACCCGAAGAGGCTTCTCTTTCAAAACCAGGCACCTCCGTATCAACGCCAGGACCTGACACGGAGCCGAAGGACGCATATATATTGCCCTACCCGAATAGGTCGTCCCCTGAGAAGAAGACAAGAGAAAGTTAATGTCAAACATGATGTTAATTTTCCTAAAAGAAGAGGCACGAAAAGATGACAGTAATACTAGGCAAGCTGTCATACCTGGAGACAAGGGCCTGCTAACTGACACTGGCAAATACTCTTCCAGGTCTTTGCCAAGATCCACTTGAGGCTCGTCAACTGGAATCTCGTTAGAAGCGCTGACGGGCACGGCAGGGGACTCTCCCAATGCTGATCCGGACAAAGGTACATGGAGTCTTATAACCAGCCTCGAAGGCGACTTCGTTCCACTACCTGAAGCAGTAGCAGCTGTAGCAGCTTCCAGCTGAGATTCTCCAGCGCCACCGGCCAAAACTATAGAAGGTTCCTTTCTAAAAGGCGAGGAACCCCCAATCAAAGAATCATCCCCGACATAGGGAGAAGCAGGCTCACTTCCAGGAGCCTCAACGCCAGGAATCTGGAGAGGACGAGTAACCATCCTCTTCGTCCTCTTACGAGGGAAAGCCACCTTCAGAGCGGAAGCCCTTCATTTCTCGGAGACTACCAACGCCCCTGCAGGCGGAGGTATTTCACCCCTCGTTACCGATACGAGAGGCTCATCCGGAGTAGCGGACTCGTCACCCTCGTCAGAAGAAATCGAGGGGACTTCAACCCTTCCCCCAGGTTTGGAAGAGGGCACCCTAAAACTTCCACCCATATCAAAATCACGATGGGAGGTGTTCATTGCCACATAGAACTGGGCATACGAATGCAGGATGCGCAGCTCCATGGAATGTGTGACGAAGGGCACAATAAAATTGCCCCGGTGCAGCCCATGATAAAATATCGCCATCCCCTCGCTCCATCGATGAGTCCACCTCTGGACCTGAAGCTGGTGACGACGTTGCCCACATACAACTGATCGTACCCAAACTGCCTGGCAAACCGACTAGGCAGGTAGGGTTCGAAGAAGCAGTGATCTTCACTTCTGTACTGCAAGTGGGAAGGTCTAATGCAGACCAACCAATTGAAGGCTTCAGGAGAAATAGTAGTCCTATCTCTACCTGATTCCTCAAGCCTAATCCCCGATTGGTTGCGATGAACATAGGGGACACTGCAAAGGAGCTTCCAGGTGTGACCGCAATGCAGCACCCGCCGACAGTCTAAAACTGTAAGCACATTCTAAGAGGATTTCTTATAATTCAGCAAGAAACTCCCCCCCAAGCTACTGTCGGAATCGGGAGACATCACCCGGGGGTTATGGAGAATTAACCATCCCATCAAATACAGGTATGGTAATTCCACCCGGGGAAAGCTTTCACGCCGAGCTTCATCAGCAAGCAGCGCCTCAGTCATCGCCCTCAGGCCAGCTTGTATGCGGCACACCATGGCAGGGAGCAAGCCTAGTCTCGCCCCAAATACCAGACGCACTACAGGCCACAAGATATTCTGGTGAATACGATCCGCAGATGCGAAGCCGGGTACCACCAGTCGGCGCAGCCATATAGAAAGGAGGCCAGCCAGTTGAGCTTCCTTGGATAGAGCCCTACGGCAATACCTCAGATAGCTGTAGGCCTTAGTACCTGCAGAATATTTTCCTATCCCTTCGACGAGGATCTGATCCGGAGCCCTAGCTTCTTCCAGGAGATCGTCGACTTCCTGAGCAGTCAGCACGCTCAGAGAATTCATAGGCTCATCCTTGACTTCCAAGAATTTCTCCGGCTGGGCAGCCCTAGCCCGGTGAAAAAAGAGGTAGGACGTCCATTTACTGGTGTGAGCCAAATATGAAGGCTCAGCATAGAAGGTGGTGCAAGCAAGGTAGTGGCACATCAGCTCCTGATACACTTCCACTACCCGAGGGTCTGAATCCCCCAACTCCCGGTTCGTGGGAACATACTCTTCGTACGGAGTATCCCCCATCGGCAGTCTCGAGATCTCTGCCATCTCGTGAAGGGCCAAACCCAACTCCTCCAGCGGAGTGGCAAAAGTCCCGGTGAGCAGAATGTATCGCTCCATCAGTGCCAAAATCAGGTTAGGTTTAGGAGGTAACCCAACGCTGGTAGCACTCACAGCTGCCAATAGACCGATATTCTCCAACTCAATCCGAAAATGCTCCAGGGTCCAATCAACTAAGCGAGCCCATCGAAGATTTGTTGGGGTCATCCACCCATTGCATCGAGGATTCGCCTTGGGTATACTCCTCCACGCCCCATGAAATCATTGCAAAAGGTCGGCAATTGCACCGGCTGGAGCACCAAGCTGTCTTCACTCGGGACACTGCCCGGGTACAATCTCCTGAACAACGTTACATGACCGGAAGGGCGGCTGACAAATAGGCCAGATCTTTTCTGGTAGAAGATCTTCCCCGGCCTACCGTGAAGATCGGGAGTCAGCGTCCACGACATCCTCCTGGGATGAGTAGCATAGGAGAATACCGAGATAGGATAATCTCTCGGCATCTTGGGCAGACTCAAGACCAACTTCCCGGCAGGGAAAACCCAGAGTTCTTTCTTTGGCTTCGTCTGGGACTGCTTATCAATCATGTCCCCGAAAAGAAAGGCCGGCTTTATATACTGGTCCCCGTCTACATACGTCAAAGGCTCTCTATTAATCATGTTCTGCAGCATTCGCTCACCCTGAGCCGATATCAAGATTTCCCTTTCTTTGGGATATTGGGGTCCGGAGATAGGAAATGTCACGTGTGACAGATCCTCCAAATAGTTGGAGTGCAGCATCCCGGCGGCAGAGCCCATCACTACAGCCAGCGGAGACTCATGTAAGTCAACTGCAAAAGCACAAAAGAAACACGTCAGTTCCTAACTAGACATTTTAGGACTTGCAGCATCCGCAAAAAGGAAAAACAACAGTCCGTGCTCTACGCCGAGACTGTGAAACTTGAGCCTTTACGCTGGAATCCATTTCCTTAAAAAACGTAAAATTCAAGGTTGGCAGTATGCGGTCTGTGCTTTACGCCAGATTGATTAAATTGAGTTATTACGCCAGGATTTCCATCCACAAGCATAAAACGCAAATTTTAATGGTATACACCAAGTTTTCGGCGGTCAAAGCTTTTACGTTCAACTGCGAAAAAATGGAATTTTTACGCTGACACATTAGGAATATGGGCATAAAAGATAAAACATCTTCGTGCATCATCTTCCTCAAAGAGGCTATCAGCACAGAAGACGACCTAGCGCGGCCACGTTCAACGTGTGCGAAGGATTTTTCAGTCGTTCTCATTCATCCCAAAAGCTCTACCTATCAGCCCGGGTGCACTGCTCGTCGGCGGGATGCTCGGCTCAGAATGGGGTTTGCCCTGTCCAACCGGAGGCACTCCTGCTTGGGCAGAAGAACGAGAAGAGGAATCAATCTTCTTTCCCTTAGAGGAGGAGGATTGCTTAGAGGCCATTACTGGAAACTTTTAAGACTCAGAAAGACTCGGAGAAGAGCTCGAACAGTCGGAGGCTTTCTTTCACAGAAGACCGATAAAAAGTTTTTCTCTCAGAAAACTTGAGATATATATAGAGTTCGGATGGACTCCTCGGACCCCGAACCAAATCTCCTAATTAATATTTGGTTATGATTGGGTCCTACGTCAGCCTATTATTCAGAGAAGGCGGACAGTCAGCGAATACAAAATTTTTTTCGCGCAAAGCAGGTCAACAGTTCTTACGCTAAGGAGCTTTCTACGCTCGACAGCAACAGATCTACGGTTTCACGCTCGCAAGCTATAAGTCTATGATTTTACGCCCGGATGCCTTTGTGCTCGGTAGCTTTTATGCTCGAGAGGCCACAATCCTACGACTTTATGCCAGCAGATAACAAATTGATGATCTCACGCTCGGTGGCACTTAGTTTATGCTCAGAAGCAACAGATCCACGACTTCACGCTCGGAAAAAATTTTCTTTTTTAGAAGCTACAAATCTACAGTTTTGCGCTAAAGAGCTTTCTACGCTCGACAGCTACGAATCTACGGCTTTACGTTCGACGGCTACAAGTCGGATTTTACGCCCAGATGCCTTTGTGCTCAGTATCTTTTATGCTTGAGAGGCTACAAACCTATGACTTCACGCTCAGGAACTACAAGTCTATGATTTCACGCTCGATGGTGTTTAGTTTATGCTCAGAAGCTGCAGACTAATAATTTCAAGCTCCATGACTTCCCGCACATTTGAAGGATACGCCGGCCAGATCACGCGTGCATCTGAACGGTCCTCAAAAGAGGTCAATTGCAAAGAGTTCACACAGAAGATACTCGTTCTTGACCTCAAGATATCCCAAGTACCCGAAGCATACAGAGTTTAATATTGAAAAACTAATCTTCTTCATGGGTCGATTCGAAGTTCATCCAGACTCCAGTCTGAATATTTTATCTATCAAGATGGCAACTCAGTTTGACAGCCACTTCTCGACCCTGTTCCAAGGGATTTTCGAGAAATCATTCTTGAAGATGATGTATGAACAAAAAAAATTCTGTTCATCAGAAGCAGCAGTTCAAAATTCTACGCGGTTCCTCACTCCTAAAACAGCAGGACGGTTCGAACACTCGAATGCTAAAGCGGCTTTCTACGCATCTACAATTATGCATAAAAGACAGGACAGGACCTAGCACTCTTTCTAAACAGAGTCGGCGTAAAGAATCAGACGTATCGAAGCTACACATATTCAGACTTCACAGCAACGTATGGCAAAATGATCATATGAAGAAGAAAGACGATTTTATTAAAGATTAAAGTCATGATTACATATGAGGGAAATCCAATCTACAAGGGTTTTTCTTTATTTTCATGATTACATTTGAGGGAAACCCCTTCTACAAAGGGCTTCCTCATCATCGTCTGAAGATCGCACCGAGAAGCTGTTCTGACAGGTTCTCACATTGGTGAAGGTCTTCCTTTTCTTCCAAGAAGATGATCAGTGGCGGGAGGATACAAAAATGGGCATAGACCCATCCTCCAACAGAAGGAAAGCAGGGTAAATCTGCTATCCTATAGACCACTGCCGCTCAAGCCGGGACAAAGCTAGTCTGTCTGACTCTCGTCACCGGAGGTAACGGGAGAAGACGCCACTTGCAAGCGCCATGGTCTAAAATGACCCTTCGTCTCTCCCGAAGAACCGCCATACAAAGTTGCTGATTATCCCGAGCAAGGGAGGCTATGACATCCTTCCATGATCCATCGTTGCAGATGAGACTTGCTCGAAGATGCCGTCTTCTTCGGCTCCTTACATGCTGGAAGAACATGGTCTTCTCTTCCTCAGATCGACCAGACGGACTCCGGCGATCATCCTTGTATGGCGAAAGGAATGACAGGTTAAACTCCTCAGCCTTTTATAGGCGAGAGAGGTCACACCGGTCCCCAATAAATCTACCATAAAGTCAGCATCGACCGTTTCAACGCTCTATTCAGAAACGTTTCGAGTTACGAGGAGCGGTTCATGCTTCATTCAAAGTGTTCAAATTCTGAAGAAATTTGAAAACTTTGAAGGGGGTCTTGTAGAAGCATGAAAAATATGCTGGATGGCTCTACGCAACATGGTGATACAGGGCAGCGTAAGCAGAGGACCTCAAGGCCATCAAGAGTGCAACGGGACTTTTTTCGCTAAACACGACGTAAAATATGATGGGACCATCCGCGTAAAATACGGTATGTCCAGGCTGCTTCATCGTAGATGGGGTGCTTCATCGCCTCCATAGCGTAAAACTTATTCGCTTTCAAAGCAGCGTTTAAGCGTACGAGGAACGCTTCGTCTTCCCCGAAATGAACCTGTCAAGTCACGCAGTGAACCTGACATCTGGCTCCTGACAAAAGTGCTGCACAGCTACCCAGACGACGGCTGAAAAGATGGAAGACCACTCGGGATGCGCCCCACAGTATGATGGAGGATCTCTGTATTTAATGCAGAGGATTTGATTAAATATCATCGAACCGTCGTTTACTGATATCCCCTCAGCGGAGACTGCTTTTACGCATACAAGGGGGTACGCTGCCTTGTTTTACACAGGAAAACGTGAACTATTTACGCTCTGCGGAAGACAAACAGACTGCCACGTCAAAAGCTGTTCTTTGTACAGGGCTCGAGGCACATCTCTGCACCGAATGCTCAGAACGGTGGCAGGCCTTCAGAACACATCTCTGTAATTAATGATGATGGCGGATCTCTGTATTTAATGTGAGAGATTTGATTATATCTCAAAGAGCCCTGATTTCGACTAAAGACGTCCACATCACCTCGGCTTCTACGCCCATTCAGCTTTTGTGACTACTCGGCCTCTACGACCACTCTGGCACGTTACGCAGCGGCCTCTACGCCCATTCAGCTTATGTGCCCGCTCGGCTTCTATGCTTCGTCATCTTCTATGCTCGTTCGGCTTTTATGCTCATTCGGCCTTCTGTGCTTATTCGGCTTCTATGCCATCAGGCTTCTACGCCTACTCGGCTTCTATGCCTACTTGGCTCGCCATGGTGACAGACATTGGCTTCTATGCCAACCTCTTCTACACGAGGGATACCTACCTACGTGGCTTCTACGCCGTGATATTCATAGCGATTATACGCATTTTGTCCCTTAGTTGGACCCGCGTCACACACTCATTCAAAGGATCATCTATACGCAGGCTTTGGTTATTTTAACCGTTGTGTAAAAGGGTGTTGTACTTTCCACTACTCGGTTTCTACACCGATTGAGTGGTCACTGTCACCAAAGCTCTATAAATAGAGACCTCTATCAACAGAGGAGAAGGTCGAAAGATCGAACAAAGAAGGTCGAAAGATCGAATAAAGGTGGAGACTTTAAAAATCGAACAAGGTCGAACCTCCAAAGAGATCGAACCACGAGTCAAAACATTGGAGATTGAGGAGAGATCGGAGAGTCTTTGAGAGAGAGAGAGAGAGAGAGAGAGAGAGAGAGAGAGAAGCATCTAGAGCTCAGGCGAAGAGTAGCGATCGACGACATTAGCATCGTACATCCATCCTCTTCCGCCACCGACGAAGCTGCTTTCCGTCTTCCACGGCACTTCTTCACCATCGTGTAGTCCAAGGGCTAAAGTGATCGACTGCAGATCAGACACCTATAGCAATCATCTACCCAGATTAAATAAATTATACTCCCACATCCTCGTATAGGATCAAATTATACAAGTTTGTTTGTAAACCAAAGAAGGCGGGTTTCGTGCAAACCTCGTATTATATAAATTTCGTTCTTTGGTTTAATACCACAAACAATTGGAGACACAATCTTGACCTATTTTGAGCAACCCAAATTAGGATAATATTCTATTCTGAGTCTACTTCATTCACAACACTTGTGTTCCACTTAATTTCAGTCCCGGTACTTCTAATTAATTTTAGAACACCTATTGCATTTAGTTTAATTAAATTAAACCATAAACCCCACTTTGTGTAATTTTCCAATTGTTGGGCACTTTGGTGCACAGAAGCATTAAGGTATCCACCCCGGTGGACACGACACGTAAGTAAACCCATTTCTCTTTTATGTATGTTTTTCTATAATTTTTGGGAGTGTGCAATTGCAACATCAACCTCCTTGAACCATGGTCTCAAAACCTTGAACCAATGCATCATAGCCATTCATTTTAAATTTATTTAAATCCTAGCCATTAAAATATCCAAGGCAAGGCCCAATCCCAAGGGGGCTTTGACCAAGCCTAATTCTAGGTCAACCTAAACTCTATACCTATATATAGATAGTACTCTTTTACTTTTCCTTTTCTCTTTTCTCCAAACCATATAGCAGCCGACCCTATTTGTGTTCCCTGTTCACCCATCTCCCCCGGCCCTTCACCGTCGGACAACCCCTCGCCTGAACTAGCAGCCGCCATTCCCTTCCACATATACCACCAGCACCCCACCGCACACTTCACTGTCTCCACATGGACCACCCCGTTTCCACCAGAGTCTCGACTGCCTCTCCATCTCGTCGATAATGAACTCGCTGCTCCCTCAACCCATCTCCTCCTCCCCAATACCCCGGAGCCCCGTCATCAATTGTCCCGAGCCGCTGAACACCTTGACTTTGCTTGAAGCAGACCACCCCACTGTTCCCGCCTGCATCATCTTCCCGCTGCACCCCAGTCGACTGAAGCAGCTGCCAACCGACGCCTGAATTCCATCACCCTCATCCCCTCATCGAAGTTTGCTTGAGCCGGATCCCTCTCATCTGAACCCCCATGAACGCAGCCGAGCACGCGCCACGTCGCCTGAAGTCGATGACTCGTTGTACCTCCAGTCTCGTCAACAACCCGCTGTCCACGACTGCCCTCAACCGATCACTCTGCGGCGACCTTGACACGCACGTCTCGACCCACGTTCACAGGTTCGAGTTCCCTCTTACGTATATGTACACGTACACATTTACGAGTAGTTCTTCACTGTATTTGCATATGTATTTAGCCGTGTTGTGTATTTAGTATAGGAATATAGTTATTATGTGTATATTGATATACATGTACATAGATATATCTATAAAGTATAGTCACCTAATTGGTATGTATGTATGTATGTACATATTGGTATACGTATTAGTATATGTGTAAATATATATTAGCATATATACATATATATAGTATAATTCTAAAGTAGCATATATACATACGTATATGTATTGTACATGTATCTCTAGTACATATTTAATATATATATATGTACATAGTATAAATTCTATTAAGTATGTATATACATATATCTATTATATGTGTTATTAATTAGTATTATTGTATATGATAATAATATGTATTATATGTCTATGTACTAGATGACCCGAGTGTAACCACGGATACCACGTAGTTATATTGACCTGTGACCATGTAGCATGATAGCAGACTTCCATATGTACACCGACGTACTGGCAAGACCCGTATCATTGACTGTCTGTTATGCACAGCAACTACAGACGTGAAACCCCCTAGCGTAGTCTCTGAGATCATTGTATTTTGATTGTGTGTAGTGTAATGTCTGATACAATATTACATTATATGATGTCTATAGGACCGTTGGATCACTTAGACGATACTTTGGAACGAGGATATTGGTATTGCCAGCTAAGGACCACAAGTGAGTACATTCTCTGACAGTTTTTTTATGTTGATTATCTCTATAATTCTAGTTATATAGCGTACATGATTCTGACACTGTTGTGTATACAAGTTGGTATTATCGAGACCTGTCATGAGGAGTCATGATTGGAATCCATCGTTCTAGCTGGAGAATGGGAAAATATTAGTAGCTTATGTGATCATACCCAACTCTACATGCATCATAGCTCACCCATACCTCACGTCGGTGCAGTCTGACCATTACATGCCTCATAGCTTATTATGTATGATTAGCCTGACTATTGCTTGTATCATAGTTATCCGGATGGTTAGCCTGAGCTTATACGAATCGTAGCTAGTCATACATAGCAAGCCTGATCAGTCCCAAGCCGATCACATGATATACTAATGTTTCACACACTTAGCTAGATATTCTTCACATGTATCTCTAGTATATTGATCTAGCATCTCTACATGTTCTAGTTATTATTCTAGCGTTTACTTATATTCTAGTTCATTGTTCTAGCATGAACTTATATTTTTATTCATTGATAGATGTATATTGATAATGACATATATTCTAGTACTTCTTTATTCCAATATTTCTTCCAGTATTTCATTATGTCCAGTATTTCTTATGGCCAGTATTTATATCTATCTTGTATTTCTTTACACTGTGTTATAGATTTTGTCAATATATGTAGAATTGCTGTTAGTGCTTGTACTTCGTTCCAATCCTGACTGGATATATTTTTCTAGAGGATCTTGAGGATTTCTGTACCACACACTATGGACCAGGTATAGATGCAGACTACACATCAGACATCTTAGAGGAGACTATTCCTTTAGAGGAGATATTACATGCAGCTACCTAGATAGTATTTATCTTATGCATCTGAGACTTATTTGAGGTTTATTGAGTTTATGTTTAGACTTATTCTTAGTTTATGTTGAGACTTGTGGAGACTTTATGTTGGACAGCTAGACTGTGATTTATCTATATTTTGAGACATGGTATTTGACTATGTCATTCTTCTTATCTTTTATCGTGGCCTTTATACTCTTATAGTTGTTGTGATTGAGTTTATATTTTGAGATATTATGAGATGTATATTGTCCTCCTTATGGAGATTGATATCATTGACAGGTTGTGAGTATTATATTAGTATTATTTGTAACCTAAACAGCGTTCTACCGCCGATGCTGCGGCGTAGGCTGGACGTACCCATGGCTCGTGCCCAAATTCTGGGTGCGGGTTATGACACATTTTTTATGGTGGCCCATGCAGGTCTAGTTTCGCAAATGTGCGATATCGTAGTAGTGCGACAACTTAGTTGTGCTGCTGTGAGCCTGCGATAGGATATAGGAAATAGGATTTAGGATGAGAGTATGCTCAATCACACTAGGAAAATTTTGATCTTTACAATGCTATACTGAATGATTGTTGGTTTAGAATTTTACTGTTCTTCCTTGATGATATCGTATCTATCACCTTAATTGATTTTTTTCGGTCTATCTTCAGGATGCCGCCGCAGACTAGATCTCTGAGAGCGGGAGCATCAATTTCAGAGAGGCCTACCACCTCTCGACCTCACGAACAGACATCTGAAGTTCGTCCTATATCTCCTGTTCATGTGGGAGTATCTGCAGCTAACGGGATTCATACTCCACCAGTTCAGAGGATTGCCCCAGCTATGACGGACAACCCTCCACCACCACCGACATTAATTCCCGGAGGAGTGCCCACTGACGTGGCACATATATTCACACTGATCCAGAGCATGCTAGAGGCCCAGAGAGTAACAGGAGAAGCTTAGCGTGTTCAAGCTGAGGCTCAGAGGGTGCAAGCAGAGGCACACCAGGCGCAGACAGAGCTGATAAGAGAAAGCATGGAGAATGCTCATCAGGTGGCTCTACAGGCTATGGAGAGAGGAGCACAACAACAACAGCATCCTGGCCAGCAGCACCAGAGGCTAGGTACTATAGTGGACTTTAAGAGGATGATGCCTCGAGAGTTCAAAGGCACTGAGGGGATACTCTACGCTAACGAATGGCTAGAGGATATAGAGAGGAACTTGCGTTTGATGCAGATTCTGGAGATTCTTCTAATCGAGGCCGCTGGCAGTCAGATATTTGATATCGCGTTGACATGGTATCGTACAGAGCCGAGACTCGCTGATGGAGGACTTACTTGGGAGGACTTCAAAGAACTCTTCAAAGAAAAGTTCTTTCCTGACGTGGCTTTGGGAGCATTGGAAAGTCAGTTCCATGACTTGGTCCAAGGAAGCATTTCAGTCGACGAATACGCCGTAGAGTTTTGTCGATTGAGTCAATTCGCACCATCGATGATTCGAGACCTAGGAGACAGAGCACGAAAATTTAGGAAGGGATTGAATAGAGAGATCAAATCTTGTACTTTGGGATGACGCACTGTCACGACCCGCACCCGGTTTAGGGGCACGAGTGCGTGGGTACGTCCAGCCTACGCCGCAGCATCGGCGGTAGAACGCTGTCAAGGTCTTGATACTATCTAACTACTGTCACGCAAGCATCCAATCTCCATTAGGAGGCACGGATGACACACAAATAAGATGAACACATACTCAATCACAGGATTATAGCACGATAAGATTTTGAATAATAAAACTAAATTAAACACAACACAAGTCCACAAGTAATATTCTAACTCAACAATATCCAAGAATCATCCAAATGCCGGAGACAAATCCGGTACCAAATAGACTGTTAAAAGAACTAACTAAAAATAGTAATTTCCAGCTAGACCTCCTGGAATCACAACTACTATCAAGTCTGCAGCTACTCACCATAAGTGTCGGACAGCGGTCCCCTAAGGCATAGTCTGGAAAAATGTTTCCAGTCAGGAAGGAGCAAAGCACAATCTCAAATAACAGTTCCATTAATTGATAATGTCTATAATACAATAAAACATGTCATGCTAGCTACTGAGAAGACAGTAAAATAATTGAAATAGCAATTTAAGAGAGACAGGTAATATAAAGAGACAGGCAATAGGCAATTATGAAACAGTCCGTGCATGTATAAAAATAAAAAGAACAAGAAACAGTATCATATACGGGTGATGTAGTATATGATTAAAAATAGGGAACTGTATCTATTCTAAGTGTTTGAAATTGTAGTTTTGAAATGTGATCGGCTTGGGACTTGTACGATTGCTACATGGCCTGGCTAATCATGCGTGAGGCGAATGATTAACACCAATAATATAAACTTGTACGATAGGTATTTGATCACATTTCTCACTAGCAATTTTCCCGCCCCCAACTAGCACTGTGGATCCAATCATGACACGTCACGATACACGAGCAAGTCAAGTCTATCATGTACGATGTCTAAATATACATGTCGTGTACAATGTCAATACGATAATCAAGGTAACATCTCATGACTGCAGATCCAAGCTATACTAGTCCGTGTAACACAGTGTCAAAGATTCAGTTGTAATATTTCAAGATCATTGAACTTATAGCAATTATCAAGAATTGGAAATTATCAGAGAATGTACTTGCCTCGGGTCCTTAGCTGGTATTTATGGATGTCCTGTTCCAGAGTATCCCCTGGTAAACCAATAGTCCTATAAACACATCACAAGCAAAACCATATTTGCATCAGATGCTACACTAACACAGTCTAAAACACTGAATTCAGGGCCTTCTCTAGGTATGATACTGGTCATCTAATAACTAGATACATAATTATACACATCTTAATTAACACATGTACTTACAATATATCCATCAAATTAAATACATATACAAAATATATGTATATATATATATTAAAGATATGCTAAGGTTTTATACAATATATATATACCAATATAAAAATATAACTCTACATATATACATTGATACCAAAATACGGTTATTTACATATTTGTTCATTTATACCAAAATACATTTTTATTAAATACTAATACCAAATTAATTTTATATATAGATATATATACACGTACATATCAATATAACACAGATATATATATAACTACTGTTTAAATATTAATTTAAAAATACATAATTACATATACAGTTAATTAATACATACCTATACTTATACAATTAAATATTTACAAAAGAAATAATATACATATCTTTAATTAACATTACTAATGCATTAATTTTATCAACATACTAATACATTATGTATTCAACTATTAAATAAATAAATGCTACGCATATTCATGTATTTAAAGCATCAATTAAATACATACTTAGTTATATAATTTATTTAATTACCTACTATACTCATATAATTAGATATTAATAAAATAATAATATACATATGCTAATTTCACATTAATTAAATATATAAATACTTTACATTATATATACAAATTAAATGAAATACATATACATGCTAATACTTACATATACTTATACAATTAATATTGATAAAATAAATAATATATATATACACAAATTTAAATATATGCAATTTAAATATATACTTATACATATATATTCATTCATATATAATACACTATACATAGTCGTATATATACACTAATATATTACAAGTTATATACATACATATATACATATATATATATATATATATATATATATATATATAAAGAAGGAGGAAGAAGAAGAGGAAGACTTACAGAGTGGTGGTGGTAAATGGTGTTGATGGTGGTGGTTATGGGTGGTGATGGAGGTGGAGAATGATGATCGTGAGGGGGCTGTCGCCGGGCCGGAGGGAGGAGCAAGGCCGGAGAGCAGTGAAGTCGGGGTGATGGAGGGATAGGAGGAGGAGCAGCGCCTTCGGAGCGGGAGCAGCCGCCTTCGCCGGATCTTGTAGGTGGTGGGTGAAGACGGTGGAAGCAGCGGGAGGTCGCAGCCGGAGATCCGCCGTGGGATGGACTGAAGGGAGATCGGGCTCGGGCCTAAGCTGGCCGCCGGGCTGGAGTCAACTGCGGGTCGCCGGAGATGCTGGGGCCCGCCGGAGTCGTCGGCAGAGGGAGGGGCAGCCACAGCGCCGCCGGAGCAAGGGGGCAGCAGGAGCCGGAGCACTGTGCAGCGCCGGAGGAGTTCGCAGAGGGGGACTCGGCCGGGTGGTCGAGCCGAACTCCGGGTGAACAGGAACTGGGGTGAACAGTATTCAGTTTCCCCCCTTTTTCCTCCTTAGTTCAATAATTCAAATATAGTTAAAGAGAAGAAGAAGAAAAGGAAGAAGAAGGAGAAGAAGAAAGGAAGAAGAAAAGAAGAAGGAAGAAGAAAAGAAGAAGAAAGGAAAGAGAAGAATTACCTACGTTGGAGAGAGGGGGCTTGTGAGGAGGTGGAGTTTTCTAGGTTGCCTAGGGATTAGGGTTTGGGGGTACAAGTCATTAAATAGGAAGAGAGAGAGAATGATGTAGGGTGATGATGGGCTAATTTCAAATGAATGGCTAGGATTGAACATGAGGAAATTATTCATGGGGGATGAGGGTTCTTAATTAAAATTAATAGGCTCCCTCATTGATTAAAATAATTAGGTGTTGGCACCTACAATTGAATAATTGTAACTTAGCCCCTTAAATTCGGGAAATTGCACCAACACATAAAATGACAAAAATTTGGCGGGCGATTCGGGGTCCGATAATTTGTAGGGTCAGGGGGCACTGTAAGATGGGTATGGGCTGAATTTGTAGGGCACTGGAATTAATTGGGGATTTTAAAATCAGATAAAATGGTATCCTCAATTTAAATAGAAATAAATGCAAGTTGTGTTCAACAATTAATTTGGAGTACTTGGGGCCAAAATCAGATCAAGTCATCAATACCAATATTGAAGAAGACTCCGAACAGAATATTACCCTAATTTGGACCGCACGAAAAATAGGTTAAGATGGCCTCCAATTTTCGATTGGAACGCACAACGATACAAAATAGGAAATTAAAAATAACGTCCGCGACAATTTTTGTGCGGCCAGAAACAATGCACAGGGAGCAAAATTATGAGTTGCAAAAATAGGAGAATTGAAGGCGGGCACGTCTAGGGCAAGATGGTAAAATTTGTTGGAAGACAAAAGTCTGGATAGTGCTCCAAATATCGAAGCAAAGGCAATGCGCAAAAATATTAAATAAAATACAGTAATTAACTACAACTCCAATAAATAAATTCTAAAATAAACAATTAACCTCAAAATTCCATAGTTCCGACAGGTGCTCATCTACTGACTTCTAGGTCAAGTCTACCATCACAAACACAAATGAACACTGTCTATAATATAATATATTAAAGTACACATCACACATAATAATTATTTAAATCAAGTACACTATCATGCAATTAATTAATTATAACTATAATAATATTAAATATTGAAAAAATTCAAAAATACCCCTGTTTTCGGAATGTGGTAGTGACAAGTCTACCCACCTTAAAAGAATTTCGTCCTCGAAATTTAAATCCTCATAGTAGTGTTTATTCCTACACATTATTGTTTTCCCTCAAGGTTTAAATTCTTCAATCACGAACTCAGTTAACAATTCACAAGGTCTTTCCACAATTTTCAAAAATTCTGTAAAAATCCTCGACATAGGATCAAAGTCCCTTTTTATTAAAATTTCCTTGAAAGTTTTGAGTTAATAATTCAATACGCGGAATTTAATATCCACTCCTCAAGATCTCAACAATATGATATTTAAGGATTCTCCAAATGTCACATATAAAGTTCTAAAATTCATAACTTGCAATTAAATAAATACATTGATAAATCTCCCAAAATTTACAAATTAATAACTAACTTAAACATGTCATAATCTTTCTTGGAATTAATTTACCACCAATTATGCCATGTAAATTTCTTAACCATTTATTTAAATCAATAATTATCCTCAAATTTTAATCATCTTGTTCCTCTTGGCAAGTCATAACTCCTTCATGAATCTTTACTACAGTCAACACCAATAATCACGGTCTAAGAAAATTCTACCTATAGTAATACCACATACAATCTAGGGGGAACATACATGGTTATGGTCTCATTTGTTATGGTGTTGCAGTCTATGTATTAGGGGTACTACTAACTACATTATAACAAGAAAATCATGCATACAAGTTATGGTACTAAGGTATCAGTCAATCAATCAAATAGGTAGGAACAGAAAGAAGGAAAGAACCAAATAGATAGGAACAGAATGAAGGAAAGAACAGAACAGAACCTGCTAACACATTACCTGCAGTATCGGTCTCCTCGACCGTCATCGCAAATGCCCGCCCTGCTGGGGTGGTTCCCTTTGCGGGTGCTGAGCAATATACGGTTCTACAGGTAGCCTAACTGGATCTCCATAATCCGAAGCTGCGCGCTGGCCGGGGAGATAAGAGGTTAGAAGACAATCCCTTACTCGATGTCCCGCAGCGCCGCAGTGCAAACAAAGTCCTAGCCTCGTTCTACAGCTCTCCCAAAGATGACCTGGCTTCTTACAGAAGTGACAAGTTCGCCGTGTCTCTCTTGGAGGCTGTTGCTGATCCTGCTGAACAGGAATTGGTGCCTGGTACTGCTGTTGATACTGATACGCCCATGGATGTTGCTGGATAGGAACTGGTGCTAGGTACTGTTGTGGATGCTGAAATGTCCATGGTTGTTGCTGACTATGAAATGGTACTTGGTACTGCTGTTGGTGCTGAATACGGGGATGCTTGGCCTGTCCTGCGCTATCATTCGTATCTCCAAAAGTATTGTGACTCCTCTTAGGCCTGAGGTCCAGATCCTCTTCTGCAATCTGAGCATCCATCAAGATAGCCTCAAAGGTAGCGGTACGACGACCAGAAGTGCGCGACTTAATCTCTCTTGTCAGTCCCTTTCTAAATTTCCGGGCTCGATCTCCTGGGTCTCGAATCATAGATGATGCAAAATGGCTCAATCTACAGAATTCTGCAGCGTACTCGTCGACCGACATGTTTCCTTGGACTAAGTCATGAAACTGACTTTCCAAGGTTCCCAATGCCACGTCGGGAAAGAACTTCTCCTTGAAGAGTTCCTTGAAGGTCTCCCAAGTAAGTCCTTGCGCTGTAATTCTTGGCTCAGTGCGATACCACGTGAGTGCGATATCGAACATCTGACTGCCAGCGGCTTCTATCTTCAAGTTCTCCGGAATCTGGGTCAATCGCAGGCTTCTCTCTATATCTTCTAACCAGTCGTCAGCGTAGAGTATCCCTTCGGTGCCTTTGAACTCTCGAGGCATCATCCTTTTGAAATCTACTATAGTGCCTGATCTCTGCTGCTGGCCAGGAAACTGCTGGTATTGTGCTACTTTCTCCAAAGCTTGGAGGGTCGCTTGATGAGCATTCTCCATGTTTTCTTTCATCAGTTCGGTTTGTGTCTGGTACGCTTCTGCTTGCACCCTCTGAGCCTCAGCTTGAACTCGCTGAGCGTCTGCCGTTACCCTCTGGGCATCTACCATACCTTGGATCAAAGTAAACATCTGCGTTCTGTCAATGGGCAAACCTCCGGGAAGCGGAGTTGATGGAGGAGGAAGGTTGTCCGTTACAGCTGCGGCTATCCTCTTAACAGGTGGAGGAGGAGGATCCCCGATAGGTGCAGAAATTCCCACATGTATTAGAGATGTAGGAGGAACTACGGATGTCTGTCCATCAGGTGAAGAGGTGGCAGACCCCTCTAAAGCTGATGTTCCCGCTCTCATTGACCTTGTCTGCGGCGACATCCTGAAGACAGATCCCAAAGAATCAATTTAGGCAAAATGCGATATCATCAAGGAAGGACAGTACAGATCTAAAGAAGTAACATTCAAGATAAAGATTGGGAATAAAAATCCTAGTTGTGATTGTACGGGTCAAAGATGCATCCATGGTCTGATACCTCTATCCTTATAGGTACCACAGTTCTATCACAAGCACACTCACTGCTAGCTTCCTTACCTACTGCAATCGCTAATACTAGTTAATCTTATCACTCAATGCATATCAATTTCAATACACTATACTAAGTACTGCACTTTCTAGTACAACCCTTGATGATCACCCAAGTCAGTTTGCAGTGAATTCTCAATCATACTCAAGCCAACCGATCCTTATACACATGCATCTCATCTATTGTATACTAATGTATCTCTCCCACTATAAAATCTTATCCTCTTATAAATTTTCCTCAAAATAACTCCTCAAATAAAATTTAAAGTAAATTGTATACACTCCCCTCAAGGTTAATTATTAAATACTGAAATGAAACTTAATCACCTTAAAGATCCCTATAGACTTGTCTAGGTTTATTGAATCAAATCGGAATCCTCAAAAATAAAATTTTTAATAACAATATTTCAACTCCTCAAATTTCAAAATTTGCAATTCATTGAAATCTTCAAAATAAATTTTAATAACAATCTCAATCTTCTCAGAATTCAAAAATTTGAAATTCATTTTCAATCTTTCGATTAAAATTTTTAAATCCACCTTCTGTAGTCCAATAGCTCTAATGCTAATCATTTCCACTGTCCTTATTGACGGGCATCATCAAATAATACCATAAATTAGTCTATAATTCCTCTTAATATGAAATCAACCCTACTATGAAATCAAAATCCTAATTTAATACCTAATTAACAGCAATCAATCAATATCAACAAGTGAGAATGGACGGAACAAGGGAATGATTTTAAATTGGAAGTTTTAACAAGATTCTCAGGGGTCATCCCAGGAATCTCTCAAGAAATTGTGATTGAGTATTTGCTTTCATCCTAGTATCCTATGTCCTAGATCCTATTGCAGGCACGCAGTAGTATAACAAGGATGTCACACTACTACGACATCGCACAACTCGCGAAGTCTGACCTGCATGGGCCACCACTAAAAATGTGTCACGACCCGCACCCGGTTTAGGGGCACGAATGCGTGGGTACGTCCAGCCTACGCCGCAGCATCGGCGGTAGAACGCTGTCAAGGTCTTGATACTATCTAACTACTGTCACGCAAGCATCCAATCTCCATTAGGAGGCACGGATGACACACAAATAAGATGAACACATACTCAATCACAGGATTACAGCACGATAAGATTTTGAATAATAAAACTAAATTAAACACAACACAAGTCCACAAGTAATATTCTAACTCAACAATATCCAAGAATCATCCAAATGTCGGAGACAAATCCGGTACCAAATAGACTGTTAAAAGAACTAACTAAAAATAGTAATTTCCAGCTAGACCTCCTGGAATCACAACTACTATCAAGTCTGCAGCTACTCACCATAAGTGTCGGACAGCGGTCCCCTAAGGCATAGTCTGGAAAAATGTTTCCAGTCAGGAAGGAGCAAAGCACAATCTCAAATAACAGTTCTATTAATTGATAATGTCTATAATACAATAAAACATGTCATGCTAGCTACTGAGAAGACAGTGAAATAATTGAAATAGCAATTTAAGAGAGACAGGTAATATAAAGAGACAGGCAATAGGCAATTATGAAACAGTCCGTGCATGTATGAAAATGAAAAGAACAAGAAACAGTATCATATACGGGTGATGTAGTATATGATTAAAAATAGGGAACTGAATCTATTCTAAGTGTTTGAAATTGTAGTTTCGAAATATGATCGGCTTGGGACTTGTACGATTGCTACATGGCCTGGCTAATCATGCGTGAGGCGAATGATTAACACCAATAATATAAACTTGTACGATAGGTATTTGATCACATTTCTCACTAGCAATTTCCCCGCCCCCAACTAGCACTGTGGATCCAATCATGACACGTCACGATACACGAGCAAGTCAAGTCTATCATGTACGATGTCTAAATATACATGTCGTGTACAATGTCAATACGATAATCAAGGTAACATCTCATGACTGCAGATCCAAGCTATACTAGTCCGTGTAACACAGTGTCAAAGATTCAGTTGTAACATTTCAAGATCATTAAACTTATAGCAATTATCAAGAATTAGAAATTATCAGAGAATGTACTTGCCTCGGGTCCTTAGCTGGTATTTATGGATGTCCTGTTCCAGAGTATCCCCTGGTAAACCAACAGTCCTATAAACACATCACAAGCAAAACCATATTTGCATCAGATGCTACACTAACACAGTCTAAAACACTGAATTCAGGGCCTTCTCTAGGTATGATACTGGTCATCTAATAACTAGATACATAATTATACACATCTTAATTAACACATGTACTTACAATATATCCATCAAATTAAATACATATACAAAATATATGTATATATATATATTAAAGATATGCTAAGGTTTTATACAATATATATATACCAATATGAAAATATAACTCTACATATATACATTGATACCAAAATACGGTTATTTACATATTTGTTCATTTATACCAAAATACATTTTTATTAAATACTAATACCAAATTAATTTTATATATAGATATATATACACGTACATATCAATATAACACATATATATATATAACTACTGTTTAAATATTAATTTAAAAATACATAATTACATATACAGTTAATTAATACATACCTATACTTATACAATTAAATATTTACAAAAGAAATAATATACATATCTTTAATTAACATTACTAATGCATTAATTTTATCAACATACTAATACATTATGTATTCAACTATTAAATAAATAAATGCTACGCATATTCATGTATTTAAAGCATCAATTAAATACATACTTAGTTATATAATTTATTTAATTACCTACTATACTCATATAATTAGATATTAATAAAATAATAATATACATATGCTAATTTCACATTAATTAAATATATAAATACTTTACATTATATATACAAATTAAATGAAATACATATACATGCTAATACTTACATATACTTATACAATTAATATTGATAAAATAAATAATATATATATACACAAATTTAAATATATGCAATTTAAATATATACTTATACATATATATTCATTCATATATAATACACTATACATAGTCGTATATATACACTAATATATTACAAGTTATATACATACATATATACATATATATATATATATATATATATATAAAGAAGGAGGAAGAAGAAGAGGAAGACTTACAGAGTGGTGGTGGTAAATGGTGTTGATGGTGGTGGTTATGGGTGGTGATGGAGGTGGAGAATGATGATCGTGAGGGGGCTGTCGCCGGGCCGGAGGGAGGAGCAAGGCCGGAGAGCAGTGAAGTCGGGGTGATGGAGGGATAGGAGGAGGAGCAGCGCCTTCGGAGCGGGAGCAGCCGCCTTCGCCGGATCTTGTAGGTGGTGGGTGGAGACGGTGGAAGCAGCGGGAGGTCGCAGCCGGAGATCCGCCGTGGGATGGACTGAAGGGAGATCGGGCTCGGGCCTAAGCTGGCCGCCGGGCTGGAGTCAACTGCGGGTCGCCGGAGATGCTGGGGCCCGCCGGAGTCGTCGGCAGAGGGAGGGGCAGCCACAGCGCCGCCGGAGCAAGCCAGGAGCCGGAGCACTGTGCAGCGCAGGAGGAGTTCGCAGAGGGGGACTCGGCCGGGTGGTCGGGCCGAACTCCGGGTGAACAGGAACTGGGGTGAACAGTATTCAGTTTCCCCCCTTTTTCCTCCTTAGTTCAATAATTCAAATATAGTTAAAGAGAAGAAGAAGAAAAGGAAGAAGAAAAGAAGAAGGAAGAAGAAAAGAAGAAGAAAGGAAAGAAAAGAATTACCTACGTTGGAGAGAGGGGGCTTGTGAGGAGGTGGAGTTTTCTAGGTTGCCTAGGGATTAGGGTTTGGGGGTACAAGTCATTAAATAGGAAGAGAGAGAGAATGATGTAGGGTGATGATGGGCCAATTTCAAATGAATGGCTAGGATTGAACATGAGGAAATTATTCATGGGGGATGAGGGTTCTTAATTAAAATTAATAGGCTCCCTCATTGATTAAAATAATTAGGTGTTGGCACCTACAATTGAATAATTGCAACTTAGCCCCTTAAATTCGGGAAATTGCACCAACACATAAAATGACAAAAATTTGGCGGGCAATTCGGGGTCCGATAATTTGTAGGGTCAGGGGGCACTGTAAGATAGGTATGGGCTGAATTTGTAGGGCACTGGAATTAATTGGGGATTTTAAAATCAGATAAAATAGTATCCTCAATTTAAATAGAAATAAATGCAAGTTGTGTTCAACAATTAATTTGGAGTACTTGGGGCCAAAATCAGATCAAGTCATCAATACCAATATTGAAGAAGACTCCGAACAGAATATTACCCTAATTTGGGCCGCACGAAAAATAGGTCAAGATGGCCTCCAATTTTCGATTGGAACGCACAACGATACAAAATAGGAAATTAAAAATAACGTCCGCGACAATTTTTGTGCGGCCAGAAACAATGCACAGGGAGCAAAATTATGAGTTGCAAAAATAGGAGAATTGAAGGCGGACACGTCTAGGGTAAGATGGTAAAATTTGTTGGAAGACAAAAGTCTGGATAGTGCTCCAAATATCGAAGCAAAGGCAATGTGCAAAAATATTAAATAAAATACAGTAATTAACTACAACTCCAATAAATAAATTCTAAAATAAACAATTAACCTCAAAATTCCATAGTTCCGACAGGTGCTCATCTACTGACTTCTAGGTCAAGTCTACCATCACAAACACAAATGAACACTGTCTATAATATAATATATTAAAGTACACATCACACATAATAATTATTTAAATCAAGTACACTATCATGCAATTAATTAATTATAACTATAATAATATTAAATATTGAAAAAATTCGAAAATACCCCTGTTTTCGGAATGTGGTAGTGACACGCACCACTACATTAGAGGGTATTCTGATGGATGCCCAGATTGCTGAAGATGACTTGGACCTCAGGCCCAAGAGAGGATGCGACACTTCTGGAGGAACAAGTGGTAACACAGGATCGGCCAAGTGCCGACACTTTCAACAACAACAGAGGCCGTACCAGCAGCAGCATCAGCAGCAACATGCACCAGTTCGTGGACACATTCCAACAACAGCAGCCACAGAGACAGAATCAACCCATTGTCCAGTACACGTGTTACAAAAAGATGGGACATACTAGAGACATCTGCAGGAAGAGATTGGGTACTTGCTTGTCCTGTGGATCATCAGCACATCAGCTTAGGGACTGCCGATCTATTTAGGCTCGTCAGGGTAGAGCAGCCGCTCAAAGAGGACCAGCCATAATACCTACTGTACCAGGAGGCCAGTAGAGGGGACCTCCACTTCTACCACAGCAGCAGAGGTTTTCTCAACAACAGAAGCAGAGGTTTGCTCAGTACCAGCAGCAGTAGAGAGGAGCACCACAGGGACGAGCTTATGCCATGACTACTGAGGAGAACGAGCTAGCTGGAGACATAATTTCTTGTTCAGTTTCTCTTGATTCTATTCCAGCACTTGCATTATTTGATTCTGACACTTTTTATACTTTCGTATCTGTAACGACCCGCTCGGTTCAACTCGGAGGGCCGATTCAAATGGCACAAGTGTAGCTATTCAACCTCAATGCTCAGCGAGATGGCTCGTTTGATGCAAAGGCATTCATGCTGGGATTTTCAATGGAGTCAGACTTAGGCTATCAGAGGCGCATCCGGAGTCTCGCTTGACCGATATGATACATCGCTAAGGTGGGTGGCCCCGGTGAACCTGTCTCTACTTAGCTGCACACTAAGAAAATGGATGTTATATGCTAGTTTTCAGACGATAACCTTTGCATGCTAATAAAAGAGATGAATGCACATAGCTAAGGGGATAACCCCACCTTATCATTGTATAGAACATGGAGATCTTACTTGCTATTTGCATAGTCAGGATTGCTGAGTTGGAATGTAGTAATTTCCTTTATATATGCCATAAAGTAGTATGAGTTCATACTATAGCGTTGTACCATACGAAACATGATACGGGATGGAGTAAAATCATGTTGCATGCATAAACGAGGAAGGCTATCAAGTAGTCGTTCCAAGTCAGGAGATGGAAGGAAAGGAATATACTCGGGATATGCAGATCACCGAGGCAGTCTCTAATCAGAGAGCTGCGTAAAGAAGAAAAGATCCGAGTGTGGTCCTCGGCAAAGATTGATCCGAGAGTTGTCCTCGGCTAGGATTAGAAGTGGGGGAGTAGTTGCATGGTCACGGACAACTGGCTTTGAACCAGGTAGAGAGAGTCCTCGACACGATTGCTGAGGCATCCGAATTGGGTCGGCCCGGGAGGACAGTGCCAGTGTAGTCCTGGCAATACGCTAGCTGATGACTAGTGGGCGAGAGCGGGACATCCATCAAGGCTTGCTACCGACCTGGATGGGCGTTGACTCGTTAGACGGCTAGGAGGCCCAGCAAGGCTAGCAACCGAGCTGGGAAGACGGCCGTCCATCGCAGATTATGTCCAATATGGCTAACAGAGCTAGTGACCTTTATATAGATAAGTCATGTTTGCATAGCGGCTATCCGCATTGAGAAGAGGAGAAACGGGAAGGAGTACATTTGCACAATATTTTGCATAATTAGAATGGATGCATGGTATCACACATAGTTCTAGTAAAATGGGTCTTGTGAGACAGAGGCACGACATAACACTTGGGTTTCATAGTTGCTCTTTGTTATTTCGTAGATCATTGTTTATATTGCTGCATATGACAGGGAAGGCCGAATGGTAAGAAATGGTAAGGTGAACTCAATTGTTCATTATTATGACACTCTTGAGCTGACACGGAGATTTCCCTCTTTATATTGCAATATAACTGATCCTAAGGCAAAAAGAATAGAAAGACAATGAAAACAGTCGGTGCACATAACTAATGAACGTGCTTGTTTTGTGGCGTGGGCGAGAGGCCTCCCCACCAGTTCATTCAATATACTGATATCCATCCAGTCTGCATGTAGGGTGCAGGGGGAACTCGTACGGATTTGGAGATCGCTTAACGCAATGAGGCACCGGACCGCACTTGGCGTCTTGGAGCATGGCGCATGGACCTTGAGCTCATAATATAAGACATAATATATGGGAACATCATCATCCAGATCGTTTGTATTGGTTCTAAGCCTTAGGGCATATTTATTGTAAGAGAGAGAGAGAGAGCAAGAGCGATCTGTAACCTCGGGCTAGCGTCACTTGTAATCTTTACTTCATATCAATAAAGAGTTTGATTTAGATAAAATACTTGTGTTTATTTTATATTTCTGCTATGACGACTCTGTGAACTAGTTATCAATAGCCATAAATGGTATTTGCCTCACGCAGGCGCAATCCAAGGCTCGTGCGGTATCGTGTCCCGATGGAAACGTACGTTCCGTGGGAGTGCTGGCACGGTGATTCGCGCCTAGCGGGGACGGTCGATTCCGGCGGGAGATCAGGGCGTGACATATTGGTATCAGAGCATGGTTTTACGTCCTTGGAATTCGTTTCGATTTTCTCAGTTTTGAACTTGTGTATTGAAAGAAGTGGTAGATGCTCTCTCTCGATGCTTCGATGGATGTTCCATACAATAAGTCTAAATATTTTCAAAAAGTGCGTGTAAATTATACGATTGCTTAAACAGGATTATGATGCGAGGGCTTTTGTCCCAACCTGTGAAAGACATTGTGAGAGTAGACTCGTGTTATAATCGGCAAGTTATATGTCTATATGGAAACACCAAGTGAGTAGAGTGCGAGATAAGAATATTGTTCAGACAGTGGTCAATGCACATGACCTTTTGGCCATGTTGTGTTGAGTATCGTGCGCCAAGACCCTTGGTGCTAATGAGTTGCAAGGAGGTTTTGATATCGTTCGAATAAGAATAAAGTTTGACTTAAGGAGGGAAATCGATAGAGACGCTATCGGAGGGCCGCTAAGGCGAATAATGGGAATTGCAATGGATTTTCAGATATAGTTTGGACGGTTATTCATAGCGATAAGTTATGATTTTAAGCATAGTCTGTATGGAGGACTATGAATAGAGGTGTATATGAGTCTAAGATCGCTAAGGCGACAAATATGGATCTTGTTGGAGTTCTAAGGAACAATTGGGAATATGAGTGAAGGATGCGAACACGATTCAAAAGTTATTAGGATGACTCGATTCCTGAGTGGTGTATGCGATAAGTCCCCTGTTCGATTATGCGAATTATGGATATAATGAGTTGTATAGATTCATGGAGTATAACTCGAACCCTGAGTGGTGTATTGGTCGTCTTAGAAGTGTTCAAACAAATAAGGGATTTTGGAGTATTAAGAGAGTCTAGCCGCAAACGACGAGATTTTGTAAAGCCTTAGTATAAATAAACAATGCCTAGCAAGTAAGCGAACTCGGAGGAAGCATGCAATATTTGGTTCAAACAAGTTACAATGAATTGAATAAGGGATAAGGCATACATCGAATAGGAATTCTGGGCAATTGGAATTGATATCATGGTCGGAAAAAACCTAGAGGATTGTACGAGCGATTTTGAGTTAAAACAAGCGAATTAAAAACTTGAGTTGAGATAGAATAATCGGGTATGCTATCAAAATTAGTGCAATTGGAAATAATGGAGCGAACGAATGATAGCGTGCATGGAAAATTTGGATTTGAGTAGGATATCGCTCGATAGAGTTTGGTTCGAGTACGAATGCAATAATTTGAAAATTTGGAAGATTTTAGACCATAACAATGGTTGGAAGATAGTATGGATTGATGCAAGTTAGTAAAATTATGATTTTGATGGATCGAGTTAATCGGTAACAAATTTGGCTTGGAGTTTGGAAGAACGATCTTGAAATCAAGTTCGGAAAGATAATATTCAAAATCTGTCCCAGCGAGAACGATTATTCTGCGGGAGCGCCGGCGTGGTGATTTCACGTACGACGGGGATAATCGAACTCAAGGGAACATGTTCGGTGATTATTCCAAACAAACTCGATGAATGGAACGTATAAAATAGGATAAACTTGGGTTTGGGATTTAAACTTAGTTGGTTGAGGAATGCTAGGAGTAGACTAAGAAGTGATCAAATGGTAATATTAAAGTTGGACGGTTTTGCTAGGCAAACTTGGATGGCAGTAAGAACGATTGTTAGAAGAACATGGCTTGGTGGATCAATGTACAACTTGGAATAAAATGAAAAGGTGACAATACGGTGTCTATTCATTCGATTTGGACGGTTTGACTTTCTTGTCTTGTGCGGGTACAACTTCTTACTCGCACATACGTCACGTCCGGATTTGGACGATCATTCCGCGGGAGCGTTGGCGTGATGATATCACGTCCGACGGGGATGATTGAACTTGCGGGAGACCAGAACGTGACAATTGAAGGATCATTTTGACTTGTGGTTCGATACGATAAGACAAGTTTTAGGATACAGATGAATATAAGGATTTTTGGTGAGGAGTTAGTCTAGAAACATGAAGTAAGAGATGTTGGACGGTTTTATGAACGGATACGCAGATTGTGCTGGACGACTTAGAGATTATGATATACATTGATGATTTATAATAGGATTATGGCTTAGTGGTCCAGGCTTAAGAAAGGGATAGATAGGTAGATTCTAGCAAATGTGATGGAAGACATAGTTTGTGCGAATCGATGGGTTAGACTTGCAACATGGGCGTATCATGGGTTCGGTTGAACGAACGTGTTGGTATGATAGGATGATCTGTGCTCGATGTTTAGAATTCTGAGTGAAACAAGCTTGGGTAGAATACCCGTGTAAAGGAACAATGGTTTGACCTTAGGGTGTTTGGGGCAAGCGTTGTGCAACACAGTTACACGATGAGTCACAAACTTGAACTGTACCTATGACCTTGTGAGCTGACCTAGTGGCTAGGCAGACGACCCTATGCCTTGAGTTAAACTGGAGTGGCTAACTTCAGAGTATCGTTCGGGAAGAATGATAGAACTGGGGCAACGAGACTTAGAATTAGGATTTGGAATTGGGAATATACACTAGCAACGTTCGCGTTGAAACAAACGTATTGAGAGATAGGACTTGGGAGAATAATTGATTAGGTCGGATCGGTTATGCGACGGTGAGGAATAAGACCTTAATAAGAGAATTTTCGGACGAAACTCTTATGATTTGGAAATTGAAGATATTCGTGATGTGTTGGCACAATGAATTAGATTGTTGCTTGGTGGATGTGCGTTGCCACTAGTAATGCTAAACTTGAAATTGGGTAAGATTGGAGTAGATGATGACTAAATTGAACCAGAGTTCGGTTATTCGTATAGAAGAACGATCGGCGATTCGAAAGATTTTTACAAGTAGCTTGTCCGACTTAGCTGTCACTAAGCTTGGTTGAAATACACATATTTGGAGGATGCCTTGAATATGGGTATGATCCAGACTTAGCGATATGCATAACTCAGATGTAGCTGCAAATGAAAATGTTCGAACTCGCATGGATGAGTATGGTAACTGAAATAAGTTAGCCTCAACCTAAACTTTCATAAAGGAAAGATTGTAATGTTTCCCGTGCTACCGAGATAGTTCTGCGCTAAGGCGCAGTAAGAGACTGAATTCGGGAATGCAATAGTTGAACGAAAGAATCATTCGATATAAATGATTAAGTTCTCGTACAAAATGAAATGAGTAGACGAATAGAAATTTAAGTTCGATTGAACCAAATACTTAAAGGATTAGAGCGTACCCTAGGTAGGCAATTTAGCTCTGCACTAAGGCGCAATATAGAAAGAGTCAGAAAATATAGGCAATTTAATGAGACGGCTTTGGCTGACAGTAGATTTACTTAGCGAGATTGGACGGTGACTCAGAGAGATTTGATGCAAACGGGATTGGAAAATTAGCCGAGATTCAAACTTTTGGGTTTAGGCGTAACGATGGGTTTCGATAGGCGGGGTCAAGTAAACTATCAAATGTGTTTGGATGCATTTGGTTCCTATGATAGATAATGTAACAAGTTGGGCAAGTCCACCCAAACTATGATTTGTAAGTGCACATTGAGTTATAGAATACCATGTGCTTAGGTATTACAGCCCTGCACCAGGTGCAGTAGATTTTGAGTCGAGAGTGCAACGATTGAGTTGAGTATAGTTCGATAGCATTGAATGGTAGAGTCGTTCGATGAGAGTTGGCTAAACATTGACGTAACGCATGGTGAGAAAATAAATGATTGTGGTATTAAGATAGTTCTTGGAAGTTAGACAAAATGTATAGAGTTTAGTTTAGAAGTTGTGAGATAGTACGAGTTGCGCTCAGGAAGTCTCGAGGACGAGACTTGTTCTGAGTGGTGTATAATGTAACGACCCGCTCCGCTCGACCCGGAGGGCCGATTCAAACAGCATAAGTGTAGCTATTCAACCGCCTTGCTCAGCGAGATGGCTCGTTCGATACAAAGGCATTCATGCTAGAATTTTCAATGGAGTCAGACTTAGGCTATCAGAGGCGCATCCGGAGTCTCGCTCGACTGATGTGATACATCGCTAAGGTGGGTGGCCCCGGTGAACCTGTCTCTACTTAGCTGCACACTAAAAAAATGGATGTTACATGCTAGTTTTCAGACGATAACCTTTGCATACTAATAAAAGAGATGAATGCACATAGCTAAGGGGATAACCCTGCCTTATCATTGTATAGAACATGGAGATCTTACTTGCTATTTGCGTAGTCGGGATTGTTGAGTTAGAATGTAGTAATTTCCTTCATATATGCCATAAAGTAGTATGAGTTTATGCTGTGGCGTTGTACCGTACGGAACATGACACGGGATGGAGTAAATTTATGTCGCATGCATAGACAAGGAAGGCTATCAAGTAGTCGTTCCAAGTCAGGAGATGGAAGGAAAGAAATATACTCGGGATATGCAGATCACTGAGGAAGTCTCTAATCAGAGAGCTGCATAAAGAAGAAAAGATCCGAGTGTGGTCCTCTGCAAAGATTGATCTGAGAGTTGTTCTCGGCTAGGATTGGAAGTGGGAGAGTAGTTGCATGGTCACGGACAACTGGCTACGGACCAGGTAGAGAGAGTCCTCGACACGATTGCTGAGGCATTCGAATTGTGTCGGCCCGGGAGGACAGTGCCAGTGTAGTCCTGGCAATACGCTAGCTGATGACTAGCGGGCGAGAGCAGGACATCCAACAAGGCTTGCTACCGACCTGGATGGGCGTCGACTCGTTAGACGGCTAGAAGGCCCAGCAAGACTAGCAACCGAGCTGGGAAGACGACCGTCCATCGTAGATTATATCCAATATGGCTAACAGAGCCAGTGACCTTCATATAGATAAGTTATGTTTGCATAGAGGCTATCCTCATTGAGAAGAGAAAAAATGGGAAGGAGTGCATTTGTACGACATTTTGCATAATTAGAATGGATGCATGGTATCACACATAGTTCTAGTAAAATGGGTCTTGTGAGGCAGAGGCACGACATAACACTTGGGTTTCATAGTTGCTCCTTGTTATTTTATAGATCATTGTTTATATTGCTGCATATGACAGGGAAGGCCGAATGGTAAGAAATGGTAAGGTAAAATCAATTGTTCATTATTATGACACTCTTGAGCTGACACGGAGATTACCCTCTTTATATTGCCATGTAAATGATCCTAAGGCAAAAAGAATAGAAAGACAATGAAAACAGTCGGTGCACATAACTAATGAATGTGCTTGTATTATGGGGTGGGCGAGAGGCCTCCCCACCAGTGCATTAAATATACTGATACCCATCCAATCTGCATGCAGGGTGTAGGGGAACTCGTATGGATTCGGAGATCTCTTAACGCAATGAGGCACCGGACCGCACTTGGCATCTTGGAGAGTGGCGCATGGACCTGGAGCTCATATATATAAGACATAATATATGGGAACATCATCATCCAGATTGTTTGTATTGGTTCTAAGCCTTAGGGCATATTCATTGTAAGAGAGAGAGAGAGAGAGCATGAGCGATCTGTAACCTCGGCCTAGCGTCGCTTGTAATCTTTACTTCATATCAATAAAGAGTTAGATTTAGATTCAATACTTGTGTTTATTTTATATTTCCGCTATGACGACTCTGTGAATAGTTATCAATGGCCGTAAATGGTATTTTCCTCACGCGGGCGCAATCCCAGGCTCGCGTGGCATCGCATCCCGATTGAAATGTACGTCCCGCGGGAGCGCTGGCGCGGTGATTCGCGACTAGCGGGGACGGCCGATTCCGGTGGGAGATTGGGGCGTGACAGTATCTGTATCTTACGCCCTTAAGCATTATTTAGAAACAGAACCATCAGATAGGACTTGAAAGATCATGACAAAAGGAGGCATTATCCTAGTCCATGATTATTACAAGGATCGGAGAGTGTCATTGGATGGACGAGAGTTGAGCATGAGTTTACTCGTTATGCCACTTCTGGGATATGATATTATACTTGGAATGGACTGGTTGAGTAAACACCATGCTTCTATAGATTATCATGGAGACAGAGTAATATTTTGACTACCAGGAGTGCCAGAGTTCGAGATCGCCAGAGGAGCAGAAGAGCGGAGCAGAGGCACTTTTTGTGGAGCCAGAATGGAAGAAGAGGAGTTACCACATCCACTGATAGCGGAGTTCCTGGATGTATTTCCAGAGGAGTTGTCAGGTTTGCCTCCTGACAAAGATGTTGAATTCTCTATAGACTTGGTACCAGGAGCGGAGCCCATTTTATAACATGTCTATAGAGTCAACGACATCGAACTGGCAGAACTGAAGAAGCAAGTTAAGGAGCTGCAGGACAAAGGCTTCATTAGATTTAGTTCATCACCATGGGGAGCTCCGGTATTGTTCGTACCGAAGAAGGACGACATGGTACGCATGTGTATTGACTATAGAGCTTTGAACAACCTCACTATCAAGAACAAATACCCACTGCCGAGGATAGATGATCTTTTCGATCAGTTGAGCGGAGCGAAGGTGTTTTCAAAGATAGACTTGAGGTTCGGCTATCACCTTGTGAAGGTGAAGAAAGAAGACATACCGAAGATTGCTTTTCTGACCAGATATGGCCAGTTTGAATTCACAGTAATGTCGTTTGGTTTAAGCAATGCACCAACAGTATTCATGAACTTGATGAACAAGGTATTCTACCAGTACCTTGACAAGTTCGTAGTGGTGTTTATTGACGACATTCTAATATATTCGAAGACCCCAGAAGAGCATGAAGAGCACCTGAGGATGGTCTTAGAGACTCTCAGGAGAGAGGAGTTGTACAAAAAGATTTTAATGTGTGAATTCTTTCTTGACAAGGTTGAATTTCTTGGACGTATGGTGACGGGTAACATAATCTCAATTAACCCAAGGAAGATAGAAGCAGTGGAGTCGTGGGCTACCCCCAGTTCGGTAGCTGAAATTATGAGCTTTCTCGGACTAGCAGGATACTATAGAAGATTTGTACAAGGCTTCTCCAAGATTATAGAGCCAATGACTAGGCTAACCAAGAAAGATGTAGATTTTTGTCTGGACAGAAGAATGTCAAGCCGCATTTGATGAGTTGAAGAAGAGATTGACGACAGCACCAGTTTTGACATTGCCATCAGGGATAGGGAGATTCACTATCTACAGTGATGCTTCAGAAAAAGATTTGGGATGCGTTCTTCAGCAGCACGGGAAAGTAATTGCCTATGCTTTAAGACAATTACGCCCTCATGAAAAGAACTACCCCACTCACAATTTGGAGTTAGCAGCAGTTATCTTTGCACTAAATCTATGGAAACACTATCTGTACGGAGAGCGTATAGAAATCTTCATAGACCACAAGAGCTTGAAGTATATATTTACATAGAAGGAGCTGAACATGAGGCAGAGAAGGTGGTTAGAATTGATGAAAGACTTTGATATCTCATTACAGTATCATCCAGGAAAGGCCAACGTAGTCGCCGATGCCTTGAGCAGGTATCCGATGGCTATGTGTTTAACTTTAGATATACATTTATTAGCTGATCTTAAGAGTTTGGGAATCGAAGTACTAGTTTCCGGTGTTGAGATTCAGATGTGGGGATTATAAATATAATCAGAACTGATGGACAGAATTAGAGCTGCACAGTATGGTGATGAGACTCTGAGGAATATCAGGAAACAAGTTCGGACAGGATTGACAGATAATTTTACTATTGCGAATGATGGATCTTTACGGCATGGCACGAGGATGTGTGTGCCAAGTGGAAAGCTGCGCCAAGAAGTTTTGTAGGAGGCACATCGTTCTCAGTACTCGATGCATCCCGGAGCCAACAAGATGTATCAAGATTTGAAGAACCATATATGGTGGTATGGTATGAAGCTCGAGGTAGCACGCTTTATATCCCGATGTTTAGTGTGCCAGCAGGTAAAAGCAGATCGCAGGCCAGGAGGATTGCTTCAACCTTTACCCATTCCAGAATGGAAGTGAGAGCACGTGATTATGGACTTTGTTTCAGGACTTCCACGTTCTCCAGGAGAAAAGAACGCAATTTGGGTCATCGTAGATAGGTTGACCAAATCAGCCTACTTCTTACCTTTCAAAGTGGGTACATCGACAGAGAAGCTAGCAGAGATGTACGTACGGCAGATTGTCAGATTATATGGAGTTCCTGTGAATATTGTCTCAGATCGGGATAGCCATTTCACTTCCCATTTCTGGAGGAGTCTGCAGGCTAGCTTGGGCACTCAGCTCAAGTTCAGTACTGCATATCACCCCCAGACAGACGGGCAGTCTGAAAGAACTATTCAGACTCTTGAAGATATGCTACGCACTTGCGTTTTGGATCTCGGAGGTTCTTGGGAGGATCATCTACACATAGTAGAGTTTGCTTACAATAACAGCTACTAGGCCAGCATTGAGATATTATCATTCGAGGCTTTATATGGACGAAGGTATCGTACACCGTTATCATGGGATGATGTTAGAGAAAAAGCTTTTTTTAAGACCAGAAATGGTTATAGATGCAGCAGAAAGGATAAAACTTATCAGAGACAGACTGCGAGTGGCGCAGGACAGACAACGGCATTGGGCCGATAGCCACCGTAGACCCCTAGAGTTTCAGGTATAGGATTTATTTTATTGGTTTTTGATTATTTTGTTTTAGATTGCATGTTAAGATTGTTTGTTCTAGGTTGGCGATTTGGTGTTCCTACGGATTTCTCCGACACGGAGCACGATTCGGTTTGGTAGAGGCGGAAAGCTTCATCCACAATATATCGAGCCCTTCAGTATTCTTGCAAGGGTTGGTACAGTGGCCTATAGACTTGACTTGCTGCCTGCTCTAGATGGAGTGCATGACGTGTTTCTTGTATCACAGTTGAGAAGGTACGTGGCAGATCCTAGTCACATACTAGATCACTCGGAGATCGAAGTTGGACCGACGCTCAGCTATCCTGAACAACCCGTTGAGATCTTGGATCGTAGAGAGAAGGCATTGTGGAACCAGACTATTGCTTTGGTTCATGTTGCATGGAGACATCACTCTCTAGGCAAGTTAACCTAGGAGAGAGAGGACGAAATACGCGAGCAGTATCCGTATCTCTTCGAGACTTGAGATATAATTCATTGTTTGATTTGTTGTTCTTGTGCTAGTTTATTTTTAATTTCGAGGACAAAATTCTTTTAAGGAGGGTAGACTTGTCACCCCCATATTTCAGATTAGGGGTATTTTCATCTTTTTATAATTAATGTGTAAATGATTGCATGATAATTAATTATCTTTAAATTGCTGTAATTTTATTTGATTGTTGCACTTTACCATTGCTTCGATAATTGGAGCACTACACTAACCATTGTCTTCCAACTGATTTCATACCCTTGTCCTAGACGTGCCAGACTATTATTATGATCCTTGTGTGACTCATAATTATGTCTTATTATGCTTTATTTTAGACACACAACATTCATCGCAAACGACTATATTTAATTCGATATAAATCGAACCTTGTATCCTTGTGTGTTCCAATCGAAATTGGAGATACAATCTCGACCTATTTTGAGCAACCCAAATTAGGGTAATATTCTATTCCGAGTCTACTTCATTCACAACACTTGTGTTCCACTTAATTTTAGCCCCGGTACTTCTAATTAATTTTAGAACACCTATTGCATTTAGTTTAATTAAATTAAACCATAAACCCTACTTTGTATAATTTTCCAATTGTTGGGCACTTTGGTGCACAGAAGCATTAAGGTATCCACCCTGTTGGACACGACACGTAAATAAACCCATTTCTCTTTCATGTATATTTTTCTATAATTTTTGGGAGTGTGCAATTACAACATCAACCTCCTTGAACTATGGCCTCAAAACCTTGAACCAATGCATCATAGCCATTCATTTTAAATTTATTTAAATCCTAGCCATTGAAATATCCATGACAAGGCCCAATCCCAAGGGGGCTTTGACTAAGCCTAATTCTAAGTCAACCTAAACTCTATACCTATATATAGATAGTACTCTTTTATTTTTCTTTTCTCTTTTCTCAAAACCATATAGCAGCCAACCCTATTTGTGTTCCCTGTTCACCCATCCCCCCCGGCCCTTCACCGCCGAACAACCCCTCGCCTGAACTCGCAGCCGCCGTTCCCTTCCACGTACACCACCAGCACCCTACCGCATACTTCACCGCCTCTACACGGACCACCCTGTTTCCACCAGAGTCTCGACCGCCTCTCCATCTCGTCGACAACGAACTCGCTACTCCATCAACCCATCTCCTCCTCCACGATAACCCGGAGCCCCGCCATCAACTGTCCTGAGCCGTTGAATGCCTCGACTTTGCCTGAAGTCGACCACCCCGCTGTTCCCACCTGCATCATCTTCCCGCTGCACCCCAGTCGACTAAAGTAGCTGCAAACCGACGCTTGAACGCCTCCACCCTCATCCCTTCGTTGGAGTTCGACTGAGCTGGATCCCTCTCGTCTGAACTACCATGAACACCGTCGAGCACGCGCCACGTCGGCTGAAGCCGACGACCCGTTGCACCTCCAGACTCGTCGACAACCCGCTGTCCACGACTGCTCTCAACCGAACACTCTGCGGCGACCTCGACACGCACGTCTCGACCCACATAAATAGGTTCAAGTTCCCTCTCACGTACATGTATACGTACACGTTTACGAGTAGTTCTTCACAATATTGCATACGTATTTAGCCGTGTGGTGTATTTAGTATAGGAATATAGTTATTATGTGTATATTGATATACATGTACATAGATATATCTATAGATTATATTCACCTAATTGGTATGTATGTATGTACGTATTGGCATACGCATTAGTATATGTGTAAATGTATATTAGCATCTATACATATATATATAGTATAATTCTAAAGTAGCATATATACATACGTATATGTATTGTACATGTATCCCTATTACATGTTTAATATATATATATATATATGTACATTGTATAAATTTATTAAGTATTTATATAAATATATCTATTATATGTGTAATTAATTAGTATTATTGTATATGATAATAATATGTATTATATGTCTATGTACTAGATGACCCGAGTGTAACCACGGATACCACATAGTTACATTGACCTGTGACCACGTAGCATGATAGCAGACTGTCATATGTACACCGACGTAATAGCAAGACCCGTATCATTGACTGTCTGTTATGCACAGCAACTACAGACGTAAAACCCCCTAGCGTAGTCTCTAAGATCATTGTATTTTGATTGTGTGTAGTGTAATGTCTGATGCAATATTACATTATATGATATGTCTATAGGACCGTTGGATCACTTAGACGATACTTTGAAACCAGGACATTGGTATTGCCAGCTAAGGACCACAGGCGAGTACATTCTCTGACAGTTTTTATTATGTTGATTATCTCTATAATTCTGGTTGTATAGCGTACATGATTCTGACATTGTTGTGTACACGAGTTAGCATTATCGAGACCTCTCACGAGGAGTCATGACATGAATCATAACTAGTCATACATAGCAAGCCTGATCAGTCCCAAGCCCATCACATGATATGCTGATGTTTCACACACTTAGCTAGATGTTCTTGACATGTATCTCAAGTATATTGATCTAGCATCTCTACATGTTCTAGTTATTGTTCTAGCGTTTACTTATATTCTAGTTTATTATTCTAGTATTTACTTGTATTTCTATTCATTGCTAGAGGTACATTGATGATGACATATATTCCAGTACTTCTTTATTCTAGCATTTTTTCCAGTATTTCATTATGTCCAGTATTTCTTATGGCCAATATTCATATCTGTCTTGTATTTCTTTATACTGTGTTATAGATTTTTTCAATATATGTGGAACTGCTGTTAGTGCTTGTAATTCGTTCCAATCTTGACTAGATATATTTTTCCAGAGGATCTTGAGGATTTCTGTACCACACACTATGGACCAGGTATAGATGCAGACTGCACATCAGAGATCTTAGAGGAGACTATTCCTTTAGAGGAGACATTACCTGCAGCTACCTAGATAGTAATTAACTTATGCATCTGAGACTTATTTGAGGTTTATTGAGTTTATGTTTAGACTTATTCTTAGTTTATGTTGAGACTTGTGGAGACTTTATGTTGGACAGCTAGACTATGATTTATCTATATTTTGAGACATGGTGTTTGACTATGTCATTCTTCTTATCTTTTATCGTGCATTTATACGCTTATAGTTATTGTGATTGAGTTTACATTTTCAGATATTGTGAGATATATATCATCCTCCTTATGGAGATTGATATCATTGACAGGTTGTGAGTATTATATTAGTATTATTTGTGACCTAGACAGCGTTCTACCACCGATGCTGCGGCGTAGGCTTGTCGTACCCATGACTCATGCCCAAATTTTGGGTGTGAGTCGTGACAAATATAGATATCGTTTGATCATGGACAACTTGTGCATAAGGTTTTAGTTCCTGCGGACGGTCGCTGGGGCACTGGCATCGATCCGATCCAATCCGGACGAAACTTTTGATAGTCTCCTACTTCACACGAAATAGCCTATAACGCCCTGTTCCTTGTGTTGTATGTCATTCTATCCCAGACTAGAATTGTACACTATGGCAACATGCCAGTGATCCCCTCGTATATTTAAACCTGTGCAAGATAACTTGTGTCTTCGTGGAAGGGAAGGACATGGTAAGTATTGTGCAGGTGGTTCAGATGGGCAGGAAAAAGTCACCGAACAGTGGCAAGTTTATTTCAGTAATTTCTATATCTACTGCTTGCTTGTAAAATGAACTAAGGCAATATAGAAAGACCACAAATAATATGCATACTTTATATAAACAACGTATTGATTGGTATAGTTGGGTTAGCTCGCCTTCACCAGTACGTTTTGATGTACTGATCCTCGTTGAAACAGGTTTCCCACAGCAAGGAGATCCTTCGAGGAGTTGAAGTCACTCCCCAATCTAGACTAGCTATAAGTACGCCCTGATCGTGCCCTATTTTGAAGCATTTTTTGAAGACCCAGGAGCCAACAACCATAACTCATGCAGCTCCGTGGAAAAGCCATTATCCCGCCTAGAGGTCACTTATTTTGAAGTTTTAGTAAAGGATGTAATGTACATGACATCTATCTCATTTTGTGTCAACTTTTATAAGCCCGTGCGGCAACCTTCTGACTCGTTCAAGAGTTTGTAAAAAGATGTTCATTATCAATAAAGAGAACTTTTTCATGTTTTAACTTTGTGTTTCAATTATCTGCGTACTCTGAATATGTGCTCGTTATGCAAAATACCTTAGCCTTATGCAGTGTGCAATCTAGGCCCGCACGGTGTCACACCCGGGGGACGATTATCGATTCTACGGAATCAAGGAGTGACATATTGGTATCAGGGCACAACTTTAAGTTTCTTTGACCCTCGTAATGGAAAAGTTCCTTTAACGATCTATTTCCTATGCGAACTTTTGAACTTGTTAGGCCAAAATAAGATACGTTCATACAATGAGTCCATAATACATTATGAGTCTGATGCAAGTTACCTTCTTTTGAAGGAATGGCTCAAGCGCAAGCATCATCGCTAGCGTCGGGTGAGACCCAAGCACAAGAAAGCAGTTTCGGCACTTCGGGAAGTTCTCCCGTGTCGATCCCATTCAGCAGATGATGCGGATGCTTGAGGATAGCCAACAGAAAGATGAGGCACATTATGAACGGGCCAAGAAGCGGGCGGAAGAGAGGCATAGCAAGTTCCAAGACAATCTAGAAGCCCAATTTGCTGTCCAACAAAAGCAGGTAGATACCCTACAACTGATCATGCTAACCTTGGCCTCCAACCATTCTGCGGCAACAGCAACGACACCGGTGGAGCAACCCATACTTGAAGTCGAAATACTGCAAACTCCATAGAAGAAGGATGTGACTGCCTTCGACTTTGCCGACTTTAAGAAGGTCTGTAACACGCCATTTAAAGGGATCGAGGATCCAATTTTGGCTCTAGATTGGTTGGCCGAACTTGAGGATTATTTCAAACTGCTAGAGGTACTGGAGCAGAAGTGTGTCACATGTGCCCAACTACAGCTTCACTTGAATGTGCACGATTGGTGGGACATGCATCGAAGATCTTTTCCAATTGACGATAAAGAAGAGACGATCACTTGGGCTACCTTCTGTGGCACATTTGAAGAGGATTTCATACCCTATCTCGTACGTCGTCAGAAAGAGAATGAGTTCGTGCAACTACGACAAGATAGCATGACAGTCAAGCAGTATTCTGCCGAATTTAACTGGCTCGCTAAATTTGTAAGCTCCTATTTACCCGATGCTGCGAGTCATGCCAAAATATTTAAAGGCGGGCTGTGACCTGCCATCCAAGCGCACGTGGTCGTTCCTCAGTACCAAACGATACGGGAAGTTCTGAATCATGCCCTTTCTCTTGAACCGTAGTATCTTCCCGTTGTTGCTGCCACTATGCATACCTCCAATCATAAGCGCCATAGCAACACGAGAGGAAATACCACTCCCAAGCATCCTAATAACAGTGGTAATCCAAGAGGAAATCCAGGGCTACATTGTACCTACTGTAACATATGGAGGCTCACCAAAAATGACTATCATAAGAAGCTTGGAACATGCCTCTATTGTGGTAATCCAACCGATTAGACTGATGTCTATCCGCTCCTTGATCGCCGCCCTCAACATCCAAATCCTGCCCCTGTACCTCAAGCCAATCGAGCCATGCCTCAACAAGAGTATCGCCAAGCTCAAGATCGGGTGTACATTATGACACGAGAAGAAGCCCTGGCCTCAGACACTGTTGTGTCAGGTATATTACTTTTTAATAACATACCTGCACGTGTGCTATTTAATTCTGGTGCAATGCATATCTTTATATCCATAAATTTTGTCGTAGAAAAAATATAAAAATGACATCGTTGTATCTAGATCTAAGTGTTAGCACCCCGTTTGGCACAAAAATCCCTGTTCGTTCAATATGTCAAGGCGGTTATGTCTGTATTGGAGGAAGAAAACTATCGTTAGATGTTTTAGTCCTAGATATTCGGGATTACAACATTATTTTGGGGATGGATTGGCTTGGCGCTTGCTCGGCAACTATTGAATGTGCAGAAAAATGAGTCATCTTCCGCCTACCTGGAGAAGCTGAATTCTGCTACATGGACAGTCCAACAACTGATGCATCTAGGGCCTGGATGGTAATTTTGGTGATATATGCTCGATGGATGCTACACTCTGACTGTAAGGGATACTTAGCATCAGTTCAGGACACGCAGCTGTATTTTGCAAACATTGAGTCTTCTTCCGTTGAGGCAGAGTTCCCTGATGTGTTTCTAAGCGAACTACCCGACATGCTACCTGAATGAGAGATCGAGTTCACCATTGACACATTCCCAAATACTCAACCGATCTCCAAACCTCCGTATAGAATGGCTCCTGCTGAATTGAAGGAGTTAAAGTGCCAACTTCAAGAACTGTTGGATTGTGGGTTCATCCGTCTGAGCATGTCTTCTTGGGGCGCGCATGTACTCTTCGTAAAGAAGAAGGATGGAACATTATGACTTTGCATCGATTATCGAGAGCTGAATAAGGTCACCATCAGAAACAAGTATCCTCTGTCCAGGATAGATGACCTTTTTAATCAGCTGCAAGGGGCAACGTTGTTCTCAAAAATTGATCTTCGCTCGGGCTACCACTAGTTGAAGATTAAGCCTGAGGACATGCCCAAGTTAGCGTTCCGAACCCGCTATGGGCATTACGAATTTTTTGTTATGCCGTTTGGACTGATGAACGCCCCTACCACTTTTATGGACTTGATGAACCGTGTGTTCCGACCATTTCTCGATAAATTTGTGTGGTTTTTATCGATGACATCTTAGTATACTCGAAGAATAGGGACGAACATACAGGACACGTGCGGATGGTGCTTCAAACCCTTCAAGACAATAAGTTGTACGCGAAGCTTAGCAAGTACGAGTTCTGGTTGGATAGCAAAGGTGTTGAATCGTATTACTCTGACTCCGTATTTTACATACCAGAATATCTGGAAGAAGAGACTAATGAAACTGATAATGAGGCAGGAATTCCTCCAACTGAAGAACCCCTTATGATCCGGATCAAATGGTGTACTACTTGGCTGTGTCCTTCAGAACCTCTTGTTATTCACCTCCACAAGTTAATGCGGGAGGAAAAGCAAAAGAACTAGCACCTAAGGAACCTCTTGTTATTCACCTTCGTAAGTCTACATGTGAGGAAAAAGAAAAGAGCCTCTTGTGATCAATCTCACCAAAAGTAGGCCAGCAGAACCTCATCTTGTCATCAACCTGTCTCGTAATAAGCAGCCTGTACCAGCGAGCCCACCACTTATTATTAATCTTTCTAAGTCTGTTGTCAAGACTAGGCCTACAGTTGAACTATGTTGAGAAATAAGATATATTATATTTTATGAATAAAGAAGATACTCCTTTGCACTATGTCTATATTGACCATTTTGCTAGAGAATTCTTAGAAGCCATGTATGCTTATGAACCTCTATCTATCCCAGTGCAATTACCGCTCCAGACTAGCACCTCATACGGGTCATCTGACGCCGCTTGCTTTGTAGTCCCGACAAGGCGGAACGACGATCACCAGATAATCTTTGTCAAAGCCATAATTAATAGGATGATGCAAACTAATGACTCGGACAAAGACACTGGAAGAATATAACATCACCATTATAGTCGGCCTGCCAAGAACATTATTCCAAAGATGGGCTATAAGCTGAAGTCTGATAAATGACTCAATTAAGGAATAGGTCGACACATTCTTATACGTCATTTCACCCCAAAAGGCAAACCTGAATCCTACAACCAGCGGACACGTAGAGGTTTGGGCTATATCACTCCTCCAACTCCGAAAAGCTCAGAGTCAGATAAAGAATTACCTTCTCATTCTTTCGAATCATCATCTTGGGATTTCGATGGAAGCATAGGTGATGTTTTCAACCATGCTCTATCTGTCAATATGGTGTCAGCTTACCCAAATGACGAGGATGACCAGTTGCTAGAACCCTTCGAGAATCATCCATGGGCACAACGAATGGATTCACAATGAGAGCTTCGGTTAGAGCAACACGAACCGCCTACAGAGGAAAAAATCTTCCAAATCGATGTAGGAGACGAGTCTTCCCCAAAATTGATCTTTATCAGTAAAAGCCTTTCTGAGGAAGATAAGCAAGCCCTGGTACAGCTCATAAGGGAATACAATGATGTCTTTTCTTGGAGCTACAAGGACATGCTTGGCCTAGATCCTCAAATAGCTACTCACAAGCTTAACATCCTTTCTAATATAAAATCGGTAATGGAACAACAACGAAGATTTCGTCGAGGTATGATGGATACAATCGAGACTGAAGTAAAGAAGCTGATAGCATGCAACTTTGTCCGAAAAGAACAACATCCTGACCGAGTGGTCAATGTAGTTCCAATCATGAAAAAAATAAGAAAAATCTGGGTATGCATAGATTCCCGGGATTTAAATTTGGCTTGCCCTAAAGATGAATTCTCTTTACCCATTATAGATGTCATAATTGACAACTGTAATACCCCAGTCCCAAAATATATGGAACTAGGCCACGTGGCAATAGCCAGCTGTCACGTCTCCGAGGATATCCCAATTTAATGGATCCAACGAAGAGTGTTACGCTGTCCTAAATAACTAACAAGTCCAATATCAATCAGTAATAGGTAAATCTAATCTCATCTACAATATAACCAAAAAGTACTAGAATAAATGCTGGAAGATAAATGCCAGTCTGAAAATATTATAGTACAACCAAGAATGTCTGGTGGGGACAAACCCACTACTATGATGAAATAAAAGTACTAAAATAATAGATAAAAGAGTAATGACTAGGGCATCGGCTGACTAGATAATGATGCACCCAATCCTAGGCAAAATGCCTACCAACTGATCAAGAAAACTCTGACAGTAACACCTCCAACTCCTTTGCGGTAGCGTACCTCATCTCCTGTCCTGGGCCATACACTGTGGGGTAATATGCCTCGTCCAAATCTGGAAAGGTACCAGGTCCTCAGAGGGACGTAACAAGATATATAGAAGCATGCCATATATAAATACTGAATAAAATAAATACAATAAAGGGTGAGCTAACCATCTAAGTGAATGCAATGTGAAGACAACTTTGGTACGTATGGGTAGGCGTAGGCATAACGTCCAATACTTCGAGGAGCGTAGTATCTGTAAAGTCCATCATTCTGAAGAATGAGATATCTGTAATATATATACCTCCATATCACTCCGAAGAGCGCAGTATCTGCAATAAAGGAAGTCATTTGACCCGTGGGTCCATCGAATACGACGGAGTCCAATGTGTGTATCCCATACGCCTACTAGTTGTCCTCCCCTCCCAATATAGATACATAAATCGAATACTCGACGTGCATACCACGTATCTATATGCCAATCTCTACGAATAAAATTACCCTGAGTTACGTACTAACCGTGATGCATATCACACGCACCGATAGCTATTCGAGTACGCAAACTCGTATCCCAATATGAGTTTGTCACAGTGAACGTATAAGAGTGTTAGGTCTTTGGAAGATACCAGAGTATTCTTCCAATGGGGTGAGTCTTCTAGTGACTAGGCCAAGTACACTAATCATCGACGTAACCGTCGACTGCACCCGAGTCAATCTCGGACGCATATAGTCATATGAAATAAGCAAGAAAATATCATACAACATATGTAATATTTAAATTAGACAGTAAATATGGTAATGTATCTTGCCTGGGTCCTCAAGCTTTGAAAGCCAATAGCCTGCTCCTGCGGTATCTCCTGGCTGATCCAATGACCCTAGACATACAATTTAATATAACAATTACTGACATCAGACACTAAACAATAAATACACATGACTACAATGCTACTCTTGGATACTGTCGCAAGTTCACGGCTGATCAAATACAACATCACGTGTGCACGTAGCTAGGGTATACACGTATTCTATCCTCGGTTAGCGTGTGCCTTGGGACGGTAATTTACTAAAGTTAAGGGGGTTACCAACTATTTCTGATTTGTACGAATACGTCCTTGGTTTCCATGTTCAATCATACTTGGTTTATGTCTAGGTGTTTAGGTAAAATATTAGTCCTTGATGACAGGTCTCATAATTTAGGTAATTGCTAGTTATTAAACAAATTCTAAATCTTGTTAATTAACATACCATCATATACCTAGTTAGGGTTAACTGAGTTTGTGTCCAACACTACTAGTCTCGACACGATGACACAACGATTATATATGGACATGATACGAGGAGAGAAGAGTAAGGTGTTTACCTAGTTGACTGGACGAGGGTCTCATTGCTGACAGGTCATCCTCCGTCGAGTGGTGGGCTCCGGCGTCGACCGACGGCAAGACCGCAGCGGCAACGGCAGCATTGCAGTAGTCGCAGCAGGGGCAACGACGGTCTGCAGCGGCGGGGGCGGCGCTGGGATTGTGCCTGGGTGGTGGTCGGGTCATGGGGGACGTCGGGGTAGGCCTGCCAGCGGCGGTCGGGGTGCTGGAGACTGTGGCTAGGGTCGAGGCAGTCAGGTTTTGATGGGAGGTAGATGCGGGTGATGGAAAGGAGATGGTGGCGATGGCGGATGGGTGTCCGGTCAGGTAGCGATGGCGGCCTGAGACGGTGGGGATGGCTATCCGGTCGGGGATGCTTGGTTAACAAGAAGGGGTCGGCTAGGGTTTGAGGTAGAATGAGATTAGTTTTTAGGGTTTTTAGGTTAGAGGATGGGTATTTATACATATGTGAGGGAATTAGGGTTAACCTCGGGTTTTGGGCCGGTCTGACTCCTCGGGGTGGAGACTAGTCCTCATGGGAGATGTACAGGGCTTGGTTAGGTCTTGTTTTAGGTGAACTTAACCTCAAATTTAATTAGATTAATAATGCGCAAGATGTTCTTTTACACGAATATTGTGTAGTTAAAATAGGACGCAATAATGAGTATCTATGGTTACACAATGGTCAGATGGGTAGTCTGGCATGTCTAAGAGATGTTTGTGATATTGGGTTGAAGGTAACTGCTAGCGTGGCGTTCTATTCCTCGTAGCAACGGCGAGGTGTAATAAGATATGTGATTGTCGCACATTTATCTTAATTGAATCCAAATCAACTCCTAGTCTTCTTGATTTAATTCAAATTAAACCCTAAATTTGTCGGGGGATTTACAATCTACCCTCCTTAGAGCATTTCGTCCTCGAAATTAAAACATACGCATGGTAAAAACTGTAGACTGAATTTAAAATGCTAATACGTACCTAGTCCATCGAAGAGATGGGGATAGCGCTGTCTAATATCCTCCTCGCTTTACCAGGTCGACTCTCCTGGCGCATGATGCCTCCATGCGACACAAACTAGGGGTATAGTTTGACCTCATAGTGCCTTCTCGCTTCTGTCAAGGATTTCAACAGGCCCCTCTTGGTATGATAAACTCAGGCCGACTATGATCTCTGAATAGTCAAGTACATGACTCGGATCGGGCATGTACCTTCTCAGCTGAGATACATAAAAGACGTCATGGACTCCTTCCAACGTCTATAGTAAGGCTAACCTGTAAGCAACCTCTTCGATGCGTTCTAACACATCGAAAGGTTCGATGTACCTCGGACTCAGCTTCCCTCTACCTCCAAATCTGATAGTCCCTCGAGTAGGTGAGATCTTTAGAAACACGTGATCTCCAACCTGGAACTCTAGGGGTCGTCGGTGCGCGTTCGCCCAATGCTTTTTTCTGTCCTGTGCTGCTCGTAAGTGCCCTTGGATCTTCTTTACCTTCTCCACTATATGAACAACCAACTCTGGCCCTAGGATCTGTCTCTCACCTATATCGCTCTAATATACTGGGGAATAAAATTTGCTTCCATACAATACTTTATAGGGAGCCATCTGGATGCTCTTTTGATAGCTATTGTTGTAGGAAAACTCGACCAAGTGCAAGTGGTCCTTCCATGATCCTCCGAAATCAAGCATGCATGCTCTTAACATGTCCTCCAATGTCTGAATGGTGCGCTCTGACTGACCATCTGTCTGTGGGTGATAAGCTGTGCTAAACTTCAGGCGGGTATCGAGAATCTCTTGCATACTCTGCCAAAAGTAAGATATAAACCTCGTATCCCTGTTAGACACGATGCTAACTGGCACTCCATACAGTCGCACAATCTCTCTCATGTACATCTCTGCTAAGACCTCCGTAGATTGCCCAACTCTGGAGGGTAAAAAGTGTGCGGACTTGGTGAGTCTATCTGCGATTATCCATACTTTATTGCGACCACTAGGACTCCTCGGAAAGCCCGTAACAAAGTCCATAGTGATGTGCTCCCATTTCTATTCTGGTATCGGAATCGGTTAAAGTAATCATGCAGATCTCTGGTGCTCAGCTTTGACTTGCTGACAAACCAGGCACTTCGCCACAAAGTGGGCTATCTCTCTCTTCATTCCATGCTACCAGTAGTACTTCCTCAAGTCTCTGTACATCTTCGTACCTCCTGGATGAATAGAATAGGTGGAACTGTGTGCCTCTGTCATCAACTCCTGACGAAGTTCTCCATTTGGAACATAGAGACGATCTCCACATCTCAAGGTTTCGTCTTCATGTATACGCAGTCCTGTCTGTATTCCAGCCTTTGTCCTCTGTCTAAGCCTCTGAAATCTGGCATATGTCGGCAAAGCAGCCTTGATCCTCTCTACTAATGTCGATTGCAACTAGAAACTCGACAACTGTCCGTCTATTCTGGGCATAACAACCTCTATACCCATCTACTCTACATCTCTCAATAGATGATGTTGGGTAGTCAAGAAGAATGCCATGGGTCTTCTGCTCAACGTGTCAGCTACTACATTGGCCTTTCTCGGATGGTACTGTAGCTCAATTTCGAAGTCTGTCATCACCTCGAGCCAACATCTCTGTCTCTGGTTAAGGTCCTTCTGGGTGTAGACGTACTTCAGGCTCTTATGATCAGTAAATATCTCCACTCTTTCTCTATATAGGTAGTGACTCCAAAGATTCAAAGCAAAGATCACTACTACAAGCTCCATGTTGTGGGTGAGATAGTTCTTCTCATGTGCCCTCAACTGCCTAGAGGCATAAGCCACAACCTTTACATGCTGTATCAAAACACATCCTAATCTTTTCCCTGATGCATCACTATAGATCACGAACCCTCCGGGTCTAGAAGGTATGGTCAAGATGGGTGCTGTATTCAGGCGCTTCTTCAGCTCATCGAATGCCTTCTGACACTTCTCTGTCCAAGTGAACTCCTGCTCCTTACGGGTCAAGCGGGTCATTGGCTCTGCAATCTTCGTGAAGTTTTATACGAACCTCCGGTAATATCCGGCAAGGCCAAGGAAACTCCTCACTTGGTAGGGGTTGGCCATGTCTCTACTGATGAAATCTTTGCCGGATATACTGAAATACCATCTTCTGAGATAATGTGTCCAAGAAAAGAGACACGATCTAGAAGGAACTCGCACTTGCTCAACTTGGCATAGAGCCTCTCTCTCCTCAGTGTCTCTAACACTAGTCTCAAGTGCTCTTCGTGCTCTTCGTGGCTCTTTGAATATACCAAGATGTCGTCAATGAAGACTACCACAAATTTGTCTAGGTACTGGTGGAAGACTCTGTTCATCAAGTTCATAAATACAGCAGGTGCATTCGTTAGTCCAAAAGGCATCACTAAGAACTCGTAGTGACCATAACGAGTCATGAATGTTGTCTTTTGAATATCTTTTCTTCGCACCTTTACTTGATGATAACCTGATCTCAAGTCAATCTTTGTGAACACCACTGCTCCTGTCAACTGGTCGAACAAATCATTAATCCGCAACAGGGGATACTTGTTCTTGATAGTCAAAGCATTAAAGGCTCTATAATCAATGCACATACATACTGTTCTATCCTTCTTAGGTACAAACAACACTGGTGCTCTCCAAGGTGATGCACTAGGATGGATAAATTCCTTTCTCTGCAACTCCTCTAACTGTAGCTTCAACCCATTTAGCTCATTCTTTTCCAATCGGTATATATTAGAAGATACGGATGCTGCTCCGGGTACTAGTTCAATAGTGAACTCTACCTCTCTATCTGGCGGTAAGCCTGGCAATTCTTTGGGAAAAATATCCTCAAAATTTGCAACTATTGGTGGGGGTACCATCTCCATAGCCATATAAGTTCCAGCTGTCTGTCCTACTCCTTGCTCGATGGTCCCTCGTATGTACTCGAACTTCGGTTGATCTGGCAGTCTAAAAGTGACACTACCCTTCCGGCAGTTCAGTACAGCATTATACTGGCTTAACCAGTCCATGCCTAGCACAACATCAAAGTACGGCATAGGCAATACTAAGAATCGTGCTCTCATCTATCTACCACATACGACTATCGAACATGTTCGAATAGTGCTAGTAACCGGCACGATACCTCCTCCGGTAAGAATCTTCCAACTCTTAGGTAAGGGAGAAGTTGCTACTCTATGCATTGCTATAAATCTACTAGATATAAATGATAACGTAGCACCAGAATCAAACAATGCCGTCGCAGGTAATAATACAACTAAAATGGTACCTGTGATTGCTTCCCCTTCTGTTTTCTCCTCAGTAGCTGCTAATGCAAAGGCCTATCCGTGCCTCTGCCCTCCGGTCTGCTGTCGGGCTCGATTAAACTGTGCCAGCTGTGGGGCCAAGGGTGGTCCCCTCTGAAATCCTCCAGGTGCAGGTGGACGCTGACCTCCTGGTGGGGGTAGTATCCTCGGGACTGGCGCTGCTGGCCTCTGTCCAGCATGCGGTGCTGCCTCTCTGCGCTGTGGGCAGTCTCTGGCAAGGTGCTGACTTGCTCCACATATCATGCATAGTTCTAGCTTCTTTCGAAAATCTCTAATGACGTGTCCCTTCTTGCTACAATGGTGACAAGTCAGAAGATCTTGCTGTGGGTATGGTGTTGCCCTTTGCCGTATCTGTGCTCCGGGATGACGGATCGGTCCTCCTGCTCTGGACTGGGCTCTGGCTGATGTAGTCGTACTGGAACGTCTAGCTCCTCTGATGACGGCCTCCTGGATCCTCGCCTCTGCAAGAATCTCCTCATAAGAAATCCTCGCCTGTGTGGTGGTATACCTCGGTAGCTCAAAATTGAGGCCGTAATAGAATCTTTGGGCTTTCTCGAGATCATTGGGTATCAGGACGGCACCAAATCTGCTAAGACGGCTGAACTCCGCATCGTATACGTCTACAGTCATATTTCCTTATTCTAGATGTAGAAACTTGGAGTACAAGGCATTTCTGACTGTAGCTGGGAAATACTTTGCATTGAAGTACTCTAAGAACTGTTCCCAAGTCTGGTTTTTGCCTATACTGCGCTCAATAGAATCCCATCAGTGATGGGCATTTTCTTTTAGTTGGGACCTCACTACGGTCATCCAAAGGTCTGGATGCAGTTATGAAGCCTCTAGTAACATCTCCGTGTTGGCGACCCAATCGGAGATCTCCTCTGCAGTCTCGTTACCTGAGAAAGTATCTGGTCCCAACTGTCGGAACCATCTAACAGTGCCACATGTCAGGCTGGTGGAGGTGCTGGTACTGGTATTGTGATAGGTGTCCTCTCTAGTACTGCCATCAAACTCTGTCTCAACATCTCTGTCTGATGCCACTGTGCTTGCATCATAGTCTGAAAGAACTATAGCATCTATGGCTGTCCGTCTAGTTGTGGCATCTGGGGTGGATAAGATGGAGGTGGTGGTAATAGAACCTCTGGCTGAGCGGTAGGTATCTCCTCAGATGTCGGCCTCTTGGTCTGCGGTATTGGTGTAGCTCCTGAAGTCTGGTCCTCAAAATGTTGTGTGGGTATCGTCTATGAAGTCTGTCCCTCAGGCTGCTGGGTAGGATCGCCCTGAGAAGTCTCGTGCCAATGTATCAGCGGGGCCTGCGGCGGTGGTTGCCCTCCAGGTAGTCCCTAGGGTACGTACCTCCTCTCTTTGGGTAGTATCGGTTGGCACCACGGCACTGGGTGCTCCTCGTCCACTATGCAAGTTCATCTTGCTGCAAGAGATAGGACTTTATTAAAAGAGTACGGAATCAAGCAAACATGATGCAGATATTTAGAAGTAACACGAAGCAAGTTCAAAAATATAATCAAAGTGGATGAGACATAGTAATTTCTATCCTATTGCAGGCTCGCTGGGCACGTTATCATACCACAAGCGAAAAAGTTGACCTGCATGGGCCACCACTAAAACCATGTCATGCCCTAGTCCCAAAATACATGGAACTAGGATACATGGCAATAGCCAGCTGTCACGTCTCCGAGGATATCCTAATTTAATGGATCCAACGAAGAGTGCTACGCTGTCCTAAATAACTAACAAGTCTAATATCAATCAGTAATAGGTAAATCTAATCTCATCCACAATATAACCAAAAAGTAATAGAATAAATGCTGAAAGATAAACGCCAGTCTCAAAATATCATAGTACAACCAAGAATGTCTGATGGGGACAAACCCACTACTATGACGAAATAAAATTACTAAAATGATAGATAAAAGAGTAATGACTAGGGCATCGGCTGACTAGATAATGATGCTACCAATCCTAGGCAGAATGCCTACCAACTGATCACGAAAACTTTGACGGTAACACCTCCAGCTCTTTTGCGTTAGCGTACCTCGTCTTCTGTCCTGGACCGTACACTGTGGGGTAATATGCCTCGTCCAAATCTGGAAAGGTACCAGGTCCTCAGAGGGACGTAACAAGATACATAGAAGCATGCCATATATAAATACTGAATAAAATAAATATAATAAAGGGTGTGCTAACCATCTAAGTGAATACAATATGAAGATAACTTTGGTACGTATAGGTAGGCGTAGACATAATATCCAATACTCCGAGGAGCGTGGTATCTGTAACATCCATCATTCTGAAGAATGAGGTATCTATAATATATATACGTCCGTATCACTCCGAAGAGCACGGTGTCTGCAATAAAGGAAGTCATTAGACCCGTGGCTCCTCCGGATACGATGGAGTCCAATATGTGTATCCTATACGCCTACTAGTTGTCCCCTCCGTCCAATGTAGATACACAAATCGAATACTCGACGTGCATACCATGTATCTATATGCCAGTCTTTACGAATAAAATAACCCTGAGTTACGTACTAACCATGACGCATGTCACACGCACCGATAGCTAGTCAAGTACGCGAACTCGCATCCCAATATAAGTTTGTCACAGTGAACGTGTAAGAGTGTCAGATCTTCAGAAGATACCAGAGTATCCTCCCAATGGGGTGAGTCTGCTAGTGACTAGGCCAAGTACACTAATCATCGATGTAACCATCGATTGTACCCTAGTCAATCTCGGACGCACATAGTCATATAAAATAAGAAAGAAAACATCATACAACATATGTAATATTTAAATTAAACAGTAAATATCGCAAGGTATCTTGCCTGGGTCCTCAAACTGTGAAAGCCAATAGCCTGCTCCTGCGGTATCTCCTGGCTGATCCAATGACCCTAGACATATAATTTAATATAACAATTACTGACATTAGACACTAAACAATAAATACACACGACTACAATGCTACTCTTGGATACTGTCGCAAGTTCATGGCTGATCGAATACTGCGTCACGTGTGCACGTAGCTAGGGTGTACACGTATTCTGTCCTCGGTTAGCGTACACCGTGAAATAGTAATTTACTAAAGTTAAGGGGGTTACCAACTATTTCTAATTTGTACGAATACGTCCTTGGTTTCCATGTTCAATCATACTTGGTTTGTGTCCATGTGTTTAGGTAAAATATTAGTCCTTGATGACAGTCTCATGATTTAGGTAATTGCTAGTTGTGTTTGATAAATAAACGAAAGAAATAAGACGAGGTTTATACGAAATCTGCTCTTAGGTTCACAAACAAGAAGTACAATTAATCCTATACGAGGATATCGAGTACAATTTTTTAATCTGGGTAAATATTGCTACAGGAGTCTGATCTGCAGTCGATCACTTTGTCCCTTGGATCACACGATGATGAAGAAGTGCCGTAGAAGACAGAAAGCAACTTCGAAGGTTGCTAAAGAGAGTGGATGCTCGATGCCAAAGTCGTGATCACTTCTCTTTGCCTGAGCTCTGGATTCTTCTCTCTTGATCTTGGAATCTTTAACCTGTTTTCTCCCCCTCTCTCTGGATTTTTCGACCTTCTCCCTTTGACCCTGGACCTCTGTTAATAGAGGTCTCTATTTATAGAGTTTTAGTGATAGTGACCACCCAGTCGGCGTAGAAACCGAGTAGTGGAAAGTACAGCACCCTTTTATACGATGGTTACAATAACCATTGCCTATGTATAAATAACCTTTTGAATGAGCGTATGACGCGTGTCCAATTAAGAGACAATGCGTATAACTGCTGCGAAGATCATGGCATAAAAGCCACGTAGGTAGTTATCCTTCGCGTAGAAAAGGTTGGCGTAGAAGCCAATAACTGCCACTATGGCGTAGAAGCCAAAGAGTTATCAAACCGACATAGAAGCCGAGTGGGCGTAGAAGCCGAGTATGCATAGAAGCCGAGTGGGCGTAGAAGCTAGCTGATCCTCCTTCTTTGACTGAGGCTTGAGCGAATTCTGGACCGAATAGCTTCAATACGCACTAGTGCAGATGTAGCCTGAGTTAGCATATTCCAAGGAGATAGCATACAGCGTGCTCCCATAGCTGAGAATAGCCTGATGGCGTAATGTGCCACAGTGATGATATGGACGTTTTAGCCGAAATTACGACTTTTGGAGATATAATCAAATCTCTTGCATTAAATACAGAGATCTGCCATCATCCTGTGCATTAAATGCAGATACGCGCCTTGAAGATTTGCCATAATTCTACGTATTAAATGCAGATACGTTCCTCGAGCTCTGTCATCACTCTGCGCATTAAATACAGAGACGTGCCTCGAGCTCTATACGAAGAGCAGCTTTTGACATGGCAACCTGTTTGTCTTCTGTGGAGCGTAAACAGCTCACATATGCTTGTGTAAAACTAGGCAGCGTATTCCCTTGTATGCGTAAAAGCAGTTTACGCCAAGAAGATGTCACTAAACGATAGTTTGGTGATATTAATCAAATCTCTTGCATTAAATGCAGAGATCAGCCCCCAACCGGCGCATTAAATACAGAGACGTGCCTTGAGCCTTGTACGAAGAGCAACTTTTGACGTGGCAGCCCGTTTGTCTTCTGTGGTACGTAAACAGTTCATATCTGTCTGTGTAAAACTAGGCAGCATATTCCCTTGTATGCGTAAAAGCAGTTTACGCCAAGGAGATGTCACTAAACGACAGTCTGGGTCGCTGTGCCGCTCCATCATTATAGCCGTCGTCTGGGTAGTCATGCAGTACTCTTTGTCAGGAGTCAGACGTCAGGTTCACTGCATGATTTGACAGGTTTATTTTGAAGAATACGAAGCGTTCCTCGTACACTTCAATGCTTCATTAAAAGCGGATGAGTTTTTACGCCGTAAAGACGATGTAGCACCCTTTTTACGCTGAAGCAGTCTGGACATACTGCATTATGCGGATAGTCCTTGAGCTTATATTTTACACTATCTCAGCGGAAAAGCTCTGTTTGTACACCGGTGGCTCTGAAGTCATCTTTTTACGCTGAAACAGTACCAACATGCTGCGTATAGCTATCCAACGTATTTTTTATGCTTCTACAAGACCCCCTTCAAAGCTTTCAGATTCCTCGTAATTTGAAACGCTTTGAATATAGCATGAAACGGTCAAGTCTGACTCGTTCTTCAAGGCTAATTTCCTGACGGATTATCGGGGATCCGTTGGGATTCGGTGGGTTCTCTCTCGCCTATATAAAGGCTGAGGAGTTAACTTGTTCTTCTCACTTTTCCTTCACCACGCAGAGATGATCGTCGGAGTTCGTCGGATCGACTTAAGGAAGAAGAAGACCATGTTCTTCCAGCATGTAAGGAGCCGAAAAAGAAGGCGTCTTCGAGCAAATATCCTCTGCAACGATGGATCATGGAAGGATATCATAGCCTCCTTTGCTCGAGATAATTAGCAACTTTGTATGGCGGTTCGCCCAGGAGAGAGGAAGGGTCATGTTAGACCACACAGCTTGCAAGCTGTATCTTCTCCTGATACTTTCGTGGACGAGAGCAGACAAACTAGCTCTGTCCTCAAGTATTGAGTTGGGTGAAATACCTCAACTCAATCTGTCATGGCGTATGGAGGATGGGCTCTGAATAATTCAGGCAGGCCCAGTTTTGTATCCTCCCGCCATTAATCATTTTCTTGTTAATCGATCGCGGAAACCGACTAACTGCTGAAGAAGACGGAAGAAGATCTCCACCAATATGAGAACCTGGCAGAACAGATTCTGGGGGTGGCCTTCCGATGACGATGGGGAAATCCTTTATAGACGAGATTTTCCTCATATGTAATCATGAAAATGAAGAAAAAACCCTTTGTAGACTAGATTTCCCTCATATGTAATCATGATTTAATAAAATCGTCTTTCTTCTGTGCATATGATTATCTTGCCATATACTTTGCTGTGAAGTCTGAATATGTGTAGCTTCGACACGTCTGGTAAATTTATGCTGACTCTGATAGAAAGAGTATTAGGTCCCGTCCTGTCTTTTACGTATAACTAAGGATGTGCAGAAAGTCGCTTAGCATTTAAGTCGAGTATTTGAACTGTCTTGCTGTTAGGAATGGGGAGCTGCGTAGAATTATGAATCGTCACTTCTGATAAGAAGAACTTTTGTTCAGACTATCATCTTCAAGAATGATTTCCCAAAAATCTCTTGAAATAGGGCGAGAAACGGCTGTCTAACTGAGTCGCCATCTTGAACTGTAGATGAAATATTCAGACTGGAGTCTGGATGAACTTGCAATCGACCCAAGAAGAAGAGTCATTTTCATTGTTGAACTCTGTATGCTTTGGGTACTTAGGATATTTTGGGACCAAGAAGGAGTATCTTCTGCGTGAACCCTTACAATTGACCGCCTTGAGAATTGTTCAGATATACGCATATTCTGGCCTGCATATTCACAGATATGCGGAGAGTCATAGATCTGTAATATGGATGAGCATAAAATCATAAGTTCGTAGCCTCTCGAGCATAAAAGCTACTGAGCATGAGAGCATCCGGGCATAGAAACTGTAGATTTGTATCCTTTGAAAAGAAAATCTTCCGAGCGTGAAGTTGTGGATCTGTTGCTTCGGAGCGTAAAAGCCACCGAGCGTGAAATCATAGATTTGTAGCTTTTGAGCGTGAAGTCGTAGGTTTGTAGCCTCTCAAGCATAAAAGCTACCGAGCATAAAAGCATCCGGACGTAAAACCATAGACTTATAGCCTCTTAGCGTAAAATCGTAGATTTGTAGCTGTCGAGGGTAGAAAGCTCCTTAGCGTAAAACCACGAATCTGCTTTGCACGAAAACTTTTCAAATTTGCTGACTGTCCGCCTTCCCTGAGTAATAGGCTGACGTAGTCCCCAATCATAACCGAATATTAATTATCGGATTTGGTTTGGGATTCGAGGAGTCTGTCCGAACTCTATATATACCCCAAGGCTTTCAGAGAAAAACTTTTCATCTGTCTTTTTGCAAAAGAAAGCCTTCGACTCTTCGAGTTCTTCTTCTTCGTTTCCTCTCCAAGCATTCAGAGTTTTCAGCAATGCCCCCGAAACAAATCCCCTCCTCTAAGGGAAAGAAGGTTGACTCTTCTTCTCGCTCTTCTGCCCAAGCGAGAGCGACTTCTGTCGGGCAAGGCGAGCTTCATTCTGAACGAAGTGTCCCGCCAACGAGCAGTGCACCCGGAGTTAAAGGTAGATTTTTTGGGACGAAAAGAACGACAAAATCCTTCGCACACGTTGTACGTGAACACGCTAGGTCGTCTTCTGTGCTGATAGCCTCTTCGAGGAAGATGATGCACAGAGATATTTTATCTTTTACGCCCACATTTCTAATGTGTCAGCGTAAAAACTCTATATTTTTGCAGTCTGGCATAAAAGCACAGACTGTCGAAACTTGGCGTATACTATAAAATTTGAGTGTTACGCTTCTGGATGAAAGTTCTGGCGTAATAACTCAAGCTTTGGTAGTCTGGCGTAAAAGCACAGACTGTCGAGTTTTTTGTGTATACTGCCAGTCTTAAATTTTACGCCTTGGAATAAGATTCCAGCGTAAAAACTCAAGTTTTTGCAGTCTTGGCATAAAGCACAAAATTTTGACTTTTGGCATATGCTGCAAGATTGTAATGTCTAGTATAGAAACTGACGTGTCTTTCTTGTATTTTGCAGTTAACTTGCATGTGTCTCCGCTGGCCGAGGTGATGGGTTCTGCTGCCGAGATGCTACATTCCAACTACCTGGAAGATTTGTCCCACGTGACATTTCCTATCTCCGGACCCCAGTATCCTGAAGGAAGGGAAATCCTGATATCGGCTCAAGGCGATCGAACGCTGTTGAACATGATCAACGGAAAGCCCCTGAAGTACATAGACGGGGACCAATATATAAAGCCGGCTTTTCTCTTCGGGGACATGATTGACAAGCAGTCCCAGACAAATCCCAAGAAAGAACTCTGGGTTTTCCCTGCCGGGGTCTTGGTCTTGTATCTGCCCAAGATGCTGAAAGACTATCCCATCTCGGCATTCTTCCATGCTACACATCCCAGGAGGATGTCGTGGACGCTGACTCCAGATCTTCACGGACGGCCGGGGAAGATATTTTACCAGAAACGGTCTGGTCAAGGGTCATTTGTTAGTCGCCCTTCCGGCTCGGTGATGCCGTTCAAGGGATTGTACCCGGGCAGTGTCCCGAGTGAAGACAGTTTGCTGCTCCAGCCGGTCCAGTTGTCGACTTTCTGCAATGATTTCATGGGGCATGGGGGAGTATACCCCAAGGTTAATCCTTGGTGCAATGGGTGGATCACCCCAACAAATCTTCGATGGGCTCGCTTAGCTGACTGGGCCCTGAAGCATTTTCAGACCGAGCTGGAGAGCATTGGTCTGTTCGCAGCTGTGAGTGCTACCAGTGTTGGGTTACCTCTCAACTCCAACCTGTTTCTGGCTTTGATGGAGCGATATATCTCGCTCACCGAGACTTTCATCACTCCACTGGGGGAGTTGGGATTGGCCCTCCACGAGATGGCAGAGATTTCGAGACTGCCAATGGGGGATACTCCTTATGAAGAGTATGTTCCCACGAACCGGGAGCTGGGGGATTCAGACCCTCGGGTAGTGGCAGTATACCAGGAGCTGATGTGCCACTACCTGGCGTGCACCGCCTTTTATGGTGAGCCTTCTGATTTAGCTCATACCAACAAATGAGCGTCCTACCTCTTCTTTCACCAGGCCAGGACTGCTAAGCCAGAGAAAGTCTTGGATTGCAAGGATCAGCCTCTGAGATTTCTGAGCGTGCTTAGTGCTCAGGTAGTCGATGATCTTATGGAGGACGCTGAGGCTCCAGATCAGATTCTTGACGAAGGGATAGGGAAATATCCTGCAGGCACCAAGGCCTATAATTATTTGAGGTATTGCCGCAGGCCTCTGTCCAAGAAAGCTCAACTGGCTGGCTTTCTCTCTATATGGCTGCACCGACTGGTGGTACCCGGTATTGCATCTGCGGACCGCATTTACTGGAATACCTTATGGCCTGCAGTTCGTTTGGTGTTCGGGGCAAAACTGGGCTTGCTCCCTGCCATGGTGCGCCGCATACAAGCTGGCCTGAGGGCCATTACTGATGGGCTGCTCGCCGATGAAACTCGGCGTGATAGCTTTCCCAGGGTAGAATTACCATACCTGTATTTGATGGGATGGTTAATTCTCCATAATCCCAGGGTGATCTCTCCCGGCTCTGGGAGTAGTTCGGGGGGTAATTTCTTGCTGAACTACAAGAATTCCTTCTGGAACGTGACCACAGTTTTAGATTGTCGGCGGGCGCTGAATATCAGTCACAGCTAGAAGCTCTTCTGCACTGTCCCCTCTGTACATCTCAATCAACAAGGGATCAGACTTCAGGATATAGGCGACGGGAAGACCGTTCTTTCTCCTGAGACTTTTAATTGGTTGATCTGCATTAGACCTCCCTATTTACTGTACAGAAGCGAAGACCATTGCTTCTTGGAGCCCTACCTGCCTAGTCGGTTTGCCAGGCAGTTCGGGTACGACCAATTATATGTGGGCAATGCCGTTACCAGCTTCAGGTCCAGGGGTGGACTCATTGATGGGGCGAGAGGATGGCGACACTTCATCATGGGTTGCACTGAAGCAATTTTTATCATGCCCATCATTTCACTCTCCACGGAGTTGCACATCCTCCACTCGTATGCCCAGTTTTATGTGGCAACCAACACCTTCCATCGCGATTTTGATATGCATAGAAGTTTTAGGATGCCCTCCTCCAAGTCTGCAGGAAGAGACGAAGTCCCCTCGGTCTCTTCTAACGAGGGTGAAGATTCCATCAATCCAGATGAGCCTCTGTTGGCGGTGCCGAGGGGTAAAATACCTTCGCCTGCAGGGGTTTTGGTCATCTCTGGTAAGCGAAGGGCTCTTGTTCTGAAGGAGACTTCCCCTCGTAAGAGGAAGAAGAAGACGGTTACTCGTCCTATCAGGATTCCCGGCCATGAGGCTCCTAGAAGTGAACCTGATGCTTCCCCTGTCGGGGACGATTCTTTGATTGGAGGTTCCTCGCCTTTTAGAGAGGGAACCTTCACAGTTTTGGCTGGCGGTGTCGGAGAATTCCTGATTGAGGCTGCTGTCGCTGCTACCGCTTCAGGTAGTGGTACGAGATCGCCTTCGGGGCCGAGCCAAATGAGGATATCTTTATCCAGATCAGCATCGAAAGAAACCCCTGCTGTGTCTGTAGGCGCATCCAACGAGATTCCAGCTGACGAACCTCGATTGGATTTGAGTGAAGATTCGGAAGAATACCTGCCGCTGTCAGTTAGCACACCCCCTTATCCAGGTATGACAGCTCGCTTAGCATCATTAAGAAATGATTTAGCTGTACTGGGCGCAGACGCGACATATAAACCATCTGCCATGGGTAAATATTGTCTTTATGCCTCTTTTTTAGAAAATTAACATCCTTTTGATATTAACTCTCTTTTGTCTTCTTTTCAGGGGAAGACATCTACGGGGAGGGCAGTGTTGACGCACCTTTTGGCTCTATTTTAGCTCCTGGCGATGACACGGAGGTGCCCGACTTCGAAGAGAAAATATTTTCGGGTGCCGGCTCGCCTGAAGTGGTTCCGATATATCAGGAGGAGGAGGATCCTGTCATTGCGACATTGCCTCCTTTAAGTACGCTGGTCACTTCGTCTGTTGTCGGCGCATCTTCTTTTGTCGCATCCTCTGTTGAGGCGACGGCTGTGGCAACATCGTCTGCGGTCATTCCTGGAGGGGGATTCACCAATATTGCAGCCACTCCCAGCATCCATTCGGATCTAGCCATGCTGACTGAGAAGTATACTGCTATCTTCTACACCACTATAAAAACATTAATATCAATGGTGTTGGAGAAGAATCTGAGCTTCGAGGCGCTGAGGAGGTCCTCTCAGTTTATGATAGTGTCGATAATCCATACCAACTATTTAGTTAGTTGGAGCCCAATAATAGGAGCATTATACTCCGCCATATTGTTGGGGTACGACTTCATAAGAGAATATACGCGGTGAATGACCAAGTTGTCGGGAGAGATCACCATCACTCCCACTCCTGCAATAATATTGCCCTTGGGCCCTGTTCTCTAAGCACCGTCGAAGAATATTTGCCAAATAGACTCTTCCATTGATGTGTTAGATTCTAACACTTTGTCTGGAATATCGCCGTAGAGCTTTAATATTTCGGGCACCAGATGAGTTGCCAGAAAGTTGTTTAATACTTGACCTTTGATCGCCTTCTGCGAGACGAATACCATGTCATATGGTGCGAGCAATATTTCCTATGTAGCTAGGCAAGAATTTAGTGTCCTTAGCTTAGTCATGAGCCCTCTGAGGGGATTGACTCAGAAAATGACGTGAATTGTCTGTCCGGTCACATAATGGCGCATCTTCTAAATGACGAAGATCAAAGTGAGGCACGCATTCTTGATAGGCTTGTACCTGTGCTTGGCACCGACCATTTACTATTGAGGTAATATATGGCATGCTCATGGTCTGTATCACTCTTTTGAGCTAATAGAGTACAATAGGAATGATCTATTACATGGTCGTAGAGTAAGAAGGAATTTCCCATGACTTGAGCCACCAACACTTGGAATTTATCAGACACTTCTTAATATCGTCTAATACTCAATGGCATTCTTCTGTCCAGACAAAGGAGACTCCCTTTTTCATCCATTATGTAAAGGACTGATATCGTCTAGAGATATTTGATATGAATCTCTTGATGTATGCCAATCTTCCTTGAAGGCTGCGAAGTTCTCTGAGATTCTTTGAAGGGTGCATATCAATGATAGCTTTCGTCTTCTCAAGGTTCAAATAAAACCCTTTGAAGTTATAATAAAACCCAAGAACTTGCTACTAAAGACTCCAAGGAAGGACTTAGTCAGATTTATCTTGAGTTGATATGCCCGCATCAGTTCAAATATAGTCTTCAGGTCAGGGAGGTGATCGTCCTAAAAATGGCTCTTGACAGCGATGTCATCAATGTAATATTCCACTCTCTTATGCAGATACTTGCAAAAAATGGTGCTCATAGCTCGCTGGTATGTCGCACCTACATTCTTCAAACTGAAGAACATAATTGTGTAATAGTATACCCCCAAGGGTATTCAAATCAACATATGCTTCTCATCATCCGGGAATATCTTGATTTGGTTGCATCTTGAGAACCCATCCATAAAGGATATTTGCTCGAAGCTGTAGAAGCATAAAAAATACGCTGCAGAGTTATATGCAGTATTTCAGGGCTGTGTGGCATAAAATATGACTTCAGAGCCATCGGCGTACAACAAAGCTTTATCGCTAGTACAGCGTAAAATATAGCTCCAGAACAGCCCGCGTAATGCAGTATTTTCAGACTGCTTCGGTGTAAAAAGGTTGTTATATCGCCCCTTCGGCGTAAAACCTACTCGCTTTTAATGCGGTGGAAAGATGTACGGGGAACTCTTCGTATTCCCCGAATAAACCTGTCAGATCATATAGTGAACCTGACTCCTGATAAAGAGTACTGCACAACTATCCAGATGACGGCTATAATAATGATTCGGCACAGAGACCCAGACCGTCATTTAGTAACATTTCCTTGATATAAATTGCTTTTACGCATTCAAGGGAATACACTGCCTAGTTTTATACAGGCAAATGTGAGCTTTTACGCTCAGCAGAAGACAAAATAAACTGCCACGTCAAAAGCTGCTCTTCGTACAGAGCTCGAGGCACGTCTCTGCAGTTAATGCGCGTGATGGGGGCAGATCTCTACATTTAATGCACAAAATTTGATTCTATTTTCAAATACTGGGGGAGCCATAATTACGGCTAATACGTCCACATCATCACCTCTGTATATTATGCCATCAGGCTATTTTCAGTTATAGGAGCATGCTATATGCTATCTCCTTGAAATACGCCAACCTGACTATTTTTAACGATAGGAGTACGCCGTATGCTATCTCCTCGGAATACGCCAACTCAGGCTATATTTGTATTGGTGCATGATAAGGCTATTTGGTCCACAATTATCTCAAGATCTCAGTCAAGTAAGGAGGATCGGCTATCTTTTATGCTAGGTACCTATCCACGCAGCATCAGGCTTCTACGCCTATAAGGCTTCTACGCCTACTTGGCTTCTAGGCCAACTCGACAACTACTTGGCTTCTATGCCAACTTGACGAACTATTTGGCTTCTATGCCATGGTGACAGTTATTGGCTTCTACGCCAACCTTTTCTACGCAGGGGGCAGTTACCTACGTGGCTTGCATGCCGTGATCCTCGCAGCGGTTATACGCGTTACCTCATCATGGGACATGCGTCACACGCGGATTCAGAAGATCATTTATACGTGGGTGGCAGTTATTATAACCGCCGCGTAAAAAGTGTCATACTCCCCATTGTCCGATTTGTACGCCGACTGGACGGTTATTGTCACTAAAACCCTATAAATAGAGACCTATATTGACAGAGGTCCAGGGTCAGAAAATAGGGTTGGAATTTGATTTTTGGAGAGAGAAGAATCCAGAGCACAGACAGAGAGTAGTGATCGACGATTTTGGCATCGAGAATCCACTCCCTCTTGCAATCTTTGAAGCATCTCCTTCTTCTACAGCACTTCTTCATTATCGTGTGGTCCAAGGGACAAAGTGATCGACTGCAGATCAGACTCTTATAGCAATATTTATCCAGATTAAATTTTGTACTTAACATCTTCGTATAGGATTAATAGTACTTCTTGTTTGTAAACCTAAGAAAGGGTTTTGTATAAGCCTAGTTTCATTTCTTTCGTTTATTATCAAACACAAGATGGCGACTCTGCTGGGGACCTCTTTCTCATCCGACTAGAAAGCAATTGCTCAACACGATACAGTATCAGTAGGATCAATGAAGAAGACCTTGGTCGTCCAATTCGACCAGTCTGCCTACGAAGATATGCTTCGAGCAGGGGGTAGCTCTCACACCCTCTCTGTCCAGGATAACAGGAAATTACGTAAGGTCTGGATGTCCCGGACATCCCCTACCATTCCTGCCGACTCTCTGGTTTCTATGACCAATAAGGTTGTAGCTTCGCAACCTCCGTACCCCGCGCGTAAAACTCTGTCTCCCGTCTGTGACGTGGCAGACAAAGCTTCTGGTGATGCCTCAGTGCTAGTCCAGAAGTCTATTTCGTGCTCTGCACGTAAAATTCTGTCTTCCGTCTGTGACGTGGCAGACAAGATTTTTGATCATGCCTCAGTGCCAAATCAAAAATTCTAAACGCGCTCCGCGCGTAAAAATGCATCTGCCTTCCGTAGAAAAGCAGATGGTCCCTGCAATCTACGCAAAGGAAAACAAAAGAAGCCCTCAATCTGAGCCAGTACATGAACTACTTCAGTATGATGATGGTATTATTGCAAGGGAAGGACGCCCTTCTCACTCGAGTGTTCAAAGGCTGTCTCTCGGGAGTGGCTTATCAGTGGTACTGTAGTCTTGCGGACAAATGCATTACTTTATTTGAAGGTTTCAAGACTTTGTTATTTGCGTAATTCTAGAAAGGAGGGATGAACATGTCTATGTCCTCTCTCATCGAAGTAAAGCAGAAGAAAAAAGAGAACGTGCGCACTTTCATCGAACGTTTTTGTCAAGCCACTTTGCAAATACCTCCGGGAGTTCCAGACTCAGCATTGGTGGATATTTACAGAAAGAACCTTCTTCCGGTGATCTCGGTGTTCACAGGTCCATATCAGTTCCATGATTGGCCCTCGTTCATCATCTCAGCGGTAGCCGCTGAAGACAACAGTCGGAAGGTGCGTTATAATAGAATTATGATATCTGCCTCTGATAGAGGCAAGAGGTCATCCTCCAACAGCGACCATCCTCGTGGTTCCAAAGGAAAAGAAGCTCTGGCGATCAATACGTCCAGGCAAAAGACTGTGGCAACCACACAGACGAAACCTGGGACTTCCAGGCCCATTGAAGTATATTCTTTTGACGACGACGATATTCCAAGCATATTCGATTGTCTCGTCAAAAGCGGCAAGATTACCCTCCCTGAGGTAAAGTAGCCTAATAAAGTCGGCAGTACCAATAACCCCAAGTACTGCATTTTTTATAGGTACATACATCACCCCACAAAGGCGTATTATGTACTAAAAAGGAAAATCCAAGAGTTGATCGATGCTAAGGCCATCACTCTGCGCAACAGCGAGAAGACGGTCACAACCAATATGATCTCTCTTCAATTTGGCAATCTGACTCCTTAAGAAGTTCCGGATGGTATTGTACCTATTTCTCGGACAACGATGAACATCGTTAATCTCCCTCTAGCTAGGGATCAAAATCATGATCTGGTACCCCTAACTACCCAGCACGGCAAGATTATGTGGGTTCATCCAGATCTGGTGTCAGAGATCGAGGAAGAGACTCAAGCTGCTAAGGCTAAGTCTAAAGAGAACTCGAAGCATAAACCATGTCATATGGTTGCTATATCCTCGACATCAGAAGAAGAGGAATTGGCTACTGGAAGCCGTTCAGGGAAAGCCTACCTCTAGGACTATGGAGGAAGTCAGAAAGATGCATCGGCAGACGCTTCAGCTGCAAAGCCTTCAGAACCGGAACCTGTCATACCAAAGGTCGGTCCTTCGAGACCAACTTCGGCGGACAAGGGCAAGCAAAAAGAAGTACACTTTGATAAACCTTTGAAGAACATTCAAAACAAAGGTTTGGAGAAGCCATATAACTTCGACATCCTGGCTCAGTTGGCTAATACATCAGCCAGATTATCCATTTTTGAACTACTCAGGCTCTCTAAAGACACTCGTCAAGCCCGAGTGAAGCATTAATGCAGACGGATGCATACTTGACCCAGCTCAAGTCCCCTGATGAAGAACCTATAGCATGTCCTCAATGCCATAGTGTGATAGAGGTGGTCCCGAATATCACTTTTACCCAAGATGACATGTTATTGAAACACAACAAGCATGACAGACCCCTCTATTACACCAGATATGTCGATTCCATGGAGGTTGACCGGATTCACATAGATCCGGGATCGTCGATCAGCATCATTCCTCATAGTCTGCTCAGACCGCTGAGGATTCCTACTAGCGAATTGGCTTACACCACTACTACAATCGTGGGCTTCAACGCCAGAAAAAGTAAGCCGTTGGGGAAGATTCGTCTGAGGATCCAGATTGACGACCTTAGATCAGTGGCTACATGCTATGTCATTGATTCAGAGGTATCCTATTCTGCTGGGCAGACCGTAGATCCACGACCACAACATCGTTCCTTCGACTCTACATCAATGCTTCAAATATATAGATGCCTAAGGAACAGTACAAACGGAGTTTGCTGATCTTAACCCGTTCAAAAGAGTAGAATCCTACTACTCCGATGCCATATTGTACACCCAAGACTACATGGAGGAGGTGTCAGGCAAAACAGAGGAGGAATCCTACCGGGAGCCAGAAGAACCCTTTGCCGAGCAACCTCTGTCAATTAAGGTGAAAGGGCGAACTACTCGTCCGAAAGTCATGGAACCTCTGGCTATCCATCTGAACAAAACCAAGTCAGGAAACAGAGGTGATCCTCTAGTGATCACTTTGAACCAGAAGCCTCCACCCTTGGTCATCAACCTTCGACGCAACAAGCAGCCAACTGATGTAAATACAACCAGAACGTGGTTTCTGATGATAATAAAGATCCTCTTTTCTAGTACATTGACGCTCAAATTCTTAAATAGGAATCCTCTCCCCATAACGATATAGAACCTATAGCACAAAGATTCTTGAAAGCTATGGATTCCTATCATCCGTATATATGGGAAGTAGCGTCATTATCTAATGTCATCACGACATATGGACCACATGAAGATTTTATCTTCATTGTCCCGCCTACTCGCAGCAGTCAGCGTTCAATAGTCTTCGGTCGCATGCGCAATGAATCGACAGTACAAGAAGATTCTCCCAATGATGATGCTGGTAAAATACAAATTCACAGATATAGCCCACAAGCTTTAAAAATTATGCAAAATATGGGTTATGACTTGAAGCTGGAACCAGGTCTCAACTACGGAAAAGGCAGACGAATGTCGTTGCATGGTGATCCCTACTGTCAATGAACTCATTTTGGGTTAGGGTATACCACCTTCCTTGCAACTTCTGAGTCAAATGAGGATATCTTTTCCTCTTTTCAAGATGGCTCACCGTCCTCCGGCTCATCATATGATGATCTCGAACGAGTATTTTCAGTAAATACAGTATTGACAGATTCTTTCGAAGCAGACGAACAAGAATCTAAACCATTTGAGTATGACTCTTGGGCTCAGCAAATGGATACACAATGGGAACTCCGTTTCGAGCAGAGAGAACCTCCCACTGAAGATAAAGTTATCCAAATTGACGTTGGGGATGAACTATTGCCAAAGCCGATATTTATCAGTAACAATCTTTCCGAAGAAGAAAGGAAAGATATGATCCAGCTGATAAGAGAATATATCGACGTCTTTGCGTGGAATTATGAGGATATGCCAGGTCTCGATCCAAAAGTGGCTACTCATAAACTCAACATATTACCCAATTCGAAGCCTGTGAAGCAATATCAACGCCGATTTCGTCCAGACATGATGGACGCCATTGAAGCTAAAATCAAGAAGTTGATAGCCTGTAGTTTTATCCAGGAAGAACAACATCCCGACTGGGTCGCCAATGTTGTCCCGTTTATGAAGAAAAATGGGAAAGTACGTGTCTGCATCGATTACCGAGATCTGAACGCAGCCTGCCCCAAGGATGAGTTTCCTCTTCCCATTACAGACGTCATGATCGATAATACATGTGGTTTTGAATGCATGTCCTTCATGGACGGATTTTTAGAATACAATCAAATCAAGATGCATCCTGAAGATGAAAAGCATACTGCCTTCCGGACACCATTGGGGGTATATTGCTATACGGTCATGCCCTTCGGACTGAAAAATGCTGGAGCTACGTACCAACGAGCTATGAGTAACATATTCCACGAGCATTTACGCAAAACAGTAGAATATTACGTAGACGACATAGTTGTGAAAAGCTGCCACAAGGATAATTACATCCAAGACCTGAAGAAAGTGTTCGAGTTGATGTGCCAACATCAACTCAAAATAAATCCTACAAAGTCCTTTCTAGGTGTATCCAGTGGCAAATTCTTGAGATTTGTCATAACCGCCAAAGGCATTCAAGTGGACCCTGATAAAGTCAAGGCCATCTTAGAAATGCGACTACCCCGTAATCTGAGGGAACTCCGGGGATTTTAAGGTCGTCTGGCTTATATCCAGAGATTCATATGCAACCTCTCTGGGAGATGTCATCCTTTTTCTTGTCTCATAAATAAAGGTGTATCCTTCTGTCAGCAAGCGTTTAATGATATCAAATGCTACCTCACTAATCCTCCAATTCTGGTGCCTCCAGTCATAGGAAGACCATTCTTGTTGTATGTTCGAGCAATGGATCATTCTCTGGGAGCTCTCCTCGCACAGAAGAACGATGAGGGTCATGAACAGGCTATCTACTATTTAAGCAGGATGATGGTCGGAGCTGAACATCGGTACAATCCAGTAGAAAAAGAATATTTGGCCCTAATGTTCGCCTTTCAGAAAATACGACACTATGTTACAGGCCAGACTATTCATATCATCTCCAGGATTAATCCTCTTCGGGTATTAATGAACAAGCCAAGCGTTCTCAATTCCTAACTCATGACTTGGGCGATGTTATTAACACCGTATGATATGGTGTACGTCCCCCAGAAGTCCATCAAAGGCCAAGCATTGGCTGATTTCCTAACTGCTCATCCGATTTCGGAAACCTCCAAACTATACGAGGATATTCCGGACGAAGTTGCAGAATGTAATTCTGTGATGGAGAGTGAGGCATGGCAACTATTCTTCGATGGCGCCTCTAGGACTGGTCCCAAGGGAAATGTGGTTTCAGGAGTAGGAATCGTCCTGGTTTCTCCTGAGAAACTCATCATCTATCGAGCATATTCTCTTAGCGAGCCCTGCTCTAATAACGTGGCAGAATATAACGCCCTACTAATCGGGCTCCAAGTCGTTAAAGAATTAGATGTCGAATACCTGGAAGCTTTCGGTGATTCTCTGCTGATCGTCAATCAAGTCAGAGGAATATATGAAGTCCGGAATCCAGACCTCATCCCTTATCACCAAGCAACGATCGAAATAGCCATATCTTTCAAAGGATTCTTCCTAGAGCATGTGCCTTGATCTCAGAATCTGGAAGCTGATGCCCTAGCCAGTCTAGCTGCAGATTTAGCTATTCCTATAAGAAGGCAAAATTCGGTGATCCTCTTAACAGAGATTTATTGTGTGTGAAAAATAACTTTCACATAGAACGCAGCTACGCTGTGAACATAGATCTTCCAAAGAGAGACTGGAGAAGTCCCTTTATAGATTTTGTAGCATACAGAATCTTGCCGGAAGACCCTAAAGAAGCAGTATCCGTCAAAAGACGATCATTACGCTTCTATTTCAATGTGTCTTCACAATGTCTATATCGTCGGACTTATGACGGACTATTATTACGATGTCTCTCTGGTGACGAAGCACAGCGGATTATCCGTCAAGCTCACGACGGCGTATGTGGAGCACATCAACCCGGTCCTAAGCTTCAGGATCATATCAGGAGGATGGGTTATTACTGGCCTACTATGATCACAGATGCAATAAAATATGCAAGACAGTACAAAGCCCGCCAGGTTTATGCATATTTTATACATCAAACTTCTGAACATTTACATCCTACAGTAGCATCATGGCCTTTTGAAGCATGGGATATGGATATCATTGGTCCTATTCACCCGTCTTCTTCCAGAGGTCACCGGTTCATATTAGCTATCACGAATTATTTCTCTAAATGGGCAGAAGTGATCCCCCTCGCTGAGGTGAAGACATCTAACGTGATCAGCTTCATTAAGCATCATGTCATTTATCGCTTTGGGATTCCCCGAAGGATAATTCATGACAACGGGCCTCAATTCATCAGCCAAGCGTTTCACCGATTTTGCGATAAAAATCGGATACAAAATGTGGCCTCTACAACATACAATCCTGCTGCTAATGGTTTGGCAGAAGCTTTCAACAAAACTATTATCAAACTCTTGAAAAAGTTCGTCTCTTCGAAGATTGGAATGAGAAGCTAGGAGAATATCTCTGGGTATACCGCACAACGGTACGAGCACCAACGGGTTGTACCCTATTCTCACTGGTTTACGGGAGTGAAGCAGTCCTCCCCATCGAAGTTCAAATTTCGTCACTCAGGATAGCAGTGGCTAATGAGTTGACTCAGGAAAAGAATGACCTATTAAGGCTTCAAGAGCTAGAAGGATTAGATGAGAAATGCCTCCAAGCTCGATAGCGCATCGCATTCTACTAGGCACGCATTTCCAAAACTTTTAATCAAAAAGTAAAGGAAAGAGTATTCAAAGTTGGCGAGCTAGTTCTAGCCGTACGAAGGCCAATGATCATTACTCACAAGAGTAAGGGTAAATTCCAACCTAAATGGGAAGGCTCTTATGTGATTGAGACGACATTGTCAAACGGTGATTACGATTAGCCAAGCCTAATAGAGACTTGTTAATGGCTCCTATCAACGGCAAATTCCTTAAGAGGTACTATGCTTAACACCCTTTGCTCAAACGGAGTATGGTAAAGATCTTATTCTGACAATACTACTTCTAAAACAAAACTACTTGGATCATATTCTAACATGTCCATATAACCTCTGAATAGATATGTTCAACTAATTTGGAACTTCAAGACCTATCATGTCCATATTACCTCTGATAGTATTTTGTGTACAAATTTTAGTTGGATCATATTCTATCATGTACATATAACCTCTGAATAGATATATCCAGCTGAAGCTTACCGAAAGTATATCACGTCCATATTACCTCTGATATCACTTTCACCCTAACCTGTCATTTATATTCCAAAATGATGGGTCCACAAAGTCAGATAAAGTCTCTTTATTATTCCCAAAAAGAGCAAAATTACATATAAAAAAGCAAAAAGGTACATCATTTAGGAGGAGCAGTTAAGTCGCTGGAGTTCAAGACGTCGGTGCGAGCTCGCTCCAACCTTGCAGCATCATTGTTCAAAGAAGATAGCTCGAACCGAGCACGTACAAAGCCTGCGTGGATGACACCCACATGTGTTAGGTTCTGCTGAGCAGTCTCCATTTGATCCTTCAGTACATCTCGGGTTGCCAAAAAAGAGAGAGCCTTCGCCTCTGCTTGAGCGAGCTCATCTTTCAGTCTGCGGACTCTCGCTGTCTCTTCCTCATATTCGGCTTCGTACTGAGTCAGCTGGGGAATGACATACTCCAATTCGGTACGCTCTTGATCCATCTCCTGCTGCTGCTCCTGGACGGATTTGTTCAGAGATTCCAGTTGCCCAGCAAGCTCTGCAGTTATGGAGTCATACCTAGCTTGAACGAGACCGTCAATGTTGCCTCGTGACAGCTGCAAATAATCGTTAATAGGTTGTTCCAAACCATTAACTATCTGCTCTAGGGTGTCAGCTCTCCCAGTTTCGTTGAAATCCATGATCGACACTATCGCAAACTGGGAGGACCTCCTCAGAGCCTCGAAGCCTAGATTCTTCTCCAGCACCATTGATATCAGCATTTTCAAGGTGGTATAAAAAATACTAGTATACTGCTCAGTCAGCATGGCTAGATCCGAATGGACGCTGGGAGTGGCTACAATATCGGCAAATCCCCCTCCAGGAATGACTGCAGACGATGTTGCCACAGTCGTCGCCTCAACAGATGGCGCGGCAAAAGTAGAAGCGCCAACAACGGACGAAGTAGCCGGCGTACTCAAAGGAGGCATTGTCGTAATGACAGGCTCATGCTCCTCTCGTGATATCAAAACCATTTTGGGCGAGCCGGCACCGGAAAACATTTTCTCTTCAAAGTCAGGAACCTCCGTGCCATAGACAGGAGCTGAAACAGAGCCAAAAGTCGCGTCGACGCTATCCTCCCCGTAGAAGTCCTCCCCTGAAAAGAAGACAAGAGAAAGTTAATATCAACCTGATGATAATTTTTCTAAAAGAGGCATAAAGACGACATTTACCCATGGCCGATGGTATATATATCACGTCGGCGGCCAGTACAGCTAAATCATTTATTAATGATGCTAAGCGAGCTGTCATACCTGGAGAAGGGGGTGTGTCAACTGACATTGGCAGGTATTCTTCCAAGTCTTCACCCAGATCCAATCGAGGTTCATCAGGTGGAATTTTGCAGGGTATACTTACAAACGCGGCAGGGATTTCTCCCGTTGCTGATCTGGATAAATATATCCTTATTTTGCTCGACCTCGAAGGCGATCTCGTACCACTACCTGAAGCGGTAGCAGCAACAGCAGCCTCGAGCAAAGATTCTTCGGTACTGCCAGCCGGAACTGTAGAGGTTCCCTCTCTAAAAGACGAGGAATCTCTAATCAGAAGATCATCCCCAACAGGGGAAACAGCAGGTTCACTTCTAGGAACTTCAGAGTGGGAAGTTCTGGCAGGACAATCAACCGTCTTCTTCTTCTTCTTCTTGCGAGGGGAAGTCTCCTTCAGAACAGGAGCCCTTCGCTTACCAGAGATAACCAGAGGCCCTGCAGGTAGAGGTATTTTGCCTCTCGGTACTGCCATCAAAGGCTCATTCGGATTGACAGAATCCTCACCCTCGTTAGAGAAGACTGATGGGACTTCATCTTTTTCCGCTGACTTAGAAGAGGGCATCCTAAAACTTCCATGCATATCAAAATCGCGATGGAAGGTATTGGTTGCCACATAAAATTGAGCATACGAATGGAGGATGAGCAACTCCATGGAGAGTGAAGTTGCGGGCACAGTAAAAACTGCTCCAGTACAACCCATTATGAAATATCGCCATCATCTTACTCCATCAATAAGTCCACCCTTGGACTTGAAGCTGGTGACGGCATTGCCCACGTGCAATTGGTCATACCCAAACTGCTTGGCGAACCGACTAGGCAGGTAGGGCTCCAAGAAGCATTGGTCTTCACTTCTGTACAATAAATGGGAAGGTCTAATACAGACCAACCAATTAAAAGCTTCAGAAGAAAGAATGGTCTTCTCTTCACCTGAGTCCTAAAGCCTGCTACCCTGTTGATTGAGATGTACAGAGGGGACAGTGCAGAAGAGCTTCCAGCTGTGACTAAAATTTAGTACCCGCAGACAGTCTAAAACTGTGGTCACGTTCCAGGTAGAATTCTTGTAATTCAACAAGAAATTACTCCCCGAACTACTGCCAGGGCCGGGAGACATCACCCTGGGGTTATAGAAAATTAACTATCCTATCAAGTATAGAAACGGTAATTCTACCCTGGGAAAGCTGTCACGCCGAGTTTCATCGTCAAGCAGCCCATCAGTAAGGGCCCTCATGCCAGCTTGTATGCGGCATACCATGGCAGGGAGCAAGCCTAGTCTTGCCACGAATACCAGACGCACGGCAGGCCATAAGGTGTTACGCTGAATACGATCCACAGATGCAATGTCGGGTACTACCAGTCGGCGCAGCCTTATAGAGAGGAAGCTAGCCAGTTGAGCTTCCTTGGACAGAGGCCTGCGGCAATGCCTCAAATAAATGTAGGCTTTAGTGCCCGCAAAATATTTCCCTATCCCTTCGTCGAGAATCTGATCTGAAGCCCAAGCATCTTCCATAAGATCATCGACTACCTGAGCACTAAGCACGTTCAGAAAGCTCAAAGGCCTATCCCTACTATCTACGACTTTGTCTGGCTTAGCAATCCTGGCCTGATGGAAGAAGAGGTAGGATGCCCATTTGTTGATATGAGCCAAATCAGAGAGCTCATTATAGAAGGCGGTGCACGCCAGGTAGTAACACATCAGCTCCTGATATACTGCCACTACCCGAGAGTCTGTATCTTCCAACTACCGGTTTCTGGGAACATACTCTTCATAAGGAGTATCCCCTATTGGCAGTCTTGAAATCTCTGCCATTTCGTGAAGGGCCAATCCCAACTCCCCCAGTGGAGTTGCGAAAGTCCCGGTGAGGGAGATATATCGTTCCATCAAAGCCAGAAACAGGTTGGGATTGAGAGGTAACCCAACACTGGTGGCATTCACAGCCGCGTACAAACCAATGCTCTCCAGCTCAGTCTGAAAATACTTTAGGGCCCAGTCAGCTAAACGAGCCAATCAAAGATTAGTTGGGGTAACCCACCCATTGGTGCGAGGATTAACCTTGGGGTATACTCCTCCATGACCCATAAAGTTATTGCAGAAAATTGGTAGTTGAAGTGGTTGGAGCAGTAAAGTGTCTTCACTTGGGACACTGCCCGGATATAATCCCCTGAACGGCATGACCGAACAGGAAGGGTGGCTTACAAACGACCCTTGGTCGGATCCTTTCTGATAAAATATCTTCCCCGGCTGGCCGTGGAGATTGGGAGTCAGAGTCCACGACATCCTCCTGGGATGCGTGGCATAGAAGAATGCCGAGATAGGATAATCTTTCAGCATCCTGGGCAGATACAGGACCAAGCCCCCGGCAGAAAAAACCCAGAGTTCTTTCTTGGGCTTCGTCTGGGATTGTTTGTCAATCATATCCCCGAAGAGAAAAGCCAATTTTATATATTGTGCCCCGTCTATATACGCCAGGGGCTCTCCGTTGATCATGCTCAACAGCATTCGCTCTCCTTGAGACGATATCAGGATTCCCCTTTCTTCAGGATATTGGGGTCCAGAAATAGGAAATGTCACATGGGATAAATCCTCCAGGTAATTGGAATACAGCATCCCAGCAGCAGAACCCATCACCTCAGCCAACAGAGATGCATGCAAGTTAACTACAAAGTGCAAGAAAAATACGTCAGTTTCTATACTAGACCTCATAATCTTGCAATTTATGCCAGAAAGCAACAGTCTGTGCTTTTACGCCAAGACTGTAAAAACTTGACTTTTTATGCTGGAATCGCATTCCAAGGCGTAAAATTCAAAATTATCAGTATACACAAAAATCTGGCAGTCTGTGTTTTACGCCAGACTGCCAAACTTTGAGTTATTACGTCAAAATTCTCATCCAGAGCGTAACACTCAAAATTTGTAGTATACGCCAAATTTCGACAGTCAAAGCTTTTACGCCAGAACTGCGAAAATATGGAGTTTTTACGCTGACACATTAGAAATGTGGGCATAAAAGATAAAACATCTCTGTGCAACATCTTCCTCGAAGAGGCTACCAGCACAGAAGATGACCTAGCACGATCACGTACAACGTGTGCGAAGGGTTTTCTTCGTTTTTGTCATCTAAAAAAACTTTACTTATAACGCCCGGTACACAGCTCGTCGGTGGGACACTTCGTTCAGAGCGGGGCTCGCCCTCCTCGACGGGAGTCGCTCTTGCTTGGGCAGAGGAGCGAGAACAGGAGACAGCCTTCTTTCCCTTAGAGGAGAAAATTGGTTTTGGGGCCATTTCTAAAAACTCAGAATGCTCAGAGAAGAAACGAAGGAGAGAACTCAAAGAGACGAAAGTTTTCTTTTTTCGAAAGACAGGTGAAGAGTCTTCTCTCTGAAAACCTTGGGATATATATAGAGTTCAGATGGACTCCTCGAATCCCTAACCAAATCCGATATTTAATATTCGGTTATGATTGGGGACTACGTCAGCCTATTACTCAGGGAAGGCGGATAGTCAGCGAATTCGAAAAGTTTTCGTGCAGAGCAGATTCGTGATCTTTTACGCCAAGGAGCTTTTTACGCTCAGTAGCTATGAATCAACGGTTTTACGCTCAGAGCCTATAAGTCTATGGTTTTATGCCATGATGCTTTTACGCTCGGTAGCTTTTATGCTCGAGAGGCTACAAACCTACGACTTCACGCTCAGAGGCTACAAATCTATGATTTCACGCTCAGAAGCTTTTTAAGCTTAGAGGCGACAAATCTACGACTTTACGCTCGGAAATTTTATTTTTAGAAGCTACAAATCTACAGTTTCTGCACCCGGATGCTCTCATGCTCAGCAGCTTTTACGCTCGAGAGGCTACGAACTTACGATTTTATGCTCATCTACATTACAGATCTATGACTTTCCACATATCTGAAAATACACAGGCCAGAATATGCGTATATCTGAACAAATCTCAAGATGGTCAATTGCAAGGTTTCATACAGAAGATACTTCTTCTTGGCCTCAAAATATCCCAAGTACCCAAAGCATGCAGAGTTCAATATAGGAAATAACTCTTTTTCTTGGGTCGATTGGAAGTTCATCCAGAATCCAGTCTGAATATTTTCTCTGTAGTTCAAGATGGCGATTTAGTTTTAACAACTGTTTCTTGCCCTATTTTAAGGGATTTTTGGGAAATTATTCTTGAAGATGACGGTCTGAACAAAGAATTCTTCTTATCAGAAGTGACAGTTCAAAATTCTACGCAACTCCTCGTTCGAAACAGCAGGACAGTTCAAATTTTTGACTTAAATGCTAAATAAGCTTTCTGTGCATCTTCAGTTATGCGTAAAAGATAGGATGAGACCAAATACTCTTTCTATCAGAGTCGGCGTAAAGTCTTCCAAACGTGTTGAAGCTACACATATTCAGACTTAATCAGATATGCAAAAGAAGACGATTTTATTAAATCATGATTACATATGAGGGAAATCCGGTCTACAAAGGGTTTTTTTTATCTTCATGATTACATATGAGGGAAATCACGTCTACAAAGGGTTTTTCATCCTCACTTATAGATCATGCCCAAAATCTGTTCTGCCAGGTTCTCGCATTGGGGGAGATCTTTATCTGTCTTCTGCAGCAGTTCATCGACTTCCACAGTCGATGAACAAGAAAATGATCAATGGCGGAAGGATACAAAACTGGGCCTGTATAAATTATTCAAGAGCCCATCCTCCATATGCCATGACAGACTGAGTTGGGATTCAGACCCAACTCAATATTGGAAGACAGGGTCAGTTTGTCTGCCCTCGTCCACCGTCGTGATGGGAGAAAATACAGCTTGCAAGCTGTGTGGTCTAATACGACCCTTCCTCTCTCCAGGATGAATCTCCATATGAAGTTGCTGATTATCCCGAGCAAAGGAAGCTATGATATCCTTCCATGATCCATCGTTGCAGGGGATATTTGCACGAAGATACCTTCTTTTTTGGCTCCTTACATACTGGAAGAACATGATCTTCTTCTTCCTCAAGTCGACCTGACAAAATCCGGCAATCATCTCTGTGTGGTGAAGGAAATGTGGGAAGAACAGGTTAACTCCTCAGCCTTTATATAGGCAAAAGAGAACACACCGAATCCTAACAGATCCCCAAAAATTTGCCAAGAAATTAGCCTCGAAGAATGAGTTTGACTTGACCATTTCATGCTTCATTCAAAGTGTTTCAAATTACGAGGAATTTGAAAACTTTGAAGGGGGTCTTGTAGAAGCATGAAAAATATGTTATAGAGTTATACGTAGCATTTTAGTGCTGGGCTACGTAAAATATAACTTCAGAACCATCGGCGCACAACAGAGCTTTGTCGCTAGTACAGCGTAAAATAAAAGCTCAAAGACTATCCGCGTAAAGCTGTATTTCTAGACTGCTTTAGCGTAAAAGGATTGTTGCATCACCACTTTGGCGTAAAACTTATCCGCTTTTAATGCGAGGGGAAGTTGTACAAGGAACGCTTCGTATTCCTCGAATGAACATATCAGATCATGCAGTGAACCTGACTCCTGACAAAAAGTACTACACGACTATCCAAATGACGACTATAATGATGGTGCGGCACAGAGACCCAAACTATCGTTTAGTGATATTTCCCTGATACAAAGTGCTTTTATGCATACAAGGGAATACGCTGCCTAGTTTTACACAGGCAGACATGAGCTTTTACGCTCAGCAGAAGACAAAATGAGATGCCATGTCAAAAGCTGCTCTTTGTACAGAGCTCGAGGCACATATCTGCATTTAATGCTCAGAATGGTGGCAGATCTTTGAGACACGTCTTTGTATTTAATGCTCAGAATGGTGGCAGATCTCTGCATTAAATGCACGAGATTTGGTTATATTTTCAAAGACTAGGTGAGCCATAATTACGGCTAACACGTCTACATCATCACCCCCACATATTACGCCATCAGGCTATTTTCAGCTATAGGAGCACGATGTACGCTATCTCCTTGGAATACGCCACCGGGCTACTTTCAGCTATAAGGAGCACGCTAATACGCTCAAAGCCCCAGTCAAAGAAGAAGGAACAGCTATCTTTTATACTGGCTACCTATCCATACAGCATCAGGCTTCTACGCCTATAAGGCTTCTACGCCTATTTGGCTTCTACGCCAACCTGACAACTATTTGGCTTCTACACCATGGTGACAGTTATTAGCTTCTACGCCAACCTTTTCTACGCGAGGGGCAGTTACCTACGTGGCTATCATGCCGTGATCTTTGAAGCAGTTATACGCATTTTCTCATCATGGGACACGCATCACACGCTTAATCAGAAGATCATCTATACATGGGTGGTAGTTATTATAACCGTCGTGTAAAAAGTGCCATACTCTCCACTGTCCGGCTTTTATGCCGACTGGACGGTTATTGTCACTAAAATCCTACAAATAGAGACCTCTATTGACAGAGGTCTAAGGTCGAACGAAGGTCGAACAAAGGTCGAACAAAGGTCGAACAAGGGTCGAAAAGTCAAAAATTGATTTTTGAGAGAAAAGAATCCAGAGCACAGACAGAGAGTAGTGATCGACAATTTTGGCATCGAGCATCCACTTCTTTTTGCAATCTTTGAAGCTTTTTTGTCTTCTACAACACTTCTTCATCATCGTGTGGTCCAAGGGACAAAGTGATCGACTGCAGATCAGACTCCTATAGCAATATTTACCCAGATTAAAATTTGTACTTAACATTCTCGTATAGGATTAATAGTACTTCTTGTTTGTAAATCTAAGAAAGGGTTTTGTATAAACCTAGTTTTATTTCTTTCGTTTATTATCAAACAATGGGTTGTTCCAAACCATTAACTATCTGCTCCAGTGTATCAGCTCTCCCATCGTCGTTGAAATCTCTGATCGACGCTATTACAAACTGGGAGGACCTCCTCAGAGCCTCAAAACCTAAATTCTTCTCCAGCACCATTGATATCAGCGTTTTCAAAGTGGTGTAGAAAATACTAGTATACTGCTCAATCAGCATGGTGAAATCAGATTGGACGCTTGGAGTGGCTGCAATATCGGAGAATCCCCTTCCAGGACCGACTGCAGAGGGTGTCGTTACAGTCGTCACTTCAATAGAGGGCGCGACAAAGGTAGAGGCACCGACAACGGCCGAAGTGGCTGGCGTACTTAAAAGAGGCATAGTCATAATGACAGGCTCATCCTCCTCTCGAGATATCAAAACTATTCCGGGCGAGCCGGCACCCGAAAATGTTTCCTCTTCAAAGTTGGGCACCTCCGTGTCATCGGCAGGAGCAGCAACAAAGCCAAAAGTTGCGTCGACGCTGCCCTCCCCGTAGATGTCTTCCCCTAAAAAGAAGACAAGAGAAAGTTAATATCAACATGATGTTAATTTTTCTAAAAGAGGCGTAAAGACGACATTTACCCATGGCCGATGGTATATATGTCGCGTCGGCAGCCAGTACAGCTAAATTATTTCTTAATGATGCTAAGCGAGCTGTCATACCTAGAGAAGGGGGTAGTGCCAACTGACACTGGCAGGTATTCTTCTAGGTCTTCACCAAGATCCACTCAAGGCTCATTAGGTAGAATCTCGCTGAATATACTTACAGACGCGGCAGGGGTTACTCCCATTACTTATCTGGATAAATATATTCTTATTTTGCTCGGCCTCGAAAGTGATCTCGTACCACTACCTGAAACGGTAGCAGCGACAGCAGCCTCGAGCAAAGAATCTCTGGCATTGCCAGCCGGAACTGTGGAGGTTCCCTCTCTAATAGGCGAAGGACCTCTAATCAAAGGATTGTCCCCAACAGGGGAAACAGTAGGCTCACTCCTAGGAGCCTCATGACTAAAAATCCTGACAGGACCACTAATAGTCTTCTTTTTCTTGCGAGGGGAAGTCTTCTTCAGAATAGGAGCCCTTCGCTTACTAGGGATAACCAGAGGCTCTGCAGGCGGAGGTATTTCACCTCTCGGTACTGTCAGCAAAAACTCATCTGGAGCGACAGAGTCTTCATCCTCGTCAGAGAAAACTGATAGGATTTTCTCTTTTCCCGCGGACTTAGAAGAGGGCATCCTAAAACTTCCACGCATATCAAAATCGCGATGGAAGGTATTTGTTGCCACATAAAACTGGGCGTACGAATGGAGGATGCGCAACTCCATGGAGAGAGAAGTCGCGGGCACAGTTAAATCTGCTCCAGTACAACCCATTATGAAGTACCGCCATCCTCTCGCCCCATCAATAAGTCCACCTCTGGACCGGAAGCTGGTGATGGCGTTTCCCACATGCAATTGGTCGTACCCAAACTGCTTGGCAAACCGACTAGGCAGATAGGGCTCCAAGAAGCAGTGGTCCTTACTTCTGTATAACAAATGGGAAGGTCTAATGCAGACCAACCAATAAAAAGCTTCAGGAGAAAGAAAGGTCTTTCCTTTACCTGAATCCTGAAGTCTCGTCCCCTGTTGATTGAGATGTACAGTGGGGACGATACAGAAGAGCTTCCAGCTATGAGCAAAATTTAATGCTTGCCGACAGTCTACTACAGTAGTCACGTTCCAAGCGGAGTTTTTGTAATTAAACAAGAAATTATTCCCCGAACTACTGGCAGAGCCGAGAGACATCACTCTGGGGTTATGAAGAATTAACCATCCCATCAGATACAGGAACATTAATTCTACCCTGGGAAAGTTGTCACGCCGTGTTTCGTCGGCAAGCAGCCCATCAGTAATGGCCCTCAGGCCAGCTTGTATCTGGCATACCATGGCAGGGAGCAGGCCCAGTCTTGCCCCAAATACCAAACGGACCATAGGCCATAAGATGTTATGGTGAATGCGATCCGAAGATGCAATGCCTGGTACTACCAATCGTCGTAGCCATATAGAAAGAAAGCCAGCCAGTTGAGCTTCCTTTGACAGAGGCCTGCGACAATGCCTCATATAACTGTAGACTTTAGTGCCTGCAGGATATTTCCCTATCCTTTCATCAAGAACCTGATCTGAAGCCCCGGCATCTTCAATAAGATCATCAACTACTTGAGCATTAAGCATGCTCAGAAGGCTCAAAGGCTTATCCCTGTTATCCACGACTTTGTCTGGCTTAACGTTTCTGGCATGATAAAAGAAGAGATAGGACGCCCATTTGTTGGTATGAGCCAAATCAGAGGGCTCATTATAGAAGGCGGTGCATGCAAGGTAATGGCTCATTAACTCCTGGTACACTGCCACCACCCGAGGGTTTGTATCCCCCAGCTCCCGGTTTATGGGAACATATTCTTCATAAGGAGTATCCCCCATTGGCAGTCTTAAAATCTCTGCCATCTCATGAAGGGCCAATCCCAACTCCCCTAGAGGAGTGGCAAAAGTCCCAATGAGCGAGATATACCGCTCCATCAAAGCCATAAACAGGTTGGGGTTGAGAGGTAACCCAACACTGGTAGCACTCACAGCCGCGTACATACCGATGCTCTCCAGCTCCGTCTGAAAGTTCTTCAGGGCCCAGGCAGATAAACAAACCCATCGAAGGTTTGAAGGGCTAATCCACCCGCTGGTTCGAGGATTAACCTTGGGGTATACTCCTCCATGCCCCATAAAGTCATTGCAGAAATTCGGTTTTGGACTGGTTGGAGCAGTGAAGTATCTTCACTCGGGACACTGCCCAGAAATAATCCCCTAAAAAACATTACTGGGCCTGAAGGGCAGCTCACAAATAATCCTTGGTCTGATCCTTTCTGATAAAATATCTTCCCCGGCTAGTCGTGAAGATTAGGGGTCAGAGTCCACGACATCTTCCTAGGATGCGTGGCATGGAAGAATGTCGATATAGGATAATCTCTCGACATCCTGGGCAGGTACATGACCATGCCCCCAGCAGTAAAAACCCAGTTTTTCTTCTTGGACTTCGTCTGGGATTGTTTATCAATTATATCCCCAAAGAGGAAAGCTGGTTTTATATATTTGGCCCCGTCTATATATGTCAAGGGCTCTCCGTTGATTATACTTAACAGCATCCATTCTCCCTGAGACGATATCAGAATTCCCCTTCCTTCAGGATACTGGAGTCTAGAAATAGAGAATGTCACGTGGGACAAATCCTCTAGGTAATTGGAGTTCAGCATCCCAACAGCAGAACCCATTACCTCAGCCAACGGAGGGATCTGCAAGTTAACTATAAAATACAAGAAGAACATGTCAGTTTTTATACTAGACATTACAGTCTTGAAGTTTATGCCAAAGATCAACAATTCTGTACTTTTACGCCAAGACTGTGAAAACTTGAGTTTTTACGCTGGAACCTATTTCCTAGGCGTAAAATTCAAGGTTGGCAGTATACAGTTTGTGTTTTTACGCCAGACTGCCAAAATTTGAATTGTTACGCCGGAATCTTTATCCAGAGCGTAACACTCAAAGTTTGTACTATACGCCAAATTTTGACAGTCAAAGCTTTTACGCCAGACTGCAAAAATATGAAGTTTTTATGCTGACACATTAGGAATGTGGGCGTAAATGATAAAATATCTCTGTGCATCATCTTCCTCAAAGAGGCTCTCAGCACAGAAGATGACCTAGCGCGTTCACGTACAACGTGTGCGAAGGGTTTTCTTCGTTCTTGTCGTCCCAAAAGCTTTACCTATAATGCCCGGTGCACAGCTTGACGGTGGGACACTTCGTTCAGAGCGAGATTCGCCCAACCCAATCGGAGTCACTCGTGCTGGAGCAGAGGAGCGAGAAGAGGAGGCAGCTTTCTTCCCCTTAGCAGTCGAAGATTGTTTCGGTGCCATTGCTAAAAAAACTTAGAGTGCTCAGAGAAAAAACGAAGAAGAGCTCTCAAAGAGACGAATGCTTTTTTTTTTGCAAAAGACAGATGAAAAGTTTCTTTTCTGAAGGTCTTGGGGTATTTATAGAGTTCAGATAGACTCCTCAAATCCCTAACCAAATACGATAATTAATATTCAGTTATGATTGGGGACCACGTCAGCCTATCATTTAGGGGATACGGACAGTCAGTGAATTCAAAAAGTTTTTCGTGCAGAGCAGATTCATGATTTTACGCTAAGGGGCTTTTTACGCTCGAAAAGCTACAAATCTACGATTTTACGCTCAGAGGCTATAAGTCTATGGTTTTACGCCCGGATGCTTTTACGCTCGGTAGCTTTTACGCTCGAGAGGCTACAAACCTACGACTTCATGCTCGGAAGCTACAAATATATGATTTCACGCTCAGAAGTTTTTTACGCTCAGAGGCTACAAATCTACGACTACACGCTCGGAAGTTTTCTTTTCAGAGGCTATAAATCTACAGTTTTACGCCCGGATGCTCTTATGCTCAGCAGTTTTTACGCTCGAGAGGCTACAAACTCATGATCTTATGCTCATCTACATTACGGATCTATGACTTTCTGCATATCTTAAAATACGCAGGTCAGAGTATGCGTAAATTTGAACAATTCTCATTACGGCAAACTACAAGGGTTCACGCAGAAGATGCTCCTTCTTAGCTCCCAAGTACCCAAAACATACAGAGTTCAGCATCAAAAATGACTCTTCTCCTTGGGTCGATTGGAAGTTCATCCAAAATCTGGTCAGAATACTTTACAAAAGTTCAAATATGGCTTGGTTGACAGAAATTTCTCGCCTTTTCCAAAGGATTTTCGGGAAACTATTCTTAGAGATGATGATCTGAACAAGAATTCTTCGCATCAGAAGTGACAATTTAGAAATTCTACACGACTCCTCATCTAAAATAGCAGGACAGTTCGAATATGCAACTTAAATGCTAAACAGCTTTCTACGCATCTTCAGTTATGCATAAAAGACGGGACGAGACCAGATACTCTTTTTATCAGAGTCAGCGTAAAGTTATTTAGATGAGTCGAAGCTACACATATTAAGACTTTATCACAGCAAAGAATATGGCAAATTATCAGACGCGTAAAAGAAGACAGTTTTATTGATCATGATTACATATGATGGAAATCCAGTTTACAAAGGTTTTTTTTATCTTCATGATTACATATGATGAAAATCCTTGTTCTACCAAGGGTTTCTCATTTTCACTTAGGATCACGCCAAGAGTCTGTTCTGTCAGGTTCTCGTATTGGTGGAGATCTTTATCCGTCTTCTTCAGCAGTTAGTCGATTTTCGCGGCCGATTGACAAGAAAATAATTAATGGCGGGAGGATACAAAACTGGGCTTGTTTAAATTATTCAAGAGCCTACCCTCCGTACACCATAACAGATTGAGTTAGGATTCAGACCCAACTCAATACTGGAAGACAAGGTCAGTTTGTCTGCCCTCGTCCACCGTCGTAACAGGAGAAAATATAGCTTGCAAGCTGTGTGGTCGAATGTGACCCTTTCTTTCTCCTGGATGAATCACCATATGAAATTGCTGATCATCCCGAGCAAAGGAAGCTATGATATCCTTCCATGATCCATCGTTGCAGAGGACAGTTGCTCGAAGATGCCTTCTTTTTTAGCTTCTTATGAATGGGAAGAACATAATCTTCTTCTTCTTCCTCAAGTCAACATGACAGAACTCGGCAACCATCTCGGTGTGGTAAAGGAAATATGGAAAGAACAGGTTAACTCATCAGCCTTTATATAGGCAAAAGAGAACACACCGAATCCCAACAAACTCCCAAAAATCTGCCAAGAAATTAACCTCAGGGAACGAGTCAGACTTGACCATTTCATGCATCATTCAAAGTGTTTCAAATTATGAGTAATTTGAAAACTTTGAAGGGGGTCTTGTAGAAGCATGAAAAATACGCTGCAGAGTTATACGCTGTATTTCAGGGCTGTGTGGCATAAAATATGACTTCAGAGCCATCGACGTACAAAGGAGCTTTATCTCTAGTACAACATAAAATATAGTTCCAGAATAGCCCGTGTAATGCAGTATTTTCAGACTGCTTCGGGGTAAAAAGGTTGTAATATCGCCCCTTCGGCGTAAAACCTACTCACTTTTAATGCGGTGAAAAGCTGTACGGGGAACTCTTCGTATTCCCCGAATGAACCTGTCAGATCATGCAGTAAACCTGACTCCTGACAAAGAGTACTGCACAACTATCCAGACGACGGCTGCAATGATGATTCAGCACAGGGACCCAGACCGTCGTTTAGTAACATTTTCTTGATATAAATTACTTTTACGCATTCAAGGGAATACGCTGCCTAGTTTTATACAGGCAGATGTAAGATTTTACGCTCAGCAGAAGACAAAACAAACTGCTACGTCAAAAGTTGTTCTTCGTACAGAGCTCGAGGCACGTTTCTGCAGTTAATGCGCGTGATGGGGGCAGATCTCTATATTTAATACACGAGATTTGGTTCTATTTTCAAAGACTGGGAGAGCCATAATTACGGCTAATATGTCCACATCATCACCTCTGCATATTATGCCATCAGGCTATTTTCAGCTATAGGAGCACGCTGTACGCTATCTCCTTGAAATACGTCAACCTGGCTATTTTCAACGATAGGAGTACGCTGTATGCTATCTCCTCGGAATACGCCAACTCAGGCTATATTTGTATTGGTGTGTGATAAGGCTATTTGGTCCAGAATTAGCTCAAGATCTCAGTCAAGAAAGGAGGATCGGCTATCTTTTACGCTAGCTAACTATCCATGCAGCATCAGGCTTCTATGCCTGCAAGGTTTCTACGCCTACTTGGCTTCTATGCCAACTCGACAACTACTTGGCTTCTATGCCAACTTGACGAACTATTTGGATTCTACGCCATGGTGACAGTTATTGGCTTCTACGCCAACCTTTTCTACGCAGGGGCAATTACCTACGTGGCTTGCATGCCGTGATCCTCGCTGCGGTTATACGCGTTATCTCATCATGGGACACGCGTCACACGCGAATTCAGAAGATCATTTATACGTGGGTGACAGTTATTATAACCTCCGCGTAAAAGTGCCACACTCTCCATTGTCCGGTTTCTGCGCCGACTGGATGGTTACTGTCACTAAAACCTTATAAATAAAGACCTCTATTGACAGAGGTCCAGGGTCAAAAAATAGGGTTGGAATTTGATTTTTGGAGAGAGAAGAATCCAGAGCACAGACAGAGAGTAGTGATCGACGATTTTGGCATCGAGCATCCACTCCCTCTTGCAATCTTTGAAGCATCTCCTTCTTCTACAGCACTTCTTCATCATCGTGTGGTCCTTGGGACAAAGTGATCGACTGCAGATCAGACTCCTATAGCAATATTTACCCAGATTAAATTTTGTACTTAACATCTTCGTATAGGATTAATAGTACTTCTTGTTTATAAACCTAAGAAAGAGTTTTGTATAAGCCTAGTTTCATTTCTTTCATTTATTATCAAACAGAAGCCACATATATTTTTGATCATCATGTTTATGATCGGGAGAGGAAAGTCATCCTTTGGGCATGCCATATTTAGATTATGGAAGTCTATGCAGACTTAGATCTTGTCTTTTTTTGATGACATGAAAAATATTGGCTACCCAGTCTAGATGTTGTTCCTCGCGAATTAAGCTGCTTGCTATCAGCTTATTCACTTTAGCTTCGATTGTATCCATGACGTCTAAACATAACCGCCGCTGTTGTTGTTTTACTGGCTTAGCATTCGACAGGATGTTGAGCTTATGCATCACTATCCGAGGATCCAAACCTCATATATCTTCGTAGCTCCATGTGAAGGTGTCGATGTATTCCCTTATAAGCTGAATAAGGGATTCACAATCTTCTTCGAAAAGATTTTTTGTTGATAAATAAGGATTTTGGAAAGGATTCATCGCCTAGGTCAACTTGCACTACTTCATCTTCGGTAGAACATTCTTGCTACTCGAAATGCAACTCCCACTAGGATTCTAACCGTTGGGCCTGCGGTTCGACCTCAAAGAACTCGAGTGTTTGATCATCATCTTCGACTTGATCCACTGACGTTATGTTGATAGATAATGTTTGTTTGAATATTTTCCCGATGGTTGCATTGGAGTCCCAGGTAGAAGACTCTGAAGAATGAGAATGCATCGCGCCTTCGGTTCTTAGCGAGTGGGAGTTGTTGAAGACGTAACGTATCCCTAACAATGGCTGGTCCGTTGATAGTATGCCTCCAGTTGACCGCGAGAGCGAAGTGGCATAATGATAAACATCTCCCTTTTCCATAGTTGAGGCCTTGGTTGCTCTTCAGGTCATAACCCATCTTATGGATGATGCACTTGGCTTGCGAACTATAATGGCAAAGCTGTATTTTACCGTTGTCGGGTTCTGGTTCATTTATGAGGATGTTTTGGCAACCTTCCACCCACTGAAGATGATAGATTTTTCTTCCCTCTTCATCGCTAGGATTATGAAGATACTACCCCCATACGGGAGTATATTGTTGACTGCGTAAGCCATCGTTACCGGCAGGTGGAGTTGTAGGCCTCGACTATTTTCTAAGGAATACATAGCTCTCATATGCTTGAGATCAAAGTAATTCGAAGATAACCCTTTATTCAAGAAATAGAGTATCTCCTCATTGGGGATTACATTATCACAAGAAGGAGCATCAGCCTGAGCAGCAACGTACCCTTCCAGCTCATCGTCTTTATTTTTTGTTATCGGTGCCGGAGGTGGGTTCGGGACCTTCTTATTAGGACGAAGGGGCTTACTACCAAGGGTTCAGAGACCTTTATAGGAGAGAGGTTCTTCCTTGGTGGGCGATCTTTCCTTTCTCCGCAAGATATCTTACGAAGGTTAACTATAAGAGGCTCTGCAGCTTTCTTGTGAATCTTGACCATCAAGGGGGCCAAGTGTTGGGGGTACGTCCTTTTACACGAATCCTCAACGGTTTATCGAAAGCATATTATGCTTCATCTTTATCCTCAACGTCAATGTCCCCTTCCTTCTGGTGCATCAGCTTGTAGAGTACGGAGTAAGAGTAGTAAGCTTCTATTCCTTTGAAGGGGTCAACATCCGCAAACTCAGTTTAGATGACTCCTGCTTTATCAACGTACTTCAGGCACTAATGAAGGGTCGATAGTACGATCATATGTTCATGTATCCAAAGGTGTCCCAATAAGACGTTATAGGATAAATCTATGTCGATAACATAGGAGGTAACCTTAGTTCATAGATTGCCTATTTGATACTTTAATCAGATCTTGCCCAGAGGATAGCTACTTCCTGTATTGAAGTCACCGATGGTTGTGTTGGTAGCCGACAACCGGTGCATCAGAATTCTCAAGGTTTGGAGCAAACTTCATGGGATAAATGTTGAGAGAGGAGCTCGAGTCGATATGCATCCGGTCTACCTTGATGGCACTGATGTACCTCGTATATTATAGAGGTCGGTTTTGTCTATTATTCTTCAATAGCATGTCTTATTGAGAGAACATGATATTCTGAATACTTTCCATCACGCTGTGGTTGTAGGGACATACATTGGGGTCCTCGGCTGGCTTCTTAATTTAGGACAAGTAGGAGCCGACATGCTGCAGTGCCTCGCTCAGAGCATCTCGGATTTCCTTTGAGAGACGAAGGAGCTCAAAGAGTGACAACCTCGCCGATGTATTGGCAAGTTGTGCCAATATGTCAAAGTTATAGGGCTTGTCCAACCCTGGTGCGGAGTCTTTCTTCAAAGACTTGTCGATGCAAGACTCCTTTTGCTTTTATTTTTTTGTCGTGGGAGGCTGGGATAGACCTGTTTCAAATACTCTAGAGAAGCATGTATGGAGACTGGAGGCGTAGCATCCTTCTGAACTGGCTCATAGTTGCACAAATAGGTCTTGCCAGACCTAGTTTCTCCTGACAAGGCTTCATCAATCGTAAGAGAGACCATGTGACATAGTTTGGGCTTCTTTTTCTTAGACTCGACAGTTGAAGATGCTACTTTCTATGTTAGATCTTTGACAATGTCAGGATGAACCCACATGACTTCACCTCGTAGAGTTGTAAGGGGTACCAGCCCTACTGCTTGGTCGTGGGCTGGTGGGAGGTTAACGACCTCCAGCGTTGCCTTTGAAATTGGGACAATACCGTATTGAACCTCGATAATGGGGAGGTTGTCAAATTGGAGTAAAAATATGTTGGTGGCGATTGTCTTTTTCTCAAAGTTGAGGATGATAGCCTTGGCATCGATTAGTTATTGGATACCCCTCTTCAACATATAGCAGTCTTTTGTGGAATGGTGGACACATCAATGGAAGAGGCAGTGCTTCGGGTTGTTAACCCTGTTTGCCTCCTTTAGACGTCTGAGGTCAGGCAACTAGAGCTTGTTACCTTTCATCAACACGTTGAAGATTTTGATGATATCATCGCCATCGAAGGAGGAGGTATCCTTTTGCTTGGATTCCTCTGCCGACTTTTGCTTGGACAAAGATGTGCCCTTAGATACATTGATCGTAAGGGCCTGCTTGCCTTTGCCGTCACAGCCACTATTGTGATTTTGAGGGCGTTTCCTTCGATCGTTAGGGCCAAGAATCTAGATTTCGAGCAATTGGACCTCCTTTGCGTTCTTTTTAGCTGTGTCCATGTTCGTGATAAAGGATGACCAATCTGCATGTTGTGTAGTGCCCACATAGAGTTCTACAGCCAATAGCAGATTTTGTCTACAAATGTCCATAAGCACGGACTCAGGGATTCCGAGAGGCATCTTCAGGGATGTTTGCCTGAAGTGCTCTATGTAGGCACATGCATAATCCTTCTTCCTCTGGGCGACATCGATAAGAGATGACATAGTCATATCTATTCCGCCATCATAGAACCGGGAGAGGAATAGATGTCGAAGGTCATCGAATATTGAGATACAATTTTCTGGGAGGCTGTAGAACCACTCGTAAGCCACCTCAGTTAGGGCCTGACGAAGAGCTTGGTGAGCAAAGCATCATCTTGGGGTAGATATCCCGTCATGGACTTGAAGTAGTTCAAGTATTAAAGAGGTAACTTTTTTTCGTTAAATAGAATCATGGACTACGATTTATAGTTTAGGGAAAATAAAATATTGTTCTATACCGGGGGATAAGGTTGCCTTATCTCGAGACTCTGCAGATTTTTTTGGTTGTTCATGGAGTCCATGCAAGCTCGTAATTCCTGGATAGCCTCCTGAGTATCGTCTGAGGTCGTAGGAGCAGAGAAGTGTGGCAAGAGAGGGATGCCAGTAAAAGGAGGAATAGGAGCAGGATCGTTATACTCCCCATTGGTCCCTGGATCCTGGCTTACTTATCCCGGAGTTCTTAGTTGTGGTAGGACCATACTCTCCCGGATATCCCGAGTCAGGGTTTACATCGAAGGACTCATAGATTGCTTCGAGAGCCTCGAAGCGTTGTCAGTCACTGGAGCCTCCTTCGTTATCATCTCCTGCCATATATACTGGCATTACATAAGGAGAGGTAGATGGGGCATTGGACTCTTCACTTTATGCCTTCGTTTACTTATTCGCACTGTCCTCAGGGAAGGCGAGCATTATCGCATCGTCTTCAAAATTCGGGGGATTGCTAACCCCAGCTTTTGATGTTGCATCAACCAGTTTGGGATCGCTACCCCGGTACATTATTTTTAGTTTCCTGAGAATTATTGTCTTTATGGAACGACGGGTTGGTGTGGAGAACCAGAGGAATTGCTACCCCACGTTTACAAAGTTGCATCGGTCTCTCTTGAGAAAGACTATGATCTTAGGCGAGTGCCTTGGAATACCCCTTCGGTAGGTACCACTAGCCTGCTGCATCGTGGTTGGTTTCTCAATACGCTGGCCGAGACTGAAGTATTAGATGAGCCTACTTTTGAGTTCTTCTTCGTGGAAGGAGACCTCCAGGTCGAGCAACAAGTGGAACATGGAAACTCCTCTTCCTATTTACGTTCTCTAGTTTGTACCTATTTTTTAAGATGCTATCTGATTAGTGCAACTGAGCACAATTGTTGGAATTCAGGCTATATGGCTGGAGGACTACTACTTTGGTACAACAACAGTTGATGATGATACTGGCATATTGATGCTTTGGTTGGGGCACTTTATGTGTAGTATTTGTTTCTCTCGCCTTGCGCTTGTGAATTATCATGTCACACAGGTCTGACGAGGAAAATTTTACCTTTATATCTTCTTTATGCGGACTGCTAAGCCGAGCGCATGGATGTGTAGGTAGTTATTCCTTCCCCGACCTGGTTCATGTGCAGAGACTGCACTCAAGTCGTTTGTGGAAATTTTTTGAAATTGACCCACTTTATGGGCAGAGTTAAGTTGGATACATGGGTCAGTTCGGTATAACTTACCTTCAGAAGCGTACATAATAGTTAATAGCGTATGGCTCGTACTGCCCTAGACTTCCTCGAACTGGCACACATTGATGAATAGTACAAGGAGTCCAAGAGGTTCCTTTCTTCGGGACGTTGACGCATGGGGATGGTGTCGCAGGAGATCCTGTCAAAGACAAATTCGTCCCATTTGTCTTTGGCGCATGTAGGGGATATCATACGTTGGGAGTTTGGTGAGGCACACTTCTTTTTCTTTACTTTTTGCTGCTTGTGCATAGTCTGAGAATCAGCGTTGTTCTTCTTAGAAGTGTCCTGACGAGGGTGTATTGGTGCAGGAGAGGCCTTGGCACCTAGGCTACTGACATTGTAGTATTTTTCTCTATCAGATCCTAGGTGTCGAGAAATCTTCTCCCTATGAGTAGCTATGGAAACAAAGACAGGAACAGAGACATGATACACGTGTTTGGCCACCCAGGTCCTACAGGTCTTCTTAGGCTTTACTAGCCTTGGTAAGGGGTTTGAGTCCCCTAGGAGCATGTCTTTGAAATCCTGTTGGTTGAAATGGACGACCAACATACTCTGGGTTAAACCTAGCTTCGTCGATTCAGATTGAGTCACGAACTTCTCATCGGCGGAGATCGTATCGAAGACAGATTGCTCCTTTTGTCTTTGGCACATGCAGGGGCTCTCATATGCTGGGAGTTTGGTGTGGCACGCTTCTTTTTTTGCACTCTTTGCTAAGAGCATATAGTCTAAGAATTAGCATTATTCTTCTCAGAAGTATCCTGACGAGGGTTCATAGGTGCAAGAGAAGCCTTGGCACCTAGGATACTGACTTGTTAGAACCTGGGCATCGAGAACTCTTCTCCCCATGAGTAGCTACGAGAACGGAGACATGAATAAAGCCATGATGTGCATCTTTGGCACAACAGCGGGAAGCGCATCCTCCGTAGTCCTTAGGTGCGACACACTGGTCTTAGCTACCAGGTCCTACAGGTCTTCTTAGGCTTTACTATCCTTGGTGAGGGGTATGAATCCCCTGGGAGCATGTCTTCGAAAGCCTGTTGGTTGAAGCGGATGACCAACAGCCTCTAGGTTGAACCCAACTTTGTCAATTCAGATTGAGTCACGACCTTCTCATCAGTGGAAAAGGAGGTCCCCAGCAGAGTTGCCAGATTTTTGGCCATCACAAAATGTAAAGTTGTGCTAACTTTTGTATTTAATGAGTTACAACGATTGAGATAAAAAAGAATCCTAATACTGAGGATTCTAAGTACAAAAAGAAGAATCTGGGGAGTGTGACTATGGAGATCAAGTTGTGCAGCTAACTCTTTTACTCCATTGATGATCGACCGACGAAAGGAAATTGTTATATCTCTGCTCACTGGCAAAAAGGACATTAATTGGACTCCGAGTCTTCTGTTTTTTTATTAAACAAAAATTTGACCCTTTTGAAAGCACACGTCCCTGCTATTTATAGCCATTTGCACTGAAATGGTCATGCGTGCATATCGTAAAAAATTACTGTTTCTAATCTATACACACATAATCTGGATTGCCGTATGGCATCCTCAACAGAATATGGTTGTAATTGTGTGCCATATCATGGCCCAGCTGCCATGTAGCATTATACCCATGGCAAGCATGACTCGGTCAACTTTACACGTGGCATTTGTCAGCTGTTGAAGATCCCACGAGGAATCTGTCGCACGAAGATTCACAGGAATACTGCCACATGAAAGCTCCGCCGCATGAAGGTCATGGGAATATCGCCGCATAAGGTTTTGTCTTTTCAAAGGCACGTGGCACTGTACGGCTATGACTGACAAAAGTAATTATGATGGTGACATAAGCACTGACATCCATCGTCTGCATCGTTTATGAGGTGCTCAGAGCAATTAATGCTGTCAGTGTACATCTTATGCGTCTAGCTGCCTTTTTGGCATGCACTCAGGGTCGCTACCTGTGCCGCATAGACGAGGATTTTACGGCTTTTGGGCTGTATTCACCCAAAGTTTCGTTCTATATGGTGTTTGAGTGTATACTGCCTGACTTTATTGACTTAGGAGTTTGACGCATGGTTCTGAATTTTTTTATGCTTTTACAATAATGCGTGTGACCGATTGAAAAATCTAAAATTGCATGTGTTAGTAACCCATATTTGTGATAAACCTAGTTAGCTATTGTAGCAAGTCGTACTTTATGATTAATTATGATTGATGGATTGCTTCTATTCTTGTTTATGTAGTTTCTCTTGTTCTTGTACCTTCTTGTGCCATGTTCCTGATTCTTGTACCTGTTTTTGATTAATGATCCTATACTCACTTGCTATTGATGATTCATGTTCATGTACTTACACATGCTTACATGAATTTTGTTTACTTTACTATCACATGTTTACTTACTTGCTATTATTTCACTATCTTTAATGTGCTTCCATGGTAGTTTTAGTTTATAGTGTGGCTTAAGGTGTGTAACCGGTCGATCCGGGCCGGCTCATGGCCCGAGTCAACCGGGATTGACCGGGTCCGGGTCGGGTCGGGTCGGGTCGGGCCGGGCTCAACCCGAGTGGAGAGGCGGGCCGGGTCGGACCGTCCCGATCATAAACAACTCCGGCCCAACTCGGGCCCATGACCCGGTCAGGGGATGACTGGGCCGAACCGGTTTGGGTCCAGGCCGGTTTACGGTCGGGCTGGGCCGGCCTACTTTTTTAATTTTTAATATTTTAGTTTATTTATATATATTTTATATATAATCTATATGATATAACTTATTAGTTATATGTTAATAAATTCAAGTTAAAATTTATAGGTTTTTTTTACTAAGTTTTTTTTGTATAATTTGAAATTTATAAGTTATTTGCTAGAATGTTTTTTATATAACTTTAAGTACAACTTTAAGTATAAATTTATTTAAAATTTATAAGTTATTTGTTAGAATTTTTTTTTATAACTTTATGTATATAAATTTATGTATAAATTTATTTGAAATTTATAAGTTATTGTAAGTATAATTTGAAATTTATAAGTTATATGTTAAGTATAATTTGAAATTTACAAATTTATTTATTCATAAATTTATTTAATTTCTTTATATCCATATTTATATAACTTTTATTATTAATAAAAATCTAAATATTTATAAGTTGAATATTTTTTTTTTTTTTTAATAACTTATAAAAAAATATATAAATCTATTTTTTGAATTTAAATATAAATCTATAAGTATATAAAGAAGTGATTTATATAGACATAAAGAAGTTAAATGTAAACAACTAACAACATTATGTAAGAAAAAGTTGAATTTCTTTTATTAATGGCAATTAAATTATAAATGTATTATAACATTATGTAACCAAAAAAATAGAAACTTGTAAATGATATTTTATTTGCATAAAGCTTGTAAAAAATGTATAAGTCTTTTAAATTAATTTCGTCATCCGTCATCCTTCGTCCGTCTTTCGTTGAAGTTTATTGCTCATCTCCTCCTTCAGTAGCATCATCTATAGTAAGAGATTCAAAGTCCAGCCCTGCGATATCGACACTTTCATCTCTTGAGTCTTTAGTTCTTTCTTCCGCACGGGTCTAATCTTGAACTTAGACACAAGCTTCCAAAATATCGGGCAGCAACTGACTCCTCTTCTTGCTTAGCATCCTTGAACCTGCACTAAAACAAGATTTTGATTTTACCTTGGATACCGAGACTATTAGAATATCGCGTGCTATAGAAGAAAGTACATGATACATTTTTTCGTATCTCTTCCACCATTCTAAAATTGAATAATTAGATGAAGAGTCATCTTCATTTGCTTCATAAGAATTTAGATATATGGGTAATTCTTGCGTAGGTTGGTAAGATTGTTTTTGGTTCTTCCTTTGAAGTACCCTTTTAACATATTATAATTTAGACAAAAAATTAGAGCTACTACCTTGAACGGTTGTACCGGGTATGGTGGATACAACTCTTTCTTCATATGAAGCAATTAAACTATGTAAAACATCCTTAACTTCTACTTTCAAACTTTCTACGTCAACTCTCATATTATCTTCAAAATCGTCTAATAAAATATATACACCATCTAATTTAATCTTAGGATCAAAAATTGAAGCCAAACAATATAGAAGAGGTATATTACCCCAATATTTTTTAAATTTGGATTCTATTTTGGCAACAACATAATCAAAATCAGGAACATTTCTATATTTATAAAATAAATTAGACATGTTAAGAATTTCTGTTAAATCTAAAGGAGAAGTTGGATAATAAACTCCATATAAAGTACATATAGCATTGTAAAATAGTTCTAAAATTCAAAAATAGAAGTAGCAATTAACCAATTATTCTTAGTTACTTGATAAAACTAGGATTAATATTACAATTATGAGTAATTACATCTTTAAACTTAATGCAATATTGCAACATTAAATAAGTAGAATTCCATCTATGTAGTGCATCCTTAACAAATCGCCTAAAAGTAACACCATATTGTGTATATAAAATTTTAAAAGCTTGTTGTTACTTGCAGAAGAGTTCAAACTATGTAATCATGATCTAAGATTTTCTAAATTTACTTGAAAGAATTCAAGATATTCTTGTACAATAAAATTAATAATATGACAAGCACATCTAACATGAAAAAGTCTACCTTCTAACATAGGCAGAAATTATGTTTTCAAGACATTAATAGAAGAAGTGTTATTACTAGCATTATAAAAAAAAATCAAAAATATTTTATTGTGAATATCATATTCACGCAAAAATTGTATTATAGTGCCACCGATTAAAGTGCCAATATATGAAAATTTTGAAGGCCTTAGACAAATGATACATTTTTGCAACATCCATCTTGTATCTATATAATGTGTCATGATACAAATATAAGCATAATTTTATTTAGTAGTCCATATATCAGAAGTTAAAGCTAATTTACTAACATGCATAAAACTTTCTTTCAAAGTAGCCTTATGTTTTTGAAAACATTTCAGAGACTCTGCTCTAGCAGTAGATCTAGAAACTTTTCTAAAACAAGGATTAAGAGTATTACTTGCATATTTATAATAGTAATCACTCTCACCAAATGTAAATGGTTGTTCCTCACAAATCATAAATCTTGGTAACTCAGTCATGTTAAGAGCATCAGAATAAGTAAATATACCTAAAGAAGATCCTTGACCATCAGTACTTAGCTGTGTTTGTGTAGCCTGCAGTGTGTCTTTACCATAGCAACTTTTGTAGAATCTTTTTAAAGTGCCCGTGCCATCATTTTTTTTCTATTTGCAAATCCGCTTACATCTTTTACATTTCGCAGACTTAGGTATTGGTTTTTGATCTTTTGGATCTAAAACCGGATTGCCCTCACTATCAGTGACAAAATTTTTTGTAAAATAATGCTATAAAATATTTTTTTCTATTGCCAACATTTGTAGCCGTAGTCATACTCCTAACTTCAGGAGCTGACATTTGTATCAGTGGCACAGATTTAAGAATAGGATTATTTTCATATATATTATTATAATAATTATTGTTTTCAAAAGGTTGGTTTGAACCTTGTCCATCCATATTTAAAAAATATATATTTTTAAAAAAATTAGAGCAAAATTAATTAATTAAATCTTTACCAAAGAGAGAGACAGACAAAGAGGGAGAGAGAGAGAGAGAGGAAAGAAAAATCTCAAATCAGAAAAAAACTATTCTATAATATTAAAGTTACTTGTAACGTCTGGTAGAAGCCTCCAAAAGAAATCGTAAGAAAATGTGCTGAGAGGAAAGAAGTTGGACTCCAGTAATTGCTTTGGTTCTAAACTTTGTAATTGCCTTGCTTGTTTCTAAACTTTGTAAGAGGGAAGAAATTTTGTTGAAGGAAAGAAATTTTATTGTTTATTTTTTATGAATTATGGACTATTTATAGAAATTTTTTTGGGTCCAAATGACACCCAATATCCTAAAAAAAGAGTTTTTATAATGGATATTTTTGTCATTGTATAAAAAATGACCAAAATAACCCTAAAAAGGGCAAAAAATTGCTACTAAAATGGGGGTATTTTGGTAAAAATAAGCCCCAATGGATATATTCTAAAAAAAATAAAAATAAAAAACCAGTCCGGGCCGGGCCAACCGGGTCGACCGAATCCGAACCGGCCTGAACGATCCAGAAATCTGGCCGGGCCGGCCGGGCCTGGCTAGAGGGTCAGCTCCACTGACCCAGCCCGGACCCCTGGGGGCTAGTGGGCCTGCGTGGGCCGATCCATTGACCGGGTCCAGGCCGCCCGCCCATTTTGACACCTTGAAGTGTGGCTTCCATTGTAGTACTTGCTATCTGGGGTCTGGCCCCACTGGTTTTATATGGCCCGATCTCGTAGCAGAACCGAAGGATCTACCTTCTCTTGATGGTAATCACCCAAAGCATCAGTTGAGTACCTGAGTGGGTTTTTATTCTTTTCTCCCACTAGTATTTGTATATATTCTTTTGCGATGTTTAGTTGTCACGCCCCAATTCCCAAAATAGATGGGACCAGGCCATATGGCAATAGCCAGTTACATATCAAGTGGACACCAGTCCAACTCAAATATATATAAACTGTACAATGAGGGTCACTATCTAGATAACACAATAAATATCTATGTCTCAATCCACAAGAATAAAAATATAAGAATAGGCAATATGTATCATGGTGTGCACCCATCCTACACATGTTCGAATAGACTCAAAAAAAATAACATGAGTTTATAAATACTAGGCTATATCAGCAAAAATAAGCAATAAGAACATAATAGATGAACAACGAAATACCTGATACAAATATCTAATAATACCTATATATCGAGATGATACTCATCAGCAGCTCCAACAGAACATAATGTTAATCAACATTACAAATCTGTCAAGAGGCCAGGTCCTCAGAGGGACGTAACAAGATACAAAAATATACAAGCTGTTTAAAATAATAACTCATACTAATGCATGGGTGATTCTAACCTCTTAAACGTGCAATTTAGAGGACAACTTTCGTATGCATGGGTAAGATTCAGGCTAACTCGAAAAGTCCATGTAGCTCAAGACTAGTGGTTTATATATACTGTCAACAGTCATCTGTATACGTTGTAATGATCCAAAAATATTATAGGGCATCTGCATAACTCATAAAATCCCATAGTTGTTGTCTAGATACTATGGTATTCCAATGTGGCTTTCCCATACGTATAGTAGCTATCCTCACCCAAAATCCTCCACTGACCAAGTTATGTCAATAACCTGTTCAGTTTTGTACCTGCTTGAGTCTCAAATACTCTAATCACAGCAGTTATGTTATCTATCCGTCATATGTTCCTTAAGTATCGATAGCAAGTCGAGTACGTAATTCGTACCCCTAGCAAGATGTCTCAATCATGTAATATGGGTGTCATAGCCAAATGAGATATAAGGATATCCCCCAATCATAATGCAGTCCCCTAAAACTAGGTCGACGTTCATAAAATAAGTACAAGCCATGAAAATGACTAATCCAGTCACTTGCACCCAAGTATAGCTTGGACGCACAATTTATATAATCTAGGAATAGAATCAATAAGGAAATATACAAGTAAATGATATAAATAAAGAGTAAAGATAGTAAACATAGTAAGGTATACTTTTTTGGATCCTGAATGGTGGTATGGCGAAGTCCAAGTAGCGAACACTTTAAGTAAATAACCTCCAAAAAGATAGAATCTGAGTAAATGCCTCCGTATGCTAAAAATAATATCACGATTGTTCCCAAATGAGTAAAATAGTCAAAATTGACTACCCATAAGTCCAATTTGGATACAGAAGCAAAATAGCAGTTTCAGATCAAAACATAACCAAAAGTGGTCCACTTTGCACCGAATAACGTGCTAGAAATAAAAGTTCTCCAAATTCAGAAAATTAGTGTCTAACGAGACCAAAACGATAATACAAACTCAACATTTGAACAAAAAGATAGAATCTGAGTACACGCCTCCGTATGCTGAAAATAACAACACTATCGTTCCCATAATGAGTGAAATAGTCAAAATTGAACAAAATATCGACTACGAGCTAACATAATTTTTGATATATTGTCTACTTCAAAGCACTAGGAAGAATAAAGTTGCAACACTTGAATACTCTAATATACTTTTGTGGATGACAATTTAAACCTTCATTGAGTTGTTATGGATTGGCCTTTGGTAGTTGGAAAATTTTAAAGCTCAAAGGATTACTTTGAATATAGGAGGAACAAAACCTCAAATACAAATCCAAAAGCAACATGCATTTAATGCAACTTTATTGTTTAGAAAGTGTATGGTTGGTAAATTGCTCTGCACAGTAACTGTCATGCCCCAGACCTAAAATATACGGGACCATGCCACATGGCAATGACTAGCTACGTATCTAAGTGAACTCTAGTTCAACTCAAAAATGTATAAGTTGTTCAGATCAGATCAAATGGCCAATTATCCATAATCAACATCCACAACTTTATCTAAAATACTATAAAATATGGAATAAAAAAACTGCAATAGAATGATAAGAATGCACCAACTAGCGATACCTGAATTCTGAAGAAGTATCCCCCAATAATCCTATAGCAAAATACCTAGAAGAAAACCAGATCCTCAGGGAGACGTAATAAGATACATAATATACATGCCTAGCCAATAGTATAATCATGCATAAAATAGAAGCAAGAAATATAATGTTTGAGACTACTAGCCAGTTTAAGTGTACATGCAATCGAGGACAACTTATAACACTTGGGCTGACCGACTTGGGTACATGGGTAGCACTCAACGAGCCGCTAGCAAAGATTCATCTGGTAGTGCTCATCTAGAGTTACGAGCCAAAAACACAAGTACATGGGTAGCGATCATCTTGAGTCACTAGCGACACAGACACAAACATAGCCCAACCCCAGTAGCTGTCCTTTCGACCATATGCAACTACAAAAATTGGATCTATGTCAAAAATAATCACGAAAGTACCAACTATCCACAGGTCAAGTGATACAACGGGAATCATAATGATAACAAGCAAACACATAAAGACTAAGCTACTATATAAGAAAATCTTGTCTCGAATAAGTGTCATCAGGGCAAAATAGATAAACAACTAACGACAACTATGAAAATAAAAATAGACTGGAATAGACATAAGAAACAAATATGAGCATGAAATATTGTAACTGGTGGCAAGGTATTCTTGCATGGGGTTAGTCAAATACGAACTGAGGTCCAAAATCCAAGGTCATATCCAAATTTCTAAAAACCATCCAGGAACCTAATATATTGATTTAACATAATCTATTTATTTACAACTATAGAAAAATCCGACTTATTTGTAAAGGATTCTTATTTCTAGGATCATTGATAAACCTAACTTAACATAAATTATTTAATTGCCATATATTTATTCCCTTAAATAATTCATCTACCTATATTTGTATCTCTAAATAATGGATTACTCCATGTATAAAAGTACTAACCTATATCCACACAAGCACTTAACTTTAATGCTTATGTTAATAGGTATTTTACTTATTTAGGTTTCTCCTTATTACTCATGTACCACATTTTCCATATTATGTGCTTCTTTGTTGCAATTATCACCTTAGCTTTAATGCTTCTGTGCACAATTCTTTATATTCTCTGCTTAAAGAAAGAGGTAGGGCCTATGTGAAATTATACTTAATTCAATTATATTTATTATAATATTCAATAAAGGATAAAAGGGTCTACTAAAACCATTAATTCCTTTTTGTGTCAAGTGATGAGCATTACTGTGCTTTCCATACCACTCCACCTATAGGAGCATGCCATGTGCATGAGAGAGAGAGAGAGAGAGAGAGAGAGGGTGGTATTGGTGTAGAGTTGTAGATACAAAAGCAATATGATTATAATTAGGAGGTGTTTTTGAAAAACTTGAAATAATTGATATTATTGGGATATAGGCAATAATTTATTAAGATTCATATGATTCAAAGAGGAGATTAGAAGGGTACAAAAGAGAGTGATATAGATTTCAGATTGTTAATGTCATTTGATATTTGTTAAGAGGCAACTAGCAACACCAAATCACTTGGAGTACTTATAGAAACTTTTAAGAACAAGTCATTTTAGCATATAGGACTAACAATCCTACGTGAATAATAAGAGTTGGCTACTGGACATGCATAAAGAACACACAAAGTTTACCTATGCAGGCTTGAATGAAAGTTGGCGTCGGTGCAGCCACACTCGACGCTCGAGTACGTGGTTCTCGATGAGGCTTTGCTGGCACAATCGAGAGTCGGTGGTTCGTTCATCGACATGGAAAGAGTCTGCTGTGAGGAGAGAGGACGAACTCAGAAATATCTCAGCGAGCTTGACAAGTCGGCAACGACGCGAAGGTGGTTGTCTTAAGAAACACTAGGGTAGAATCACGGTGATTGAAATCTCGCCGTACTGGTGAACAATGGCGTGGGAGGACTGTTGATTTGGCAATGTAGTGATCTAGCACGGGGACAGTGACTGTACAAAATGAAGCGACTGCAGGATCATCAAGTGTGCTAGGCGTCGGATCTGACCACTCCGCGAGGTAGTAACTCCCTCGACTGAGTGTGCCGCAGATGTGGGGGTACTAGGCACACGCAAATGGGACACACGTCGAGTTCTGCTTAATTTTTTGGGATGGTGAGAAGTTGAGCTCGCGAGGGGGAGTTGCTAGCTTAGGTTTTGGTATAAGTCTATCAAAAATTCCTTCGTTCTTACCCTCAAGTTTGATACACTATTGTTTATCCCACACACAATTTATACTTGTCCCTACTATCGTAATCATATGTGAATCCTTTAATAGGTGTGTGGCTCACCTATTAAACATTTATCATACCCATGCTTAATCCTTGAACCTCAAACATAAGATTAAAAGTCCTATAATCCAAAGTTATAACCACTATGCCATTATTCCATCTTAGGTACCATTCATTCGAATTGTATCATCAATTACAAAATTCAAACCCTACTTCCTGCTGTTATCCTTGATAACGTTAACCTCAAACATTTTCTTGGACATTTATATATGTTATCTATATTTCCAATCACCCACTTAATATGGTACTTTAGGGTTTGCTAGGTCCTCATTGCTAATAACTTAGTTAAAAGGGTCGCTAGAGCTTAGTCATCATAGCCTATAGTCTAGGTCTATCAAAGTCATATTTTAAAACTTAACCTCTGACATTTCCTTCTAATCTTTCGTACTAATAATTGATAATCAATGTGAAGTTAACCTATTTCATATGTGCATCAATTATTTAATCATCAATAATATTTTTACCTCCGAGTGTAGTTTACTACCATCTTTAGAACACCTGCAAAATATCGATTTTAATAATATATCATAGTTGATACGCCCTTAACTGCCTTATCATCCTATCGTAAGAACCCTTATTTTATCAACCGTGAAACCCTTCATTAATTACCTTTGATCCTTAATAATACCTATGATTGTATATAGACAATCAACTTCAACTTACAACTTAAATTGAATACCACATAGGGAATCATCCACCATAATCACCTAATCATGATCGTCACATAAACAACTATATCTAGGTTATATTACACAATCTATCTACAAAGTCCACCTCATCCTTTCCTTGCTATCATATCATATGTTATTCCAATCACTTACAAGTAGGCAATCTACAAACAATTTCCAAAATTACTTATTACTGCGCCACCTTCTTAATTATGAGTTCACCATATGTAATCCATTTTCTAAGGCTTTTGATCTTTAAATCATCTTCTCGACCTTCATCTACTATATAATCATTGACATTATATTAATTATTTAATCAATGCTTATTTCATCCACAACCAGGCAATTCGACCTTATCTACCCATGTTACTCGAAGATACCGCAACCATGATCTCAAATCAAAACCTTTATTTAACATCTATATATTTCTTCCATGATTAATGTGTTAGTATTAAGTTCAAATTACCAATTTCACTTTACAATCTTTTTCCTATTTTACTTCCAATACTGGTGGCATTTTCCTCGAAGTTATATCTCGCATTTATCGAAGCAACCCTAACCTCATTTCTAATTCTTGTTATTTACTCATTTATCTCGTTAGTAAGTCCCATGAAATCTAAAAGCACTCATACCTAGCCTAGGAGCTTAACTCGATTAACCTCTAAGAATTATATCCCTTCTAAATAATGGAACTAGATCCCCAGGACCGCATATTATGTGCATATTGATCGATAAAGATTAACATCTTTAATACGTGATCTAACCCATCAAAGGCGGAAACTATGATTCACAAATTAACCTGAAGTAACTAGAAGAATATGAATGTTTTCAGCAACCTTAATCAGTTAGCCACCCTAAGATCTTCTGCACGTATTCCTTTTTCGGATTGGACGTCGTGTGTGCAATGATCTTCCAATATTTTCTTCTCCTTGGTTGACCCTCTTTCTCTCCTTATGTGAAAGAATAATTTAGAGAAAGCTGTTTGCTTCTGATATCATATGATGGCCAAAGAATAGATGATATATATAGGCTACGGTAGGGACCATAAGGAGAAATTACTTTTATGTCTCATAACAGATCTGGATATCCCATGTTCAGCCCGAACACACAATCCATGCCCGTTAACAATAACTCGGTCCAAGAGCTATTATTGCACTACCTTCCTAATTCCAAATTACGTTTATGGGCTCATTCTTATTAGATGCATGTTCGTCTCTCCATGTTAAGATACCGAACGTCCGTCGATCAAATTAAGTTACTGACAACTATATTGATCGACATCTTTTATCCTTAAGTAGTAACACTAAATTTTATTTGTCATGTCGGATATAATCCATCTGCATGATTTACATGACAATCCTTACTAGTTCCTTAAGGGGACATCATCAACCCGATGTATCGGACATATGGATTCCTTTCATAATCAACAACCTATCATATACACATTGCCATTACCCGATTCATAGAGGTTATTGATCCAAAATGAATCTCACTCTTTTATGAGTCAAAGTAATACAAACTGATATACATGTTTGTTATTATATCCGGATTAAAAGCAAAAGCATTCATAATAACAGAAGTGTTTGTTCTCTTATGTAGTAAATACAAAGAGAACAACCTCAAGTGGTTATGTTCAATACACACAAAGTGTACTAATATAAACCTATAGTCAAGATCGACTAATACCATATTATACTACAACCTTACCAATAGTTTGTCCAAATCCATCTAGGTTGTGAAGTATTTATATATTCCACAGAAAACTAATAATATGATCTTCTGTGTGATGCCACACACCATATTATCTATAATATAGAATATCAGACACTTGCATTAGTATTATAAAAAATATAAAATGTAAATATTTGTCCATATGATTCTCATCCAAAAATAAGGAAATATAGTTAATACAAAGTGATTCTTTTAGTATATAACCCTAATAATCTCCCACTTATACTCAAAGCATTGCTTTTTAGTATAATGTTACAAATCTCCCACTTATACTTAAAGCCATCGTGCTATGCATCTGACTCTCATTCTCTCAACATGACTATCAAAAGCCTTTGCTGGTAAGCTCTTTGTAAAGGGATCAGCTAGGTTGTCTGTTGATGTAATAGTATTAGGCAAACTAGGTACCACATCTAAGTATATTAGGAGTTTTTAAACCAAACTACTTCTTTGGCTGCCTCAAAGGCTGCCACATACTCGGTTTTCATGGTGGAATCAATAATACTTTTTTGCTTTATGCTCCTCTATACTATGGCTCTACCTCCTAAAGTAAATACATAACCTGAGGTAGATTTCCTGGAATTTCTATCTGACTGAAAATCTCAGTGTATATAACCTAAGGGCACTAAACTATCTGCATGGTAAACCAGCATATAAATTTTAACCATTTTCAAGTACTTCAAAATATGTTTTATCGTAGTCCAGTGATCTTGTACTTGGTTAGACTGATATCTGCTAACCATACCAAAAAAAAGTAGATATCTGGTCTCATACATAGCATTGCATATATTAGGTATCCTACTGCCGAAGCATAAGAAACCACTTTTATGTTCTCTATCTCTTTAGGTGTCCTCTGACATTGCTTCTTTGATAGATAAATTCCATGCCTAAAAGGTAAGAAACCTTTCTTATATTTTTTCATGCTAAAGTGAGTTAGTATATATCGATATAGGTAGCTTGGGATAAGCCCAACATCTTTTCTTGCGATCTAGTAGAACTTTGATCCCAAGGATGTGATCTACTTCTTCCAAGTCCTTCATATCAAACTGTTTGGATAACCATACCCTTACATTAGATAACACCTTCATATTGTTTCCAATGATCAATATGTTATCCATGTAAAGCATTAGAAATATCATCACGTTTTTGTCACACTTTTTGTATACACATGATTCATTCGGACATTGATCAAATCTATAAGATTTTATCACTTGATCAAAATGGAAGTTCCAAGATCTAAAAACTTGCTTAAGTCCATAAATGGACTTCTTGAGCTTATAAACAAGATGCTTTTAGCCCTTTTCAATGAACCCATCTGGTTGCTTCATAGAGATATTTTCTTTAAGACTTCCACTAAGGAAAGTTGTCTTGACATCCATTTACTAAATCTCATAATCGAGATGAGCTGCAATAGATAAAACGATCCAGATAGACTTAAGCATGGCTATCGATGAAAAGGTTTTCTCATAATCAATACCATCTTTTTGAGTAAAAATCTTTCGCAACAAGTCGAGCTTTAAAGGTTTCAACCTTACCGTCTGGTCCTCTTTTTCTCTTATAGACCCACTTGCATCCAATGACATTTACACCAGTGGATGGTTTTACAAGCTCCCAGACCTGATTAGAATCCATAGATTCTATTTTAGATATTATTACTTTTTGCTAAGATTCTGCATATTTATAAGAGAGTGCTTCATTATAGGTGCAAGGAACAAAACTTGTTCCTCAGGGACCTAGTCTGATATCTCTTCCAAGAACATGAATCTGTCAGGTTGTACCATAACCCTCCCAGTACGATGAGGCACTGTAGGTTGTGGTGTATCATTTGTGACACATTGTGCAGTTACTTGTGGTTCCTCTAGTTGCACTATTTATTTGGAGTTTTACCTCTTAATTTTTTTAGAATAACTCTACTTATGGGTTTATGGTTCATTACATAGTCTTCTTCTAAGAGTCAGGCATTGGTGCTAATAATGAACTTCTGATCCTTAGGACTATAAAATAAACCTTCTTTCGTTCCTCTTGGACAGCCTACAAACAAGTGTACTTCTGTACGAGATTCCAACTTATCTGCTTTTCCTTTCAGCACATGTACTAGACTACCCAAAATTAGAACATGTTTCAGACTAGGCTTATGCCTGGTCCAAAGCTCTGTGCGAGTATTAGGTATTGACTTAGAAGGTACCAAGTTTAAAATATAAGCTGCAGTCTCTAAGGCATATCCCCAAAACGAATCTGGTAAATCCGAATAACTCATCACTGATCTAACCATCTCCATAAAAGTCATATTCCTTCTTTCTACTATACTACTTTGTTAGGGTATTCCAGGTGCAATCAATTGGGATATAATGCCAGCCTCTGATAAATAATCTCTAAACTCTCCAAAGAGGCACTCGCCACCACGATCTGAATGTAATAACTTTATACATTTTTTATGACATTTTTTTATTTCAGCCTTGTACCCTTTGAATTTCTCAAATCGCTCAAACTTACGATGCATCAAATAAATGTATACATACCTTGAATAATCATCAATGAATGTGACAAAATATTCAAATCCACCTCTAGTTTGGACAGTCATGGGCCAACACAAATCAAAATTAACCAATTCCAACACATCTTTGGCCCTACACCCCTTTTTCATGAAAGGCCTTTGGGTCATTTTACCTTTTAAGCAGGATTCATAGACTATAAGTGCCTCCACTTTCAATGAACCCAAAAATCCATCTTTAACCAGTCTTTGAATCATTCTTAGATTAATATGCCCTAACTGCAAGTGCCAAAGATATGTTTGGTTCATATAAGAAGGTTCTTTTCTCTTATTTAAGATATAAGACGTGTTATTAATTTCCATAAGTGTCATTGTAGGTGAAATATGATTAATGACATATAAATTATCAACTAATGTACCAGAACAGATAAAATGCTTACTTTTTCTAATAAAAATATTGTCATTAAAACAAACTGAATATCTATCCTTATCTAGCATAGAAACATAAATTAAATTCCTTTTAAGTGAAGGTGCATAAAGACAATCTCTTAATATCAAAGACATATTTTTACCAAAAGATAAAATAACATATCCTACTGCAACGTCCACTACTTTTGTAGCATCACCCATGAATAAGCATATCTTTTCATCACTAAGCCGCCTGGTTTTCTAGAACCTCTGCAATGAATTACAGACATAATTGGTGGCTCATGTATGTACACACCAGGTGTCGATAGATAACACCGCTAAACATGTTTCAACTACTAGTAAATGAGATATGTCTTCTTTGTTCCCTTGTTTGAGAAGTGAACAGTCACTCTTCCAATGTCCTGACCCTTTGCACTTGAAACACTTGCCTTTCAGTTTTCTCACAGCGCCTTGAAGTCTCATGCCCTTCTTTGCTAAATTTGCTTTTGAATATTATTATTCTTCTTATCACCTTTTGGCTTAGAAATATAAGACTTTTCAATCACATAAATATGGGGATTCTTCCTCATGAGAGCCTCAGCATCCTGTAGTTCTTTCGCAAGTTCTGGAAATTTGTATAACCTTTTATTCATGTTGTACTTAAGGCAAAACATGTCTAAACATTTAGGCAGAGTCCCGATAATGATATCGACCTGGGTTTCCCCATCGATTTTAGATTCAAGGATCTCCATCTGATTTAGATGACCCATCATCTTGAGAACATGATCCCTTACCGGCGTCCCTTCAGCCATGGTCGTATTCATCAAACTCTTCATAGCAAACTGCCTAGCTGTCCTAATCTGATGTCCGAAGAGTTCTTTTAGGTTGTACATCATGTCATAAGTTGTGGTCATGGCCTGATGCTGATGTTATAGCACATTTGATATAGATGTCAGAATGTAATACCGTGCAATCTCATCTGTCTTTATCCACTTCTTATATGCCTCTTTGACCTCTTCATCAGAATTAGCATAAGGATTAGGAGGACATTCCTAATGGAGTACATATTTGTACTCTTTAGAAGTCAATACAATATCTAAGTTACATTTTCAGTCAATGTAATTAGGGCTAGTAAGTTTGTTTTCTTTAAGAACCACCATAAGTGGACTGAATGAACCCAATTTTAAAATCATAAGAATCAAATAAATAATAATTATGTAGAAAAAACTTTTTGAACTAAAGAAATATTAATTCCCTCAAAATAATAATAAAAAGTTCACCAACACCTTAAACACCATAAATTTAGTATGCCACGATAGTGTGGATGTATACTAATTTAATATTTATCCAATGAGGTTTTTTCTATTAATTTTACTATAATGTCAACCTATGACAAATAAAATTAATTTGTTGGTCTTTCTTTTGGTCCTACAAATAATAGCAGTGACTCCGATGGGGTGGATACCTTTATTTGTATCTAAGTGTATACAATTACTTAATACTAAATCTATTACTTCGTAATGTGTTCCTTTAGATAGTGTCACGACCCGCACCCGGATATTTGGGCGCGAGTACGTGGGTACGCCCAGCCTATGTCGCAGCATCGGCGGTAGAACGTTGTCTGGGTCATTTCTGACTATTTAACATCTCAACAATATAATATGGTACTTGTCAATTATCTCAACTCCAAATGGAGGAACAATATGGTATCTCACAAATATAACTAATCTCAATCATAATGCAAACTAAGGGAGATAAAGCACAAATGGAATAGCAAAGGAAAGAACAAGATATAATCCACAAGTCTAAAATAATATACAAACTATGAATCTCAACAAATAGTCTAATACAAGTCCAACACAATATAACTAAACCTCCTCGGGCTCTACAACTAAGTCCACCTGATCTACAAGAGTATTCTCTATAGATACACCGTCCTGTGGCCCTTTAGAATGTAGGATACTACTCTATAAGTCCATCATATAAAAAAATGTATATCCAGTCAGGATTAGAGCGAAGTACAAACCTCTGAAAGCAGTTTCGATAACATAATCGAGCATATATAATATATAATAGAAATGAATACAAGATCCCTAAACATATGAATGAAAAGAACAAGTGGAAACAGGTAATATACTAGAATAGAGAACAACAATATGAATATCTGCAATGTGAATAAATAAATAAAATCTAACTAATGTGCCTCAGAATACATGTTTATTATGTGATCGGTTTAGGTTGAACATGATCAATAAGGTAAGTCGATTACAAGTGTGGTATGTAATCGGTATGTACATGATGAACAATGGGGCTTTGATCACATAATTAGCTCCTACTATCCTACAATGGATCCAATCACGACACGCTACGAACACGAAGTTGACCACTGAACACGAGCATTGGTGTACACGAATATAATCACACTGAACACGAGCAGTATGTGTACACGAATAAGCATACTGAACACGAGCAGTGTGTGAACATAAAATATAAATCAATACCCAATTTATACGATAAAATATATGTAAAGGAGTACCCACTGAACATGGTAGGGGATAACATCGCCTGACGGGATCCATGTAGTACAAGTCCGTGAAATCACAGTGTCAGAATCAAATATACAGTTCTAGAACATGAATATATACACTATTATGAATTGAAAACTAACAGAGAAATGTACTCGCCTGAAGTCCTGAGCAAGGTGTGTCTCTCGATGCCCAAGCTGGTGTCACACAGACCTATATATGGTATGTTGCATCAATACAAGGTTCTGGATTGAAAATGAGTTAAATTGATTCAATTCTAGGTCATAAAGCCATTTCTAAGTTAAACCGACTGTTTCTAGTTCGTAAGAGTCCAACTACAGGATATTAGATCAATACACTATGAAACTAAGATACACTAGGTAATCTAAGATACTATAAGACACACAAAATACCGTATCCTAGGATACGCAAGTTTTTAATATAAAAATAGTAATATATATATATGTATGTATGTATGTATGTATGTATGTATGTATGAAACAAACATACATACATACATACATACATACACACATATATATATATAGAATTAAGGGTAATGAAACATACATACATACATACATACATACATATATATATATATATATATATATATATATATATACACACAAGTACATATAGAATTAAGGGTAATGAAACAAACACGTGGAGTGCACCGCACCCGTATCACACTCATTCTATGATACGCTAGCGATACGGCTCCACCACACAACCAAACGCATCCTGAAGGACACGAACAAGTCTAGAATACTAATTATGAATAATACAAATAATTAAATTTACAACTACGTGTCCATGTCAAATTGTGACATGCTCAAACCCCTGTATCGAAGGAAAACCCCAAAATCATCCCTTATCGCCAAATTATCTGGATACGGCCTACACGTATCCAATTGTGGACATGACACTAGTCACAAATAATCAATCACATGTCATATTGATCTATTTGACCAATTGACAAACATAACATGTGCCAATCTCGGAATTCTGCCAAAATTGACACAAAAATACACATAACTTCCACCATAGGCCTCCTATGAACCTAATTCCAATTCATGTGAGTAGCCTATGCATGTGGGGTAGTTTCTCATGGTTAAATCTTATATTTAGAGTCTACTAAGAGAGAAAAAACTAAAATATACCTATTGAGTGATGGATTCCCATTAAAAATCTCCAAATATAGAATATAGCCTCCTCCTTGTAGATCTTGGCCTACTCCTTGTTGATCCTTGCTTTCTTTTTGAAGATTCTTGTTATAATAGCCTCCAACGATGAATAGGAAAGAAAATTGAGATAAAATTTGTGAGGGAAAGGTGAAGGAATGAAGAAATTGGAATAAGGAAAAAAAATCTAGACCTAATACAAATAAAAAATGAGAAGAGACACTCTCTCTCTTCCCTCCTAATGTGGCCAGCCCTAGCCCTCTCCCTCAAGCAATATGAAATATCTAATATACCCCTTGGGGCCTCTCATGAAGAAATTAATTAATGTGGGAAGGTTCTAGTCTAATGGTTTCACTAATTAATTCATCCTCCAAATGAATGGGCCTAATTATTGGGCTCAAACTAAACCAAAATAAATGTTGGGTTCATACATCTAATTTAATTAGTTAGGTCCACTACACAAGTCCAAAATAATCTTGAACTCAATAATAAATAAATAATACAATAAATAAATAATTACACATGCACAATAATTAAATACAATACTCTTAAAATAAAAATATCCATGCTAAATTACCATACTACCCTTGATTGAAAATGTGAGGGTGACAATCCTACCCACCTTAGAAAATTTTATCCTCAAAATTAAGGAAGAAACTAACTACCCAAAGCAATCAATACAATATAAGAAAGAATTATACCTCACGGCTCGAATAAATATGGATATCTCTCGCGCATCTCGGTCTCTCGCTCCCAGGTACTCTCTTCTGGCGAGTGATACCTCCATGCGACGCACACCAAAAGATTCGTCTGGTTCCTCAGCACCTTCTCTCTCCGATCCAGAATCTCAACTGGCTGTTCTAGATAGCTATGAGTAGGGCCCACCTCGATCTCCAAGTGATCCAACATATGGCTGGGATCTGCCACGTACCATCTCAGCTACGATACGTGAAAGACATTTTGTACTCCCTCCAATGTAGGTGGTAAGTCTAGTCTGTATGCAACTATACCGACCCTCTCAAGAATACTGAAAGGTCCGATGAATCGCGGACTAAGCTTTCCACCTTTACCGAAACGAATTGTGTCACGTGTTAGAGAAATCCTCAAGAAAACTAGACCGCCAACCTAGCACGAAACACAGCCTTAGCACCCTAACAAAAATAAACAATCACAAGCAAAGCAAAACAAAAATCTATACCTCAAACTCCAAAGGTCTCCGGTGGCTATCGGCCCAATGCCGCTGTCTGTCCTTTGCCACTCGAAGTCTATCCCTGATGAGCTTTACCTTCTCAGCTGCATCTACTACCATATCTAGTCCCAATAAAGCTCTCTCAACAACATCATCCCATGATAACAGAGTGAGGCATCTCCGTCCATACAATGCCTTAAATAGTGACATCTCGATACTGGCTTGGTAGCTGTTGTTGTAAGAAAACTCTACCAAGTAAAGATGATCCTCTCAAGAATCTCTAAAATCTAAAACATAGGTACGTAGCATATCCTCGAGAGTCTGAATAGTCCTCTCTAACTACCCATCTGTCTGAGGATGATATGTGGTACTGAACTTGAGCTGAGTGCCCAAACTTGCCTGCAAACTCCTCCAAAAGTGGGACATGAAGCGACTATCCTGATCCAAGACTCTGCTTATAGGAACACCATACAACCTGACTATCTGGCATATATACATCTCTGTAAGCCTCTCCGTAGATGTACCCACTTAAAATGGCAGAAAGTGGGCTGATTTGGTCAACCTGTCCACGATGACACAAATCGCATCTTTACCTCCTGGAGAACGCGAAAGTCCTGAAATAAAATCCATGGTCATATGCTCCCATTTCCACTCAGGAATGGGTAAAGGATGAAGCAATCCACCTACCCTCTGTCTCTCCGCCTTTACCTACTGGCAAACCAAATATCTGGATACGAAGCTAGCTACCTCCTGCTTCATACCATACCACCAAACATGCTCTCTCATGTCTCTATACATCTTGTTGGCACCTGGATGCATAGAGTACTAAGGTCGATGCACCTCCTGAAGAATCTTCTCGCGCAATGCTCCACTCGGCACACACAATCTGGTACCGTACCGTAATGATCCATCATCTGCGATGCTGAAGTCCTCTGCCAACCCTATCTGGACTTTTGCTCTGATGCTCCTTAGAAACTCATCCTAGAACCGTGTGGATCTGATCCGGTCCATCAACTCTGACTGTACCTGAAGTCCCCATATCTGTGTTGCGACTCCAGGAACTAATACCTCAATGCGCAAACAGTAAAGATCGGCCAATAAATGTCTATCCCTCGTCAAATATATAGCCACTGGATACCTGTTCAAGGCATCCGCAACTATGTTGGCCTTCCCTGAATGGTACTACAAAGAAATATCGAAGTCCTTTATCAACTCCAACCATCGTCGTTGCCTTATGTTGAGCTCTTTTTGTATAAATACATACTTCAAGCTCTTATGGTATGTAAATATCTCTACTCTCTCTCTATACAAGTAGTGTTTCCATAATTTAAGAGCAAAGATAACTGTTGTCAACTCCATGTCATGGGTAGGGTAATTCTTCTCATGCGGACATAATTGCCTGGAAGCATAGGCAATCACCTTCCCGTTCTGCTGCAACACACAACCCAAACCCTTACCCGAACAAACCCTTACCCGATGTATCACTATATATAGAAAATTCTCCTGCTCCTGATGGAAATGTCAATATTAGAGCTGTAGTCAACCTCTTCTTCAGCTCCTCAAAAGCAAACTAACAATCCTCAGTCCAGATAAACTCTATGTCCTTCCTGGTTAGTCTAGTCATTGGCTTCGCAATCCTAGAAAAGTCCTGAACAAATCTTCGATAATAGCCTGCTAATCCAAGAAAGCTCCTGATCTCCGCTACTGAACTCGGGGTAGACCACGACTCAACTGCTGAAATCTTCTTCGGGTCCACTGAGATTCCATCTCTTGTAATCACATGTCCGAGAAATTTAACCTTATCAAGGAAGAATTCACACTTCAAAAGTTTGCCATATAGCTTCTCCTTCCTGAGGGTCTCCCGAACTATCCTCAAGTGCTGCTTATGCTCCTTTGGGGTCTTCGAATAAATCAGTATATCATCAATGAATACTATAACAAATTAATCCAAGTACTGATGAAACACCTTATTCATCAGGTTCATGAATACCGCCAGGGCATTAGTCAACCCAAACGGTATCACCAAGAACTCAAACTACCCATACCGAGTCTGAAAAGCTGTCTTCGTAATGTCTTCCTTCTTCACTTTCACCTGGTGGTACCCCGACCTCAAGTCTATCTTTGAGAATACCTTCGCTCCGCTCAACTGATCAAATAAATCGTCAATCCGCGACAATGAGTATTTTTTCTTGATAGTGAGGTTGTTTAGTGCCCTGTAGTCGATGCACATGCATACCGATCCATCCTTCTTTGGTACAAAAAGTACTAGAGCACCCCATGGTAATGAACTAAAATGGATTAAACTCTTGTCCTGCAACTCATCCACCTGCTTCTTCAACTCCACCAGTTAGTTGTTGTTCACTCTATAGACGTGCTATGATATTGGCTCTACGCCTGGCACCAAATCTATAGAGAACTCCATATCTCTGTCCGGTGGCAATCCAGGCAACTCCTCTGGAAAGACGTCCATAAACTCTACAATCAATGGATGTGGCGGATCCTGCTCTTCTACCAAAACTCCACAGAAGTCACATTCGATCTGCTCTACTGCTCCTCTAACGAACTCAAACTCTGGCTCACCCAGCGTCTGAAACAAAACTCTGCCTCCATGACAATCGATACTAGCATGATGCCTACTCAACCAATCCATCCCAAGTACTATATCGTAGGTCGAAAGTGGCATTACGTGTAGAAATACGCCCAACTCTCGGCCTCCCAAAGAAACTCTTGGTCCTTACAAACATCATTAACCAAGGTAATGCCACCCCCGGTCGTGATCTTGCAAGTCCTCGCCAACGGTTCAAACTCAAGACGATGTCTCAGAGAAAAAGATACAGATACAAAACTATGAGAAGCACTAGAATCAAATAAAGCATGAGATGAAAAAGAATCAAGATAAACTAAACCTGAGATAACATCGACGACTGGCTCCTCATTTTCGACAGTCAAGGCAAAAGCTCGCCCCTATCGTTGGGCACCTCTCTACTGCTGCTGGTGTTAAGCAAACTGCTGCTGTTGCGATGGTAGAGGTCCTCTCTTCTGTCCTGCTGGTGGTCTCGCAGGTGCACTCTGTGGCTGACCTCTGCCCTGAGCTGGACGAGTTGGGACTTTAGGACTAGCCCTAAACTGATGGTCTCCTGATCCACAAAATAAGCACTGGCCTAATCTCATCCTGCATGCATCCCATCCGTGTCTTTGCTTCTTACAGAAAGTGCAAGAACTAGCTGCCCTCTGGATCTGGGGCATCTGCTGTGTCGGCGCTCTAGTTGGTCCCTGATACTGCTGCCTCGGATGCTGGTAGTGCCTCTGGTGTTGCTGCTGGAAAAGAGGCCTCTTTATTGGACCCGTGTTGGTACTCAGCCTCTTAGAGCCAAGTTCTAAATTATCCTCTGGCCGCTGCGCCTGTCGGAGAATCTTCTCAAAAGTGGCGGTAGGATCTCCATTTGTGTGGGATTTGACTTCCCGGTTCAGGCCCTTCCTGAAATTCCTGGCTCTCCTTCTGGGCTTCTGCCCCTCCACGAAGTGACCTAGTTGGTAATACTCCGCCGCACACTCATCCACTGACATACCTCCCTGAACGAGGTACTGAAATTGCTCTCTAAAGATGTCAGAGCCATGTCTGGGAAGAACTTCTTCTTAAAAATCTTTTTGAAAGCTTCCCAAGTGAGTCCTGGTACTGAGATCCTGGGGTCTGTCCTGAACCATACCAAATCAATATCGAACATCATGCACCCCGCTGCCTCTATCTGCAACCTCTATGGAATCTGCGCCAGCCGCAGGTTTCGCTCGATGTCTTCGATCCAAACATCAGCATAAAGGATCCCCTTTGTGCCTCTAAATTCCTTCGGCCCCATCCACTTAAAGTCTATGATGGTCCCCAGCCTCGGCTGCTGAGGGATAAACTGAGGTGGTGCTATCGGTGGCTAGACTAAGGTAGCTCTCTCAACTGCTGCGAGCGCGATCTGGTAAGCATTCTCCACGCTGTCACTACCACTTTTCCATATAAGGGCATTTGTGTAATTTAGCCATTTTGAATAATTATTTATTTAATTAATCTGCTGAGTTATATAAACTATATATATATTGTGAGTGATATTTGTTTTAGGTCAAGCCCTAGAACCCATTAGGTCAAACCCTAATGACTAAACCCTAAGTGTAAACCTAATTCTAGAAAAGCCCTAGAATTCAAATTGTAGGTTGAACCTCAAACCTTGGACTGACTAAACCTTAGTTAGTTAAGTTCCTATTGACCTAACCTAGGTGAATCAATGTGTAGATGTGTATCAGATTAGGTTGGTTGTTTTCAGACTGCATTCTATATGTTTCAGTGGCTGTGTATGGGATTTATGTATTCTGTGTGTCACTGTGTGTGGAGTATCAGTCAGTGTAGAGTTTCAGCACTGTGTGTAGGTTTACATGTGGCTGTGTGAGGACTAAGAGTGTGTACCTGTGTGTAACTCTGAGAGAGAGAAGTGAATTACCTGTGTGAGAAGTGTAGGCCTATGAAATTGTGTAACTGTGCAGATACTACATGTGTAAACTATGCATTACCTGTGTAAACTATGTTCCTGTCAGTGTGTAGATACTATTTGTGTAAATTAGAGTTTCTGGAGTAGCAGTGTTATGAGACTGTGTTAAGTATCTGTGTAAGTATCAGACTTTATCTGATACTTAGTGTCAGGTTGGATGAGGGGAGTGATCTACCTGTGTATTTTTGGGAGAGAGTTAGAGAGGGGGGGGGAGCACAGTGTGCAGTGACTGTGTAGGTGTACTAGTTAGGTGCAGTGTGTGAGTGCAGTGAGGTCCCTATGTGAGGCATAGCAGTGTATCAGTAAGGTTAACTGTGTGTGTGTGTATTTCAGAACCTGTGTTTCAGTGGGTGTCTGAGTGCAAGGGGATTGTGTGCAGGGTTTTAGTATCAGTAAATTGCAGAGGGAAGTGTAGTGCAGTAGGTAGCTGTACACAGTCAGTTCAAAACTGAACTGTGGCTACAACTATATGGGGTACTGTGGGTCTGTGTAGGAGTTTAGTGTAAGATATGGGTAATAGTGTTGGTAAGGTATTGGGATAGGTTGATGAGATACTAAGGTATATGTTATGGTGCAAGGTATTGGTCAAGGTATTCAAGATTAATTGGGTTATGAAAGATATTAGAGTGATATAACAAGTATAGCTAAGGTATTAGAGAGAGTAATTATATAGAGTCTATATTGTAAGTATAGAACATAGAATATATAGTGTATTTAACTAGTACTAGTTAACAATAGCTAGTATGAACCTAGAAGCAAGGTATTAACTAATATTGACCAAAAACCTAGAGTTGACTTAGTAACACCTAGTATAGACCTAGAAATGGCCTAACACCCCATTTCAACTTAGCTAATCACTTTTATCATTCCAAACACCATTTTAACTTTGATATCTTATATATAGGTCATTGTGATCCCACTTTGGACATCGATCCTCATATTTTACTCAGGACCACAGGCGAATACATTCTCTGACAGTTTTCATTGTTGATTACTTCTATAAATTATAGTGTATTACATACTTGATTCCGACACTATGGATACACGGGTTAGCACCCTAGATCCCCATCATGAGGAGTCGTGATTGGAATCCATCGTGCTAGCTGGGGGACGGGGAACTATTAGTAGATTATGTGATCATATCCAAACTTACCATGCATCATAGCTCACCCCACTTCTCACGTCGGGTGCGGCCTGACCATCATCATGCTTTATAGCTGTTATATATGATTAGCCTGACCATTATCATGCATCATAGCTAACCATATGGTTAGCCTGACCTCCAAGAATCATAGCTAATCATATATAACCAGCCTGATCTAGTCCCAAGCCGGTCACATAATAAACTAATATTTCAAACACTTAGTTAGATGTTTTATCTTTATTCAGACTTACTTGTTCTAGCATTCACTGTTTATTGTTCATTGCTAGATGCTCTATTGTCTATTTCATTTTCTCCTGTATTTCTCATTTTTAGCATTTATTTCCATCTTGTATCTCTTACACTGTTTATAGACTTTGTCAAATTAATGAAACTGCTGTTAGTGCTTGTGCTTCGCTCCAATCCTGACTGGGTAAACATTTTTCAGAGGACCTAGAGAACTTTTGCCCTACTCATTACGGTCCAGGAATAGAGGAGGATTTCACCCCAGAAATCCCAGAGGAGGTGCCTATCCTAGAGGAGAACTTACCAGCCTGTTCTTAGATTACTTTTCTGCACTATTGTTTTAGACTGAGACTGAGTTGTATTTATTTTTATTTGTGACTTTGTGAGGTCATTTAGACCCAGGATTTGAGTTGGACTTATTGTGGTTGGTTTAAATAGAACTCTTTTCAATTCTCATCGTGCCATTATGTTTATAGTTGTGATTGAGTATATTATAGAACTGTGATTTATTTATCATTGTCCTCCGTACGGAGTTGAGACTATTGACAGGATATTATATGTTGAGACCTAGACAGCGTTCTACCGCCGATGCTGCGGCGTAGGCTGGACGTACCCACGACTCATGCCCAAATTTCGGGTGCGGGTCGTAACACATTTTTAGTGGTGGCCCATGCAGGTCTAGTCCTAGAACCGCATTAGAGCGATATCGTAGTGGTGCTCGCTTAGAGTATTACTACGAGCCTGTTTTAGGAAATAGGAATTTGACCGAGGATATGCTCAATCATAATTAGGAATTTCCGATTCTCATAATACTACTCTTAATGATTAATTCCTTTAGAAATTTACTGTCCTTCCTTGATGATATCATATCTATTGCCTTAATTGAATCTTTCGATCTGTCTTCAGGATGCCGCCAAGAAGGTCCCAGAAACTCGGAGCAGCAGATTCAGAGAGGTCTGCCACCTCTCGCGCTGCCGGACAGACATCAGCAGCACCTCCTACATCTCCAGTACATGTGGGAGTGTCTGCAGCATTCGGGGGTCCTCCACCACCTGTTCAGAGGGTCCCCGCAGCTACGACGGAGCAACCACCACCACCACCACCAGCTCAGTATCCAGGAGGTGTGCCCGTCGATGGAGCACAGATGTTCGCTTTGATTCAGGGCATGGTTGATGCCCAGAGGACGTCGGCAGAGGCCCAGAGAGTGCAGGCTGAGGCACATCAGGCCCAGACAGAGATGATGAGGGTGAACATGGAGAATGCTCACCAAGTGGCTCTCCAGGCTGTGGAGAGAGTCACTCAGCAGCAGCAACAACCTGGTCAGCAACAACAGAGGTCGGGCACCATTGTGGACTTCAAGAGAATGATGCCTCGGGAGTTTAAGGGGACAGAAGGGATACTCTACGCCGATGATTGGCTAGAGGACATCGAGAGGAACTTGCGTTTGGCGCAGATTCCAGAGGCGCTCCAGATCGAGGCCGCTGGCAGCCAGATGTTCGACATTGCCCTGACATGGTTTCGCACGGAGCCGAGACTCTTGCGCAAAGGACTCACTTGGAAAGCTTTCAAGGAGCTCTTCAAAGAAAAGTTCTTTCCTGATGTCGCCCTGGGAGCTTTGGAGAGTCAGTTCCATGACTTAGCCCAGGGGAGCTCGTCCGTCGACGAGTATGCCGCGGAGTTTTCCCGCCTGAGCTGCTTCGTGCCATCGATGATTAGAGATCCAGGGGACAGGGCCCGAAAATTCAGAAAGGGGCTGACAATGGAGATCAAGTCTCGCACGTCGGGACGTCGCACAGCTACCTACGAGGGCATATTGATGGATGCCCAAGTAGCCGAGGACGACTTGGGCCTCAGGCCTAAGAGGGGACGCGATGGTTCCGGAGGAGCAAACAGTAGTACGGGACCGGGCAAGCGTCCATACTTTCAGCAGCAACAGCAGAGACCCTTTCAGCAGCAGCATCAGGAACCAGCCCGAGGGCAGGCCCAGCAGCAGCAACAGAGACAGAACCAGCCCGCCATCCAGTGTGCGTACTGCGGGAAGATGGGACATACTAGAGATATCTGCAGGAAGAGATTGGGCTCATGTCTATCCTGTGGATCGACGACACACCAGCTGAAGGATTGTCCTACCTTTCGTCCAGGTCAGGGTGGAGCAGCCGCCCAGAGAGGATCAGACAGGGTGCCTACCGCACCAGGAGGCCAACAACAGAGGGGACCACTTCCACCACAACATCAGAAGTTCGCCCAGCATCAGCAGCAGAGAGGTGTACCCCAGGGGCGAGCATACGCCATGGCAGTCGAGGAGATCGAGCCAGCAGGAGACTTGATCACAGGTTCGGTTCTTCTCGATTGTATTCCCGTATTTACCTTATTCGATTCTGGCGCTTTCCATAATTTTGTGTCTGTATCATATGCACTTCGACATCATTTAGACACAGAACCATTAGCTAGGACTTGCAAGATCATGACTGGTGGAGGTATTATCCTAGTCCGTGATCACTGCAAGGACCGAAGAGTGTCAGTAGGAGGCCGAGACTTGAGCGTGAGTTTACTCGTCATGCCACTTCCGGGGTACGATATTGTGCTCGGAATGGACTGGTTGAGTAGACATCATGCTACTATAGATTGTCATAGAGGCAGAGTATTGTTTAGACCACCAGGAGAGCCAGAGTTTGAGGTCGTCAGAGGAGCAGCGGAACAGAGCAGGAGCACATTTTGTGGAGCCAGGGCAGAAGAAGAGGAGTTGCCACATCCTCTGATAGCGGAGTTCCTGGATGTATTTCCAGAAGAGTTGCCAGGTTTGCCGCCAGACAGAGATGTTGAATTCTCTATAGACTTGGTTCCAGGAGCGGAGCCCATTTCACAACATGTCTATAGAGTCAACAACAGCGAGCTGGCAGAACTGAAGAAGCAAGTTGAGGAGCTGCAGGACAAAGGCTTCATCAAATCCAGTTCATCACCATGGGGAGCTCCGGTATTGTTCGTACCGAAGAAGGACGGCACGGTGCGCATGTGCATTGATTATAGAGCTTTGAACAATATCACTATCAAGAACAAGTACCCGCTGCCGAGGATAGATGATCTTTTCGACCAGTTGAGCGGGGCGAGGGTGTTTTCGAAGATTGATTTGAGGTCAGGCTATCACCAGGTGAAGGTGAAGAAAGAAGACACGCCGAAGACAGCTTTTCAGACCAGATACGGCCAGTTTGAGTTCATGGTGATGCCATTTGGTTTAACCAATGCGCCGGCAGTATTCATGAACTTGATGAACAAGGTGTTCCACCAGTACCTTGACAAGTTCGTGGTAGTGTTCATTGACGATATTCTTGTGTATTCTAAGACCCCGGAGGAGCACGAAGAGCACCTGAGATTGGTCTTAGAGACTCTCAGGAGGGAGAAGCTGTACGGGAAACTCTCTAAGTGTGAATTCTTCCTTGACAAGGTCGAACTTCTTGGGCATGTGGTATCAGGTGACGTAATCTCGGTAAACCCAAAGAAGATCGAGGCAGTGGAGTCGTGGGCTACCCCCAGTTCGGTAGCTGAGATCAGAAGTTTTCTCGGGCTAGCAGGATACTACATGAGGTTTGTACAAGACTTCTCCAAGATTGCAGTGCCGATGACCAGATTGACTAGGAAAGATGTGGATTTTGTCTGGACGGAGGAGTGCCAGGCTGCATTTGATGAACTAAAGAAGAGGTTGACAACAGCTCCAATTTTGACGTTGCCAGCAGGGACAGGTGGTTTTACCATATACAGTGATGCTTCAGGGAAGGGTCTGGGATGCGTTCTTCAGCAGCACAGAAAGGTAATTGCCTATGCTTCCAGGCAGTTACGCCCTCATGAAAAGAACTACCCCACCCACGATTTGGAGTTGGCAGCAGTTATCTTCGCTCTAAAGCTGTGGAAACATTACCTGTACGGAGAGCGTGTGGAGATCTTCACCGACCACAAGAGCTTGAAGTACGTGTTCACACAGAAGGAGCTGAACATGAGGCAGAGGAGGTGGTTAGAGTTGATGAAGGACTTTGACATCTCATTGCAGTACCACCCAGGGAAGGCCAACGTAGTCGCCGATGCCTTGAGCAGGTATCCGACGGCTATGTACTTGACGACTGATAGACATTTGTTGGCTGATCTAGAAAGCTTGGAGATTGAGGTGTTAGTTCCCGGTACTGAGATTCAGATGTGGGGATTGCAGATACAGTCCGAGCTGATGGACAGGATCAGAGCTGCGCAGTACGATGATGAGGCTCTGAGGAGTATCAGGGCACAGGTTCAGACAGGATTGTCGGACGACTTTACTATCGCAGAGGATGGTTCCTTACGGCACGGCACGAGGATGTGTGTGCCGAGCGGGGAGCTGCGCGAGGAGGTTTTGCAGGAGGCACACCGCTCTCAGTACTCGATGCATCCCGGTGCCAACAAGATGTATTGAGACTTGAGGGAGCACGTATGGTGGTATGGAATGAAGCGCGAGGTAGCACGCTTCGTATCTCGGTGTCTAGTGTGCCAGCAGGTAAAGGCAGACCGACAGAGGCCAGGAGGTTTGCTTCAACCTTTACCGATTCCAGAATGGAAATGGGAGCACGTGACCATGGATTTCGTTTCAGGGCTTCCACGTTCTCCAGGAGGGAAAGACGCGATTTGGGTCATCTTGGACAGGTTGACCAAATCAGCCCATTTCTTACCTTTCAGGGTGGGCACGTCGACAGAGAAGCTAGCAGAGATGTACGTGCAGCAGATTGTTAGACTTCATGGAGTTTCTGTGAGCATCGTCTCGGATCGGGATAGTCGTTTCACTTCCCACTTCTGGAGGAGTCTGCAGGCTAGCTTGGGCACCCAGCTCAAGTTCAGTACCGCATATCACCCCCAGACAGACGGGCAGTCTGAACGGACTATTCAGACTCTCGAGGATATGCTACGCACTTGCGTTCTAGATCTCGAAGGTTCTTGGGAGGATCATCTGCACCTGGTAGAATTTGCTTACAACAACAGCTACCAGGCCAGCATCGAGATGTCACCATTTGAGGCTCTTTATGGACGGAGATGTCGTACACCGTTATCTTGGGACGACGTTGGAGAGAGAGCCTTGCTAGGACCAGAAATGGTCGTGGATGTAGCAGAAAAGGTGAAACTCATCAGAGACAGACTGCGAGTGGCGCAGGACAGACAGCGGCATTGGGCCGACAGCCACCGTAGACCCCTTGAGTTTCAGGTATAGATTGTAATTTTCTGGTTTGCGTTTGTTTGTTTAGACTGCGTGTTGAGGCTATTTTTGTTTTAGGTTGGCGATCTAGTATTCCTACGGATTTCTTCGACGCGTGGCATGATTCATTTTGGTCGAGACGGGAAGCTTAGCCCACGCTACATCGGACCCTTCATTATTCTTGCGAAGATAGGTGCAGTGGCGTATAGACTAGACTTGCCGCCTGCATTGGAGGGAGTGCATGATGTGTTCCACGTGTCGCAGCTGAGACGGTACGTGGCCGACCCTAGTCACGTACTTGATCACTCGGAGATTGAGGTTGGTCCGACGCTCAGCTACCCTGAGCAGCCCGTAGAGATCTTGGACCGCAGAGAGAAGGTGTTGCGGAACCAAACTATTCCTTTGGTTCGTGTTGCATGGAGACACCACTCTCCAGGGGAGTCGACCTGGGAGAGAGAGGACGAAATGCGCGAGCAATACCCGTATCTCTTCTAGACTTGAGGTATATTCTTTTTCTGATTTCATTCTTGTTGTAGTTCAGTCCAATTTCGAGGACGAAATTTTTTTTAGGAGGGTAGACTTGTCACTACCACTTTTTCATATAAGGGCATTTGTGTAATTTAGCCATTTTGAATAATTATTTATTTAATTAATCTGCTGAGTTATATAAACTATATATATATTGTGAGTGATATTTATTTTAGGTCAAGCCCTAGAACCCATTAGGTCAAACCCTAATGACTAAACCCTAAGTGTAAACCTAATTCTAGAAAAGCCCTAGAATTCAAATTGTAGGTTGAACCTCAAACCTTGGACTGACTAAACCTTAGTTAGTTAAGTTCCTATTGACCTAACCTAGGTGAATCAATGTGTAGATGTGTATCAGATTAGGTTGGTTGTTTTCAGACTACATTCTATATGTTTCAGTGGCTGTGTATGGGATTTATGTATTCTGTGTGTCACTGTGTGTGGAGTATCAGTCAGTGTAGAGTTTCAACACTGTGTGTAGGTTTACATGTGGCTGTGTGAGGACTAAGAGTGTGTACCTGTGTGTAACTCTGAGAGAGAGAAGTGAATTACCTGTGTGAGAAGTGTAGGCCTATGAAATTGTGTAACTGTACAGATACTACATGTGTAAACTGTGCATTACCTGTGTAAACTATGTTCCTGTCAGTGTGTAGATACTATTTGTGTAAATTAGAGTTTCTGGAGTAGCAGTGTTATGAGACTGTGTTAAGTATCTGTGTAAGTATCAGACTTTATCTGATACTTAGTGTCAGGTTGGATGAGGGGAGTGATCTACCTGTGTATTTTTGGGAGAGAGTTAGAGAGGGGGGGGAGCACAGTGTGCAGTGACTGTGTAGGTGTACTAGTTAGGTGCAGTGTGTGAGTGCAGTGAGGTCCCTATGTGAGGCATAGCAGTGTATCAGTAAGGTTAACTGTGTGTGTGTGTATTTCAGAACCTGTGTTTCAGTGGGTGTCTGAGTGCAAGGGGATTGTGTGCAGGGTTTTAGTATCAGTAAATTACAGAGGGAAGTGTAGTGCAGTAGGTAGCTGTACACAGTCAGTTCAAAACTGAACTGTGGCTACAACTATATGGGGTACTGTGGGTCTGTGTAGGAGTTTAGTGTAAGATATGGGTAATAGTGTTGGTAAGGTATTGGGATAGGTTGATGAGATACTAAGGTATATGTTATGGTGCAAGGTATTGGTCAAGGTATTCAAGATTAATTGGGTTATGAAAGATATTAGAGTGATATAACAAGTATAGCTAAGGTATTAGAGAGAGTAATTATATAGAGTCTATATTGTAAGTATAGAACATAGAATATATAGTGTATTTAACTAGTACTAGTTAATAATAGCTAGTATGAACCTAGAAGCAAGGTATTAACTAATATTGACCAAAAACCTAGAGTTGACTTAGTAACACCTAGTATAGACCTAGAAATGGCCTAACACCCCATTTCAACTTAGCTAATCACTTTTATCATTCCAAACACCATTTTAACTTTGATATCTTATATATAGGTCATTGTGATCCCACTTTGGACATCGATCCTCACATTTTGCTCAGGACCACGGGCGAGTACATTCTCTGACAGTTTTTATTGTTGATTACTTCTATAAATTGTAGTGTATTATATACTTGATTCCGACACTATGGATACACGGGTTAGCACCCTAGATCCCCATCATGAGGAGTCGTGATTGGAATCCATCGTGCTAGCTGGGGGACGGGAAACTATTAGTAGATTATGTGATCATATCCAAACTTACCATGCATCATAGCTCACCCCACTTCTCACGTCGGGTGCGGCCTGACCATCATCATGCTTTATAGCTGTTATATATGATTAGCCTGACCATTATCATGCATCATAGCTAACCATATGGTTAGCCTGACCTCCAAGAATCATAGCTAATCATATATAACCAGCCTGATCTAGTCCCAAGCCGGTCACATAATAAACTAATATTTCAAACACTTAGTTAGATATTTTATCTTTATTCAGACTTACTTGTTCTAGCATTCACTGTTTATTGTTCATTGCTAGATGCTCTATTGTCTATTTCATTTTCTCCTGTATTTCTCATTTTCAGCATTTATTTCCATCTTGTATCTCTTACACTGTTTATAGATTTTGTCAAATTAATGAAACTGCTATTAGTGCTTGTGCTTCGCTCCAATCCTGACTGGGTAAACATTTTTCAGAGGACCTGGAGAACTTTTGCCCTACTCATTACGGTCCAGGAATAGAGGAGGATTTCACCCCAGAAATCCCAGAGGAGGTGCCTATCCTAGAGGAGAACTTACCAGCCTGTTCTTAGATTACTTTTCTGCACTATTGTTTTAGACTGAGACTGAGTTGTATTTATTTTTATTTGTGACTTTGTGAGGTCATTTAGACCCAGGATTTGAGTTGGACTTATTGTGGTTGGTTTAAATAGAACTCTTTTCAATTCTCATCGTGCCATTATGTTTATAGTTGTGATTGAGTATATTATAGAACTGTGATTTATTTATCATTGTCCTCCGTACGGAGTTGAGACTATTGACAGGATATTATATGTTGAGACCTAGACAGCGTTCTACCGCCGATGCTGCGGCGTAGGCTGGACGTACCCACGACTCATGCCCAAATTCTGGGTGCGGGTCGTGACACACGCTCTATCATAGGACCTCTGACTGACGTTGTTGTACCTCCATTATCTGCTAAAAGAATGTGAATATTTGCGTCTGATCGACTGCGGGTGGTGAGGGTGGAAGATCTCCAAAAACTGTCTGCGCTGTCCTCTGTACCGGAGTTGGAGCACCTCCAAAAGCTGTTGCAGATACGCCCACAAGGACTGGTAAAGCTGACTTCCGAAATATAGGTGCTGGAACATCGTCTTAGGGTGCTGCCCTCTTGGGTGATGAAGTGACTGATCGTGCCTTCGCGGCACCTGAGCGCTGGAACGCGTCTTCGGTGGCATCCTGAAGATAAATTGAAATAAGGAATCAATATTGAGTATGATACGATATCATCAAAGAAGGACAAAATTTTATTCAAAGTAAAGCAAATATTCAAAAGATAAGGATTGGAAAATAGATAATAGAATGTTTCCTAGTTGTGATTGAGTAAACTCTAAGCCTAAATCCTATTTTCTAAAGCAGGCTCGTAGCAGTACTCTAGTCGAGCACCACTACGATATCGCACTAATTGCGAAGCTAGACCTGCATGGGCCAATACTAAAAATATCTCACAACCCGCACCTGGATATTCGGGCACGTATACGTGGGTACACTTAGCCTACGCCGTATCATCGGCGGTAGAACGCTGTCTGGGTCATTTTTAGCAGTCTAACATCTCAATAATATAATATGGTACCAGTCAATCATCTCAACTCCAAACGGAGGAACAATATGGTATCTCACAAATATAACTAATCTTAATCATAATGCAAACTAAGAGAGATAAAGCACGAATGGAATAGCGAAGAAAAGAACAAGATACAATCCACAAGTCTTAAATAATATACAAACTATGAATCTCAAAAAATAGTCTAATACAAGTCCAACACAATATAACTAAACCTCCTCGGGCTCTACAACTAAGTCCTCCTGGTCTACAGGAGTATTCTTTATTGGTACACCGTCCTGCTACCCATAGAATATAGGACACTGCTCTATAAGACAATCATCTAAAAATATATATATCCAGTCAGGATTGGGGTAAAGTACATACCTCTGAAAGCAGTTTCAATAACATAATTGAGCATATAAAATAGATAATAGAAATGAATATAAGATCACTAAACATATGAATAAAAAGAACAAGAGAAAACAGGTAATACACTGGAATAGAGAACATTAATATGAATATCTGCAATGTGAAGAAATAAATAAAATCTAACTAATGTGCCTCTGAATATAAGTTCATTATGTGATTGGTTTAGGTTGAACATGATCAATAAGGTAAGTTGATTACAAGTGTGGTATATAATCGGTATGCAAACGATGAGCAATGGGGCTTTGATCACATAATCAACTCCTACTATCCCATCCCCATAATACCAATGGATCCAATCACGACACGCTACGAACACGAATTTGATCACTGAACACGAGCAGTGGGTGTACACAAATATAATCATACTGAACACGAGCAAGGTGTGTATATGAATAAGCACACTGAACATGAGTAGTGTGTGAACACGAAATATAAATCAATATCCAATGTACACGATAAAATACATGTATTGGAGTACCCGTTGAACACGGTAGGGGATAACATCTCCTGACGGGATACATGTAGTACAAGTCCTTGAAATCATTGTGTCAAAATCAAGTGTACATTCCTAGAACATGAATATATACACTATTATGAATTAAAAACTAACAGAGAAATGTACTCCCCTGAAGTCTTGAGCTAGGTGTGTCTCTCGATGCCCAAGCTGGTGTCACACAGACCTATATATGGTATATTGTATCAATACAAGATTATGGAATGAAAATGAGTTAAATTGATACAATTCTAGGTCATAAAGCCATTTCTAAGTCAAACCGACTATTTCTAGGTCGTAAGAGTCCAATTACAGGATACTAGATCAATACACTATGAAACTAAGCTACACTAGCTAATCTAAGATACTATGAGACACATAAAAATACCGTATCCTAGGATACACAAGTTTTTAATATATATATATATATATATATATATATTACACCAATGCGTATCACACTACCTACACACCAATCTTGATACTCAAACCCAATACCTTGAGTGTCGACCCATTACCTTAACATTACCTTGGTATCCCAAGGTAATTCAAAACCTCATGAATATAGCTAATATATATAGCTAACCCCCCTCCCATATATGAACTATAAAAATATATTAACTACTAACAAATATTACATACCAATACACATATCTAACTTAATAATTTAATACATACTAGTACATAGATACTAACCTACATAATAACTTATCAATACCATACCAAATATCTATATATAGTACTAAGCAAACAATTTAATAACAAGTATACTAAACTAAACTGATACACTTAACTACTAACCTTAACTAGCTACTGCACCTTAACCCACTAGTTAAGCCATTACCTTGCTGTGTTCCTGCAATGATCTTTACCTTGGCTTTGCTGCTGATGTACACTGCACTGATCCATGCTTAGCCTTTACACTGTAGTGCTTTGCTGTAGCAATTGTTGAACCCTTGTTGAATGCCTGAGACTGCATATAAGGCTCCCGGTCTCTCCAGTTGTTGTGCAGTTGGCTGAAACTGCAGTGGTTGCTCTTGTGCACTGCTCTCCCTGGCCTTGCTGCAACTGCAACCCTCTGTAACTGTTACTGCAGTTTAAGCACCCTGCACTTGCTTCCCCTTACTGATACTACGGCTCTTGCATATGTGTACAGCTGCTGTAGTACACAGTGATGCACTGTACAATCAATCTGTTATATTGTGCAGTTACCTGATAGCTGCTACAATAAGCTCGCCTTGCTGTACACTAAGTGCACACTGCTGCACCTGCTGCCATGATACCATATTTCCCCCTTACTATACATCCTGTGTAGGAGCTACACACTGCATTGGCTGCTAGATGCACGAGTTGCACTAGCTGCTGCCATATTGCCCTCTCACTATGCGTGTCACGCCCCAGTCCCAAAATACGTAGGACTAGGAACACGTAAGCATGCCAGCCGTATGTATATTGCAACTCTAATATATGGATGCCATAATATATACGTACGCTGTAAAAATGAATATAACTCATATATGGTATATATAGTGTCACAAGTCACATATATACTAATCTCATCCACACAACAAGTCACAGAAAAGAAATAACTAAACTAGAATAATGAGTCTGAATAATCCAAAATAATAGTCGGGTGGAGACAAATCTACTACCAATGACTATATCACAACTAGAATGAGAGAGGAGGATAATCTCCAATATAAAATTAAGGTGATGATAGAAGTATATAAACTAAGAAGATCCATCACTAGAGATAATCAACGATGCTCAGAAGGTAAGACCTCCTCGGCAGAAAGTAATGCATCAGGTCCAGCCCTGTACTACTGCGGATACTCCTAGTCGTCTATACCTGGTAAGGGATCAGGTCCTCAGAGGGACGTAACAAGATACATAGAAGCAAGCCAATTTATATATAGTAAACATGCATAATGTTTGAAAATATAAAAGTATGCTATATAAGACAATCTATATGAATGCAAATGAGGACAACTTTTCGACGTATGGGCATGGGTAGGCTACTCTATCTAATCTCATAACTCACATACACGTCTAGAACATCATCAGCCGACATACCGCAGGGGTAGCGACCCTCGTGACTCCATCAATCGACATACCACGGGGGTAGCGACCATCGGACACGACTACCATAGTACGTGCTAGTTACTACGGATCACCAGAGTGGTTAAAGCCCATACGCCTACTGATTGTTCTCTCATGATACTAAGTGTCATGTGTGTGTCAACATATCTAATATATAGTAATGACTAAAAAAAACTACACATACAAGGAATATACAGAAATATAATGAATATACAGAAATATAATAAGCATGCAAAGTATTGTAAGCAATTTGGTAAGGTATCTTGCCTAGCATGAAAGCTGCAAAATATAAACGTCCAGATATCACACACAGAGGAGTAGAAACTGCGGCCTCAGAATAAATATCTCCGGATGCTGAAATAGATATCACCAACGTTTCTAGAATAAGCGAGATAGCTAAAAAACACTACCCTCTCGTCCAATTTGGACACAAGAGCAAAACGGTAATTTTGGGTCAAAGCGGGGTCCACATATGGCCCACTTTGCACCGAAAAGTGTGCCAGAGGTAAAAGTCTCTAAATGGGATAAATTATAGGTCAAACTAATTCTAAACGTCAATACGAACTCAACGGTACATCCAATTTTGGATTCCGATGAGCTGAACACAAATTCGCCCAAAAAGTCAACCGTAGGGCCCGCCAATAGGCGACTTGGTCAACTGTCTCAGAATTGTGTAAAATTTGGCTCACAAGACTGGCGCGATACCACGAGTCCAATGGCATAAGTTTCGTCACATTATGACGAGCGTGCGCTAAATACGTAGGGCTTTTGCAAAAGTTGCGACATGGAGACTTATCGCGGATACGGGTTGATTTTGACCCGCACACGCGTCCGAATCAGTTTTCGCGAAAGCCCACACGTCTGGGTATACCGTGTGCACCTTTTGGTGCACCTGGTACACGATGGGGCGGTCCCGTTTGGCGGGGCGTGCTCCATATCATAATTTTTGGAAGATAAAAAGACACGTTTTTCATGATTTTAAACCTATTTTATTTCTGAATATAATGCCTAATAAAATAATATAATTGACTGAGAATGATCTCGGTCAGGTGATCTTTACATAGCAAAAAGAATTTCTAGGTTTGGATCCCTATGGTGGGAGATACGAGCCCTTGAACATGGGTTATCGTAACAGAATTTCTAAATTTAAAAGTGGTTGTTTTTCCCCGACTTGGCATCGATTTTTACCTAGGTTTGTGCGCTGCACGATGGAAACTAATCTACGGGATTTAGAGAGGGATAGGTGGTGATCGTACCAGCGAAGACGAATCCGAATTTGGTTGAGCGAGGAGGCGGGAATCAGGGTCTGAACAGGGCTTCGTTGCAGTGACTCGCTGTCTCGCGCGGGGGTGTCGACGCGGTGTGCGACCGGCAGCGGGCGGCGCTGGGCTCCCGCGACCGTGGCTCTGGGTCGGCGGCGCGGCGCTCAGGTAGGAGAGTAGGGTTAGGGTTAGGGTTTAGGTTATAAATATATATTTATATATATAGGGATCGAGGGAGAGGGGAGCGGGTGTGAGGTCGCGATACGGGTTCTGTTCACAACGCGGGGGGGGGGGGGGGTTGGCTCTGGGGCTCTGGTAGTTATTGGTTTTTTTTTCTCTTTTTCTTTTCCATTCTTTTCCTTTTCTCTTTTCTTTTTTCTTTTCTATTTTTCTTTTCTTAATACTATTACTAAAATTATTAGTATTACTAATAATAATAATAATAATAATAATAATAATAATAATAATAATATTATTATTATTATTATTATTATTATTATTATTAATATATAGATTACGATTATTATTATTATTATACTTATTATTAATAAGCTATTTTTAATATTTACATATATAATTAAGGTATATAAAAATTACATTAGCACCCAATTAAATTCTACAAAATTCTATCACCCCTTTAAAATTATTCCTAAAATAAAATAATAGGTTTTTGTACAACAATCCTAAATAAATAATTATCTAGGTACTTAAATCGCTATGTATATATTTCCAGATAACTACGTGATAATATAGATAAATTAAATAACTAAATAATTAAACAAAAATATTTTAAAAGATATGGGGTTTTACAATGCATCCTCGCACACACATCCACAAACACATAGCACACGCAGTGTTGCACACATACAGATACACTCATCTATATATATCAGTCTCTTAATATATATACACTCCCTCATCTATATTTATTTATATACAATCAGACATAAACACCTATATATATATATATATATATATATATATATATATATATATATATATATATATATATATATATATATACACACTCACACATATACACATAGCACATAACACACATACATATATATATACACACCTCTATATATATCAATATATATATGTATCAATCCCCTCATCAATGCATATATAAACACACACACACACACACACACACACACACACACACACACATATATATATATATATATATATATATATATATATATATATATATATATATATATATATATATATATATATATATATATATATAACATGCGTATACTCTATATAGATAACACATATATACATAGATATACATATACACTTAAATATATACATATATAGCTATATGTATACACATCTATACAATATAGATATAAATACACACTCATATATATATATATATATATATATATATATATATATATAGAAGTAAGGCCAATAAAATAAATACGTGGAGTGCACCGCACCCGTATCACACTCATTCTATGATACGCTTGCGATACAGCTCTACCACACAACCAAACGTATCCCAAAGGACACGAGCAAGTCTAGAATACTAATTATGAATAATACGAATAATTAAATACACAACTACGTGTCCATGTCAAAATATGACATGCTTAAACCCCCGTATCGGAAGAAAACCCCAAAATCAACCTGTATCGCCAAATTATCGGGATACGGCCTACACGTATCCAATTATGGATACGACACTAGTCACAAACAATCAACCACATGTCATATTGATCTATTTGACCAATTGACAAATACAACATGTGCCAATCTCGGAATTCCCCTAAAATTGTCACAAGAATATACATAACTTCCACCATAGGCCTCCTATGAACCTAATTCCAATTCCTATGGGTAGCCTATACATGTGGGGTTATTTCTCATGGTTAAATCTTAGATTTATAGTCTACTAAGAGAGGGAAAACTGAAAATTACCTATTGGAAGATGGATTCCCAATAAAAATCTCCAAATGTAGAATGTAGCCTCCTCCTTGTAGATCTTGGCCTCCTCCTTGTTGATTCTTGCTTTCTTCTTGTAGATCCTTGTTGTAGTAGACTCCAATGACGAATAGGAAAGGAAATTAAGAAGAAATTTGTGAGGGAAAGGTGAAGGAATGAGGAAATTGGAATCTAAGAAAAAATCTAGATCTAATGCAAATAAAAAAATGAGAAGAGACACTCTCTCTCCTCCCTCCTAATGTGGCCGCCCTAGCCCTCTCCCTCAAGCAATGTGAAATGTCCAATACACCCCTTGATGTCTCTCATGAAGAAATTAATTAATGAGGGAAGGTTCTAGTCTAATGGTTTCACTAATTAATTCATCCTCCTAATGAATGGGCCTAATTATTGGGCTCAAACTAAACCAAAATAAATATTGGGTTCATGCATCTAATTTAATTAGTTAGGTCCACTACACAAGTCCAAAATAATCTAACACTCAATAATAAATAAATAATAAAACAAGTAAATAATTACATATGCTCAATAATTAAATAAAATACTATTAAAATCAAAATATCCATGCTAAATTACCAAACTACCCTTGATTGAAAATGTGAGGGTGACAGATGGATAATTAAACACACATTAGGTAATTTTCTAAAATTATTCCAAAGGAAGTTTGTACTGGTGATCCGTAATTATACTGATCTGATATGGAGGAATGAACTAAAATCAACACACAAGTATAATTATATTACCGACAAACCAGTAATGGAGACCAAAGGATTTATACTAAATAAATTCTCTCTCCCACTTAGTTATTTAACAATAAGATTTTTTTACTAGTTGACGTATGTCCATGTTGTCTATTTTTAATGTGGGCTTAGTTTATAGAAAGCATCCACAAAATAATAAATATGCATAATAGGATAAGCAGATATAGCAATAAAGAAAAAAAATCCAACTATTATGGTCATATATCCTGCTTCTTTCTCAACTGTGCCGAATCTAGAATCTTGCTCTACGCAGAGTTATTCAGGATTATTTTTTAGGTTTGTCCATATTTTTTCTTCCTCAAAAATTATCTGTCTACCTCCGGACTTCTAAAAAATAGTGTCTCGTCCCACATCAGAAACAACCACCACCGCCATTACGACATATCAAAAAAAATTAAAATTACATCAATCCTATGACTCCCGAAGGAGTTTACACATAATCTAGTTTGAAAAAAATAAAATAAAATAAGCACAATCAACCCTCAAGATTTTAATTACATCTATTGACAACAATAGCCACGACATGTCGTGGGTTTAAATCACAGAAATAAAACATGCAATCAGACCATAATAGTTGGATCTAAGATGCCTACAAAACCGAGTTAGAACAGATCTACATCCACCAACTTTATTCGGTACAAGTTTTATTGGACTACATAGATTTATCAATCGATATGAAGATCCAAAATATGTCTCTGATACTAATTGATGGAACTGGTGATACCCAAGACCGCAGATTAGAGTGCATATCGATCGATAGAAGATTAACAGGTTTAATACATGATATAACCCTTCAAAGGTGGAAACTAGGGTTCACGAATTATACCTAAAGTAACGAGAAGAAGATTAAGGTTTTCAGCAACCTTTATCAGTTAGCGAAATCTTTTGCGCATATTCCTTCCTCGGATTGGACGTCGTGTGGGCGACGATCTTCCAATATTTTCTTCTTTCATGACCCGCACTCGGAATAAGGGCACAAGTAGTGAGCAACATCCAGCCTACGCCGCAACATCGATAGTAGAACGCTGTCTAGGTCAACAATACTAAATAAATATCTCACATAATATATATAAGGTACTTGTCAATGACATCTCCACTCCAAACGGAGGAACAAATATAATAAAATGATAATGATATCCATACTCAATCAAAATATTAAACTAAGAAAGATAAAGCACGATATAGAATAAGGAAGATGAAATAGGAATCACAATACAATCATAAGTCCACAATATGAATCTAGACACAATACAACTCCAAAGTAATATACATGCCAAAAGTCTCAATAAAAGTCTAATACAAGTCTAAACAATAATTCTAAGCCTCCTCAGTATCTGGCACTAGGTCCTTCTGCTCTAAGGGAGTATCCTCTAATGGTACGTTGTCCTGCGGCCCGTATTAAGTGGGAGACTGATCCACAAGCCAATCATCTAAAAAATATATCCAGTCAGGATTGAAGCAAAGTACATACCTCTGAATGCAGTTCCAATTACATGGTAGAGCATATATGACAAGTAATAGAAAAGAATACAAGATAACTAGCAACATGAATAAAATGAACTAGGATGAACAGGTAATGTACTGGAAAGTAAAAAATAAGCAATAGAGAATCACTACAAGTAAAGAATAAGATAAACTAGCTAATGTTCCTCTGAGTATGAGTTTATTATATGATCAATTTGGGTTGAACACAAATACAATATGGTAACCCGATTACACGAGTGATATGTAATCGACATATACACGAATATACTTGGGCTTGATCACATAAGCAACTCCTAGTCTCCCATCCCCAACCAATACTCATGGATCCAATCACGACACATTACAAAAATAAATATGGGCATACTGAACACGAGCAGTGTGTGAACACGAAGTACATGATAATTAATATCCGATACATACGATGAAATATATGTGAAGGAGTACCCACTGAACACTATAGGGGATAACATCCTATGAGAGGATTCGTATAATACCAGTCCATGTAACCACTGTGTCAGAATCCAGTATACAGTTCTAGAACATGCAATATATACACTATCATAAAATAAAAACTAACAGAGAGATGTACTCGCCTCTGGCCCTGAGCAAAGGTGTCTCTCGATGCCCAAGCTGGTGTCATAAAATATAATTAGGAAAATTATGTTAATTAGTATAAATGAGAAGAAAGAGTTAAAAGATCCACTAATCATGATTTCTAAGTCTTTTCTAGGTCATACACTAATTTCTTAGGTTCAAGCTAAGGTTTTGGTCTCTAACTAGCTAAGCTAACCAATAATGCTAAAACCTATATGCTAAAATACTCTAGGCATCATATACTAGCTCGTATATAAATAACTAACTATCTAACTAATACTAACTTCCAAACTGACACAACTATACTAACTAGCACTTATAATACCAAATGCTAACTAATCAACTAACTGAAACCTGCAGTTTCAAGACCCCCTGAACGCATGCATCAACCAACCTTGCCAATGCAGTGACTGTAATGCTTTTGATTCAGTTCCAGACTTAGACAACTGAAACCCTTTAACTTCCAGTACTCTCTAATATCTACTAACGTATACTATACTCTAACCTAATAACTACTACTGATTGATAGTATAATAATAAATAATACTACTAACTTAGAACTGATAACTCATTCTATATATACTAACCTATATGCTATATCATCTACTGACACAAACAAGTGATTTCTAATACACTCAACTGACACTAACTAACTAACGAACTAACTAACTAACTAACTAACTAACTAACTAACTAACACTTATGCTACTAACTAATTATTGCATAACTTAACATACTAATAGCTGATACATAGTACCCCCCTCTCTCCTAATACCTGAACTTGATTCCCCCCTTAACTGCTATTACTAACTGCTACTAATAAGCGAACTGCACCTCAATGCAGTGTAAGAACTGTACTGTATTTGCTTTCATTTACTGCATCACCTAACCACACACACAAACAAACAGTTTCCTAACTCTGGTACCCACTACTGTTGATACCCTCTACTAATCCCAATAAAATATTGGCACATAGATAACATACTAACTATTGTATGTTTAACTAATACACATTAGTCACTGCAATTGGAAAGATACACTACCTGATACTCTACCTAATCTACTGACACAATCAAATCCCCTAATTGAGTGTCAAGACTTAATAATGTGTATTAGTTACCACTGATACTGCTGCTATTGAGGTTAACAACAACTCCAACCAATACTTATCTGACCACATGTCCAAACATCAAATGGTGACTGAACCCCCTTCACTTCTGTTAACTACCTAATTGACCATCTGCTAAAATAAGTGATACTAAGGTATCTGAGCACCCCTACAACCAAGTATTAAAATTACTTTCTAGATTAAACCCTAGTGTGTGAATGATAACAGTATGCATAATACTACCCACCACAGTAGCAAATCAACTAAACAGGAACCAAATCACTGATACTAACACTTCACACCTAACCACCATACAAACACAGTCCTGCTAAATTATAACAAAATCCATGATATATTACATATGTATTTATATATAAATATATGAAAAATCTAAATGTGAATACTAAGATAAATAACTAAGCATTTAATCGAGCACTTGGTGTACAAAATATAGGATACTCATGATATTAATCAATTGAAGAGTCAAACTTCCAACTACTCCTCAATTATAATCCACAAATATATACATCACACATACATAACCAATGTAATTTTCCACTAAAAGAATTGAGACACAATGCACAAAATACACAAAATAGAGCACCGTATCACATGGTATCGTACCGTATCGCGATATGGCCCACTCATGTCCAATTGTGAACACGTAACTAGCATCCCAACCCCGATCTAAGTCAAATATGACTAAATTAGTCTCATGACACACACTTGATGTGTCAATCCCAAAATTCTCCTAAATTACATAAAAAACATATGTAACATTCAAAATACACAACCAATTGATCTAGAATTTATTTCTATAGGTAGCCCTATGCCATTGGGGTGTTCCTAAGAGTCAAATATATGATTTGTGACTCAATTTAGAGATGAATTCAGATCTATTCCTATTGAGAGATTGATTCCCAATGAAAAGCATAATGGACACGATCCGGACACGATCTCTCCACCAAGCTCCTTCTCTTTGTGCTCCTTCCTTCTCTAAGCTCTAAAGCTCTTCTAATGGTGGAAATGAGAGTGAATGAAGGAATTTGGGGTTGAATTAATGGAGGAAATAAAGTGAATTGAGGATCTAATAAAATTGGAGATCTAAAATAAAAGTAAATAAAGATAAGAGAGAGGGAGAGAAACCTCTTCTTATGTGGCCGGCCAGGTTTCCCCCTCCCCAAGCCACTTGTAGAAGCATAAAAAATATGTTGGATAGCTATACGCAGCATGTTGATGTAGGGCAGCGTAAAATAGAGGACCTCAGAGCCATCAATGTGCAACAGAGCTTTTCTGCTGAGCACAGCGTAAAGTATAAAGCTCAAGGACCATCCGCGTAATGCAGTATGTCTAGGCTGCTTCAACGTAAAAAGGGTGCTACATCGCCTTTTATGGTGTAAAAACTCATCCGCTTTCAATGCAGCATTGAAGTGTACGAGGAACGCTTCGTATTCTTCAAAATAAACCTGTCAGATCAAGCAATAAACCTGAAGTCTAGACTCCTGACAGAGTACTGCACGACTACCCAGGTGACGGCTATAATGATGGCACGGCACTACAACCCAGGCTGTTATTTACTGCCATTTCCTTAGCGTAAACCGCTTTTACGCATACAAAGGAATACGCTGCCTAGTTTTACACAGACAGATGTGAGCTGTTTACGCTCTACAGAAGATAAACAGCCTGCCACGTCAAAAGCTGCTCTTCGTACATGGCTCGAGGCACGTCTCTGCATTTAATGCGCAGAGCGGTGACAGGTTCTCGAGGCACGTCTCTGCATTTAATGCGCAGAATACTGACAGATGCCCGAGGTACGTCTCTACATTTAATGCGCAGAAGAGTGGCAGACCTTTAAAATACACCTCTGTATTAAATGCGCAGGATAATGGCGGATCTCCGCATTCAATGCAGGAGATTTGATTAAATGTCACCGAACCGTCGTTTAGTGACATCCCCTTTGCGTAAACTGCTTTTACGCATACAAGGGGATACGATGCCCAGTTTTACACAGGCAGACGTGAGCATCTTACGCTCCACAGAAGGCAAACAGACTGCCACGTCAATAATTACTCTTCGTACAGGATTCGAGACGCATATCTGCATTTAATGCGCAGAATGATGGCAAATCTTCAAGACACGCCTCTGTATTTAATGCGCAGGATGGAGGCAGATCTCTGCATTTAATGCAAAAGATTTGATTATATCTCCAAAAGCTGTAATTTTGGCTAAAATGTCCATATCATCTCGGCTTCTACGCCCACTCGTCTTCTATGCCCACTCGGCTTCTACGCCCACTCGGCTTCTATGCCCACTCGGCTTCTATGCCTACTTGGCTTCTACGCTATGGTGACAGTTATTGGCTTCTACGCCAACCTCCTCTACATAAAGGATAACTACCTACATGACTTCTATGCGGTGATCTTCGCAGCAGTTATATGCGTTGTCCCTTAGTTGGACACGTGTCACACGCTCATTCAAAAGGTCATCTATACGCAGGCAAGGGTTATTGTAACCATCGTGTAAAAGGGTGCTGTACTTTCCACTACTCGGTTTCTACACCGACTGAGTGGTCACTGTCACTAAAACTCTATAAATAGAGACCTCTATCAACAGAGGAAAAGGTCGAAAGGTCGAAGAATTGAAGGTCGAAAATTGGTGAAGAAATCCAGTATCTGATCCAAGGTCGACAAAAAAAGAAGAAATCGGGAGAGAAAACGGTCGAGAGAGAGAAGAATCCAGAGCTCAGGCAAAGAGAAGTGATCGACGACTTTGGCATCGGGCATCCACTCTCTTTAGCAACCTTCGAAGCTGCTTACTGTCTTCTACGACACTTCTTCATCATCGTGTGGTCCAAGGGACAAAGTGATCGACTGCAGATCAGACTCCTATAGCAATATTTATCCGGATTAAATAAATTGTACTCGACATCCTCATATAGGATTAAATTGTACAATCTTGTTTGTAAACACCGAAGAAGGACAGGTTTTCGTATAAAACCTTGTTTCAGTATTCTCTTTCGTTTATCATCAAACACAAGATGGTGACTCTGCTGGGGACATCTTTCTCTTCTGACGAGGAAGCAATTGCTCAACACGATGCGGTATCCGTGGGATCCTTGAAGAAGACACTGGTCGTCCAATTTGACCAGTCTGCCTACGAAGACATGATTCCAACAGGGGGTAGCTCTCACTCTCTCTCTGTCCAAGACAACAGGAAGCTGCGTAAGGTCTGGATGCCCAAGACATCCCCTACCATTTCTGTTGACTCTCCGATCTCTCCGACCAATGAGGTTATAGCATTTCTCCCTCCGCGCCTTGTGCGTAAAATTTAGTCTCCCATCACTGACGGAATAAACAAAACTTCGGACAATGCCTCAGCGCTAATCCAGAACTATACTCCGTGCCTTGCATGTAAAATTCAGTCTCCCGTCACTGACGGAATAGACAAAACTTCGGACAATGCCTCAGTGCTAATCCAGAAGTATAATCCTCGCTCTGCGCATAAAATTCAGTCTCCCATCCCTGGCGGAACAGACGAAACTTCGGACAATGCCTCAGCGCTAGTCCAGAAGCCTACGCCGCGCTCTGCGCATAGAAACCAGTCTCTCGTCCCTGGCGGAACAGACAAAATTTCTAACAATGCCTTAGCGCCAAATCAGAAGTTCCAAACGCGCTCCCCGCATAAAAATGCATCTTCCTTCCGCGGAAAAGCAGATGATCCCTGCAATCTACGTAAGGGAAAGCAAGCAGCGAACTACTCAACTTCTCGGCCTTTACGCCAGCAAGGGAACAATCTGCCAGCCCTCCGGATTACGCGAGAGGCTGACGGCCGACTGAGGACATCTTCGGCTTTATGCCAGCCCGAATTATGCCAGGAGAAGTCCCTCAGCATAAAGAAGGCTCAATTTATGGAAAGACACCCTCCTCGGGGATTATCCGCTACCCAGATGGCCAACCTGTTGTATATAGGTGGTACAGAGAAAACTATGGTTCCCAATATCTGCTTGCCCACTGATATGAATAGAAGGAACAAGCCATCTTCTTCTTCTGTAAATCCTCCTGACCAGCGTGGGTACCTGATCCAGAAACGCAAGGATAAAGGATTTTCCAGCATGTCTATTACGCCTCCTAACAAGCACTATTGTAATAGTCATAGGATTGTAATTAATTGTTGCTGTTCTGAAGCAAAATGGTCGATTTTTAACCGGTTGAGCTACTCTCCGTCTTTCCAGGAAGAAGAGCCCACACATACATCGGTGAACATGGCTTCACACATACCTAGAGGAAGATCGGGCTCAAGACGTCATCCCTCTAGAGCTCTGAGCCGAAGAAGATTCAACTAGCTCCTTAGGAACACTGAAGCTGGGGTGTTCCGAAACACCCGTTCGAGGTCGCGACAACCAACTTTGTACTCTTTTGATTCCGAAGCTGGGGGTCGCCAGTCTCCCGAATCAGATACCGAAAGTATAGAGTCAACTTCTATAGAGACCTATACTAATCTTTCAATGACACCTAGGGAGATAGGAGTTTATGCCATTGGAGATGAATACGAGGAAGCTTCCCCGTCCGGGAGCGCTGAGCAGCGCATTACTGTACTGGAGACATCTCTGAAAGAAATTCAATCCATGATGGAGAACATGCACCAGATGATGCTGACTCAACACACAGCTGCTATGGCTCAAGCGTCGGTCCCTCCAACTCAGATACGTATGGGGGTGGACTTACCACCATCCAATGCGATCCAAGATCCTGCTCTAGATCAGGAGTCAGCAGTTCCTCCGCTTCCTCACTCGAAGAATATATTACCTCCCGTCGGAGTCGCGATGCAATCGATTCCTTATCACTGCGTGGTCCCACTATCGAATGAAGATCCGATGCAGGCTATACGGGAGTTGAAAGCCTAATTTGATGCCCTAAAGCACAAAGATCAGCTCAAGAAATTGGGAATCAACCAACCTTACCCAACTATCTGGGAAGAGGTCCCTTTCCCTCCTAGATACAAACCACAGACTATGGCTTTGTTCGAGGGAAAAATATCACCGAGTCAGTACATGAACTACTTTAGTATGATGACGGTGTTATTACAAGGGAACGACGCCCTCCTAACTCGAGTGTTCAAAGGCTGTCTCTTGGGGGTAGCTTATCAGTGGTACCGAAGTCTGGCGGACAACTGCATTACTTCCTTTGAAGACTTTAAGACTTTATTCTTCACATAATTCTATGAGGGAAGAATGGACATGTCTATGTCCTCTCTCATCGAAGTCAAGCAGAAGGAAAAAGAGAATGTTCGCACTTTCATCGAACGTTTTCGTCAAGCCACTTTGCAAATGCCTCCAGGAGTTCCAGACTCGGCATTGGTGGACATCTGCAGGAAGAACCTTCTTCCCATGATCTCGGTGTTCACAGGACCATATCAGTTCCATGTTTGGCCCTCGTTCATTATCTCAGCAGTAGCCACGGAGGACAACAGTCAGAAGGCACACGATAATGGCATCATGATCTCGGCCTCTGATAAAGGCAAGAGGTCATCCTCCAACATCGACCATCCTCGTGGTACCAAGGGTAAAGAAGCTCTGGCGATCAACAAGTCCAGGCAAAAGACTGTGGCTACCACGCAGACAAAACCTGGGACTTCCAGGCCCCTTGAAGTGTACTCTTTCAACGACGACGATATTTCGAGCATATTCGAATGTCTCATCAAAAGCGGCAAGATTACCCTTCCTAAGGTGAGACGGCCCAACGAAGCCGGCAGTACCAATAACCCCAAGTACTGCGTCTTCCATAGGTACATACACCACCCCACAAAGGCGTATTATGTACTAAAGAGGAAGATCCAGGAGCTGATCGATGCTAAGGCCATCACTCTGTGCAACAGCGAGAAGACGGTCACAGCCAACATGATCTCTCTGCAATTTGGCAATCTGCCTCCCCAAGAAATCCCCGATGGTGTTACACCTATTTCCCGAACGACGATAAACATCGTTAATCTTCCTCCAACTAGAGGTCAAAATCATGACCTGGTACCCCTAACTACCCAGCGAGGCGAGATTATGTGGGTTCATCCAGATTTGGTATCCGGGATCAAGAAAGAGACTCAAGCTGCTAAGGCTAAGTCTAAGAAGAACTCGAAGCGCAAACCATGTCACATGGTTACGGCAGACTCGGCATCAGAAGACAAGGTCTTGGCCACTGGAACCCGTTCAAGGAAAGCTTACCTCAAGGACCATGGAGCAAGTCAGGAAGATGCACCGACAGACGCTTCAGCTGCCAAGCCGTCAGAACTAGAGCCCGCCGTACCAGGGGCCGGTCATTCGAGACCAACTTTGGCGGACAAAGGGAAGCAAAAAGAAGTACGTTTTGACAAACCTGTAAAAAATATTCAAAACAAAGGTTTAGAGAAGCCGTACAACTTCGACATCCTGCCCCAAGGATGAGTTTTTTCTTCCCATCACAGACGTCATGATTGACAATACATGCAGTTTTGAACGTATGTCTTTCATGGACGAATTTTTAGGATACAACCATATCAAGATGCATCCTGAGGACGAGAAGCATACTGCCTTCCGGACACCATTGGGGGTATATTGCTATACGGTCATGCCCTTCGGATTGAAGAATGTCGGGGCTACGTACCAACGGGCTATGAGTAACATATTCTATGAGCATTTACGCAAGACAGTGGAGTGTTACGTGGATGATGTAGCTGTCAAAAGCCACCTCAAGGATAATCACATCCAAGACTTGAAGACAGTATTTGAATTGATGCGCCAACATCAACTCAAAATGAATCCTACAAAGTTTTTTCTGGGGGTATCTAGTGGCAAATTTCTGGGATTTATCATTACCGCCAAAGGCATTCAAGTGGACCCTGATAAAGTCAAGGCCATCTTAGAAATGTGACTGCCCCGTAATCTGAGAGAACTTAGGGGATTTCAAGGTCTTCTGGCTTATATCTGGCGATTCATATCCAACCTCTCTGGGAGATGTCAGCCCTTTTCTCGTCTCATGAAGAAAGGTGTATCCTTTGTATAGGATAAAGCCTGTCAGCAAGCGTTTGGTGATATCAAACTCTACCTCACTAGTCCACCAGTTCTGGTGCCTCCAGTCATAGGAAGACCATTCGTGCTGTATGTTCGAGCAATGGATCATTCTCTGGGAGCTTTTCTCGCACAAAAGAATGATATGGGCCATGAACAGGCTATCTACTACCTCAACAGGATGATGGTCGGAGCCGAACACCGGTACAACCCAGTGGAGAAAGAATGCTTGGCTCTGATGTTTGCTATCCAGAAAATGCGGTACTATATCACAGGCCAAACCATTCACATTATCTCCAGGATCAATCCTCTTCGGGTACTGATGAACAAGCCAAGTGTTCTTAATTCCCGACTGGCGACTTGGGCGATGTTATTAACACCATATGACATAGTGTACGTCCCTCAGAAGTCCATCAAAGGCCAAGCATTGGCTGATTTTCTAGCTGCTCATCCGATCCCGGAGGCCTCCAAACTGTACGAGGATATTCTCGACGAAGTTGCAGAATGTAATTCCGCTATGGAAAGTGATGCATGGCAACTGTTCTTCGATGGTGCCTCCAGGATTGGTCCCAGGGGAAACGTAGTTTCGGGAGTAGGAATTATCCTGGTTACTCCTGATAAGCTCGTCATCTACCGAGCATATTCTCTTAGTGAGCCCTGTTCTAACAATGTGGCAGAGTATAACGCTCTACTAATCGGGCTCCAAGTCGCTAAAGAATTGGACGTCGAATCTCTGGAAGCTTTCGGTGATTCTCTGTTGATCGTCAATCAAGTCAGAGGAATATATAAAGTCCGGAATCCAGACCTCATCCCCTATCATCGATCAGCGGTCGAGATAGCCATGACATTCAAAGGATTCTTCCTGGAACATGTGCCCTGATCTCAGAATCTGGAAGCTGATGCCCTATCCAGTCTAGCTGCAGATTTAGCTATTCCTATAAGAAGGCAGAAGCACAGCGGATTATCCGTGAAGCTCACGACGGCGTATACGGAGCCCACCAACCCGGTCCTAAGCTACAAGATCGCATCAGGAGAATGGGCTATTACTGGCCTACTATGATCACAGATGCAATAAAGTATGCAAGATAGTGCAGAGCCTGTCAGGTCCATGCAGACTTTATCCATCAACCTCCTGAACACCTACATCCTACGGTTATGTCCTAGCCTTTCGAAGCATGGGGTATAGATATCATTGGTCCTATTTACCTGTCTTCTTTCAGAGGTCACCGGTTCATACTGGCCATCAAAGATTATTTCTCCAAATGGGCAGAGGCGATCCCTCTTGCTGAGGTGAAGGCATCTAATGTGATCAGCTTCATCAAGCATCATGTCATTTATCGCTTTGGGATACCCCGAAGGATAATTCATGACAATGGACCTCAGTTCATCAGCCAAGCATTTTATCTATTTTGCGATAAAAATCGAATACAAAATATGGCCTCTACGGCATAGAATTCTGCTGCTAATGGTTTGGCGGAAGCTTTCAATAAAACCATTATCAAGCCCTTGAAAAAGTTTATCTCTTCGAACAAGAGGGATTGGAATGAGAAGCTGGGAGAATGTCTTTGAGTATACCGCACAACGGTACGAGCACCGACAGGTTGCACCCCATTCTTACTGGTTTACAGGAGCGAAGCAGTTCTCCCTATCGAAATCCAGATTCCGTCACTCAGGATAGCCGTGGCTAATGAGCTGACTCAAGAAAAGAATGACCTTTTAAGGCTTCAAGAGCTAGAAGGATTAGACGAGAAATGCCTCCAAGCTCAACAGCGCATCGCGTTCTACCAAACACGTATTTCTAGAGCTTTTAATCAAAAAGTAAAAGAAAGAGTGTTTAAAGTTGGCGAGCTAGTCTTAGCTGTGAGAAGGCCGATGATTCTTACTCACAGGAGTAAGGGCAAATTCCAGCCCAAATGGGAAGGCCCTTATGTGATTGAGACGACGTTCTCAAACGACGCTTACAGGTTAGCCAAGCCTAATGGAGACCTGTTAATGGCTCCTATCAATGGCAAATTCCTGAAAAGGTACTATGCTTAACCTACTTTGCTCAAGTGGAATATGGCGAAAACCTCATTCTGACAAAACTACTTCCAAAACGAGACTAGTTGGATCGTATTCTATCATGTTCATATTACCTCTGAATAGATATGTTTAAACTAATTTGGAACTTTAATACCTATCACGTCCATACTACCTCTGATAGTGTCATGTGTACAAATTTTAGCTAAAAGCATATTCTATCATGTCCATATAACCTCTGAATAGATATTTCTTGCTAAAACTTACCGAGAGTATATCACGTCCATATTACTTTTGATATCACTTTTGCCCAAACCTGTCATTTATATTCTAAAATGATGTGTCCACAAAGTCAGATGAAAGCCTCTTTATTATTCCCAAAAAAGAGCGAAAGTACATTGAAAAGCAAAAAAGTACATCATTTGGGGGGAGCAGTTAGATCGCGAATTTGCTATGCCAGAGCAACCATTCTCTCATCCCGGGAGTTCAAGACGTCGGCGCGAGCCCGTTCCAACCTTGCCGCATTGTAGTTCAAAGCAGCTAGCTCAGACCGAGCCCGCACAAAACCTGAGTGAAAAGAACCTACACCGTCAGATTCTGCTGAACAGTCGCCCATCGCTCCTTCAGTATATCTCGGGCCGCCGACAAAGAGAGAGCCTTCGTATCTACTCGAGCGAGCTCATCCTTCAATATGCGGGCCTTCGCTGCCACTTCCTCGTATTCGGCTTCGCACCGGGTCAACTCGGGGACGACATACTCCAATTGGACACGCTCACGATCCATCTCCTGCTGCTGAGCCTCGATGGACTTATTCAGAGACTCCATCTGTTCAGCAAGCTGCGCAGTCAGGGAGTCGTACCTAGCTTGAACGAGACCGTCAATGTTGCCTCGAGCTAGCTGCAAGTATTCGTTAATGGGTTGCTCCAAACCATTAACTATATCCTCTAGTGTGTCAGCTACCCCAGTGTCATTGAATTCTCGGATCGGCACTATCGCGGACCGGGAGGACCTCCTCAGCGACACAAAGCTCAAATTCTTCTCCAACACCATTGATATTGACATTTTCAAGGTGGTATAGAAGATACTAGTGTACTGCTCGGTCAGCACAGCTAGATCCGAATGGACGCTGGGAGTGGCCGCGATATTGGCGAGTCCTCCTCCAAGAACAACCGCAGACGATGTTGCCACGGTCGTCGCCTCAACAGGTGGTGCGACAAAAGAAGAAGCGCCAACACCGGACGAAGTGACCGGCGTACTCAAAGGAGGCATTGTCGCAATGACAGGCTCGTCCTCCTCTTGAGATATCGAAATCTCTTCGACAGGCGAGCCGACACCCGAAGATATTTCCTCTTCAAAATTAGGCACCTCCGTGTCGCCGCCAGGACCTGACACAGAGCCAAAGGGCGCATCTACACTGCCCTCCCCGAAGATGTCTTCCCCTGAAAAGAAGACAAAAGGAAGTTAATATCAACATAATGTTAATTTTCCTAAAGAAGAGGCATAAAAGATGGCATTTACCTATGGCCAATGGTATATATGTCGCGTCTGCGGCCAGTACAGCTAAATCATTTCTTAGTGATGCTAGGCAAGCTGTCATACCTGGAGAAGGGGGTGCGCTAACAGACATCGGCAGGTACTCTTCTGAATCTTCGCCGAGATCCACTTGAGGTTCACCAGGTAGAATCTCGCTGGGTGCAGCTACAGACACGGCAGGGATCTCTCCCGATGCTGATCCGGATAAAGATATCCTCATTCGGCTCGGCCCCGAAGGCGATCTCGTTCCACTACCTGAAGCGGTAGCAGCGACAGCAGCCTCCAACAGGAATTCTTCAGCACCACCAGTCGAAACATTAAGGGGTCCCTCTCTAAAAGGTGAGGAACCTCCAATCAAAGAATCATCCCCAACATGGGAAGATGCTGGCTCACTTCTAGAAGCCTCAATACCAGGAATTCGGAGAGGACGAGTAACCGTCTTCTTCTTCCTCTTGCGAGGGGAAGTCTCCTTCGGAGCAGGAGCCCTTCGCTTCCCGGAGTTTACTAAAGCCCCTGCAGGCGGAGGTATTTTACCCCTCGGCACTGACAACAAAGGCTCATCCGGAGTAACGGACTCCTCACCCTCGTCAGAAGAAACCGAGGGGACTTCGACTCTTCCCCCAGGCTTAGAAGAGGGCATCCTAAAACTTCTATGCATATCAAAATCGTGATGGAAGATGTTGGTTGCCACGTAGAACTGGGCATACGAATAGAGAATGTGCAGCTCCGTAGAGAGTGAAATAACGGGCACGGTAAAAGTTGCCTCAGTGCAACCCATGATGAAATATCGCCATCCTCTGGCTTCATCAATGTGTCCGCCCCTAGACCTGAAGCTGGTGATGGCATTGCCCACGTGCAACTAGTCGTACCCGAATTGCCTGACAAACCGACTAGGCAGGTAGGGCTCGAGAAGCAATGGTCTTCACTTCTGTACAGTAGATGGGAAGGTCTAATGCAGACTAACTAATTAAAAGGCTCAGGAGAAAGAACGGTCTTCCCGTCGCCTACGTCCTGAAGTCTGATCCCCTGTTGATTGAGATGTACAGGGGGAACGGTACAGAAAAGCTTCCAGTTGTGACTAAAATTTAGCACCCGCCAACAGTCTATAACTGTGGTCACGTTCCAGGTGGAATTCTTGTAGTTCAACAAGAAACTAGCCCCCGAACTACTGCCAGAGCCGGGAGACATAACCCTGGGGTTATGAAGAATTAACCATCCCATCAGATACAGGTATGGTAATTCTACCCTGGGAAAGCTATCACGCCGAGTTTCATCGGCGAGCAGCCCGTCAGTCATGGCCCTCGGGCCAGCTTGTATGCGGCACACCATAGCAGGGAGCAAGCCCTGTCTTGTCCCGAACACCAGACGTACTGCAGGCCATAGCGTGTTACGGTGAATGCGGTCCGCAGATGCGATGCCGGGTACCACCAGTTGGCGCAGCCATATGGAGAGAAAGCCAGCCAGTTGAGCTTCCCTGGACAGAGGCCTGCGGCAGCGCCTCAAATAACTATAGGCCTTAGTGCCTACAGGATACTTTCCTATTCCTTCATCGAGGATCCAGTCTGGAGCCCCAGCGTCTTCCATGAGATCGTCGACTACCTGAGCATTAAGCACGCTCAGAGGATTCAAAGGCTGATCCTTGCCTTCCAATACCTTCTCCGGCTTAGCAGTCCTAGACCAGTGAAAGAAGATGTAGGACGTCCATTTATTGATGTGAGCCAAATCTGAGGGCTCACCATAAAAAGCGATACAAGCGAGGTAGTGGCACATCAGCTCCTGGTACACTTCCACTACCCGAGGGTCTGAATCTCCCAACTCCCGGTTTGTGGGAACATACTCTTCATATGGAGTATCCCTCATCGGCAGTCTCTGTCATGTCCTAGTACCAAAATACGTAGAACTAAGAATACGTAACATGCCAGCTACGCATTCGACCAGACTCTGGTCGGACTCGAATACGTATAAGCTGTATTAAAATGGTCACTATCTATATAATCAAGTAAATATAAATATTTATGCCTCAATCCACATTGATCAGAATATACAAGAATGAGCTACATGTGCTAAAGTCGGCCGCCAGTAACACATAAGCTTGAATAGACTCGAGAAAGGAATATGAGTCTATAAAACTAGGCTATATCAGCAGATGAATAAATAATATGAATAATAACCATGAATCCGAAAGAAAAGATATAAGTACCTGGCACCAATTCCTGCAAGACAAAGCAACACACATCAGCAACTCCAGGCAGGCTTCACAACGGTCTATGCTGCAAAACTGGCAAGGGACCAGGTCCTCAGAGGGACGTAACAAGGTACAAGAAACAGCATGCCAAAATAAATACAGTACAAGAGTAAATTAAATAAATAGGGTAACTATGTATCCATCTATATGAAATACAAGTGAGAGCATCACTAGTACTCAGGCTGAGACCGCTACAAGCTCTGTATCGGGGAGCCGGTAGCAGTAATAACAAGTAATTGGTCTAGCTCTGCTCGAGAGTCTACAACCTCACAATAGTAGTAGATATATATAGAACAGCCTGTAGCCTGTGAGTCTCTTCCCATCCAATGTAACCACACATCTCATGTCTATAACGTCTCATGTCCATGTCACGTGAGATCATATCTAATGCAACCAGTCATATAATCTCTATAAATATAATGTCTATGTCAATCCTACATCCTATACAGAATCACCATGAATATCTCAGGAAGATTCTGTCATATGTATGGTGTCAAGTGTCCTGGGTTATAATGTACTTGATGAAAACAAGTACTAGAATGTAAAGGGTCACGAATGTCCATTTCTAGATGACGTACCCAACTCCGCGTACGGGGTTGGCACCCGACTATTAATCGGACGCTAAGTAAGTCACACGGCCCTAGGTTTAAGCATGTACAACAATTTTATAATTAAGTCAAAGTAATAAATAACAGAACTGCAAGTTGGCAAGGTACACTTGCCTGGAACTCTAAGTTGATAATACAAAGAACCTGCTCTCGAATTCACGCTCGTGCGATCCCAATAGCCTAAATATATAATATCATAAAATTATTTATTATGACATGGTTCACTAAGCATGCAAAAGAGTACAACTACTCTACGTCATTAATCATTAGACAATTAGGGTCTAATTTAAACAAGGATACCACTTATACAATGCCATCAATTATTTAGAGTCTAAAATAATTTGGAGTTCTAACAAAGTAGGTTAGCTAAGGTTCACTAGTCAAGGACCAAGAAAGTGTGTAAACAACAAGCCTACTAGTCACATAACATCATCAAGCCTCATAAACATGGTTAGAACAAAGGTTCATATAGGTACTAGGTGTTCTCACACTAGATTTCCATATACAACATATCATCAACCTTGGTATTCACTAAGTGTCAAACTATGTTAACCAACTTAGGGTTAGTTTTGTCTATTAAAATATGCACATAAGCATTAACAATAGGTCAAGTTAGGGTCATCACAAATAATCACACACTATATTTCTCAAGTATATCTGTTCATCCAACTATATACAACTCTCGTTCTACTACAAAATATCAAGTATACATAGACAAGTCAAATCTGAATTTATAATAAGATCATGGCATATACCTCATTTCTTTCTTGTATTTGTCATGAAATATGTGTGCAAGCACTATTATAACTAGTGAACAACCTTAGCATGACATCTTCTATATTCCAACATAGTGTTTATAAACAATAAAACTAGCTATCACAAAACCTAGGCAAAATGTACTACTAATTGCACAATATTTAATCATGTCTCAACCATGCATTTATTTATATATAACACCCTAAAAAAAATTTATACATTCTACAATTTAGTGATAATTAGAGTAAAAATTATATTTTGTAAGTGGTTGCTTGGGTTTTAGATCATGGCAAAGTGAATAGGACAACAAGTGCATAAATAACATTCAAGTCTAGACATGAGAAGTAATAAATATTCTTGGTATAATATCGTAAAAATATGAATACAAAGTTAGTAAAATTTAATAAAGATATGAAATAAATGTAGAAAGGGTTGAGTAGGAGGACTTGGAGCTCTTACCAAAGTAAAATGGGAAGGCAAAAGAGGGTTGTGCACTGCTTGCACAAATCTGTCCAGATTTGGATACTTCGTCTCGTAGCTACTGTCCGGGGCTTCAAAACATTTCTCCAAGTACTTTGCGGATTATAGAGATTAGGAGAGAGATAGAGGATGAAGATAGGATAGTTGTTGAAGGAGTTTTAGTGCTGAAATTGGTGGCAACAAGGTGTTTAAGTTGTACTATTGCTGGCGGATTCAGCAGGGTGTCTTCGTTTTGTAAGGAGTATTTGGGGGAGTTGTAGGATGATTTAGGTTCTTAGTTATAAATAAAACTTATTAATTAGATGTAGGAGAAGGATATTTGGGTGCTGTAGTGGTGGTTTGGAGGCTATGGAGGTGGTGGAGTGGCCTGAGAAGAGGATACACTGAATTCGGATTCAGCCTGGACACCTCTGATGGAGGGCTATTTTTGAGAAACTTAGAATAAATTTTGATGGAAGATTTGTGAAGAGTAAGTGATAAGGACAGGGAGAGGAAGAAGCATACAAAATTTAAGAGAAAGATACTTACTGTGGAGGGAGATAGGGCCGGATTGGTGGGGGTATTGCTGAATTAAGATTCAGCCTGGGTAGGGTTGGATGGATGAAGGTGTGGAGAGAGATAGAGAAGGAATTTGGAGATGGTTTATGAATAGAAAATGTGAGGAAGAAAGTTAGGGAGAAGTTTTCTTCAGGTGGTTCTAATGGGGGAGGTGAAGAGAGGCAGATTATGGACAACCTAGTGGGGAGGGGAAGGGTTTGGAGTTACCAATGGGGTAAGGAAAGGTCACAAGTTATAACCCCTTTCTTTCACATTCCATCCTAATGATTTAGTAAACTCATGGCTGTCCAAAACTAAAATAATTTTTAATATGGATGGTCAAACCTAGCTTAGTCAACCTAGGTTAAGTCCAACTACTTCTAGTTGGGTCAGGTTCGGATCGTTACGGTTTAGTTTGACTAGGTTGGTCCGATTCACTAAAAAATTGATCATTTGTGACTATTGAGGGTAGGTAGCACATAGAGGTTCAATAGAGTGGGATACATGTATCATGTGTGTCTTAGACCTAGTATAGATCATGATCATACATTAGGTCGAAAAAATTGGTCGAAATTGGATCTCCAATTTAAATCGGAATGGTCAACGGTTACACTGTAGGTGCTAGAAATTAAGTTTTTGACCCGAATATTTTACATTAAAAATAGAGCACAAGGAGATATGTTTGAGTGGGATATGCTAATCATAAATTAAGGTGGGCTCGTCTAGATCATGCATATAAAATTTGTTTGGAGATAATGGCTAATGTTGTGCTCCTAAAAATTAAAGTTACGGAAAATATTTGTAAGGGATACTTTTGTTTACTTAATCCAAATTAATAATAAAAATAATAATTTTAAATATTATATTAAATTAAAATAGCTAAATCTCTGGGGGTTTACAGTCTCGAGATCTCTGCCATCTCGTGGCGAAAGTTCCGGTGAGCGAGATATATCGCTCCATCAGTGCCAGAAACAGGTTGGGGTTGAGAGATAATCCAATACTGGTGGCACTCACAATTGCAAACAGACCAATGCTCTCCAACTCGGTCTAAAAATACTTCAGGGCCCAATCAGCTAAGCGAGCCCATCGAAGATTTGTAGGGGTGATCCACCCACTTGTCTGAGGGTTCACCTTTGGGTATACTCCCCCGTGCCCCCATCAAATTATTGCAAAAAGTCGGTAATTGGACCGACTGGATCACTAAACTGTCTTCACTCAGGATACTGCCCGGGTACAGTCCCCTGAACGTCGTCACATTGTCGAAAGGGCGGCTGACAAAAGACCCCTGGTCAGCTCCTTTCAGATGAAATATCTTCCCCGGCCTGCCATGAAGATCGGGAGTCAGCATCCACGACATCCTCCTGGGATGTATAGCATGGAAGAATGCCGAGATGGGATAGTCTCTCAGCATCTTGGGCAGATACAAAACCAAGCTCCCAGCAGGGAAAACCCAGAGCTATTTCTTGGACTTCGTCTGAGACTGCTTGTCAATCATGTCCCCGAAGAGGAAAGCTGGCTTTATGTATTGGTCCCCGTCTATGTACGTTAGGGGCTCTCCGTTGATCATGTTCAGCAGCGTTCGCTCGTCCTTAGCCGATATCAAAATTTTCCTTCCTTCAGTATACTGGGGCCCGGAGATAGAAAATGTCACGTAGGACAAATCCTCCAGGTAGTTGGAGTAAAGCATCCCGACGGCAGAACCCATCACATCAGCTAGCGGAGACGCATGCAAGTTAACTGCAAGAGTGCAAGAAAAATACATCAGTTCCTATAACTAGACATTATAGATCTTACAGCATATGCCAAAAATCAACAGTCTGTGCTTTATGCCAAGACTGAACTTTTACGTTGGGATCCCATTCCGAGGCGTAAAATTCAAGACTGGCAGTATATGCAAAGTTTTTGACAGTCTGTGTTTTACGCCAGACTGCCAAAATTTGAGTTATTATGCCGAAATTTCCATCCCTGCGTAACACTCAAATTATATAGTATACGCCAACTTTCGATAGTCAAAGCTTTTACGCCAGACTGCGAAAATATGGAGTTTTTGCGCTGACACATTAGAAATGTGGGCGTAAAAGATGAAACGTCTCTATGCATCATCTTTCTCAAAGAGGCTATCAGCACAGAAGACAACCTAGTGCGTTCACGTACAACGTGTGCGAAGGATTTTCAGTCGTTCTTTTTCATCCCAAAAGCTCTACCTTTAAGGCCGGGTGCACTGCTCGTCGGCAGGACAATTCGCTCAGAATAAAGCTCTCCTTGCCCGACCGAAGAAGCTCTCGCTTGGGTAGAAGAACGAGAAGAAGAATCAACCTTCTTTCCCTTAGAGGAGGATATTTGTTTCGAGGCCATTACTGGAAACTTTGAAGGCTCAAAGAAGAAACGAAGAAAAACTCGAACAGTCGAAGGCTTTCTTTCGCAGAAGACGGATGAAAAGTTTTTCTCTCAGAAACTTGGGGTATATATAGAGTTCGGATAGACTCCTCGAATCCCGAACCAAATCTCATAATTAATATTCGGTTATGATTGGTACTACGTCAGCCTATTACTCAGAGAAGGCGGACAGTCAGCGAATTCGAAAAGTTTTCGTGCGAAGCAGATTTGTGGTTTTTTACGCTAAGGAGCTTTCTACGCTCGACGGCTACAGATCTACGATTTTACGCTCAGAGGCTATAAGTCTATGGTTTTACGCCCGGATGCTCTCATGCTCAGCAGCTTTTACGCTCGAGAGGCTACAAACCTACGACTTCACGCTCAGCAGCTACAAATATATGTTTACGCTCGGTAGCTTTTACGCTCAGAGGCAACAGATCCACAACTTCACGCTCAGAAGATTTCCTTTTCAGAAGCTACAAATCTACAGTTCTACGCCCAGATGCTCTTATGCTCAGCAGCTTTTACGCTCGAGAGGCTACGAACTTATGATTCTATACTATGACTTTTCGCAGATCTGAAAGATACGCAGGTCAGAGTACGCATACATCTGAACGATTCTCAAGGCGGTCAATTACAAGAGTTCACACAGAAGATAATCCTTCTTGACCTCAAAATATCCCAAGTACCCAAAGCATACAGAGTTCAACATTAAAAATTACTCTTCTTTATGGGTCGATTCGAAGTTCATCCAGAATCCAGTCTGAATATTTCGTCTACAGTTCAAGATGGCGACTCAGTTTTTGACAGCCATTTTTTGTCCTGTTCCAAGGGATTTTTGAGAAATTATTCTTGAAGATGATAGTCTGAACAAAGGATTCTGTTTATCAGAAGTAACAGTTCAGAATTCTACGCGGTTCCTTATTCCTAACAGCAGGACAGTTCGAACACTCGACTGCTAAGCGGCTTTCTGTGCATCCTTAGTTATGCATAAAAGACAGGACATGACCTAGCACTCTTTCTAAATAGAGTCACCGTAAAGTATCAGACGTGTCAAAGCTACACATATTCAGACTTCACAGCAAAAATATTTGGCAAGATGATCATATACAGAGAAGAAGACAATTTTTTATTAAAGCATGATTACATATGAGGGAAAACCAGTCTACAAGGGTTTTTCTTCATTTTCATGATTACATATGAGGAAAATCCCGTCTACAAAGGACTTCCTCATCGTCGTCTGAAGATCACACCCAGAATCTGTTCTGCCAGGTTCTCGCAAGGGCAGAATTCTTCATCCATCTTCTCCAGCAGTCAGTCGGTGTCCGCAAACCGACTGACATATGATCAATGGCGGGAGGATACAAAATTGGGCCTGCTTAAGTTATGTAGACCCATCTTCCAATACAGGGAAGCAGGGTCAATCTGCTTTCCTGTGTCCAGCGCCATGACAGATTGAGTTAAGATATTTCACCCAACTCAATCTCGGACGGCAGCTAGTTTGCCTGCCCTCGTCCACGAGTAACGGGAGAAGATACAGCTTGCAAGCTGTGTGGTCTAATACGACCCTTCCTCTCTCCCAAAGAACCGCCATACAAAGTTGCTGATGATCCCGAGGAGATGAGGCTAAGATATCCTTCCATGATCAATCGTTGCAGAGGATATTTGCTCGAAGACGTCGTCTTTTTTGGCTCCTTACATGCTGGAAGAACATGGTCTCCTTCTTCCTTAAATCGACCCGACGAACTCCGGCCATCATCTCTGTGTAGTAAAGAAAATATGGGAAGAACAGGTTAACTCCTCAGCCTTTTTTAGGCGAAAGAGATCACACCGATACCCAATAACTCCGCCATAAAGTCAGCCTTGAAAGAACGTGTCGGACTTGACCATTTCAGAGCGTTTTAAATTACGAGGAACGCTTCATGCTTCATTCAAAGCATTTCAAATTAGGAGGAATTTAAAAGCTTTGAAGGGGGTCTTTTAGAAGCATGAAAAATATGCTGGATAGCTATACGCAGCATATTGATGCAGGGTAGCATAAAACAGAGGACCTCAGAGCCATCAATGTGCAATAGAGCTTTTCTGCTGAGCACAGCATAAAGTATAAAGCTCAAGGACCATCCGCGTAATACAGTATGTCCAGGCTGCTTCAGCGTAAAAAGGGTGCTACATCGCCTTATATGGCATAAAAACTCATCCACTTTCAATGCAGTATAAAGTATACGAGAAACGCTAAATATTCTTCAAAATGAACCTGTCAGTTTAAGCAATGAACCTGACGTCTGGACTCCTGACAGAGTACTGCACGACTGCCCAGGCGACGGCTATAATGATGGCGCGATACTGCAACCCAGGCTATCATTTACTGCCATTTCCTTAGCATAAACCACTTTTACGCATACAAAGGAATACGCTGCCTAGTTTTACACAGGCAGATGTGAGCTGTTTACGCTCCGCAAAAGACAAACAGTCTGCCACGTCAAAAGCTGCTCTTCGTACAGGGCTTGAGGCACGTCTCTGCATTTAATGCACAGAGCGGTGACAGGTTCTCGAGGCACGTCTCTGCATTTAATGCGCGGAATACTGACAGATGCCCGAGGCACGTCTCTGCATTTAATGTACAGAAGAGTGGTAGACCTTCAAAATACGCCTCTGTATTTAATGCACAGGATAATGGCGGATCTTCGCATTTAACGCAGAAGATTTGATTAAATATCACCGAACCGTCGTTTAGTGACATCCCCTTTGCGTAAACTGCTTTTACGCATACAAGAGGATACGCTGCCAAGTTTTACACAAGCAGACGTGAGCTTCTTTCGCTCCGCAGAAGGCAAACAGACTGCTACGTCAGCAATTACTCTTCGTACAGGATTCGAGGCGCGTATCCGCATTTAATGCACGGAATGATGGAAAATCTTTAAGACACGCCTCTGCATTTAATACGCAGGATGGGGGCAGATCTCTGCATTTAATGCAAGAGATTTGATTATATCTCCAAAAGCTGTAATTCCGGCTAAAACGTCCACATTATCTCGGCTTCTACGCCCACTCGGCCTCTATTCCTACTCGGCTTCTACGCCCACTCGACTTCTACGCCTACTCGGTTTTTATGCCTACTTGGCTTCTATGCCATGGTGACAGTTATTGGCTTCTACGCCAACCTTCTCTACACAAAGGATAACTACCTACGTGGCTTCTACGTCGTGATCTTCACAGCAGTTATACGCGTTGTCCCTTAGTTGGACATGCGTAACACGCTCATTCAAAAGGTCATCTATACGCAGGCAAGGGTTATTATAACCATCGTGTAAAAGGGTGTTGTACTTTCCACTACTCGGTTTCTACACCGACTGAGTGGGCACTGTCACTAAAACTCTATAAATAGAGACCTCTATCAACAGAGGAAAAGATCAAAAGGTCGAAGAATTGAAGGTCAGAAATTGGTCAAGAAATCCAGTATCAGATCGAAGGTCGACAAAAAAAGAGGAGAAATCAGGAGAGAAAACGGTCGAGAGAGAGAAGAATCCAGAGCTCAGGCAAAGAGAAGTGATCGACGACTTTGACATCGGGCATCCACTCTCTTTAGCAACCTTTAAAGATGCTTATTGTCTTCTATGGCACTTCTTCATCATCGTGTGGTCCAAGGGACAAAGTGATCGACTACAGATCAGACTCCTATAGCAATATTTACCCAGATTAAATAAATTATACTCGACATCCTCGTATAGGATTAAATTGTACAATCTTGTTTGTAAACACCAAAGAAGGGCGGGTTTTCGTATAAAACCTCGTTTCCGTATTCTCTTTCGTTTATCATCAAACACACCACTTGGTAAGGTCCAAATTGCCCCTTAATGGTTAATTATGAAGGGTAATTAAGGAGGGTATAATTGGAAGACTTCTAACTAATCCAAATTAGTTCTAATCCTCCTAATTTGCAAAAGGGGAATGAGTTTCAAAGGGCCTAGTCCATGTTGGGCTCACAAGTTGTCATGACAAGTCTAATTGGGTTCACATGTGTCAAGTCTAAATAAGAGACTAGCCCACTACCTAGAATTAGTTAATACAAGTCTCTAAATAAATATATAGCCTACTAATAATTAAATAGTACAAGTATTAAATAATTATTTATAGCACACTAATTATATTATATTCCTAAAATTAAATAATTAGGCCAAATTATTATATTACCCCTATTTGAAAAAGTGAGGGTGGCATCTTCTCCTTGGCCAACCCTCTTTCTCTCTTAACGTGAAAGACAAATTTAGAGAAAGTTACTCATTTTTGATATCATATGACGGCCAAAGAATAAATGATATATATAGGCTACGACCGGGATCATGAGAAAAAATTAGGTACCTAAAGGATCTGGGTATCCCATGTTCAGCCCAAACACACAACCCAGGCTCGTTAACAATAGCTCGGTCCACTAAAGAGCTATTGTGTGCACTACCTTCCTAATCCCAAATTACGTTTATGAGGTCCTTCTCATTATATATATGTTTGTCTCCCCATGTTAAGATATCGAATATCCGTCGATCAAATTAAGTTACTAATAACTATATTGATCGACATCTTTTATCCTTAAAGTAGTATCACTTAACTTTATTTGTGATGCCGGATATAATCCACCTACAAGGTTTATATGACAATCCTTATGAGTTTCTTAAAGGGGGACATCATCAACCCGATGTATGGGGACATAGATTCCTTTTATAAATAATAGCCCAACATACACACACTGTCTTTACCCGATTCATAGAGGTTATTAATCCATAATGAATCACACTCTTTTATGATTCAAAGTAATGTACACTACCTATACATGCCTGTTATTATATCTGGATTAAGAGCACAAGCATCCATAATAACATCGGTGTTTGTTCTCTTATGTAGTCAGTACAAAGATAACAACCTCAAGTAGTCTTGTTCAATACATACAAAGTGTAATAGTATAAACATATAGTCAAGATAGACTAATACCATATTACACTATAACCTTACTAATGGTTTGTCCAAATCCATCTAGGTTGTGAACTATTTATATATTCCATAGGGAACTTATAATATAATCTTCTGTGTGACACCACACACCATATTATATATAATATAGAATATCAAATACTTGCATTAACATTATAACAAATACAACATAAAAACATTTACATATGTGATTCTCATCCAAAAAATACAAAAATATAGTTAATACAAAGTAATATTTTTAGTATATAACCCTAACTTGACTACATAAATATCATAATCACACCAATAATATATTCTATTTATACTCTATAATATAGCGACGCGGTTGGTCTAGTTCAACCATTCATAAATAGAAATATACCAGGACCTAAGACCTCAAGTCGAGCAATCCATACCAATGCCAAACAATGTTAGGGTCAAACAAAGCAGGAAGGAAATATCAAAGTTTTCCAATAACTGTATGAAGTCAATTGAGATGCATATGACTTACTCATGGTAAAATTTGAGAACCATAAACCTCCGTGCTCGTCACATGTCTTAGGTCCTGGTATATTTCTATTTATGAATGGTTAAACTAGACCAACCACGTCGCTATATTAATGACATAAATAAATGAATTTCATCACTTTGTGTTTAGAAAAATATCTTATAGATACTATTTAATGACATAAATAAATGAATTTCTGTCAAAAGTTATAAAAAAAATCTATCCGAGTATCCATGATTCATCCATTTGAACTCAATTACTTTAGTATGTTATATAAATATTCTTTAGATAAACATGAATGTAAAGGGGAGAACCAAAATCCTTGAGAATGAAATATTCAGATGACTAGAATGCTCCCCTACAAAGTATGACCTATCTAAATATAGATAATTATGAACTTTTATAGATACTCCATATATTATGGACACAATCAAAAAAAGCTTTTATAGTGAAGAATATAGGAAAGATATAGCCAAGAAAATATACCAATTCTAACTAGAATATCATCAGCATCAATTTCTACTAAAGACCGAGCCAATAACTATTGATCGTCACTAGTAATTTTAAACGCCTAGTTAAAACTAGAAATTCTCATTCTTTACGATAATAGTTGCCAACATTAAGTCAAAAAGTAGACATTAAATTGGTTATTGTCTTCAGAACAATAAATAGCAGAAAGGACCTTAACAAATCATGATTCTATAAAGTGCCGATCATCTTGGATTAGCTGTAGGGGCCGGATCCCAGCTAGCGATGGTCCGAAATACTTAATACCGTGTTGCTTAGGCTATTTATACCTTTTTGACAGAAGGGCCCTTTCGGCTTATACCCAAAATAATTTTTACTTTTACAGAACTTAGATTTAAAAGAATTTCAAGCAATTTAAGTCTTCGTACATCATTCAAAATCAAAATTCCTAATTCTTGACAAATAAAGTTGAGACGATACTTGGCTAGGGGATTAATAAAGATATTCGCAAAATAATGTTCAGAGTTAACAAAAAAATTAAGCAAATATTGTAAATCTCATTTCACAAACATGAAAAAAAATATATACTTGAAAAATATACACTAAATAAATAAGGTGATCTAAGAACATATGATTCAAATCCATATTTAGTCATGTCCAATAGTCAATAAAATATCTAAAACACTCAACCACTAATCATGCTAGATGAAATAATAAGAATTAACTAAGCATGCCAGTATCATAAATCTTATATTAACAATTAAAAATTTAAAGACTTGATTGATTCTATAATTTATCCAGTTGGGAAGGAAATATTTTTCTATGTTACCAAAGTAGCATTCGTTGCTATACTTATGTTGGTGCAATTGCTTGAAAGATGATATTTGTAGCTTTGCAACCACCAACATTCTACTTGGTGCTAAATCCTGACACAAGACGTTCTACCTACCTCATTCGGCAGAAACTTCGGTATCCAAGATTTGGATCCATATTTGTTAGCTTTTGGTATCCACATAAACTTATTTATACTAACCAACTGTTTAATATTACACTGTTGTAAAATGTGTCCTTGTATACCACAATAATAACATTTAGCATGGACATAAGTGTTAGAAACAATATGGTAAATATGACTATATGAAGTGGTGTATTGTGTCTTGCATGGATATTTGAAATAAAATGCATGATTAGAAGGTTTGGCCTTCTTGGGCTGTCTTATGAGTCTCCTTGGGTTTTGAGTGACAAGTGTTAGATTGTGAATCAGTCTGTGGAGGCTGTTTTCCTAATCTAATTTTCAACCTTTTGGATGTTTCATATAACTCAGTATATCGAGCAGTTAAGACATCATTTCTAATAAGTGCATTACTACTATTTTTTTCTATATTTCATAATCTTCTTTGGGCTTGATATAATTCTTATCATGTTGCTCATTTCTAAGAAGTGCTTCATGTAAGTTCAATCTAATTGATGCTAATTCATCTGAATCACTTAGAGATTGTGTCTTTCTGATATCATCTAGGACTTTAGACAATCTATCAATCTCAAGTTTGTGTGCCTTGAGTTCCTTCTTCGAGTTTTTGTATTTATCAAGTAGTGCTTTGTAATCATCTAGAAGTTCACTAAAGGCCTCACCTAGTTCATTAAATGTAAAGTCATCATGTAGGGGGTTCGTAGATAGCTGATCAAATGCCATTAAGCATACATTTACTGAGTTGCGAGGATTCTCTTCTTCTTCATAATTGTTTGCTTCGCTTTCACACCATATGCTTGTCTTAGCATTTTCTTCTACTTCCATATCGCTAGCTTCTTCTTCATACATATTCTCATAAGTAGCTTCAAGAATTTTTCAGATCTCATATAAGGTTGCACAAGAAGAAATACGATTAAGTTTATTATTTTCTAAAGAAAAGTAAAGAGCATTCAATAATTTTGCAACAAGGCTAGCTAATCTTTTTTTCTTCTTTCATGTAGTCATAATAAGGTTTGTTAACAATATTGGAAGTAAGAGGAGAAATGATAGTAGGTTTTTTGTAACCTTCAATAACATTAGTCCATACGTCAAAATCAAGAGATTTTAAATAAAAGCTCATCCATGTCTTCCAATAAGTAAAATTATTTCTATCAAACTTTGGGGGTCTATCTATGGACTGGCCTTCTATTGTGAAGATAGATTTTACGTTAGCCATATGTATTCTAGAGTGTATTGACTAAGAAAAATTAATATAACCTACATTGATACTAATTGTAGAATTAATTGGGATCAGAAACTAATTCAGAGAGTACCTTCTTTGATACCAATTGTAGGAGCAATTGGGATCAAAAACTGATTCAAAGAATACCTGCTCTTATACCAATTGTAGGAACGTTAGGGCAACTCTAGAGGGGGGATAAATAGAGTGTGTGTGTGCAGCAAAAATAATAAACTCCAATTAAAAATTAAGCAACGTAAAGTCAGTATATATACCAACAGATATATTAATTATGAATATGCAGTAAAGTAAGAGTTCAAAAGAGCAAATGCAAACACCACAATTTTATCCTAGTTTTCTTCTGAGATGACTAGACCAGGTCCGAGAACTCTTTCTCGGAGTTGTATCCACTATAATCACCAATAGTGAATCGCAAGCTTTGATCTGAAGGCTTGCAAACTTCTTATAACATCAACCTTTTATCCAAAGGCTCGAAAGACTTCATACGTGCGTTTGATCTGAAGTGCACACCGACTTCAAACACTAAAGAACTTGACAAACCAAGCTTTTTATAACTCGATCAGACTTCTAAATCGGAACCGCATTGGCACTAGAAGGCTGGAAGTTGATCTTCGGAATGAAGAAGGTTTATAGCTCAAAAAGATAAAAATATAAAAGTGAGTGAATGAGTTATATTAAAATATAGAAATTCATTCTCTATTTTAGGGTTTTTCTGAATCGAGTTCGGGCTGAGTTCGGATGCCCAACGTTCAGAAAATTGAACGTTAGAATCCTGGTCTCACGGAGTAACATTGCAAACTGGGTCTTTGGGTGACCGAGTTCGACCCGAGTTCTCTCCGAGTTCTGTCCGAACTCTGTTGGTCTGTTTCCAGAATATTGGGTCAAGGTTTGGTTTGGTTTAGGTTGTTTTGAGTGGAATAGGTTCTGGTTTAATATGGGTTTAAGTTATCTAGTGCCAACACGAACTCGATGTACATTTTGTCCTAGACTCAATGAATATAAAATACTGACTCAATAACACAGCTTGTAGACTTGTTGCAGCATGTCTTCAGCGAAGTAACGGAGATGCAACGATTGTTATTTTACGTGCCGTATTGTGTCATATCAGATCATAGTTAGTCGATTATCAAAATCAAGTTGACGGTTACCCAATTGGGCCAACATGTCTGACGTACTGTGCATGTGATTTGGGGTTGCTAGTTGCCTCTGACAAAGAGCAAATGACATTAAAAATCTGAATTCTATATCACTCTATTTTGTACCCTTTTAATCTCCTCTTTGAACCATATGAATCTTAGTAAATTATTGTCTATATTACGATAATATTAATTATTTTGATTTTTTCAAAAATACCTCTTAATTATAATTATATTATTTTTGTATATACAACTCTACTCCCATATCACCCTCTCTTCCATGCACATGGCATGCTCATCAATTGAAACAAAAAAGAATTAATGATATAAGCAGACACTTTTATCCTTCATGGAATATTATAATAAATATAATCGAATTAAGTATAATTTCACATAGGCCCCACCTCTTTCTTTAAGATGAGAATATAAAGAATTGTGCACGTAAGTATTAAAGCTAAGGTGCTAAGTGCAACAAAGAAGCACATAATATGGGAAATATGGTATATGAGTAATAAGGAGAAACCTAAATAAGTACAATACCTATTAACATAAGAATTAAATTTAAGTGCTTGTGTGGATATAGTTTAATACTTCTATATATGGAGTAACCCATTATTTAGAGATATAAATATAGGTAGATAAATTATTTAAGGGAATAAATATATGGCAATTAAATAATTTATGTTAAGTTAGGTTTATCAATGATCATAGAAATAAGAATCCTTTACAAATAAGTTAGATTGTTTTATAGTTGTAAATAAATAGATAATGTTAATTAATATATTAGGTTCTTGGATGGTTTTTAGGAATTTGTATCTGACCTTGGATTATGGCCCTCAGCTCGGATTGGATGAACCCAAGCAAGTATACCTTGCCATCAGTTACAGTATTTTATGCTCATATTTGTTTGTTATGCCTATTCCATTATTTTGGTTGTCTGTTTTTATTTTCATACATGTTTTTAGTTGTTTATCTATTTTGCCCTGATGACACTGACTTTAATACAAGATTTTCATGTATAGTAGCTTAGTCTTCCTGTGTTTGCTTGTTATCATTATGATTCCCATTGTATCACTTGACCCATGGATAGTTGGTACTCTTGTAATTATTTTTGACTTAGACCTGATTTTCGTAGTTGCATTGGGTGGGAAGGACAACCATTATGCTTGGGCTATATTTTTGTTTGTATCAATAGTGCCTCGAGATGATCGCTACCTGTGTACTTGTGTTTTTGCTAGTGACTATATATAATCACTACCCGGTGAGTCTTTACTAGCGGCTAGTTGTGCGCTACCCGTGTACCCGAGTCGGTCAGCCCAAGTATTGTATGTTTTCCTCGATTGCATGTACACTTTGACTGGCTAGTAGAGCACACCTTATATTTCTTGTTTCTATTTTGCTGCATGATTATATTGTCAATTAGGCATGTATATTATGTATCTCACTATGTCCCTCTGAGGACCTAGTTTTCTTCCAAGTATTCTATTAAGATCTGACATAGGATTATTGGAGGATACTTCTTCGAAATTCAGGTATCGCTAGTTGATGCAATCTTATCATTCTACTGCAGTTATTTCTATTTTATGTTTTATAGTATTTTAGATAGAATTATGGATGTTGATTATGGATAATTTGAGACTTGATCTGATATGAATAGCTTATAGGTATTAGAGTCGGATTGAATTTCACTTAGATACCTAATTGGCTATTGCCATATGGCCTGGTCCCTTATATTATGGAACTGGGGCAGGACATTGCTTTTGTGGTGGCCCAAGCAGGTCTCATCTTTGCAAGGTATACGAAGTCATAGTAGTACTTAGGTTAGATGTACTACTATAAGCATGTGACCAATTATGGAATTAAAAATTTGATGATACATCCACAACTAGGATTATAAGTTTCTTTAGGATCCTTCCTGCATGATTGCTTTTATATTATTCCAACATTAATGCTTCCGTGCTTCGACCAAAATAAATCTTTACTATTGAATTCTTGATTGTCTCTTCTTATTTATTTACTCAAGTTGTTCTAAAAATATCTCATGGATTTAGCTTAGGATGGGTTCAAGAACCTATATTTTATCCTTGTATTACGAAATTAGAAGTTGTTGCTGCTAGAAGAATACTAGCGAGGCAAAACGTTAGGTAATAAGCACGGAGGTATATGGTTCTCTAAATTTACCTAGATTGCGTTATATGCATCCCGGTTGATTTCACACAGTTTAAAAAAATAGTTTAGAAAATATCTTATAGATTTAGCCAATGACTTGTTTGAGAACCTATATTATCTGGCGAGGCAGACATGACCTACATCCATTATCATATTACGAAATCAGAAGTTTTTGCAGCTAGAGGCATGCTGGCGAGGTAGGACTTCATGTGACGAGCACGGAGGTTTATGGTTCTCAAATTTTACCATGAGTACATCATATGCATCTCAATTGACTTCATACAGTTATTGGAAAACTTTGATATTTCCTTCCTGCTTTGTTTGACCCTAACGTTGTTTGGCATTGGTATGGATTGCTCGACTTAAGGTCTTAGGTCCTGGTATATTTCTATTTATAGATACTATTTATGTCATTTAATAGTATCTATAATTTGCAATTATATCTTATTTTTCTTCACTTTGTGTTTCATATATTGTCTATATTTTCTCCATGAGCTATAAAATGACAAAAGGAAAGAAAAAAGGACCGATACGCAAGACAAGTACAAAAGGACAGAAGAAGAAATAAGTTAAGACAAGGACCGATGATACGCCTATACCGTCATTTAAGAATTGCAGAAGAGCCTTCTACTTTTCAAAGATCTGTGCCCAGGTATAAATATTGACGTATCGAACACAGTTTGTCAATTATCAAAATGGGAAAGATTGTGGGCCCAAATGCATAACCGTCAACTCGATTTCGATAATCGACTAACTATGATTTGATATGACTCAATACGACGCATAAAATGAAAATCGTTGCATCTCCGTTACTTCGCAGAAGACATGCTGCAACAAGTCTATAAGCTACGTTATTGAGTCTGTATTTTATATTCATTGTGTTAGGACAAAATATACATCGGGTTCGTGTTGGTACTAAAAAAATTAAACCCATATTAACCAAAACCTAGTCCACTCAAAACAGCCGGAACCAAACCAAACCTGGATCCAACATTCTGAAAATAGACCAACAAAGTTCGGACAGAACTCGGGGCGATCTCGATCACCCTAAGACCCAGTTTGCAATGTTACTCCGTGAGATCAGGATTCTAACGTTCGATTTTCTAAATGTTGGGCATTCGAACTCGGCCCAAACTCGGTTCAGAAAAAGCCCATAAATATAGATTAAATTTTTATATTTCAATACAACTCATTCACGCACTTTCATATCTCTATCTTCATGAGCTATAAACCTTCTTCATTCCCATGATCAACTCCCAGCCTTCTAGTGCCAACGCGGTTCCGATTTAGAAGTCTGATCGAGTTATAAAAAGCTTAGTTTGTTAAATTCTCTAGTATTTGAAGTCGGCGTACCCTTCGGATCAAACGCACGTGTGAAGTCTTTCGAGCCTTCGGATCAAACCTCGATATTGTAAGAAGTTTCTAAGCTTTCAGATCAAAGCTTGTGATTCAATATTGGTGATTATAGTAGATACAACTCCGAGCAAGAGTTCTTGGGCCTGGACTAGTCCTCATAGAGGGAAACCAGGATAAAATTATGGTATTTGTGTTTTATCATCTGAACTCTTACTTTACTATATATTCATAATTGATACATCTGTTGGTACATATATTGTGTTTGCATAGCTTAATTTTTAATTAGGGTTTATTATTTTTGCTGTACATACGCACTCTATTCACCCCCTCTAGAGTTTCCCTAACGGTCCTACAAGACAAGCTACAATCGATGATCGAGCATGGGGTTCTCGACGAGGCAAGGCTGCCATAATCAATAGTCGGTGGTTCATCCGTCGACGTGGAAAGAGCCTGCTACGGGGAGACATAAAGTGATGATGAACTCAGAAACTTGCTTGGAGAGCTTGACTAGTCGGCAATGACGTGAAGGAAGTTGTCTTAAGAAATATTGGGGTGGCATCACGATAATTAAAGCTTGGCCGTACTGGAGAACGATAGCGTGGAAGGAGTGTTGGTATGGCTGTGCAGTAATCTAGCGCGAAGACGAAAACTATGCAAACTAAAGTGACTGAGGGATCGTTGAGTGTGCACGACATCGGATCTAACCACTGAGCAAGGTCATACCTTCTCTCGACCAAGTGTGCCACATATATGGGGGTTCTAGAGTCACATAAATGGGAAACAATCAAGTTCTATTCTGTTCTGTGGAAGGTAGGAAGTTAAGCTCGCGAAGAGGACTTGCGAGCTTAGGTTTTAGAATTAGAAGAAGCGTAGATGAAGAAGATAAGATTAAAAGTATAAGATGGAGGTGTAACTACTTGTATAACATTGGAAGAAGATGGTAGGATGGAAGAAGGAGGGAGTTGTGAGCTTATAATGAAGAAGAAGAAGAAAAACAAGAAGAAGAAGAAGAAGAAGAAGGTGATGAACGAGGATGAAGAAAAAGGAAGATGATGGTGATGTAGTTAAATAAAGAAGAGGAGGTTGATGCAGATAATAAGTATGAAGGAGAGATTCTTCACTTAAAGAAGTTTGCGACTAGGGTTAGGTTATTGTTGCCTTGTATTTAACTAGATATGCAGTATGGCAAGCAACTGGCTGCTCTGAGTTGCTTAGGGAAAAAAAATAATAATAACAAGGATGGGAGAGGGAGAGGGAGAGGGTGAGGGTGAAGGTGAATATAAAAAATAAAAGGGAAGGGAAAAGCAAAAGAAAACTGCTTGGTAGCAAAGGTGTCGTAGATCGGGCTCTGTTGTTGCCTCGACTACAAAGAGCAATAAACGAGGAAAAAAAAGACACCAATAGCTAGGTATGTTTCACACAAGTGGAAATATTTGTTTTGAAAGATCGGAAAAGAGGTTATGGTTCAAATAGGAAATAGAGCAATTCATACGGCACTGTGCAGGAGTAGTGTTTGTCTTGGAATAATATGGTCACAGTCTAACCTGATTCTGATAATCAACATAACCAGACTTAATACAATAGACTGCTACAAAGTATAATGATGTTATATCTACCAGAAGAAACCTGCTACAGTCTACTATAATTGTTTTAGTCTTTTTATTTTATTCTATATTTTTTTACTTTATTTGAGTCTAGGACTTTTCTAAATCGAGTCGCATATGACAACTTGATGACACTCAAGTCCATTCAAGTAAGCCTACCCAAAGACCTAGTCTAGACCCAACTCAAACTGAACCCATACTTGCAAATAAGGTTTTGGAACAAGGGTGACAAAACTCAGCCAAAGTTTGGACCAAATACAGACCAAATTTGGTCTGACCCAAGTCCAGTCCCCTGGTCTTCAGTTCCTTCCACGAGTTCTGTAAACCCCCTCGACCAATTTAGGATTTATATTTTTATTAAATCAAGAGACTAGGATTTATTTGGAATTAATTAGGATTATTGAGCGTCAATTATACGTCTTAATATACCTTGACGTTGCTTCGAGGTTGGAGCACCACACCAGGAGTCATCTTCCACCCAAGGTCACAAACATCTCTTAGGCATGCCAGATTACCCCTGGCCATTGTGCAACATTAAACACTCGTCATTGCTTCTCACCTTAGCTACGCAATAGCCATAATTTTGCCTTGTGCTTTAATTATTAATTTAATTAGTTTGGGGGCCAATTTCATCTCAAACAGGACCTAACCCAGCCCATGAACACTTCCATGTGGACCAGCCCCACTCCCTAGAGCCCTGGCCGGCCCAAACCCGAGGCCAGCCCACATACTCCATCACCACATAAATATACAAATCCCCTCATGGAAAACCCTAACACTCTTTTCTCTCCACTACCCTGAGGAAACCCTAGCCGCAACCCTACTTCCCTGACCGAGATCACCCCCACCCGGCGCCAAGCCACCGCTTCTAGCACCGCCTGAACGCCGGCACTGCCCTCCCCGACTGGACAACTCCAGCCGCCTGACCACCCAACACATACGTCGTACCACCATCTCCCTCACCATCCCCGACCCCCTCCAATACTTCCGACCGCCTCCAACATTTCCGGCCACCCCTGAACCGCCGTACCCGACTGCTGCTACTGACGTACACGACTGCCGCTATCGCCGTACCCGACTGCTGTTGTCGCAGCTGCACATACTGCCGCTGCTGCCGTGGTTGACTGAACGCCGGCCGGAGATCCTCCCCGCCGGAGGAGAGCTGTCAGCAATCTCCGATCCCCCGTCCGCCACGCCTAGGTAAACGACCTATTTTCCTTCTCCTTGTATCGTGTTTAACTATATTCGTATTGTAACATCGTGTCGAGTGTCGAAGCCCGCACACAAACCTAAAATTTATATTAACCCTACATATATGAATAGGGAAGATTAACAAGGTTTAGCATTCATTAATAACTAGCACTTTCCTTAATGATAGACTCGAATATATAGACTTGTTTTCACCTAAAAACCTGGACATTTACATGTATACTCAGGCATGGAAAATAAGGACATAATTGTGCTAAAATATAAACAGCTTCGTAACCCATAATGCAGTAATTTATTGTCATGAGATACATAGTAGCCGAGGACAGAACATGTGTACACCCTAGCTACGTGCACGCGCGTCGCTGTAGTCGACCAACCATGATCTCATGACAGTACCTAGAACAGCGTCATAATTAAGCAAGTATTTCCCTTAGTGTCTGATGTTAGATTTCTATATTATATTGGTGTGTTTAGGATCATTGGATCCGCCAGAAGACACCGCAGGAGCAGGCTTTTGGCATTCACAGCTTGAGGACTCAGGCAAGATACCTTGCTATATTTACTGTCTAATTTAAATTATGCATAAGTTGTATTGTATTCTTGTTGCTTTCCTTTTATACAACTGTGCGCGTCCGAGATTTACTCGGGTGCTGTCGACAGATATGTCGATTATTAGTATACTTGACCTAGTTCGTAGTTGACTCACCCCATTGGAGGATACGCTGATATCTTCCGAGACCTGACACTTCTACACGTTTATGGTGACAATTTTATATTGGTATGCGGGTTCGCGTGCTCGACTAGCTATCGGCGCGTGAGACGTGCATCACGGTTAGTAAGTAATTTAAGATTATTTTAGTGTAGAGACTTGGCATTTAGATACGGAGTATGCACGTCGAGTATTTGACTTGGATATATACATTGGGCGGAGAGGACGACCAGTAGGCATATGGGACACCCCACTCCTTTATACAGACACCGCACTCGACGGAGTGATACGGACGTATATATATATATTACTGATACCACGTTCTGTAGAGTGTTGGACGTTACTTGGATATATTACAGATACCACACTCTATAGAACGTCGGACATATTGTATTCCTGCGCCCGTGTTATAGGGGGCATGTGTGGCATATAATAGCCGGTTATTATGACTTGTAACCTCCGATTTCTAATTTCCAAAATAATTAAATTTAATTTATTTTAAAATATCAAGTTTTATAAAATATTTCTCCTTGAAAATTTTTATTTGAATTTGAACGATGTTTGATTGTAGAAGGTAATTTAAAAATCTTTTATAAAAATTATTTTTCTTAAATGTCGCTTTCTTATAAAATAAGTAAATAAATAGTAATATATATATTTCTAGTTTCAAATATTTGTGGCTTGAACCATAAAAATTATTGTTTTAACTAAATATTTATTTAAAAGACTAGTTGATAAAATAAAATAGATTTTTATTTATTGGGATAGTAAATAAATAAATGTCATACTTTCTAGGACTTTGCAAAATGTATTAATTAGTAGCCAATTAGAAATTAGCTAGCTTTCCTAAAAACATTTTCTGAAATTATAATCTTTATTTATTATTTTTTTTTTTTTTTACAAGTTGTCATTCCTATTAACTAGCCAGCACACCCTTTTTCCCCACGTGAGAGACCCGTTTAATTAATTCTGGGCCATTCATTATTGGGCCAACCCGCAACCCTTTATCCCACACCCTTCTCCCTATTTAAGTTTCCATTCTCACAATTCCCTAGAAACCCTAATTTTCAATTTATTGGCTAGCCCCCACAATTCCCAGAGCCACAGCCACCACCATTTTTGTGTGCACGTGTCCGTGTGTCCAGCATCCGTGTCAGCCGTGATGGCCTCGGGTCCGACCCCGGGTGTCCCACAGTATCCATTCATTTTCTGGGTTCGGTTACACTATTACAAATCAGATTTTTGTGTCCGACACACCCGGACACATCCACCTCCACAGCAAGCACCCACCCCGTGTCCAACACCCGGACACGCCCACAGATCAGCATCCCCGTGTCCGGCAGACCCGGACACGTCCACTGTGCATCGAGTCCCCGTGTCCAGCCCCGGACACGTCCCCCACAACAGACCCTCGTGTCCATCCCGGACACGTACCCGACCCCGGACACACGACAGAACCCTAAGCCTAACCCTAGACTCGAAGCCGCCGCCCGGAGTCGTCGTCATCGTCGCCGCTGAAGCCGGGAAGCCGCCGCCGCCGAGAGGAACCGCCTCCTCGAGCGTCGAGCCCGCCTCCTCGAGCGCCGAGCCGTCTCCTCGAGCGCCGAGCCGTCTCCTCGAGCGCCGAGCCGCCTCCTCAAGCGCCGAGCCCGCCTCCTCGAGCGCCGAACGCCGCTGTCTCGAGCCGAGTCGACCGCCGAGTCGAAGCCGCCCTGCCCTCGAACAGCCGCCTCCGCCGAGTTCGACGCCGTCGCCGCGTCGACCGAGCTTCGCTGCCACCACCGCCTGGAGCATCTCGAGCCGAGCTTCGCTGAGCCGGTCGCCTCCTCGAACGCCGCCGTCCCTCGGTGTCGACCACCGTCGATGCAGACCGCCACCGCCCGGCGAACCCCGCGCCGGCGACGGGAAACCTCCCCATCGTGAGCCTCTTCTTCCCCCTTTCCCTTCTCTGTTCTGAATAGTTAATTAATGTATATGTAATTAATTTTTTAGTTAATTTGTAATTTGTTAAGTTAAGTAATTTATAATTAGTTATTTTATTTAATTAGTTGGTTAATTAATAATTAGTTTAATTAATTTATAATTAGTTTAATTAAATCATAAAATTAGTTTAAGTATATAATTAGTTTAAAAGTTATAATTAGATTAGTAAATTAATACTTTATCAGTTAATTAAATTTATAATTAGTAGTTAAGTATATAATCAGTAGTTAAATTTTATTAACTAATTAATTAATCATTTAGTTAAATTAAATTAGTTTAGTTAATGATTAAATTAGTTAATTATTAATAAACAGTAATTTGTTATTAATCAGGAATTTATTTATTAACCAGTTAGTAAATATTAATTAATTAGTTTAGTATTTTCTTATAATTAGTTTATTTGGATCGGTGACCGATTTTACCATAAATGGAAAATATTGGCTTTTACGTAAATCCTAGATTTTTTATAAATAAACCTTTAAATTGTAATCTTGTTCAAAGGGAAGTTTTAACAATTATTGTTCAAAATGATTTCCAAATGATTTTTCATAAATTAAGAAGTTACCTTGATTACGAACAATCGACCCTTTCTCTTATTAGCTAACTTGTAAATCTTAACCTTAGCTAAACCCCAGTGAATTTCTCTATGTATTAAGGACTCGGTATCCTTATCTCGATTTTCGTGCCGAGCTCCGATCTTGGACTTCTTTATATAGTTTCTAGCTAATTGGACTGCTCCGGACCCATTGGAACTAACTGCTACTTCATTTGGGATCACCTTGAGAAGTGTGGCATGATGAACATTCTCTGGTTAGTCAAATATGTATAAAATATATTTGATTGATATATATATATTCAAATATGTATTTTGGTATAAATATATATTATATACAACTATTAGTGTATATACACAAATACGTATTTTGTACAATTACTAAGAGACACTTGTATATATATTTTATACGTTTTATTGGTATACTTTGAGTGTAAATGTATATTATATACGTGTCCCTACTAGATGACCCTAGTTGACTAGTGCCCTGCCTGACATGGCCCTGAGACCAGTATTTTTTTGACTGTGTTAGTGTAGCATCTGATGCAAATGTGGTTTGCTTGTGTTATGTTTATAGGACTGTTGGTTTACCCAGGGGATACTCTGGAACAGGACATTGGTTTTACCAGCTAAGGACCCAAGGCGAGTACATTCTCTGATTAGTTTCTAATTTATGATATCTCCTATGTTCACTGTATCTAGAGTAAATATCCATGTTCTTGACACGTTGGTTACACGGATTGGTATACACGGATCTCGTCATGAGATGTTATTCCTTATTCATGGTGTAGCTTGTACAAGACTTGTTTTCCTTGTTATCTTGTGCATGTACAGACACTGATTCCCGGGGAGATTTGCTACCTTCCTAGGGAAATCCCGTGCCATAGCGTACCATGATTGGATCTACTATACCAGTCGGGGGGTTTGGGGAGTACTTTAGTGTAGATATGTGATCATACCCAACTTTATATGCACCATAGCTCACCCCACATCTCACGTCGGGTGCGGCCTGACCATCTACATGTCTCCTCACTGTTACATCGGTTAGCCCTACTAACCCATGTAATGAGTTTACATGCCTCCTCACTGTTACATCGGTTAGCCCTACTAACCCATGTAATGAGTTTACTAGTCCCAAGCCGATCACATGTTAAAGCTAGTACTCACACACTTAGTCATAGTATCTCTTGCTCTTGACATATGTTTCTTTTCCTGCATTTACTTACAGTATTTCTAGTATATTTCTTTTCTTGTACATTCTCGTACCTATACATGCATCTGGTATGTTTCCATCTAGAACTGCTACATAGTTTATGTCATTTATATAGAACTGCTATTTAGAGATGCACTTTGCTCCTTCCTGACTGGAAAATATTTTTCCAGACTGTGACCTTAGTAGACTGGCTCTGACATACTTGGGGATTGGAAGTAATGATTGCAGGTATGATTATTGTGTCATTAGACTTGTGTTGTATTCTTTTATTTCTTCATTTTCCTATCGTGCTGTAGTTGTGATTGAGTATTTCTAGATTTATTTTATGTTATCCACGTCTCCTTATGGAGTTGGATACTAGCGTGAGATTGTTTAGATAGTACTTGACCTAGACAGCGTTCTACCGCCGATGCTGCGGCGTAGGCTGGACGTACCCACGCTCTCGTGCCCCTAAACCGGGTGCGGGTCGTGACACGTTTTTAGTGGTGGCCCATGCAGGTCAGACTTCGCTAGTTGTGCGATGTCGTAGTAGTGCGACGTCATAATTGTACTACTACGTACCTGCTATAGAATATAGGACATAGGATACTAGGATGAGAGAGGATACTCAATCACAAATTCTTGAGAGATTCCTGGGACGATCCCTTGAGAATCTTATTATAATTTCCAATTTAAATCTTTTTCCTTGTTTCTGTCCGCTCTCGCTTGTTGTCACTGAACTTGATTCTTGTTGAGCAGTTATTAAATTAAATTTTGGTATCATTGTTGAGTTTGATTCTTGTTGACCAGTTGTTAACTTTAATTCCTGGTATCGTTGTTGAGTTGATTTCAAATTGAGATGAATTTTACGGACTAAAATTTACGGTATCATCTGATGACATATATTGATGAGGACAGTGAGAAAGGTAAAACGTCTACTTTGGTTATGGAACCTAGAGTTTATCGCAGCCATATCAGCTGTCGTGACGAGAACGTAGGAACCTAACTTGGATGTACATACTTTAGTTATGAGATTTAGAGTTTCTCGCAGCCATACCGGTTGGCGTGGCGAGTATTCTAGATGACATGATTATAGGGTTGCATACCTTAGTTACGGAACCTGTCGTTTATCGCATCTATGCTTACTGGCGTGGCGAGGATTCTGTGTGTCATGATTTCTGACAGACGTGTATGATTATCAGGTTGTATCTTAAATTGGTTCTTAAAGTATCATCTCAAGACTTATCTATTTATGTTAATCCAGGACTTTGTTCCATCGCTTCTTTTCTTTACTAGCAGTAAAGATACCTTCCGTCCTTGATCCAGATCCTTTTTGAGGATTCCTTGTTAGTATGATAATTAGTGACTTGCAATTTTGGTTGTGTCTTGTATTAGTTTGGCTGAGTGTTGCTAGTAAGTTGTAAGTATTTCCTAGTTGGACAAGTGAGCAGTAGGCTTTAATCCAGAGTTAGCCCTTAGCATAGTACCTTGTACCAATGATTCTAGGAGTAGTGTCATTAGAGACTGAGAGTTAAGGAGAGTATAGAGTATCAGTGATAGTTCTCAGAGTTAGCATCAGAGCCAATTACCCGTCCTGGATAATCATGATTATGTAATTGAGTGATCTATGTAAACGATTAAGTATCCAGGAATTGCGTTAAGAATTTATGGAGCATGATGTTCAATTTGATGATTGATATCGGAAATGTTAAAAAAATGTATATGTATAAAGGGTTTAATGAGATGTCATAAGTAGAGAAATATCAGGATTAGTAGTGGAAGTTGTGAAGCGTATCACGGATTAGTTTAATAGGCTTTAAAGGATTGAAGGAAATACATATACAACCATCGAGATGAGGAACCATACACATACCCATGAGAGTAAAGAAACATGAGTGTTATAGAGGATACAGGTGATCATGAGTCTAATGAGCTTGATGAGATAATCCATTAATGCAGCTAGTGATATAATACCAAGAGTGCTAATGATTCTACATCGAGGATGAGTCGAGAATAACGTTAATAACAGTGAGCACTCTGGGTGAAGATAATTAAATGATATACCAGTTGACATAAATTGAAAATCATGAAAGAAATTACAGGTGATGATAACTTTGAATCAATGGAGATAATGGTGCAAGTGATTTAGGCAGTACAATTTTAGTACACAGTTATAGACACTAGATGCATTGAGTGCACCTTGAGTATCAGAGACCGTGAGCACTGATATGTAAAATTGTGGAATTATAAATTAAAAGGTGGGAAATAAAATTTTATTTTAATGGAGGAGTTGAGATTTCGTCATTTAAATTTTGAGGATTCAAATAGGAATTCAATAAACACGGTTAGGGCTACAAAGATTTTAGGAGTGATTAACTTTCATTTCGATGTGAAGTATCTAAATTTGAGGAGGTATATGCATTTTATTTTAAGTTGATCGGAAAGTTAAACCTTGACGATTATTTTGAGGATTAATTTTTGGTAGATGAGAGATATGAATATTAATATATGATTAGTTGATATGGGTACCAGTGTACATGAATAGGAATTTGTTAGTGTGCTAGAGTTAAGTGTTTGTTAGAGATAGTAGACACTACAAGTAATATGTTAACATGATCCTTCTTCCTTCCTAATGTTCCTTTTCTTTCGCCTTTCGATTGATTGATTGATTTTTCTAGTACTGTGGTTCACATGCATGATTTTCTTGTTAGAATATAACTAGTAGTACCCCTAACAGAGACTGAAATACCATGACAAAAGACACATGACCTATATATTTTCTCAAATTGCATGGATGTAAGTAGAATTTTCTTAAACCATGATCATTTGGATTTTGACCATAGCAAGGATCTATGACAAGGGTATGACCGACAAAAAGGGACAAGATAATTAAATTATGGATGAGCATAAATTTTTAAATAAAGAATTTAGGGGATTGTTATAACAGAGTTGATGGAATCATTGTTTTTGCGAAAATCGAGGTTTGATTAAAATTAGAGGACAAACATTTATTTAAAGGAAGAATTAAGAAATTCACAGAGCCAAAAATTTGAGGATTTATTAATTTTAATGAGGTCTTGATATGATTGAATTGATTATTAAAAATTTGAGAAATCTTAGAGATTATCATTTTATCTAGTTGATTGCAAGATAGAAATTTTATATAGTATGAATGTTGCATTGAAGATACTAGAAGCATCGCATCGTTGAGTATTTGAGGAAAAAGAAAAGCAGGAAATAAAATCGTAAATGGAATAGTGTCAAATTAAATTCTTGGGATGAGAGCATCAATTGAATTTGAGTTAGATGATTGATGAGTGTTTAAAGTAAATTTTGGGATGCAGATTTTTAAGTTTTATAAATATGCATTGATTGGATTTCAATTAAAAGGATTGGATAGTAAATTTTGTATTTAGTTATTTACTCAAAATTTGAGGAGATTATGATACGACTGGAATTCAATTAAAATATTGAGGATTTGAGTAGTAAAAATTTTACATTGGGATAATAAATTCAGAGGATGAAAAAAAAAAAATTTAGTTCAAAATTCGGAAACATTATACATACGGGTAGAGAAATATGGAATGAAATGAAGCTCATGGTAAAGAATATTATAATATAATTGATTATGGGATCATATAATTGAAGGTCCTAAGGTAAGATCATGGTATATTGAGGTTGTGATCTAAATTAAAACCTTGACCATGATAGTAACATTCGAAATCAAAGAAAATAAGCGAGGTATAGTTGATGTAAGATAAACAAACTCGAATTTGATGATAAGGATTTTGGACAGGTAATAAATTTTGATTCAGAAATTCTAAGATCTAATCTAATAAAGTTTGTGGGATTTGAAACTTTTATAGATATTAGTTAATGATGAATCACAAGATTGAGAAAAGTAAAATGAACGAGGATAAAAAGGAAGGATTATTTTCAGATGGTAGTAAAGACTACTCTTTTCTTTCTTTTCCTAGAAATTAAGAAAGGCAATTAGATGTCTCTTGATTACATTCTGAAGGATGTATTTAAGTTTCTTAAATCAAATTGTCGACCGTATCTTTCGAAGTAGCTATAACTTTCATGTCTATATCATTCATATACTGGGTCTTCCTTGGTTTAGTTACTTTGAAAAGATAACGTGCATTATTCAAATTATCTGTTTTTGTGATCGTGTCTACTCCCCAAACCTAAACTTTCTAGAGGATTCAAGGCCGAGCCATGATTCCTTCAAGTTATTCCTGTCTTAAACCATATTTTCTTTTTCTTCATGTTTCCTTCTGTTTGGTAAATATTCTCCTTATAGAAATATTTTCTTCAATGATATATTCATCATTATGAACAACAAATTTTTTCTATCCTAGTCATCCCTAAAATTTCGAGGACGAAATTTTTCTAAGGTGGATAGACTTGTAACCTCCGATTTCCAATTTCCAAAATAATTAAATTTAATTTATTTTAAAATATCAAGTTTTATAAAATATTTCTCCTTGAAAATTTTTATTTGAATTTGAACGATGTTTGATTTAGAAGGTAATTTAAAAATCTTTTATAAAAATCATTTTTCATAAATGTCGCTTTCTTATAAAATAAGTAAATAAATAGTAATATATATATTTCTAGTTTCAAATATTTGTGGCTTAAACCATAAAAATTATTGTTTTAACTAAATATTTATTTAAAAGACTAGTTGATAAAATAAAATAGATTTTTATTTATTGGGATAGTAAATAAATAAATGTCATACTTTCTAGGACTTTGCAAAATGTATTAATTAGTAGCCAATTAGAAATTAGCTAGCTTTCCTAAAAACATTTTCTGAAATTATAATCTTTATTTATTATTTTTTTTTTTTTTACAAGTTGTCATTCCTATTAACTAGCCAGCACACCCTTTTTCCCCACGTGAGAGACCCGTTTAATTAATTCTGGGCCATTCATTATTGGGCCAACCCGCAACCCTTTATCCCACACCCTTCTCCCTATTTAAGTTTCCATTCTCACAATTCCCTAGAAACCCTAATTTTCAATTTATTGGCTAGCCCCCACAATTCCCAGAGCCACAGCCACCACCATTTTTGTGTGCACGTGTCCGTGTGTCCAGCATCCGTGTCAGCCGTGATGGCCTCGGGTCCGACCCCGGGTGTCCCACAGTATCCATTCATTTTCTGGGTTCGATTACACTATTACAAATCAGATTTTTGTGTCCGACACACCCGGACACATCCACCTCCACAGCAAGCACCCACCCCGTGTCCAACACCCGGACACGCCCACAGATCAGCATCCCCGTGTCCGGCAGACCCGGACACGTCCACTGTGCATCGAGTCCCCGTGTCCAGCCCCGGACACGTCCCCCACAACAGACCCTCGTGTCCATCCCGGACACGTACCCGACCCCGGACACACGACAGAACCCTAAGCCTAACCCTAGACTCGAAGCCGCCGCCCGGAGTCGTCGTCATCGTCGCCGCTGAAGCCGGGAAGCCGCCGCCGCCGAGAGGAACCGCCTCCTCGAGCGTCGAGCCCGCCTCCTCGAGCGCCGAGCCGTCTCCTCGAGCGCCGAGCCGTCTCCTCGAGCGCCGAGCCGCCTCCTCGAGCGCCGAGCCCGCCTCCTCGAGCGCCGAACGCCGCTGTCTCGAGCCGAGTCGACCGCCGAGTCGAAGCCGCCCTGCCCTCGAACAGCCGCCTCCGCCGAGTTCGACGCCGTCGCCGCGTCGACCGAGCTTCGCTGCCACCACCGCCTGGAGCATCTCGAGCCGAGCTTCGCTGAGCCGGTCGCCTCCTCGAACGCCGCCGTCCCTCGGTGTCGACCACCGTCGATGCAGACCGCCACCGCCCGGCGAACCCCGCGCCGGCGACGGGAAACCTCCCCATCGTGAGCCTCTTCTTCCCCCTTTCCCTTCTCTGTTCTGAATAGTTAATTAATGTATATGTAATTAATTTTTTAGTTAATTTGTAATTTGTTAAGTTAAGTAATTTATAATTAGTTATTTTATTTAATTAGTTGGTTAATTAATAATTAGTTTAATTAATTTATAATTAGTTTAATTAAATCATAAAATTAGTTTAAGTATATAATTAGTTTAAAAGTTATAATTAGATTAGTAAATTAATACTTTATCAGTTAATTAAATTTATAATTAGTAGTTAAGTATATAATCAGTAGTTAAATTTTATTAACTAATTAATTAATCATTTAGTTAAATTAAATTAGTTTAGTTAATGATTAAATTAGTTAATTATTAATAAACAGTAATTTGTTATTAATCAGGAATTTATTTATTAACCAGTTAGTAAATATTAATTAATTAGTTTAGTATTTTCTTATAATTAGTTTATTTGGATCGGTGACCGATTTTACCATAAATGGAAAATATTGGCTTTTACGTAAATCCTAGATTTTTTATAAATAAACCTTTAAATTGTAATCTTGTTCAAAGGGAAGTTTTAACAATTATTGTTCAAAATGATTTCCAAATGATTTTTCATAAATTAAGAAGTTACCTTGATTACGAACAATCGACCCTTTCTCTTATTAGCTAACTTGTAAATCTTAACCTTAGCTAAACCCCAGTGAATTTCTCTATGTATTAAGGACTCGGTATCCTTATCTCGATTTTCGTGTCAAGCTCCGATCTTGGACTTCTTTATATAGTTTTTAGCTAATTGGACTGCTCCGGACCCATTGGAACTAACTGCTACTTCATTTGGGATCACCTTGAGAAGTGTGGCATGATGAACATTCTCTGGTTAGTCAAATATGTATAAAATATATTTGATTGATATATATATATTCAAATATGTATTTTGGTATAAATATATATTATATACAACTATTAGTGTATATACACAAATACGTATTTTGTACAATTACTAAGAGACACTTGTATATATATTTTATACGTTTTATTGGTATACTTTGAGTGTAAATGTATATTATATACGTGTCCCTACTAGATGACCCTAGTTGACTAGTGCCCTGCCTGACATGGCCCTGAGACCAGTATTTTTTTGACTGTGTTAGTGTAGCATCTGATGCAAATATGGTTTGCTTGTGTTATGTTTATAGGACTGTTGGTTTACCCAGGGGATACTCTGGAACAGGACATTGGTTTTACCAGCTAAGGACCCAAGGCGAGTACATTCTCTGATTAGTTTCTAATTTATGATATCTCCTATGTTCACTGTATCTAGAGTAAATATCCATATTCTTGACACGTTGGTTACACGGATTGGTATACACGGATCTCGTCATGAGATGTTATTCCTTATTCATGGTGTAGCTTGTACAAGACTTGTTTTCCTTGTTATCTTGTACATGTACAGACACTGATTCCCGGGGAGATTTGCTACCTTCCTAGGGAAATCCCGTGCCATAGCGTACCATGATTGGATCTACTATACCAGTCGGGGGGTTTGGGGAGTACTTTAGTGTAGATATGTGATCATACCCAACTTTATATGCACCATAGCTCACCCCACATCTCACGTCGGGTGCGGCCTGACCATTTACATGTCTCCTCACTGTTACATCGGTTAGCCCTACTAACCCATGTAATGAGTTTACATGCCTCCTCACTGTTACATCGGTTAGCCCTACTAACCCATGTAATGAGTTTACTAGTCCCAAGCCGATCACATGTTAAAGCTAGTACTCACACACTTAGTCATAGTATCTCTTGCTCTTGACATATGTTTCTTTTCCTGCATTTACTTACAGTATTTCCAGTATATTTCTTTTCTTGTACATTCTCGTACCTATACATGCATCTGGTATGTTTCCATCTAGAACTGCTACATAGTTTATGTCATTTATATAGAACTGCTATTTAGAGATGTACTTTGCTCCTTCCTGACTGGAAAATATTTTTCCAGACTGTGACCTTAGTAGACTGGCTCTGACATACTTGGGGATTGGAAGTAATGATTGCAGGTATGATTATTGTGTCATTAGACTTGTGTTGTATTTTTTTATTTCTTCATTTTCCTATCGTGCTGTAGTTGTGATTGAGTATTTCTAGATTTATTTTATGTTATCCACGTCTCCTTATGGAGTTGGATACTAGCGTGAGATTGTTTAGATAGTACTTGACCTAGACAGCGTTCTACCACCGATGCTGCGGCGTAGGCTGGACGTACCCACGCTCTCGTGCCCCTAAACCGGGTGCGGGTCGTGACATGACTCGTGAATTACGTCAGCATATGTCTAGCCTACACCTTCCCATATACTCACAGTTGTACTCACATTGCATTCACTTAGATGGTTAGCACACCCTTTATTGTATTTATTTTATTCAGTATTTATATATGGCATGTTTCTATATATTTTGTTATGTCCCTCTGAGGACCTGGTACCTTTTCAGATTTGGACGAGACATATTACCCCATAGTGTACGGCCCAGGACAGGAGACGAGGTTCGCTACTGCAGAGGAGCTAGAGGTGCTAACGTCAGAGTTTCCATGATCACTTGGTAGGCCTTCTGCCTAGGATTGGGAACATCATTATCTAGACAGCTGATGCCCTAGTCATTACTCTTTTATCTATTATTTCAGTACTTCTATTTCGTTATAGTAGTGGGTTTGTTCCCACCAGACATTCTTGGTTGTACTATGATATCTTGAGACTGGTATTTATCTTCCAGCAGTTTATTTAGTACTTCTTGCTGTTTATATTATGGATGAGATTAGATTACTTGTTGCTGATACATATATTGGGACATGTTAGTATTTAGGACAGCATAGCACCCTTCGTTAGGATCAATTAAATTGGGATATCCTCGGAGATATGACAGTTGGCTATTGTCACGTGGCCTAGTTCCATGTAATTTGGGACTGGGACATGTACATGGTTTATTGGTGGCCCATGCAGGTCGACTTTATTGCTTGAGGTATGGTAACATGCCCAGCGAGCCTGCAATAGGATAGAAATTACTAGGTCTCATCTACATTGAATTACGTCTTGAACTTCCTTCGTGTTACTTCTAAATATCTGCATCCTGTTTGTTTGATTTTGTACTCTTTTAATAAAAGTTCTATCTTTTGCAGCAAGATGAACTTGCACAGTAGACGAGGAGCATCCAGGGCCGCGGTGCCAAACAATACCACCCAAAGAGAGGAGGTACCCCAAGGGCAACCCCCGCTACAGACCTCGCTGATATATTGGAACGAGACTTCTCAGGGCGATCCTATACCGCAGCTCGAGGAACAGACTTCCCAGACGATCCCCATGCATCACTTTGAGGGACAGACTTCAGGAGCTACACCGATGCCACAAACCGAGAGACTAACATCTGAGGAGACCCCTACCACACAGCCAGAGGTTCCATTACCACCACCTCTACCTTATCCATCCCAGATGCCACAACTAGATGGATAGCCACAGATGCTACAGTTCTTTCAGACTATGATGCAGGCACAGTGGCATCAGACAGAGACGTTGAGACAGAGTTTGATGACAGTACTAGAGAGAAAAGCTGTCCCAGCACCCGTACCAGCACCTCCGCCAGCCCAGACAGGTGGCACTGTTAGATAGTTCTGACAGATGGGACCAGATACTTTCTAAGGCAATGAGACTACAGAACAGATCTTTGATTGGGTTGCCAATACGGATATGCTATTAGAGGCTTCACAGCTGCAACCAGACCTTTGGATGACCGCAGTAAGGGCCCAACTAAAAGGCAACGCCCATCACTGGTGGGATTCCATTGAGCGCAGTGTTGGCAAGAACCAGACTTGGGAGCAGTTCTTAGAATACTTTAATACAAAGTATTTCCCAGCTACAGTCAGAAATACCTTGTACTCCCAGTTCCTACATCTAGAACAAGGGAATATGACTGTAGACGCATACGATATGGAGTTCAGCCATCTTAATAGATTTGGTGCCGTCCTGATATCCAATAATCTCGAGAAAGCCCAGAGATTCCATCACGGCCTCAATTTTGAGCTACAGAGGTATACCACCACACAGGCGAGGATTTATTATGAGGAGGTTCTTGCAGAGGCGAGGATCCAGGAGGCCATCGTCAGAGGAGCTAGACGTTCCAACATAACTACACCAGCCAGAGCCCAGCCCGAAGTAAGAGGACCGATCCGACGTCCCAGAGCACAGACACAGCAGAGGGCAGCACCATACCAGCAGAAAGAGCTCCCGACTTGTCACCATTGTGGCAAGAAGGGACACATCATTAAAGACTGTCGGAAGAAGATGGTATTGTGCATGATATGTGGAGCGAGTCAGCATCTTGTCAGAGATTGCCCATAGTACAGAGAGGCAGCACCGCAGACAGGGCAGAGGCCAGCAGCACCAGTCCTGAGGATACTACCCCCACCAGGAGGCCAGCGCCCACCAGCACCCGGAGGATTTCAGAGGGGACCACCCTTGGCCCCACAGGAGGTACAGTTCGACCGGGCCCGACAGCAGACAGGAGGACAGCGGCACGATCAGGCCTTTGCATTAGCAGCTACATAGGAGAAAACAGAAGGGAAAGCTATCACAGGTACCATTTTAGTTGCATCATTACCTGCAACCGTATTGTTTGATTCTGGTGCTACGTTATCATTTATATCTAGTAGATTTGTAGCAATGCATAGTAGCTACTTCCCCCTTACCTAAGAGTTGGAATATTCTTACCGGAGGAGGTATCGTACCGCTGCTGCCGTGCTTGCTGTACGTTGCCGCTGCTGCCGTGGTTGACTGAACGCCGGCTGGAGATCTGCCCCACCGGAGGAGAGCCGTCAGCAAGCTCCGATCCCCCGTCTTCTACGCCTAGGTAAACAACCTATTTTCCTTCTCCTTGTATCGTGTTTAACTATATTCATATTGTAACGTTGTGTCGAGTGTTGAAGCCCGGACACAAACCTAAAATTTACATTAACCCTACATATATGAATGGGGAAGATTAACAAGGTTTAGCATTCATTAATAACCAGCAATTTCCTTAATGATAGACTCGAATATAAAGACTTGTTTTCAACTAAAAACCTAGACATTTACATGTATACTCAAGCATGGAAAATAAGGACATAATTGTGCTAAAATGTAAACAACTTCGTAACCCATAACGCGGTAATTTATTGTCATGAGATACATAGTAGCCGAGGATAGAACATGTGTACACCCTAGCTACGTGCACACGTGTCGCTGTAGTCGACCAACCATGATCTAATGACAGTACCTAGAACAGCATCATAATTAAGCAAGTATTTCCCTTAGTGTCTGATGTTAGATTTCTATATTATATTGGTGTGTTTAGGATCATTGGATCCGCCAGGAGACATCGCAGGAGCAGGCTTTTGGCAATCGCAGCTTGAGGACTCAAGCAAGGTACCTTGCTATATTTACTGTCTAATTTAAATTATGCATAAGTTGTATTGTATTCTTGTTGCTTTCCTTTTATACAACTGTGCGCATCCGAGATTTTCTCGGGTGCTGTCGACAGATACGTCGATGATTAGTATACTTGATCTAGTTCGTAGTTGACTCACCCCATTGGAGGATACGCTGATATCTTCCGAGACCTGACACTTCTACACGTTTGTGGTGACAATTTCATGTTGGGATGCGGGTTTGCGTGCTCGACTAGCTATCGGCGTGTGAGACGTGCATCACGGTTAGTAAGTAATTCAAGATTATTTCAGTGTAGAGACTTGGCATTTAGATACGGAGTATGCATGTCGAGTATTCGACTTGGATATATACATTGGCAGAGAGGACGACCAGTAGACATATGGGACACCCCACTCCTTTATACAGACACCGCACTCGACGGAGTGATACAGACGTATATATATTACTGATACCACGTTCTGTAGAGTGTTGGACGTTACTTGGATATATTACAGATACCACACTCTATAGAACATCGGACGTATTATATTCCTGCGCCCGTGTTATAGGGGGAATGTGTGGCATATACTAGCCGGTTGTCACGACTAGTGAATTACGTCAGCATATATCTAGCCTACACCTTCCCATATACTCACAGTTGTACTCACATTGTATTCACTTAGATGGTTAGCACACCCTTTATTGTATTTATTTTATTCAATATTTATATATATGGCATGCTTCTATGTATTTTGTTACGTCCCTCTGAGGACCTGGTACCTTTCCAGATTTGGACGAGGCATATTAACCCACAGTATACGGCCCAGGACAGGAGATGAGGTTCGCTACCGCAGAGGAGCTAGAGGTGCTACCGTCAGAGTTTCCCTGATTACTTGGTAGGCCTTTTGCCTAGGATTGGGAGTATCATTATCTAGACAGCCGATGCCCTAGTCATTACTCTTTTATCTATCATTTTAGTACTTTTATTTCGTCATAGTAGTGGGTTAGTTTCCACCAGACATTCTTGGTTGTACTATGATATCTTGAGACTGGTGTTTATCTTCCAGCAGTTTATTTAGTACTTCTTGCTGTTTATATTGTGGATAAGATTAGATTACTTGTTGCTGATATATATATTAGGACATGTTAGTATTTAGGACAGCATAGCACTCTTCGTTGGGATATCCTCGGAGATGTGACAGCTGGCTATTGTCACGTGGCCTAGTTTCGTGTAATTTGGAACTGGGGCGTGACAAGTTCAGGGTATAACTTTCGAATTTATGAATGTTAGATCATCTGAACTCTGTCCAAACTCGGTCAAGAAGAAGTCTATAAATAAATAATAATTTTTACCATTCCAATTCACTCTAACTACCTTATTCTAATAAGCTTTAACCTTTCCTTCTATGCATTCACTTTCTCATCACCAAGACAACTCTCTCACAACCTTCTAAGTGCCGAGTATGTCTTTGGTTAGAAGTTTGTTCAAGTTGTATTAGCTTGGAAATTTAGTTACTATTTTTAGAGTTAGAAGTCAGCATGATCTTCGCATCAAAGCACGTGTCTGTCAGAAGTTAGCGAGATCTTTGCATCAAAACTCGTGTTGTAAGAATTTGTAAGCCTTATGACCAAAACTTATAGTGTACCATACTTCAGAAATAGTGGATTAACTCCGAACAAGAGTTTTCGGGCCTGGACTAGTCCTCTACGAGGAAAACTAGGATAAAATCTTGGTGTTTGCGTTTGTCTTCTGAATACTATTTACTTTACTTTACTTATACTCTTCTACTACTCTGATATTACTTTTACTCATTATAACAGTTTCATAAGTTGGTAATTAGACTATTTTATTTCCGTACATATTTTCGTATTTATTTTTAAGTTGGTTTTTGCCTTAGTTTTAAATTGGATTAGTATCTCTCTTACACACACACACACACACACACACACACACACAATTTACCCCCTCTAGAGTGACTATAGTTGCCCCATCAATTGGTATCAAAGCAAAGTTCTCTTGATCAGGATTAACATCCTTGAGTAGATCAATGGGAACTAAAAATCCAATTTTTGGTGAAGGCAAGTCTATAATTTGTCCACCTTTGTTTGATGGCATTGACTACATGTATTGGAAGGCATATACGAGTATTTATCTAAAAGCACTAAGTTTTAATTTATGGTCTTGGATTACAAGAGGCTCTGAAGCAATTAATAAACTAGATGATGATTACACAGAAGATGAGAAGAAAGTTGCTAGTCTTGACTCAACGGGAATGCACGTTCTTTACTGTCCTCTAAATAAGAGTGAGTTTAATTGCATCTCCATATGAAATACATCATATGAGGTCTGGAAACTACTAGAAGCAACTCATAAGAACAAGTAAGAAATAAAAGTTGATGATTCCGAAGAAGAATGTACCCAACATCCTACAGACTTATGCCTAATGGTAAGTGAGGTAAAATAAAATCCTTTATTTGAAGAATTCTCATATGATGAATTGTCTGAAGCTTTCAATGAATTATTGGAATATTGAAAGAAGCTTAGAAGTAAATACAAACAAGCTAGAAAAGATATTCAATCTTATCAACTTGACAATTAAAAGCTTACGTGTCTGCTAAATGAAAAGCTAGAAAAACTTCGTCTTCTAACAACTATGATGATATGTCTATACTAAAGCTTAGCTTACAAGAAGTACTTGATTGTGGTAAAATTAGTGCACATGAAAATGCTAAACTTAAGGAGGAATTAAAGTTAGAAAAGAAGAAGTTTGCTACAGTTTCACTTAGAATTGATGATATTACTTCCAAATATGATAAGTTATATACTGCTAACAAGATATTAGAAATTTGATTGGGTAAACAGATTGCTGAACATGTTACTTAGTCAAGCACCAAACACGTATGACACATGACTCAACAAAAAATATCACCCCGAGAATTTCTCAAAGGAATAATAAGAAGGTTATTTCTCAAAATCATGCTTTTACACAACCTCAAAAAAGTGTTTATATCACAAATTGCTCACATACACTGTCTCAAACACAAATATACATGATATATGTCACTATTATGGTTTGAAAGGACACATATATAGTAAGTGTGTTATTAGAAAGAAAGTAGATATGAATATTCTCAGATGGGTTCCTAAATCTAATCAATGTGGATCCAAATCTTGGATACCAAAGTCTCTTCCTATGAATGCAGATAGAACGTTTTGTGTCAGAATTTGGCACCAAGAAGTGCGTTGGTGATTGCACTGCTACAAAGGTTATCTTCACAACAATTGTACCAACATAGATATAAGAATATTTGGTAACGTGCTAAAATGTTATATTTTCTTAACTTTAAACTAGCACTAATATTGTGTTATGTTTTAGATACGATTTATCATCAACATGTTTCAAATAGTTACTCTTTACCTAAATATTTCTCATGTATATCATAAATGAAACATAACATTACACATGTTTATTAAGCTAAGTCATTGGATTATGATTCTGATAATGTATATGGATACAAGTTATTTTAAATTTTTCTTTACATCTACGCTCTTTAAAGTTAAGGTTATTTTGGTTACAAGCTGAAAGGGTCCTTCTGTAAAAAATGTATTAATAGTCTAAGCGACACGGTACTTAAGTGTCTTCGGACCACCGCTAGCTGAGATCCGGCCCCTATAACTAAATCAAGATGATTAAAACTTTATGGAACAAGGATTTACGGAGATTCATTAACAACTATATCTGAAATACAATATCGAATCATATTTTCTATGTCTTATATGTTGTAATTATATTCTCTAGCATGCTTAACATTTTCTTTGCTATGATTGTTTTTGGAAACCAAAGAACATTTCACATATATATATATATATATATATATATATATATATATATATATATATATATATATATATATATATATATGTGTGTGTGTGTGTGTGTGTTTGCACAAGTGTTTAATATATGAAATATATGTTAGAATAGTTTTTTTTTTCCGTTTTAAAATCCTGTAAACAAAATGAAACAAAATTAATGTTACCGACCTCTGGGAAGTTGTGCACGAAATACTTCCCTAAGAGTTGATACGAGGTCTATGTGCAAACGTATATTGAATGCTCCTAGTGGTAAAATCCCTGCACTACCGGCTTCTCTTCGTTGCACACAACTCGGAGAGATTGACCCTGACTTAGCTCTGCATAGAGCATAATTGAATGAACAAAAGTTTGGAGAAGAATATTAGAATAAAAGAAAGAATTCAGTAAAGCAAACAAAGTTTGTTCCCAGCAAGGGAGGAAAAGGCTGGAATAAATAGGGAGTTTAGAGCACTAACCAATGGACTAGGAATTAAAGGCTCTTAAACAACATTAATGAGTAAAGAAAAATTTGTTAAAGAAAGGCTGTGAATGAGCTGTTGGGTATTTAAAATATGGGAAATAGAGAGGCATTGATGACCAATATTCAAATTTAAAAATATTCTAAAAATTAAGGGGAGTTAGTTTTTTGCATACAACTGACAACAATCTCCCTCCAAAAAACCAAGTTCCGAAAAGGAGATAACAAAGGAATAAGAATAGAGAATTTCTGGGTAGTTCAATACTATGCAAAGATAAGATGGACTACAGTCTTGAATCTCACTTAATGACTATTATATTTGTCTGAAGAAGTGCTTAATAGACTATGCTTTAAATCAGAATTCTTAAACGAGATTCAGAGAATAACACACATAGTACGCTAAAGGTCCTTGGGTCTATCGAGTGGCACTTTTTATTGGCCTTGCGCACTTATTCTATATTCATGATAGTTGTTTGGGATCGCCCTGTCCCATAGTCGCGGCCTTCACGATCTACCATATAGGTAAGTCCTTAAAGGGTTGGTGATAGAAGTCAACCCTGCATATAATACTTAGACCTATTAAAAGTTAAGACTCATCCTAACCATATCACACAGGAATACTGTCACCATAGGGATAGGGTATCATTATACATCATCATACAGCCACTTGGGCAATAGTTTTAATGAGATTTTAAACTCGAGTCAGTGTTTCATAAAAGTTACCTAAGTCCAACTTGTTTCTACCCATTGAACCTGGTTCTTGGGATCACCAATCAGACTCGGTTGGGTTGCCAGTACTGGTGACTTACTTATGGACTTACCCTAATCTCCCTCGATGATTCTTGGATCAAAGTCCTAGATAGACCCTTCGTCAAGTGGTCTGGAAGGTTCTTTTCTGACTTTATATAGTCAAGAACCACATATTTTTCTAAAAGGCTCTTAATTTACTTAAAGTGCAGCTTCTGGTGCCTGTTCATCTTAGCATTCACATAATCATGCTTTAGTAGTTCTATAACAGATTTATTATCATATTTTATAAAAATTACAGGAATAAGACTAACAAAAATAGGTATACGCATAATAAGATTTCTCAGCTATTCAACTTCTCTACAAGTAGTATCCAAAGCTATCATTTCATAGTCCATTGTACTCCTAGCTATAATAGTTTGTTTACATGAGCACCAGGAGATTGCAGCTCCTCCTAGAGTAAGCATATATCCAGTAGTGGATTTCATATCATGTGAATTAGCTACCAAGTTTTCATCTGAATAACCTTCTATGATATTAGGGTGCCTTGAATAGTGAACTTTATACTCTATCCAAAGAAGAACACAACTTTTACCTGTATTTTTAGAGTATATACATTTATCGTACTTATTTGGCAAGAATCCATATTCAGAAATTACTTTGTCAAATTTGTTGTGACATTGCTTGGGAGCTTACTTTAGGCCATAAAGAGCTCTTACTAATCTACAAACTTTGTTTTCTTAACCTTTACCAAGGGAAAAGTATGCTGGATCCTTGGGTGTTGGCTCAAAACTTGGTCATGCAAAACCAGTGGGGTTAAACCCGAAATAGCAAGTACCACAAAGGAAGCATGAAATGGAGAAACAAAAACCCAAGCAATAAATATACAATAATATAGGTTCTGTGTCGTAACTTAGGTCAATGACATATCCTAGCTCAAAGGCCCAACCCTATAACCAAACAAGGAAAAGGGTTGGATCCATCACACTATGTGTTTGATAATAAACGAAAGAAATTGAAACTAGGTTTATACGAAACCCTTTCTTTGGTTTACAAACAAGAAAAAAAAGTACAATTAATCCTATACGAGGATGTTAAGTACAAAAATTTGATTCTGGGGAAATATTGCTATAGGAGTCAGATCTGCGGTCGATCACTTTGTCCCTTGGACCACACGATGACGCAGAAGTGCTGTAAAAGACGAAAAAGAAGCTTCAAAGACTGCAGGAGGGGTTAAACTCTTGTTGCCAAAGCTCTCTATATGTGCTCTCTTGACTTTAATCATCCATACTTCGACCCTTTTTTCTTAAATTTTTTGACCTTTGACCTCCATGGCCGGAGGTCTCTATTTATAGGGTTTAGGCACAATCGACGTAGAAATTGAACAGCGGAGAAAGTTGTACCTTTTACGCGGCGGTTATAATAACTGCCACCCACGTATGAATGATCTTCTGAATCAGCGTATGACACGTGTCCCATTATGAGGTAATACGTATAACTGCTCGTCGAAGATCACGGCATGCAAGCCATATAAGTAACTGCCCCTTGCGTAGAGATAATTGGCATAAAGGCCAAATAACTGTCGCGTAGGCATAAAAGCCAAATAGCTGTCTTGTTGGCGTAGAAGCCAGGTAGCTGTCAAGTTGGCATAGAAGCCAAGTAGGCGTAGAAGCCAGATAGCTGTCAAGTTGGCATAGAAGCCAAGTAGGCATAGAAGCCTGATAGCTGTCAAGTTGGCATAGAAGCCAAGTAGGCGTAGAAGCCTGGTGCTGCATGGATAGGTAGCCAACGTAAAGATAATCGATTATCCTTCCTTGACCAAAATCTTGAGCGTATTCTGGACCAAATAGCCTTATCACGTACCTTGGCAAATATAGCCTGAGTTGGCGTATTCCGAGGAGATAGCATATGGCGTACTCCTGTAGTTGAAAATAACCAGGTCGGCGTAATTCAAGGAGATAGCGTACAACGTGCTCCTATAGCTAAAAATAGCCTGATGGCGTAATATGCAGGGGTGGTGATGTGGACGTATTAGCCCTAATTATGGCTCACCCAGTCATTAAAAGTAGAACCAAATCTCGTGTATTAAATACAGAGATCTTCCCCCATCACGCGCATTAACTGCAGAGACGTGCCTCGAGTTCTGTACGAAGAACAACTTTTGACGTGGCGGTTGATTTCGTCTTATTCTGAGCGTAAAAGCTCATATCTGTCTGTGTAGAATAGACAGCGTATTCCTTGAACGCGTAAATGACATCTTATATCAAGGATTTGTCACTAAACGACAGTCTGGGACTCTGTGCAGAATCATCATTACAGCTGTCCTCTTGATAGTCGTGCAATACTCTTTGTCAGGAGTCAGGTTCACTGCATCATCTGACAGGTTCATTCGAGGAATACGAAGAGTTCCTCGTACAACTTCCCGCTGCATTAAAAGCAGGTAGGTTTTACGCCGAAGTGGCGATGTAACAACCTCTTTACGCTGAAGCAGTCTGGAAATACTGCATTACGTGGGTTGTTCTGGAGCTATTTTTTTTACGCTGAATAGCGTTGAAGCTCTGTTGTACGCCAATGGCTCTGAAGTCATGTCTTACGCCACCTAGTGCTGGAGCTCTGTTTTATGCGACTTCCTGTATGTTGAGGGTTTTACGCGTATAATTCCTCTGCGTATTTTTTATGCTTCTACAAGACCCCCTTCAAAGTTTTTAAATTCCTCGTAATTTGAACACTTTGAATGAAGCATAAAACGGTCAAGTTTGACTCGTTCCGCGAGGCTAATTTTTCGGCAAATATTTAGGAATTTGTTAGGATTTGGTGTGATCTCCTCTGCCTATATAAAGGCAATTGAGTTTAACCTATTTTTCCTACACTTCCTTCACCACACAGAGATGGTTGCCGAGCTTCGTCGGGTTGACTTGAGGAAGAAGAAGATCATGTTCTTTCAGCATGTAAGGAGCCATAAAAAGAGGCATCTTCGAGCAAATGTCATCTGCAATGATGGATCATGGAAGGATATCATAGCTTCCTTTGCTCGGGATAATCAGCAATTTCATATGGCGATTCATCCAGGAGAGAGGAAGGGTCGTTTTAGACCACACAGCTTGCAAGCTGTATTTTCTTCCATCATGGCGTCGGACGAAGGCAGACAGTTTGGCCCTGTCTTTCAGTATTGAGTTGGGTCTGAACCCCCAACACAATTCCTAGGGCATGTCTGGAGGATGGCTTGAATAATTTATACAAGCCCAGTTTTGTATCCTCCCGCCATTCACCATTTTCTTGTTCATCGGCCGCAGAAGTCGATGAAGTGCCGTAGAAGACGAACAAAGATCTCCACCAATACGAGAACCTGGCAGAACAGATTCTTGGCGTGGTCTTAAATGAGAAACCCTTTGTAGAAAAAGGGTTTCCATCATATGTAATCATGAAGATAAAAAACCCTTTGTAGATTGGATTTCCATCATATGTAATCATGATTAATAAAATTATTTTCTTTTACGCATCTGATGATTTGCCATATTTGTTGTGAGGAAGTCTAAATATGTGCAGCTTCAGCACGTCTGAATAATTTTATGCCGACTCTGATAAAAGAATATCTGATCTCGTCTTGTCTTTTATACGTAACAGAAGACGCATAGAAAGCTGCTTAGCATTTAAGCCGAATATCTGAACTGTCATGCTGTTTTGAACGAGGAGTCGCGTAGAATTTCTGAACTGTCACTTCTCTGATGCGAAGAATTCTTATTCAGACCATCATCTTCAAGAATGGTTTCTTGAAAATCCCTTGGTATAGGGCAAGAAATGGCCGTCAAATATGCCATATTTAAACTTTTGAGAAAGGATTTTGATTGGACTTTGGATGAACTTCCAATCGACCCAAGAAGAAGAGTCATCTTCAATGCTGAACTCTGTATGTTTTGGGTACTTGGAATGTTTTGTGGCCAAGAAGGAGCATTTTCTGCGTAAATCTTTACAATTGGCCATATGTAGCTTTCGAGCGTAGAATCGTAGATTTGTAGCCTCTGAGCGTAAAAACTCTTGAGCATGAAATCATAGATTTGTAGCCTTTGAGCGTAAAACCGTAGGTTTGTAGCCTCTCGAGCATAAAAGCTGCTGAGCATAAAAGCATCCGGGCATAAAACCATAGATTTATAGCCTCTGAGCGTAAAACCGTAGATTTGTAGCCTCTGAGTATAAAAGCTCCAGAGCGTAAAATTATAGATCTACTCTGCGCATAAATTCTGGATCCACTGACTGTCCATCATCTTCTTTCAAATGATAGGCTGACGTGGTCCCCAAATTATAACCAAATATTAAATATCGGATTTGGTTAGGAATTCAAAGAGTTATCCGAACTCTATATATAGCCCAAGGTCCTAGGAGAGAAAATTTGTATCTGTCTTCACAAAAACCCTAGCTTTTCAAGAACCCTTCTTCTTTGTTTCTTCTTTGAGAACTCAGAATCGCCATGGCCCCTAAACAAGCTTCCACTGCTAAGGGAAAGAAGGTTTTTTCCTCTTCTCGATCCTCTGCTCAAGCATGAGCAACTCCTGTTAGACTGAATGAGCCTCAATCGGAATGCTGCGCCCCTCCGTCGAGCCGTGCTCCGGATGTCATAGGTAAAAGGACTTCGAGGGAGAATAAAGGACTTTTTGCACACGTTGTACGTGTATGCGAACCAATATGCCCATATTTCTAATATGTCAGCATAAAACCATATTTTCGCAGTCTGGCGTAAAAGCTCAGGATGTCGAAATTTGGCGTATACTACAAACTTTGAGTTTTACATGCTGGATGAAAATTCTGGCATAATAACTCAAATTTTGGCAGTCTGGCGTAAAAGCACAGACTATTAAGTTTTGGCGTATACTGCCAACCTTGAATTTTATGCCTTTGAAATAGGTTCCGGCGTAAAAACTCAATTTTTTTGCAGTCTTGGTGTAAAAGCACAGATTGGTAATCTTTGGAGCAAACTGCAAGAGTGTAATATCTAGTGTAGAAACTGACTTGTTCTCTTGTATTTTGTAGTAGACTTGCAGATCCCTCTTTTGGCTGAGGTGATGGGCTCTGCTGCCGGGATGCTGAACTCGAATTATATGGAGGATTTGTCACATGTGACATTCCCCATTTCTGGAGCCAATTACCCTGAAGAGAGGGGAACCCTGATATCGTCCTAAGGAGAGCGCATACTGCTGAGTATGATCAGTAGGAAGCCCCTGACATACATAGACGGGATGGAGTATAAGAAACCAGGTTTCTTATTTGGGGATGTTATTGACAAGAATCCCAGACCAAGCCCAAGAAGGAGGACTGGGTATTCACTGCTGAGAGCACGGTCATGTATTTGCCGAAAATGCCCAGGGATTACCCTATCTCGGCCTTCTTTCATGCCACACATCCTAGGAAGATGATGTGGGTGCTGACTCCCGATCTTCACGGCCGACCGGAGAAGATTCTATACAACAAGGGAGGCGACCGGGGGGCCTATATGAGCCGTCCTTCGGGCCCTGTTATGCTCTTTAGGGGATTACTGTCGGGTAGTGTCCCGAGCGAAGATACGTCGCTGATCCAGCCGGTTTAGATATCAACCTTCTGCAATAACTTCATGGGGCAGGGAGGAATATACCCCAGAGTCAACCCTCGGACCAGTGGATGGCTTAGCCCAGGGAATCTTCGATGGGCTAGTTTGACTGTTTGGGCCCTGAAGTACTTCCAGGTAGAGCTGGAAAGTATTGGCTTGTTCGCGGCGGTGAGTGCCATAAGTGTTGGGTTGCCTGCCAACCCTAACTTATTCTTAGCCTTGATGGAGCGATACAATTCGCTCACTGGGACTTTTGCCACTCCGCTGGGGGAGTTGGGCTTAGCTCTTCACGAGATGGCAGAGATTTTAAGGCTGCCACTGGGGACATTCCTTATGATGAGTACGTCCCTACAAAGAGGGAGTTGAGGAATACAAACCCTCGAGCCATGGCAGTATATCGGGAGCTGATGAGCCACTACCTTGCTTGCACCACTTTCTACAAGGAACCGTCTGATTTGGCTCACATCAACAAGTTGGCAACATACCTCTTCTTCCACCCGGCCAGAAATGCTAAGCCGGACAAGGTGGTAGATAGCCAAGATAGGCCCTTGAACCTCCTGAGCATGCTCAATGCTGACACGGTCGACGACCTCATCGAAGATGCAGGGGCTCCAGATCATATTTTTGACGAGGGGATAAGGGGTTACCCTGTAGGCACAAAAGCCTTCAGTTATATGAGGCATTGTCAGAAGCCTCTGTCAAAGGAAGTTTAATTGGCTGGCTTTCTCTTCGTCTGGCTACGCCACTGGGTAGTGCCGGGTATCGCGTCTGCTGATCGCATCCATCGCAATACTTTATGGCCTACAGTGTGTTTGGTGTTCGGAGCAAGACTGGGCCTGCTTCCTGCTATGGTATGTAGAATACAAGCAGGTCTGAGGGCTCTTACTGATGGGCTGCTCGCTGATGAGACGCAGCGTGAAAGCTTTCCCAGGGTGGAATTACCATTCCTATACTTGATGGGATAGTTAATTCTTCACAATGCCCGGGTGATGTCTCCCGGTTCCGCCAGTAGTTCAGGAAATAATTTTTTGCTGAATTACAAGAATTCCTCTTGGAATATGGAAACCGTCACAGATTGCCGACGGGCGTTAAACGTAGCCCACAGCTGGAAGATCTTCTGCATCGTTCCCCCTGTACACATTAATCAATAGGGGAGGAAACTCAAGGATGAAGGTCATGGGAGAACTATTCTTTCTCCTAAATCCTTCTATTGATTGGTCTGCATTAGACCTTCCCACTTGCTATCCAGGAGTGATGATCATTGCTTCTTGGAGCCTTATCTGCCCAGTCTGTTTGCCAGGCAGTTTGGGTATGACCAATTGCATGTGGGAAATGCCATCACCAGCTTTAAGTCCAGAGGTGGGCTTATTGATGGAGCCAGAGGGTGGCAGTACTTCATCGCGGGCTGCACTGGTACAACTTTTGCGATGCCCACAACTTCTCTTTCCATGGAGCTGCGCATGCTTCACTCGTACGTACAGTTCTATGCGTCCATCAATACCTTCCATCGTAATTTTGGGTATGACCAATTGCATGTGGGAAATGCCATCACCAGCTTTAAGTCCAGAGGTGGGCTTATTGATGGAGCCAGAGGGTGGCAGTACTTCATCGCGGGCTGCACTGGTGCAACTTTTGCGATGCCCACAACTTCTCTTTCCATGGAGCTGCGCATGCTTCACTCGTACGTACAGTTCTATGCGTCCATCAATACCTTCCATCGCAATTTTGATATGCGTAGAAGTTTTAGGATGCCCTCCCATAGGTCTACTGGAAGGAAGGATGTTCCGTCTATCTCCTCGGATGAGAATGAAGACACCACCGGGGCAGATGAGTTCTTGACGACAATACCGAGAGGCGTACTAGCTCCGCCTGCAGAGCCTCTCGTTATACCTGTAAACCCCCTCACCCAAAATAGATATTTTGTGTATATTTTATATTATTATAGATATTGAATTTCTTTAGAGTATTCTGTTATTTAATTAGCAAATGAATTTTTTGATATATTTACTTATATAAATATTTATTTAGAATTATTTTTAGGTTATTTTAGATTTTTGAAATTAATTAGGATTTATTTGGATATATATAGTCTTAATATTAGATAGATGCTAATTTAGTGTTAATAGATATTAATAAGATTTTATAAATTATTTGTATTATATTTAATTATATTCAAGATTATAAATTATTGAGATACATTCAAACTCTACTTTAAATTAATTCAAATCCTGAACCTACTAGGAAAGCAACTTAATGTATATCCTATCCTTATTTAAATTCATCATAATCCTAACCAAATTAACCAATCCTAGTCGTATTTAATTAAGTAGTGTCCACCATTATAAATACCTCATCCTTCATATTTTTTTTCCCAAATTCCTCTCTTTTTCGTCCAAAATCAGTCAAAATTTGTCATAAATTCAGTCTCATTTTCAACTAGTTATGACGAATTAAAAAGACGATATCTGCTAGCTCCGGACTCCAAACGTGCTCCAGTTTTTTTTGTTAGAATGATAATGAGGTTAGGTTTCTGATTATATAAATTGTTTTTCTAAATTATGAGTATTAAATTCTATAAAATTCGTAGAGCACAGCATGTCCGAAAATAGATGTGTTTCGATGTTTTCGCGATTCCGGGAGAACCAGGAATCAGAATCACGAACCGTTTAAAGTTTCGGAAAGCTAATGTCGAGATCATCGACATATATATTTCCCAGAATTTATTTCGAAGTATTTATATACTGTTAATTCTATAGAACTTCTAGGTTAGAATTTAACCATCGGTGCACAATACAAAATTTGTATGTGCCATAATTCTCAAACGAATTTGAATTCGGATGAGCTGTAAATTCTAGCATATTTTTGAAGCTGAAATCTATAGGAAATCATGCATGAAAGTTGAGTTTGTGTCGGTTGACTTTTTGGTCAACAGATCGCCTCGATTTGCGTGCCAAGAGTCTCGAGTTGATAAAATTTAGTTTCTTTAGGCAAAATTTAGGAATTAATATAAAAATCAGAATAATAAGATTAAAATAGGATTTTAGAGTAATTATTCTAGAATTAAATAAATTAAAATAAATTATCTTTTGACGTGATAAATTTGTAATACATAGGCTATTTGGACTGTGACTTGGACTCTGATTCATACCAGCAGCAGGACCCCAGGCAAGATACCTTGCCAAATTATTTACAGTACTTTGCATGCTATTTATATTTCTGTTTATTCATTGCATGTGTAGTCTCGTTCAGTTATATTCATTGCATGTGTAGTTCGTTCAGTCATTACTATATATATTAGATATATTGACACACACTTGACACCTAGTATCATGAGAGGACAATCATTAGGCGTATGGGCTTTTAACCACTCTGGTAAACCGTAGTATATAGTTCGCACTACGGGCGTGTGTCGCGCTGGTCGCTACCCCCGCGGTATGTCAATTTCTGGAGTCTCGCTGGTCGCTACCCCCGCGGTATATCGATTTCTGATGTCCATTGACGTGTGTGTGAGTTGTGAGGTAGATCGAGTAGCCTACCCTTGCCCATACGTCGAAAAGTTGTCCTTATTTGCATTCATATAGATTGTCTTGTACAGCGTACTTATTTATTTTTAAACCATATGCATGTTTACTGTATTCAAATTGGCTCATATTTTTTGTATCTTGTTACGTCCCACTGAGGACCTGGTCCGCTGCCAGGTGTATCTTTTCTTGAGTATTTGCAGGAGCGTAGATTTGGATGGTTACATGTGATCCGAGGATGTCTTCTCTTCGAGCTGTGATGGATAGCTGGTATTCTTATATTGTGTTGTGGTGTTGTACTCATATTGTATTTGCTCTTATATTCGAGTTGGTAGTGGATTTGTTTCCATCCAACTATCATCCTTAGATACTTCTTATTGAGATCTAGTTTCATAGATACTGGTTATTTATTTCTATATGATTTTGGTGGATGAGATTTAGATTTTACCCTGTGACTTGTATTATATTTTATACCACTTGTGGATTTTATATTCATATTACAGCGTACGTATGGAATTGGTTTCCATATATTGGAGTTGCCATATCCATGCGGCTGGCATGCTTACGTGTCCTAGTCCTACGTATTTTTGGGACTGGGGCGTGACATATTTTTGTGGTGGCCCATGCAGGTCGAGAGCATATTGTCTCGGTTACGTTACTGTACCGAACAAGCCTGCACCTAGGACTAGAGTATAGGATCTCATCCATAATTGACTGTGATTTATTTTCTCCTATCTGTTCTATTTTGAATAATTATATCCTGCTTGATTCATGTGCTTTCCTAATTGTTCCTTGAGTATAGTCTTCTGCTAGAATATAGGAACCCTGTTATTAGGATGATAATTAGAGTAACACACCTATTAAGAATACAACGAGAATATAGACACACCACTAAGTTTAGAATATCTAGTGAACCTAGAATTCCTTATCTTTAGATTGTTATACCATTACCCCTTGATGTATTAAGAAGACTTGAGAGTAGTATAGACACTACTAGAGTTAGTTAGAAGTTTTACCATAATGTTTGACACCTAGTATCACATAGTCTTTTGACCTATTAATTGAAGTGTAACCGAATGATATTTTATCGTATGCTAGCAAAAGACGACAGTGTTTATTCAGACCATAGAATTTAAAGGTCCTTGCCCTATTTGGTCGACTAGCGACTTAGATAAGGAGGTTGTATGATAACTGTAGAGATTGTAGAGTCTTTTATTATTATTGCTTATATTATTTTTGCTTTTGCGAACTTGAATTATTTTGTAACTTCTCACATCATAATCCAGCGTTATATTTTCTGTGCTACCTTGAATTATGCTACTATTATAGCCTAGTTTTTGCAAGCTTAATCTTATATCGAGCTTGTTCATGACATATGTGTTATTGGGGCCTGATCAACCACACTAATACAAATTGTCTAATCAGAATCAGTGTATTATGGTCTAGCTAGCCATAATGTGCTTGATTCGCCCTTCGCAATAGTATTTTACGTGGATTGAGATGTATAGTGGACCAGTAGACAAATAAACTTACCCTCTAGATACGACAAAGCATATCATATCAAGTACATAACTGTACCGATGTGAGCATGCAAATAGGAAATTACCAAATTAAGATTTCAATCCACAACTGTCTTGACAATTTCCATTTGAATTCTTTAAACGCTTTGATTCCCATACTTCCATTCTATTACCCCTCCTTGAACTCTTTTCCGTTGCTTTCCGTCTTCCCTTGTTTCGGAAAGACGAAATCTCGTGCTTGGATATAAGTGATACACGGATAGTACAAGATATACCCCATAGGCCAATCACATTAATTGGTGACTATCTTTCATAATTGATTAACGGCATATCACATTTGATATAGTTGGTGTTAAAGTTTTGAGGATTGAATGACATGAGAAAATAAATTGAGGAATATTTTCTTAAGTGTAAGAGCCTTATGTGATAGATGGGTAAATTCTAAGTTGGGTAGAAATTGCATTATTAAACTTGAGATAAATTCTTTTAGATTATGATCAAGTAAGATTAGATAGAGAGAAATCATGTTCTATTTTAATTTCGAGGACGAAATTTTTGTAAGTTGGGTAGATTGTAAACCCCCCCACCCAAAATAGATATTTTGTGTATATTTTATATTATTATAGATATTGAATTTCTTTAGAGTATTCTGTTATTTAATTAGCAAATGAATTTCTTGATATATTTACTTATATAAATATTTATTTAGAATCATTTTTAGGTTATTTTAGATTTTTGAAATTAATTAGGATTTATTTGGATATATATAGTCTTAATATTAGATAGATGCTAATTTAGTGTTAATAGATATTAATAAGATTTTATAAATTATTTGTATTATATTTAATTATATTCAAGATTATAAATTATTGAGATACATTCAAACTCTACTTTAAATTAATTCAAATCCTGAACCTACTAGGAAAGCAACTTAATGTATATCCTATCCTTATTTAAATTCATCATAATCCTATTTAAATTAACCAATCCTAGTCGTATTTAATTAAGTAGTGTCCACCATTATAAATACCTCATCCTTCATATTTTTCTTCCCCAAATTCCTCTCTTTTTCGTCTAAAATCAGTCAAAATTCGTCATAAATTCAGTCTCATTTTCTACTAGTTATGACGAATTAAAAAGACGATATCTGCTAGCTCCGGACTCCAAACGTGCTCCAGTTTTTTTTGTTAGAACGATAATGAGGTTAGGTTTCTGATTATATAAATTGTTTTTCTAAATTATGATTATTAAATTCTATAAAATTCGTAGAGCACAACATGTCCAAAAATAGACGTGTTTCGATGTTTTTGCGATTTCGGGAGAACCAGGAATCAGAATCACGAACTGTTTAAAGTTTCTGAAAGCTAATGTCGATATAACCGACATATATTTTTCCCAAAATTTATTCCAAGTATTTACATACTGTTAATTCAATAGAACTTCTAGGTTAGAATTTAACCATCGGTGCACAATACAAAATTTATATGTGCCATAATTTCCAAACGAATTTGAATTCGGACGAGCTGTAAATTCTAGCATATTTTTGAAGTTGAAATCTACAGAAAATTATAAATGAAAGTTGAGTTTATGTCGGTTGACTTTTTGGTCAACAGATCGCCTCGATTTGCGTGCCATGAGTCTCGAGTTGATAAAATTTAGTTTCTTTAGGCAAAATTTAGGAATTAACATAAAAATCAAAATAATAAGATTAAAATAAGATTTTAGAGTAGTTATTCCAGAATTAAATAAATTAAAATAAATTATCTTTTGACGTGATAAATTTGTAATACATAGGCTATTTGGACTGTGACTTGGACTCTGATTCATACCAGCAGCAGGACCCCAGGCAAGATACCTTGCCAAATTGTTTACAGTACTTTGCATGCTATTTATATTTCTGTTTATTCATTGCATGTGTAGTCTCGTTCAGTTATATTCATTGCATGTGTAGTTCGTTCAGTCATTACTATATATATTAGATATGTTGACACACACTTGACACCTAGTATCATGAGAGGACAATCATTAGGCGTATGGGCTTTTAACCACTCTGGTAAACCATAGTATATAGTTCGCACTACGGGCGTGTGTTGTGCTGGTCGCTACCCCCGCGGTATGTCGATTTCTGATGTCCATTGACTGGTGTGTGAGTTGTGAGGTAGATCGAGTAGCCTACCCTTGCCCATACGTCAAAAAGTTGTCCTCATTTGCATTCATATAGATTGTCTTATACAGCGTATTTATTTATTTTCAAACCATATGCATGTTTACTGTATTCAAATTGGCTCATATTTTCTGTATCTTGTTACGTCCCTCTGAGGACCTGGTCCGCTGCCAGGTGTATTTTTTCTTGAGTATTTGCAGGAGCGCAGATTTGGATGGTTACATGTGATCCGAGGATGTCTTCTCTTTGAGCTGTGATGGATAGCTGGTATTCTTATATTATGTTGTGGTATTGTACTCATATTGTATTTGCTCTTATATTCGAGTTGGTAGTGGATTTGTTTCCATCCAACTATCATCCTTAGATACTTCTTATTGAGATCTAGTTTCATAGATACTGGTTATTTATTTCTATATAATTTTGGTGGATGAGATTTAGATTTTACCCTGTGACTTGTATTACATTTTATACCACTTGTGGATTTTATATTCATATTACAGCGTACGTATGGAATAGGTTTCCATATATTGTAGTTGCCATATCCATGCGGCTGGCATGCTTACGTGTCCTAGTCCTACGTATTTTTGGGACTGGGGCGTGACAATACCCTATAAAAGGAAGGCTTCTACTCCGAAAGAACCTTCTCCCCGCAAGAAGAGGATTGTCAGAGGTCCGAAAAGGGCTTCTACTAGGGAGGCTTCTAGGAGCGAGCCTGTTGTTTCCACGGTTGGGGATATTTTGTTGATTAGAGGTCCTTCGCCTTTTAGAGAGGGAACCTCCACAGTTTCGGCTGGCAGTGCCGGAGATTCTTTGCTCGAGATCGCTGCTGCTACTACTGCTTCAGGTAGTGCTACGAGATCGCCTACAAGGCCGAGCATTTTAAGAATACCTTTATCCAGACCAATAATGGGAGTAACCTCTACCTCGTCTGTAAGTATTTCTAGCGAGATTCCACTCGATGAGCCTCGATTGGATCTTGGTGAAGACTGGGAAGGCTACCGGCCAGTGTCAGTTGGTGCACCCTCTTCTCTAGGTATGACATCTCGCTTAGCCTCATTAAGAACTGATTTAGCTGTACTGGCTGCGGACGCGACATATATACCATCGGCTATGGGTAAATGTTGTCTTTACGCCTCCTTTAGGAAAATTAACATCAAGTTGATATTAAATTTCTCTTGTCTTCTTTTCAGGGGAAGACATCTCAGGGAAGGGCGGCGTCGATGCAACCTTTGACTTTGTTGCGGCTCTTGCCGATGAAACGGCGGTGTTCGACCTTGGAGAGGCAACATTTTCGGGTGCTATCTCGTCCGATACAGTCCCGATATCTTCAGAGGAGGATGAGACTGTCATCACGACTATGCCTCCTTTGTTGAGTATGCCAGCCACTTCAACCGTTGCTGGTGCTTGTTCTTTTGTAGTACCATCTATGGAGGCAACGACTGTGGCGACTTCCTCTGCAGTTATTCCTGGAGGGAGATTTACCGATATCGCAGCCACTCCCAACGTCCATTCGAATTTTGCCATGCTAGTTGAGCAGTATACTAGTGTTTTCTACATCACTTTGAAAATACTAATATCAATGGTGCTGGAGAAGAATCTAGGCTTTGAGGCTCTGAAGATGTCCTCTAAGCTAGCGATAGTGCCGATCAGAAATTTGAATGACGCTGGGAGAGCTGATGCGCTGGAGCAAATAGTTAATGGTTTAGAATAACCCATTAACGAATATTTGCAATTATCTCGAGACAACATCGATGATATGATTCAGGCCGAGTATGATTCCTTGACTGCGTAGCTTGCTGAACAGATAAAATGCTTGAATAAGCCATCCAGACACAGCGGTATGAGATGGATGAAGGAAAAGCCATCTTGGAGGAGGTTATTCCTCTTCAAACAAAGTGTAAGGCCGAATATGAGGGAAATGAAACGAGGGTCCGCAAACTGGAATCCAAACTCGCTCAGGCAAAGAAGTGGGCTCTCCAGTCATTGGCAGCTCTAGATGTGGTGAATGGCCGACTGGATACAGCTCAGCAGAACTTGGCACGTGCAGGAGTCACCTGCGCCAATTTTGTTCATGCTCGGTCCGAACTATCTTCCTTAAACAATGAGGAGGCATGGTTGGAGCGAGCTCGCGCTAACGTCTTGAACTCCAGGAATGAGAGGATGGCCTCCTTGGAACAACAGATTCGTAATTTGACTGCTCCTCCCCAATGATGTACTTTATTGCTTTTCTATGTAATTCGCTCTTTCCAGAGATAATAAAGAAACTTTATCTGACTTAGTGGACCTATTATTTTGGAATATAAATGACAGGCTAGGGTAAAAGTGATATCAGAGGTAATATAGACGTGATATACTTTCGGTAAGCTTCAGCTGGATATATCTATTCCGAGGTTATATGGACATGATAGAATATGATCCAACTACATTTGTGTATAAAACACTATCAGAGGTAATATGGACGTGATAGGTTTTGATATTTCAAATTAGTCAAACATATCTATTCAGAGATCATAATAACATGATAGAATATGCTTCAACCAGTTCTTTGTACGTAGTATTGTCAGAATGAGATCTACACCATATTCCTTTGAGCAAAGGAGATTAAGCGTAGTACCTCTTTAGAATTTTTTCGTTAATAGGAGCCATTATCAGATCTCCGTTAGGCTTGGCTAATCTGTAGGCACCATTTGAAAACGTCGTTTCAATCACATAAGGGCCCTCCCATTTACACTAGAATTTACCCTTACTTTTGTGTGTATTGATCATTGGTCTCTTCACAGCTAGAACTAGCTCGCCAACTTTGAACACTCTTTCCTTCACTTTTCGGTTAAAAGCTCTAGAAATACGTGCCTGGTAGAATGCAATGCGCTGCTGAGCCTGAAGGCATTTCTCGTCTAATCTTTCTAGCTCTTGAAGCCGTAGTCGATCATTATTTTCCTGAGTCAACTCATTAGCCACTGCTATTCTGAGTGATAGAATTTGGATTTCAATAGGGAGAACTGCTTCACACCCGTAGACCAATGAGAAATGGGGTACAACCCGTCGGTGCTCGTACCGTTGTGCGGTATACCCAGAGGCACTCTCCCAGCTTCTCATTCCAATCTCTTTTGTTCGAAGAAACAAACTTTTTCAAGAGTTTGATAATGATTTTGTTGAAAGCTTTCGCCAAACCATTAGCAGCTAGATTATATGCCGTAGAGGCCATATTTTGTATCCGATTCTTATCGCAAAATCGGTGAAACGCTTGGCTGATAAATTGAGGCCCCTTGTCATGAATTATCCTTCGGGGTATCCCAAAGTGATAAATGATATAGTGCTTGATAAAGCTGATCACGTTGGATGTCTTTACCTCAACAAGGGGGATCGCCTCCGCCCATTTAGAGAAATAATCGGTAATAGCCAATATGAACCGATATCCTCTAGAAGATGACGGGTGAATAGGACCAATGATGTCCATACCCCATGCTTCGAAAGGCCATGATGCAATGGTAGGATATAGATGTTCAGAAGGATGATGTATAAAATCTGCATGAACTTGACCGACTTTGCATTGTCTTGCATATTTTACTGCATCTACGATCATAGTAGGCCAGTAATAGCCCATCCTTCTGATACGATCCTGTAGCTTAGGACCGGGTTGATGTGCTCCACATATGCCGTCATGAGCTTCTCGGATAACCCATTTTGCATCATCGTCGAAGAGACATCGTAATAGCAGTCCATCATATGTTCGACGATATAAACATTGTGAAGACGCATCAAAATAGAAGTATAATGATCGTCTTTTGATGGATACTCTTCTTAACTCTTTAGCGACTTGGAACCCGATTAGTAGAGCGTTATACTCTGCCACATTATTAGAGCAGGGTTCACTAAGAGAATATGCTCGTTAGATGACGAGTTTATCAGGAGTGACCAGGATAATTCCTACTCCTGAAACAACATTTCTCCTGGGACCAGTCCTGGAGGCACCATCGAATAATAGCTGCCATATAACACTTTCCATTGCAAAATTACATTCTGCAACTTCGTCGGGAATGTCCTCGTATAGTTTAGAGATTTTCGGAATCGGATGAGCAGCTAAGAAATCAGCCAAGGCCTGACCTTTTATGGACTTCTGCAGGACGTACACCATATCATACGGTGTTAATAACATCGTCCAAGTCACGAGTCAGGAATTGAGAACACTCGGCTTATTCATCAATACCCGAAGAGGACTAATCCTGGAGATGAAATGAATAGTTTGGCCTGTGACGTAATGTCGCGTCTTCTGAATGGCGAACATCAAGGCCAAGTATTCTTTTTCCACTGGATTGTACCAGTGTTCATCTCCAACCATCATCCTGCTTAAATAGTAGATAGCCTGTTCATGACCTTCATTATTTTTTCGTGCGAGAAGAGCTCCTAAAGAATGATCCATTGCTCGAACATACAGCAAAAATGGTCTTCCTATGACAGAAGGCACCAGAACTGGAGGATTGGTGAGGTAGCATTTGATATTATTAAACGCTTGCTGACAGGCTTCGTCCCGTACGAAGGATACACCTTTCTTCATGAGGCAAGAAAAAGGTTGACATCTCCCAGAGAGGTTGGATATGAATATCCTGATATAAGCTAGACGACCTTGGAATCCCCTGAGTTCCCTCAGATTATAGGATGGTCGCATTTCTAAGATAGCCTTCACTTTATCAGGGTCCACTTGAATGCCCTTAGCGGTAATGACAAATCCCAGGAATTTGCCACTGGATACACCAAGAAAGGACTTTGTAGGATTCATTTTGAGTTGATGTTGGCGTATCAACTCGAATACTATCTTCAAGTCTTGGATGTGATGATCCTTGTGGCGGCTTTTGACAGCAATATCGTCCACGTAACATTCTACTATTTTGTATAAATTTTCATGGAATATGTTACTCATAGCTCGTTGGTACGTAGCCCCGGCATTCTTCAATCCAAAGGGCATGACTGTGTAGCAGTATACCCCCAGTGGTATACGGAAGGCAGTATGCTTCTCATCTTCATGATGCATCTTGATCTGATTATATCCTAAAAATCTATCCATGAAGGACATGCGTTTAAAATTGCATGTATTGTCGATCATGACATTTGTGATGGGAAGAGGGAACTCATCCTTGGGCCACGCCGCATTGAGATCTCGGAAGTCGATAAAAATATGAACTTTCCTAATTTTCTTCATGACCGAGACAACGTTGGCGACCCAATCAGGATGTTGTTCTTTCTGGATGAACCCACAGGCTATCAGCTTCGATGGCATCCATCATATCCGGGCGGAATCGGCGTTGGTGCTGCTTTACAGGTTTTGAATTGGCAGTATGTTTAGCTTATGAGTAGCCACTTTTGGATCAAGACCTGGCATATCCTCATAATTCCATGTGAAGACATCGATATATTCTCTTATCATCTGGATTATTTCTTCCCTTTCTTCTTCGAAAATATTGTTACTGATAAATATCGACTTTGGTGAAAGTTCATCCCCAACATCGATTTGGATAACTTTATCTTCAATGGGCGGATATCTCTGCTCGAACCGGAGTTCCCATTGTGTATCCATTTGTTGAGCCCAGGTTTCATCTTCGAATGATTCAGATTCTTGTTCCTCTATTTTGAGAGAATCTGTCAATACCATATTTACTGATAATACCTGTTCCAGTTCAGCATATGAGCCGGAGGACGATGAGTAATTTTGAGAAGAGGAAAAGGTATCCTTATTTGACTCAGAAGTTGCAAGGAAGGTGGTATACCCTAACCCGAAACGAGTTCATTGACAGTAGGGATCACTATACAGCGGCATTCGTCTGCCTTTCCCATAGTTGAGGCCTGGTTCTGACTTCAGATCATAACCCATACTTTGCATAATCTTCAAAGCTTGCGGGCTATATCTGTGAACTTGTATTTTGCCAGCATCGGACTCGTGAGAGTCTTCTTGTACAATCAGTCTGCTGCGCCTGCGACCGAAGACTATTGGATGCTGATTGCTGCGAGTATGCGGTATAATAAAGATAAAATCTTTATGTGGCCCATATGTCGTGATGACATTAGATGTTGATGCCACCTCCCACACATACGGATGATAGGAGTCTATAGCTTCCAAGAATTTTTATGCTATAGGTTCTATATCGTTATAGGGGGAGGATTCCTGATTCGGACGTTGAGCATCAGTATACTAGAAAAGAAAATCTTTATTATCGTCAGAAACCACGTTCCCGGTTGTATTTACATCAGTCGGCTGTTTATTGCGCCTGAGGATGACTGGTTCAAAGTGATCACTAGAGGATCGCTTTCTTCTCCTGATTTGGTTTTGTTCAATTGAATAGCCATGGGTTCCATGACTTTCGGACGGGTAGTCCGCCCTTTCACTTGGATTAACAGAGGTTGCTCAGCAGAGGGTTCTTCTGGCTCCCGGTGGGATTCCTTCTCCATCTTACTTGATACCTCCTCCATATAGTCTTGGGTGTATAATATGGTGTCAAAATAGTAGGACTCTACTCCCTTGAACGGGTTAAGGTCAGCAAACTCTATTTTTACTGTTTTCTGGGCATCCACATATTTGAAGCATTGATGTAGAGTCGAAGGAACAATATTGTGATCGTAGATCCATGGTCTGCCAAGCAGAATGTTGTAGGATACCTCTGAATCAATGACGTAGCATGTAGCCACTGATCTAAGATCTTCTATCTGGATCCTCAGCGGAATCTTCCCCAACGGCTTACTTTTTCTGGCGTTGAAGCCCACGATTGTAGTGGTGGTGTAAGCCAGTTCGCTTGTAGGAATCCTCAGCGGTCTGAGCAGACTATAAGGGATAATGCTGATCGACGATCCCGAATCTATGTGAATTTGGTCTACCTCCATGGAACTGACGTATCCGGTGTAATAGAGGGGTCTGTCATGCCTGCTATGTTTTAACAACATGTCATCTTAAGTGAAAGTGATGTTAGGGACCACTTTCATCACACTATGGCATTGAGGAGATGCCACAGGTTCTTTATCGGGGGATTTGAGCTGAGTTAAGCATACATCCGCCTGCATTAATACTTCACTCAAGGCTTGACGATTGTCTTTGGACAACCTTAGGAGCTCAAAAATGGACAATCTGGCTGGTGTATTAGCCAACTGGGCCAGGATGTCGAAGTTATATAGCTTCTCCAAACCTTTATTTTGAATATTCTTCAAAGGTTTATCAAAGCACACTTCTTTTTGCTTGCCCTTGTCCGCCGAAGTTGGTCTAGAAGGACCTGCTACTGGTATGACAGGTTCAGGCTCTGGAAGTTTGGCAGCTGAAGTGTCTGCCATTGCATCTTCCTGATTTCCGCCATAGTCCTTGAGGTAGGCTTTCCCTGAATGAGTTCCGGTAGCTAAAGGCTCTTCTTCTGATGTCGAGGATATTGCAACCATATGGCATGGTTTACATCTTGAGTTCTTCTTAGCCTTAGCAACTTGAGTCTCTTCCTCAATCTCTGACACCAGATCAGGTTGAACCCACATAATCTCACCACGTTGGGTAGTTAGGGGTACCAGGTCATGATTTTGACCCCTGGCTGGAGGAAGATTAACGATGTTCATCATTGTCCAAAAAATAGGTACAACACCATCCGGAACTTCTTGAGGAGGCAGATTGCCAAATTGGAGAGAGATCATGTTGGCGGTGACCGTCTTCTCGTTATTACGCAGAGTGATGGCCTTGGCGTCGATCAACTCCTGGATTTTTCTCTTTAGTACATAACATGCCTTGGTAGGGTGATGTATGTACCTATGGAAAATGCAGTACTTAGGATTGTTGGTACTGCCGACTTTATTAGGCCGCTTTACCTCGGGGAGGGTAAGCTTGCCACTTTTGACTAGACAATCGAATATGCTCGGGATATCGTCATCGTTAAAAGGGTATGCTTCGATAGGCCTGGAAGTCCCAGGTTTCGTCTGTGTGGTTGTCGGAGTATTTTGCTTGGACATATTGATTGCCAGAGCTTCTTTTCCTTTGGAACCACGAGGATGGTCGCTATTGGAGGATGACCTCTTCCCTTTATCAGAGGTAGAGATCATGATTCCATTGTCACACGCCTGCCAACTGTTGTCTTCAGCGGCTACCGCTGAGATGATAAACGAGGGCCAATCATGGAATTGATATGGTCCTGTGAACATCGAGATTAGTGGAAGAAGGTTCTTCCTACAAATGTCTACCAAGGCAGAATTTGGAACCCCGGGAGGCATCTGTAAAGTAGCCTGACGAAAACGTTCGATGAAAGTACGAACGCTCTCTTTCTTCTTCTGCTTTACTTCGATAAGCGAGGACATAGACATGTCCATCCCTCCTTCATAGAATCGTGCGAAAAACAGAGTCTTGAAATCTTCAAAGGAAGTAATGCAGTTGTCCGCCAGACTACGGTACCACTGATAGGCTACTCCAGACAGACAGCCTTTAAATACTCGAGTGAGAAGGGCGTCATTCCCTTGCAACAACACCGTCATCATGCTAAAGTAGTTCATGTACTGGCTCGGTGATGTCTTTTCCTCAAATAAAGCCATAGCCCGTGGTTTGTATTTTGGAAGGAAAAGGATCTCATCCCAGATAGCTGGGTAAGGTTGGTTGATTCCCAACTTCTTGAGCTGATCCTTATGCTTCAAGGCATCAAATTGGGCTTTCAATTCCTACACTGCCTGTATCGAGTCTTCAGCTGGTAAAGGAACCGCAGTGTGGTGAGAGATTGGTTGTATCGTAACTCTAACAGGAGGTAATACATTCTCCAAGTTATGAAGTGGAGGAGCTGCTGACTCTTGATTTAGAACAGGCTCCTGGTTCGTATTGGATGGTGGTAGGTCCACCCCCACACGTATTTGAGTCGGAGGAACCGATGCTGGAGCTATAGCAGTTGTATGTTGAGTCAGCATCATTTGGTGTATATTCTCCATCATGGAATGCATCTCTTTCAGTGATGTCTCCAATACAGCGATGCGTTGCTCAGTACTTCCTGATGGGGAAGCCTCTTCGCATTCATCTTCAATGGCATAGACTCCCATTTCTCTGGATGCTATAAAAGGATCAGTATAGAGCTCTATAGAGATTTAATCTATACTTTCAGCATCCGATTCGGGAAATTGGCGACCCCCAGTGTCAGTATCAGAAGAATATGAAGTCGGTTGTCGTGACCTCGAACGGGTATTTCGGAATACACCAGCTTCAATATTCTCAAGGAGTCTGTTGAATCTCCTTTGGCTTAGAGTTCTAGAGGGATGACGTCTTGAATTTGACCTTCCTCTTGGAACGTGTGAAGCCATGTTCACTGATGCGAATGTATGCTCTTCTTCCTGTAAAGATAGAGAGTAGTTCAACCGGTCAAAAACTGACTTTGTGACTATTACAATAATTAACTACAACTTTGCCTTAGAAAAACTGACTCTGTAAAGATAGAGAGTAGTTCAACCGGAATACACCATCTTCAATTTTGCCTTAGAACAGCAATAGTTAACTACAACTTTGTGACTATTACAATAATGCTCCCCAAGGGGTATAATAGACATGTTGGAAGGTCCCCTATCTTTGCGCTTCTGGATCAGGAGTTTATGCAAGTCAGGAGGATTAACAGAAGAAGAAGAAGAAGGCTTATTCTGCCTTTTTACATCAGTTAGAGTACGGATATTCGTAATCATAAGTCTCTCCCTGTCATACGAATACAGCAGTTCAGCCTTGTGAGTAGCACATGATCCATGAGGAGCGTATCTATCCACAAACTGGGCCTTCTTTATGCTGAAGGACTTGTCTTGGCGTAATCTGGAACTTTGTACAGGTTGGCGTAAAACTGAGGAAGTCCTCAATCGGCCGTCGGCATTCCACGTAATATGAAGAGCGGACAGATTCTTCTCTTGATGGCGTAAAGGGCGATAGGTCGGGAAATTTGCCACTTGTTTTCCCTTGCGGTGATTGCAAGGACCATCTGCCTCTTTACAGAGGGGAGATGTATGTTTACGCGCGGAGCGCGTTTAGAATTTCTGAGTTGGCACTGAGGCATTATCAGAAATTTTGTCTGCCACGTCACAGACGGGAGACTAAATTTTACACGCGGGGTGCAGTATAGAAATTTTCGTCTGCCACGTCACAGATAGGAGACTGAGTTTTACGCACAAGGCGCGGAGTAGACTTCTGGATTGGCACTAAGGCATTGCCAGAAGTTTTGTCTGCCATATCACAGATGAGAGACAGAGTTTTACGCGCAAGGCACGGAGGTTGTGGTGCTACAACCTTGTTGGTTGGAATGAGAGAGTCCGCAAGAAGGGTAGAGGATGTCAGGGGCATCCATACTTTACGCAATTTCTTGCTGTCTTGGACAGAGAGGGAATGAGAGCTACCCCCTGCTCGAAACATATCTTTATAAGCTGATTGGTCGAATTGGACAATCAAGGTCTTCTTCGTTGATCCCACGGATACAACATCTTGTTGAGCAATGGCTTTCTCGTCAGATGAGAAAGTAGTCCCCAACAGAGTCGCCATCTTGTATTTGATAATAAACGAAAGAAATTGAAACTAGGTTTATACGAAACCCTTTCTTTTGTTTACAAACAAGAAAAAGAAGTACAATTAATCCTATACGAGGATGTTAAGTACAAAAATTTGATTCTGGGAAAATATTGCTATAGGAGGGGTTGAACTCTTGTTGCCAAAGCTTTCTATATGTGCTCTCTTGACTTTAATTATCCACACTTTGACCCTTTTTTCTCAAATTTTTCGACCTTTGATCTCCGTGGCCGGAGGTCTCTATTTATAGGGTTTAGGCACAATCGGCGTAAAAACTGAACAGCGGAGAAAGTTGCACCTTTTACGCGGCGGTTATAATAACTGCCACCCACGTATGAATGATCTTCTGAATTGGCGTGTGACGCGTGTCCCATTATGAGGTAATGCGTATAACTGCTCGTCGAAGATCACGGCATGCAAGCCACGTAGGTAACTGCCCCTTGCGTAGAGATGATTGGCATAAAGTCCAAATAACTGTCTCGTAGGCATAAAAGCCAAATAGCTGTCTTGTTGGCATAGAAGCCAGGTAGCTGTCAAGTTGGCATAGAAGCCAAGTAGGCGTAGAAGTCGGATAGCTATCAAGTTGGCATAGAAGCCAAGTAGGCGTAGAAGCTCGATAGCTGTCAAGTTGGCATAGAAGCCAAGTAGGCGTAGAAGCCTGATGCTGCATGGATAGGTAGCCAGCGTAAAGATAGTCAATTATCCTTCCTTGACCGAGATCTTGAGCATATTCTGGACCAAATAGCCTTATCACGCACTTTTGCAATTATAGCCTGAGTTGGCGTATTCCGAGGAGATAGCATACGGCATACTCTTGTAGTTGAAAATAGCCAGGTCGGCGTAATTTAAGGAGATAGCGTACAACGTGCTCCTATAGCTAAAAATAGCCTGATGGCGTAATATGCAGGGGTAGCGATGTGGATGTATTAGCCATAATTATTGCTCACCCAGTCATTAAAAGTAGAACCAAATCTTGTGCATTAAATGCAGAGATCTACCCCCATCACGTGCATTAACTGCAAAGACGTGCCTCGAGTTCTGTATAAAGAGCAGCTTTTGACGTGGCGGTTGGTTTCGTCTCATTCTGAGCGTAAAAGCTCATGTCTGCCTGTGTAGAATAGGCAGCGTATTCCTTGAATGCGTAAATGATGTCTTATATCAAGGATTTATCACTAAACGACAGTTTGGGACTCTCTGCAAAATCATCATTACAGCCATCCTCTTGATAATCGTGTAGTACTCTTTGTCAGGAGTCAGGTTCACTGCATCATCTGACAGGTTCATTTGAGGAATACGAAGAGTTCCTCGTACAACTTCCCGCTGTATCAAAAGCAGGTAGGTTTTACGTCGAAGTGGCGATGTAACAACCTTTTTACGCTGAAGCAGTCTGGAAATACTGCATTACGCGGGTTGTTCTGGAGCTATTTTTTTTATGCTGAATTTAGTTGAAGCTCTGTTATACGCCAATGGATCTGAAGTCATGTCTTACGCCACCCAGTGCTGGAGCTCTATTTTACGCGGCTTCCTGCATGTTGAGGGTTTTACGCGTATAATTCCTCAGCATATTTTTTATGCTTCTATACTATGATAGTCCATTTTCCTAGGCTACTAACTAAATAGTATAATCACATCCAAGTCCAATTAATAAGATCGGCCAATCACTTGTACAGCTTGCTAATTATGGAGTCTGAGGTTATTTTAGAATAATGCATAATATGTATCCTCAGATCATGCCATTGGCGAACATGATCTAACCGAGCCAAAAAATATGATTATATAGGCACTTCACGAATTACACCAGTTCCCCGTAGGGCTACTGTGCTAGATCACGGTATTAGCGGTTCCAATGTTCTTATAATAAAACTATGGCTCGGCATTATTTATAATAGGTCAGATATTGCACTCGACTAAGGTGGATGATATATAGTATCTGTGGTGGCCAGCCCATAGCGCAGTTAGAATGAATCTCTGTGGGAAGGTTCTTTGGCATGATCTCGGGATACCATTTTATCCCAATATTACTAACACTTTTAGTTTTCTAATAAACTCTATAGTTTTTTGAAATTTCAAAGCATGGCCACATGAGAATTTCCTTTAATATGCCACACATAGTACGGGCATGCTAGATATGAATCCAAGGAAGTTCAATCTTGATTCAGCCGAGCGGGTATGCAATATTAAACATTCAAAATCCTAGCCACGCTTTGGTACTAGACTCGCATATCTTGCCAGTGCTAGGGGAAAAGTATATATATAGTATAAAACATTTAGGAATTTGGAGGCATTCTCGATGCACAATCCAAATATAAATCACTTAACACCTAACACAGTATGTCGTACCTCGGTGCACAGATCATGAACAATATCAGCCAATAATTATATCAGCACAGATACAATATTTGAGTCCAATTACCAAAATCATAAGCATGAGTTCTAGCACAGGGTCGGGTTACTAACTCCATTATCCCTAGAATCATAACACAAGCAATAACCAGGATCAACCACATAGGGGATGATAAAAAATATTTAAAATAAAATAAATAATCCCAACAAGAAAGTACTACGTGTATACAGGGAGTCATTAAGGATAATACGTGTCTAAGTCATGCACAAGAAGGTCATGCTGCATGAATCAACCCTGCCGCATGTTCTAACTTGGGCGTATGCTCCTCCAGGGCGCATGCTCGGGTAAAATTCTACTACTTGGGACAAATGGCAAAGTGATGGGTAATAAATAAAGTGTCAGAAAAGTTACATAAATGTGATTGATGCGACAAGGAATAAGTGTCAGAGAGAAAAGACAAAAGCATATAAAATCATACAAAGAAACAAAAGTTGTGTAGAGACATACGCCCAAAAGAAGAGATGCATGGCTCATGGCCGCATAATCTCCTGGACGCATGGAGTCAGGCCTTAGTGAATTTTCATGAGTTCAAGGTACTATATGTCCAACTTTTGAAAGCATGCACAAAAAAGACATACTTCCAACAAGATGGGCGCATACTGGATGGGGCGCATGTTGTTCGGTCGTATGGTACTCCTTCGTCCCAGAACAACAAGTTCGTCCATAAAAAAACTCCAAGGATCCGAAAAAACTAGTTCTGCCATAAAATCCTCATCTCAACTCCAAATCTAGTGGTTCAAAAGCAAAATTTGTCAAAATGAAGTGCTGAATCACATAGAATAATATGTTTCTAAAAACAATAAGCTTTTGAATATCAAAACCAAGAAAAATACAAGAACAACGATACTCATAAAAATCTAGATCTACACCATTTCATCCACCAAATTCGAAAAGACCAAGTTCTAAAACTTCTTAAAATAACACAATAAATATAATAGACCAATAATATGAAAGATTTCTTCATTTATCATGCAATGTGTACTTGTCTATGGAGGGAAGAAAAAACCTAAGAGAGAGAAGAAAAAGAAAAAAATGAAGAGGGAGAGAGAAAAAAGTTAGGTTATGTAGATAGGGTTTGAGGTTTAGACCATGGGTTTAACTCATGACCAAACCAAATCAAACCATAAACCAAGAACTAAGACAAATCAAAGAATGGGTTTAGTCTCAAGCAACCAAATAAATAACATGCCAGCAAGAAATAATACGCTCCCAATACTTATACTGGGAACGGGGAGGGACATCTCTTCCTTAGAAAAATTTTATCCTCGAAATTTGAATCCAAGTAGAGCTGGAGAAGTCAGGAAAAGCACGATACAAATCTACTAGCAAATCTATACATGCAAGCAATAACATCACAACAAATAGGTGATCGCCTGATCACGTAATCTAAGGTACAAAGGCATAAGGTAGAATATAACTTTCGAATCGAACAAGTACGGGTACCAAGACCGTATCTCATCCTCGCACTCCCACATTGATTCTCCAAGAGTGTGATAGCCCCAGGAAACTCGGACAAGAGAAATAGTTTGGTTCTTGAGTACCTTCTCCCTTTGATCCAGAATGGATACGCATTGCTCCTAGTATAATAAGTTGGACCTAACGACTAATTCAGAATGATCAAGGACTTGACTCGGATCTGGGACATACCTACGCAACTGAGATACATGAAATATGTCATGCACCTCTCGTAGCGAAGGTGACAGGGAAAGTCGATAAGCTATATCACTTACCCGATTGAGAATGTCAAACGGCCCAAGATATCACGGACTTAGTTTCCACGTGGACCCCGAATCTAATAACTCCATGGGTTGGCAAAATTTGCAAGAACATGTGATCGCCGACACAAAACTCTAAAGGCCTACGATGCTGTTTTTCCCATTGACGATGTCGATCCTGCGTAACCAGAAGTCGCTCTTTGATCTGCCTAACAACTTCTACGGTTTGCATGATCATTTCGGGGACTAAAATCTTCCGTTCACCAATGTCATCCTATGGCAATGGTGATCTACACCTCCTGTCGTATAGTGCCTCAAAATGTGCTATCTAAATTCTGGCCTGATAATTGTTGTTATAGGTGAATTCTACTAAGTAAAGATGATTCTCCCAAGATCCACCAAAGTTTAAGGTACAGGCTCATAACATATTTTTAGGGTCTGGATTGTCCTTTCTGATTGCCCATCTATTTAGGGGTGGTACGCAGTACTGAATCATAACTTGGTACCCAATCTCTCGTGCAAGCTTCTCCAGAAATAAGAAGTGAACCTGGTATCTCGGTCGGACAATATGCTTACCGGTACGCCATGTTGCCTTACAATATGTCGCATATAGAAATATGTCAACTGCTCTGTAGACTGTCCTACTATGAAGGAAAGAAAATGCTCTAATTTTGTGAGTCGATCCACCATCACCCAAACTTCATCTCGACCAGTCAGGGATCTAGGTAAACCGGTCACAAGGTCCATGGTGATGTGTTCCTACTTCCACTATGGAATATAAAACGACTGCAATAATCTTACCGGTCTCTATTATTCTGCCTTCACTTGTTGATATATCAGATATCGCGATACGAAGTGGGAAATTTCTCTCTTTATTTTGTTCCACCAAAAGTGTTGCTTTTGGTACATCTTTGTGCCTCCCGGATGAATGGAGTACTGGGAACTATGTGATTCACTCATAACTTCTTGCCGAATATCCCCGCTTAGTACATATAAAGGGTTCCCAAACCTTAGCGTTCCATGTGCATGAATCGTCAACCCTTTTTGAAGACCGAACTCACATTAAGCTCGTAGCTTCTAAATCTTTGGGTCCTCAGCCTGAGCTATCTTGATTCTATCCACCAAAGTTGATTGGATCTGTAGACTAGCCAGAACTCATATATCCTATGGAAGTACTATCTTGATTCACATCTCTCTTAAGTCTTCTAGAATGTGCATCTGAGTGGTCAACATGAATTCTCCACCTCTTCTACTAAGTGCATCAGCTACTACATTTGCCTTTGGATGGTATTGAAGTTCCACGTTATAGTCTTTCAACAACTCTAGCCAAATTTTTTGTCTCATGTTTAAGTTCCTCTACGTGAATACATATTTTAAACTCTTATAATCTGTGAAGATCTTAACCCAATTACCATATAATTTGTGCCTCCATAGCTTAAGGACAAACACTACTGTTAATAACTCCAAATCGTGAGTTGGATAGTTCTTCTCGTGATCTCTAAGCTGCCGAGAAGAATACGCTATCACTCTCCCGTGCTGCATCAAAACACATCCAAGCCCCTTGCTAGATGCATCACAAAATACCGTGAATCCTCCAAAGCCTGCTAAAAAAGTAAGGATTGGTGCAGAGATTAACTTTTTTTTCAACTATTCAAAGGATAATTGACATTCTGCTGACCACACAAATTTAACTTCCTTGTGCGTCAACCAAGTCAAAATTGCCAATATCTTAGTAAAGTCTGACATAAATCTTCTATAGTATCTTGCCAAGCCCCAAAAACTACGCACCTCGTCCACTCTCTTCGGAACTGGCCAGTTCTCTAATGCTACCTTCTTGGGATCAATTATGTGCCCAAGAAAGGATATATGATCCAGCCAAAACTCACACTTACTAAGCTTCTTATATAACTGGTGCTCTCTCAAAGTCTGCAGTACTATCTTGAGATGTTATTCATGCTCCTCCTCATTACGAGAGTACACAAGGATGTCATCATTAAAACTACCACAAATTGGTCTAAGTATGGCATAAAATATGATTCACCAAATCTATGAATACCGCTGGAGCATTAGTTAGTCCGAATGGTATAACTAAGAATTTGTAATGCCCATATTGTGACCTAAATGATGTCTTCGATATATCCTGCTTCTGAACTCGTTCCTGATGATATCTTGATCACAGATCTATCTTAGAGAAGACTATTGCTCCATTTAATTTGTCAAACAAGTCATCAATCCTGGAGAATGGATACTTGTTCTTCACTGTCACCATATTCAATCGCCTGTAATCTATGTATAACCGTGTTGATCCATCTTTTTCTGCACCAATGCCACTGGTGCTCCCCACAGTGATCCACTGGTCCGAATAAACTTATTTGCCTTGAGTTCTTCCATGTATTGATATAAGTAATCAAGCTTTGATAGCGACGTTCGGTATACCTTCTGGGATATTGGTTCTGTCCCTGACATCAACTCTATACAGAACTCTACTTCTCTATCTGGGGGTAATCTAAAAATCTCGTTGGGAAAGACGTCCATGAATTCTTCAACTATTTTGGGTATCGGGTCATCTTCTATTGCTACTGTTGTGATTCCTTCCTTAGGATGGTCTTCTGTTATTCTACTAAGAACAAACTCTTCTAGACCAGGGACTCTAAATAAAACTCTACCCTCATGACAATCTATTGTCGCATGATTGTCTCTCAATCAGTTCATGCATAAGATAATGTCAAAGTTACCCATAGGAAACTCGATCAACTTCACAGGTAATAAATATCCATAAATTGCGACTGGATATGCTAGGCACTCCCTACTAACTCCTACGATCCCATTGCTAGTAAGTATATTCAGCCTATTTGGCAATGCCTCAAACTTTAATCCAATATGTGCCGCATATTGTGCAGATATAAATGAGTGGGAAGCTCCAGAATCAAATAATGCTATGGCAAAAGGTTGTAACGGAAATGTTACCTGCCACTACGTTGCCTGACTCCATAGATTCTTCTAAGGATAAGGTGAACACCTGCCCTGGGCCTTGTCCAGCTCCGTGTTGCTGTCTTCCCTGATGTCGTTGTTGCGTTCTTTATTATTTTTGCTACTATTGTTGTCGGTATAATTGAGCATGCATTAGCAATAAACGCTGAGCTATAGGCCGTACCGCTACTACTGGTACTCTTTGCCGCACTTCCCTTGGAGCAGACAATTTAGAAAACTGTTGTACTGGCCCGTATGGCCTCTATATAATTAGACAAGTAGCAACCCTATGATCGGAGCTTCCATATCTCAAGCACAGTCTATTTGCTTCAAGAAAAGCATCCCAATTATGACCTACCTTACTATAATACGTACAACCCATCGATGCTCCCCAACGATATTATTGTTATTGTTGCTGCTGCCTCGGCTACTACGACTGAGTAGATTATATAACTGTCAAGGTCATCGGCCTCCTCTGTGTCACATCATGGATGCGAATGCTAGGGGATGGTGCTGACATTCATGGTACCGGTCCTCCCTTGTTGATCAGTCCATGAGGCCTCTTCCGGTCTACTCTTATTGATGCCATCCTCAGAGAGGTAAGCTCAACCGTCATAGCCGCTATCAATACTGCCTCGAAGGTCTGGTAGTCATACACCTCTACCATATGTAAGATATCCAAGTGAAGCCCTATTGGAACCTCATCTCTCTCTCCAACTCAGTTGGCACCATAGTTGGAGCAAACCTGCTCAGTTGGCAAAACTCTGCCGCGTAACCATCTGCTGTCCTTCCAGCCTGCTTGAGGTTGGTGAATCTCTGTTGTAGCTTACACTGATCCACAATCCTAAAGTAATTCATCCTAAACCAGATCCTAAAATTGTCCCACAAAATAGGATGCCTCAATCCTACCTCCATTGTGGTCCACCAATCCCTTGTTAGATCCTGGAGCTGCAAGCGAACTAGGTCAACTTATTTCTCACCCGAAACTTTAGCTGCTGCCAGAATGGTCTCAATATACTGGAGCCAATCATCTGCCATAATGGCGTCCTCTGTGCCATCAAAATATTTGTGATTCAGTCTACAAAACCTAACAGATGTCCATGAATATACTCTCCTACCTTATTCTAGGGTAGTTTACAACCCTTGGTTCAACATGACATTCTGTTCTTGCTGTTGAAGATATTAACGTTGTTGTTCTAGATGTTATTGTCGCTGAACCACCATCTGATGTTATTGGGAAGCCAACATCCCCTGGATAATCTCTAGCAAGGCTGGGGTATCTAGTGCTCCGGCACTGCAGGAGATATGGGAACATATGGAGCTTGTTGCTCTACCGTATTTATCGTGGACTCAACTTGGATCCCTGGTTGGGTTTCTACAGGACCTCGTCCCCCTGGTAACTCTGCCTCTATAATTTCTACAATATCTGAAGGAGGGAAAACCCTGAAGAAGAGCACAAGAAACATCAAGTACATGACGAGAAGGAACAAGGTAGCAACCAATCTGGGAAATTTCAAGCTGAGTATTGAAGAGGACGAATTCAGAATTTTAAGAAGGATTATGTTTGATTGAGACTCCTATAACCATGATACCCCACAACTTTGAAAAACAGACCTACATGGGCCACCGCTAAAAACTTGTCATGTCCCAGTACCAGAATATAGAGACAGACACGACCAGCTATCCCGTACAAAGTACTATACGTCAAAGATCACGGTTGTAACTAGGCAATGGGGTGCATGCTGCAATCAGGTCACACATGGTCACACAAACATCTATGTCTCAATCAATTAAACATGAAACATTAATCATAGAGCATATATAATAAAGCAATAAGGCATCCCGAACGCTTTCATCAAAATATTCTGGAGACCATCTGTATAAAATAAGAAGCTGGTGGAATAACAAAAGTACATAATAGAGATCAGCTGCAGTCTGATTTATAGACAATAATGTAAGAAATCTAAATATCCAAACATGCCGGCTAATAGGTACCGGTGGCTAAATGCCCAAAAGATAAAATATACAAAGACGAGCAGGGAAGAAGAAAACCCACTCGTTATCCTCGGCTGCCATGTACCTGGTATGCACCATGATTATGATAAAAGTATGCTAGATCCTTGGGTGCTGGCTCAAAACCTGGCCATGCAAAACCAGTAGGGTTAGACCCCAAATAGCAAGTACCACAAATAAAGCACAAAATGGAGAAACAAAAACCCAAGCAATAAATATATAATAATTTAGGTTCGGTGTCATAACTTAGGTCCATGGCATATCCTAGAATAAAGGCCCAACCCTACAACCAAAGAATGGCAATGATTGGATCCATCATATTATGGTAGTCCATTTCCCTAAGTTACTTACAGAATAATACAATCACAACCAAGTCCAATGAATAAATTGGCTAATCACTTGTACGGCTTGCTAATTGCAGAGTCTGAGTTTATCTCAGAATAATGTATAATAGGTATCCATAGATCACGCCATTGCCGAACATGAGCTAACCAAGCCAAAAATAATAATTATACAGGCACTTCACGAATTATACCAGTTCTCCGTAGGGCCACTACGCTAGATCACGGTATTAGCGGTTCTAATATTCCTATAGTGAAGCTGTGGCTCTGTATTATTTATAATAGGTCAGATACTACACTCCACTAAGGCAGATGATATACAATATCTGTGGTGGCCAGCCCACATCGTACTTAGAATAAATCTTTGTGGGAAGGTTCGTTGGCATGATCTCGCGATACCGTTTCCTCCCAATGTTACTTTCACTTTTAGTTGCCTAATAAACCCTATATTGTTTTGAAATCTCAAGGCGTGGCCACATGAGAATTTCCCTTAAGATGTCGTACAAAGTAAGTGCACGCTAGATACGAATCCATGGAAGCTCAATCTGGATTCACCCGAGCGTGTATTCAATATTCAAAAATCAAAATCCTAGCTACACTTTGGTACTAGAATATCATATCATGCCCGTACTGGGGCAAAAATATATATATAGTATCACACATTTAGAAATTTGGAGACATTCTTGATGCACAACCCAGATATATATCACTTAACACGTAACACGGTATATCGCACCTCAGTGGACAACTCATGAACAATATTAGGCAATAATTATATCAGCACGGATACATTATTCGAGTCCAATTACCAAGATCATAAGCCTGAGTTCTAGTACAGGGTCGGGTTACTGAGACCATTATCCCCTAGAATCATAACACAGGCAATAATCAGGATCAACCACATAGAGGATGATAAGAAACATTCCAAATAAAATAAATGATCCTAACAAGAAATTACTACGTTTACATATGGAGTCACTAAGGATGATACGTGTCTAAGTCGTGCAAAAGAAGGTCAGGCCGCACGAACCAACCCGGACGCATGTTCTAACCTGGCCGCATGCTCGGGCAAAAGTCTACTACTTTGGATAAGTGCCGAAGTAATGGGCAATAAATAAAGTGTCAGGTAAGTGACATAAAGGTGATTGATGTGACAAGGCATAAGTGTCAGAGAGAAAAGACAAAAGCATATAAATTCGTGCAGAGACACAAAAGTCGTGTAGATATATGCGTCCAAAAGAAGAGATGCATGGCTCATGGCCGCATAATCTCCTGTACGCATGGAGTTAGGCCTTAGTGAGTTTTCATGTGTTCAAGGTACTATGCGTCAGACTTTTGAAAGCATGCACAAAGCAAACATGAGTCCAATAAGATAGGCGCATGATGGATGGGGGCGCATATTGCTGCGCCGCATGGTACTCCATCGTTCCAAAAAAACTAGTTCGACCATGATAAAACTCCAAGAATCCAAAAAAAATAGTTCTGCCATAAAATCCTCATCTTAACTCAAAATCAAGTGGTTTGAAAGCCAAATTTCTCAAAGTGCTTCATCACATAGAATAATAAGTTTTTTAAAATGCAAGCTTTTGAAGATCAAAACCAAGAAAAACACAAGAACACCTACACTCATAAATATCCAGATCTACACTATTCCATCCACCAAATTTGAAAATACCAAGTTCTAAATATGTTTAAAATCATATAATAAATATAATAGACTAATAATATGGAGGGTTTCTCCATTTCTCATGCAAGGTGTACTTGCCTATGGAGGGAGGAAAAAATCTTAGAGAGAAAGAAAAGAAAGAAATAAAGAGGGAGAAAGAAAGATGTTGGGTTATATAGCTAGGGTTTGAAGTTTAGACCATGGGTTCAAATCATGACCAAACCAACTCAAACCATAAACAAAGAACCAAGACAAACCAAAGAATGGGTCTAGTCTCAAGCAACCAAATAAATAACATGCTAGCAAGAAATAATGCGCTCCAAATACGTATACTGGGTACGAGGAGTGACAATAAGGAACCATTAGCAAGATAACTAAGAAGAAGGGTGAGGGTTTTGTTCACATACAAGGTGAATGTCTAGGGAAGCAATGAAAACTTATTTCCTCCGTAGTAAGAGATAAGTTACACACGATTAAATGACTCTGATTAGAATTAGGATAACATTTTATTCTAAAAATGCGACTAACAAAACTCAAGACCAAGATCTTGCTTATGTTACCTTTTCATCTTACATCTTATCTTCTATTACTAGTTCCCTCAATTACATGTCTTGATTATCTAAATGTTGTTCTAATAACATGGGTTATAATTATCGAAAATATAATCTACCAATGTCATTAATCATCATAGATCTCTGAATTTGAGTCTGATATTTAATTTATTGTCTCTTTCTCCATATATAACACAACTTTATTTCCAAAACTTTTTCGTCCATACTTCACAACTCAAACCATAGATGTAATTTATCAATCTATTTATGATCTATCTTTATTTTATTATCATGTATAGTCTAACATTTTTTCTCTCTCTTCTATTTACAAGGTTATTCCTTTCCGTAACCTATTTTTCCTTGATAATATCTTCCAGTAATTGTGCTAACATATTGGGGATGAGGTTTACTAACGTCCTTAACCAGAACTGATACATGCAAATTTAGCATATGATATGATTGTATCCCATTCCATTATAATGCAATGGATCACAAATAATCTATGGTACTACCCACTGTTATCGTATTTTCACAACATTGCATAATATACCCATCCTTATCATTCATCCTAGAAATTGTATAATTTTATTTCTTCGAACTATCTTTATGATTCTTTCTTTGAGCCTTGAACTTTAAGATTAAATTAACTTCCACCCAACTTGCTTAAGTTTTGTACTATCCGTATTCCTCGTTAGGTCATTATAGATAATCTTTATTTTAATCCTCAAATCAATTTACTTTATGTCACTCTTCAATCTCTATCTTATTTAAATTAAATTTTGTTATGATTCCACTTTGCATATCTTTAATTTTTATCCTTACACGTAATACTCCTCTATTTTTATCTTTCTTCGAATAATTGTTTCTTGCAATTCCATTATTGACCCTCTTCATATGTTCTACTTAAACCTATTACTCCTTTTGTTACTCTTCCCTCTTCATACCCATTTTGTTTCCTTAATTCAATATAACTACTCTACTGATGACCTCTGTAGGATTCCTAGCTAACTCGTTGATCATAACTACGTCTTACTAGTCTACTAATTATATGATATCTAACCCTAATCTCCATCCTTATTTTTTTGGGCTACCCACGTAAGCTAGAAAAATCAAATTCAATCCTTAAACTCCATATTATACTACTATAGTTATACCTCAAATCTCCTTAGCAGTACGACTAACCATTTAGCCTTTCTAGCTATAATACGCTATAAAATAATTACAAGAAAGTCTAAAATTTCTTTTACCTAACTAATTAAGTAAGGAATCAAGGCTAAACTAGGTAGGTGATCAATTCTAATACTTGACAACTATTCGTCTATTGAGAAAATCTCTCAATCATGATTTGATTTACTGTACTCATTCCAATCTACTATATATATGAAAAAATATGTCTAAATCTTAAATAACTCATCCAATCCACGCAATATCCCATTGAACTATTGTTCACCTTTGTCCCAGTTATCATAATTCACAACTCTTATATGATCATCAAATACCTATCTCCCTCGGGAGAGTCCTCTTGGCTAAAATATTATCGTATTCTAATTTTTACTCCATTCATAAGTACAATATTATGATTATATCCTCAAAGTAAAACCTCTTAAACTAATTATAGTGATGGAATTTTATACATGCACTAGTATGGTCTGAAGTACATGGCTTATCTATCCATTCTATCAATAAAGATCTCAAGTCATACTTTCTAAGGTTTGTTATACATATGGTCCTATTTTTTTAGGAAACTTTACTAACCTCCAAAGTTCAGCTATATATTCTATCAAATTACTTTCATCATTATGATTAAGGAATCCATCTACCCCTAACTAACCCTTGTTATACCTCTATTTAACTCTATATAACTTATGTAACAAGGTTTTGCCCTCCGATCATAGAATTTTCTACTAGGGTAGATCGATATATATAAGGCCCAACTGTTATTCCGTTTTAAGCGTCTATCTAATAGAGGCATCTGTCCAACCATTCCTAACTTAGATAGTTATATATTTTAGAAATATTTCCTCTATCATAAGCATAAATTTATTATGCCCTCATAATTCAAATTGCATATCCTCTAAGTGCAATCCTCTACTTAAAGCGTAGTTGTACTTAAATTCTATCTTAGAATATAACCTGGGTATAATGCTACTAATCATTATGTCCAAGTTAACTAATTCTCATAATATGTGGTATAATTTATAATATATATCAAATCATAATGTATTCCTCAAGTTTTATTTTTCTTTTATTATCATAGTTTGAAAATGGATACCCTCCAAGTACGAGTTTACTTGAAATCTTTGTACCTAATATTCTTCCCAAGGTGAGAGCCTGAGGTTCTATTCTCTCAAGTTCATAATACATTTTCTTGTATCATCATGGGCTATAACTAATCCCTAACATCTCGCTAGATTTTTACGTAAATTATTTTGGAGTGCTCATAGTAACCCAACACTTCTAATCTAGGCAATTGACACAGTCATATTGTTTTAGGTTCCTACTGCTAATGTCAATTCACATATCTTTAATCTTTTTTAACTCTAATATCTAGGAAAAATCTACCACAATCTTCCCTACTCAGGTAACCATCTACTTACAAATATTCTATCAGGTATGCATTCTTCGTCTTAACAAAAATCTTCTCCTAGGGAGCTCACCGCGCACGAGTATTTATCTCTCCGAGATAGGGAAAGACGAGAATCAGTGAATACGAGTTCAAATAAAGTATGAATGAATATAATTTAAGATTCAAAGACGATAATAGAAATTAAAAGGAAGTTCCAATTGCAATTGTGGATTAAGATCCTAATACTCTTATCCTACTACAGGCTCGTTCGGTATAGTAACGTAACCAAAACGATATGATCTGATCTACATGGGCCACCACAAAAACTATGTCATGCCCCAGTCCTAAAATATAGGGGACCAGCCACGTAAAAATGGCTAGCTATGTATTAAGTGATCAGTCCAACTCAAATACATATAAGCTGTATAGCGGTCAATTGTATCTCTATATCACCGCAACAATTTTATATCTCAATCCATCGAAGATGAACTCTCGTATAGACCAAGTGCACTAAAGCTGGTCAGGCAATAATACACCAGATCTCACAAGTGTAAATAAATAGACAATATAAAATAAAGTGGACCAGACACTATCACAGTTATCCTGAATAAGCTCACAGAAAAGAATAAAGCTTGCAAAACTAGTCCATGTCAGCAGAAATAAGTAATAAGAAATAAATATAAATATGAAGAATATGATTAACGAATCAACTACATATACCTTAATCTTGGAGAAACAATCATCCACCAATATACTCCACCAATCCAACTTAGCAATACCCTGGGAAAAATTTTTAGATCCAGGCCCTGAGGGGACATAGCTAGGTACCAGAAAACAACTTGCCAGAAGAAAATAGTAGAATAATACAATACTCAAGGGTAAGCTAATGTAACCGCCTAGGTGAGATGCATATGAGAACATCACTCGTATGCTAAGGTGCCGTGGTGTAACCCCAGAGATCTCAATAGACACTCCAGTAACTAATGAAACCCCACAGGCCTCGTCAAGGAACCTACAACAACTAATGTAACCCGAAGCTCTGTAAAGAGATATCACAACTAATGATGGATGGATCCCAACACATGGTGTATGTTCTTCCCTCCCATATAACCTTACGTATCATAACCATATCACGCAATATCATGACCTTTATCTACCACATCGATTCACAGTAAGCTAGGTATATCAATATATAATATCACGAGTCCTAGAGCCCTATACAGAATCTAAAACACCAAGAATATGTCAAGAAGGATTCTGCCACATGAAGGTCATTTCAAGTGTCATATGGTCGGACGTGCAAAGGATATAAACACGTAACATGGGTTCGTGAAGTCAACTCTAGCTAACGATACCCGACACTGTTAACGACATCGGCACCCGTATCTGGTTCAGATGCTAAGTATCGACTAACGGTCATAGGGTAACCAAGTACATCAGTAATAACATGCAATAATAATATCTATATATAATAAATAAAATAAATAAGACATAAAGCTCTTGTACGACATGGCAAGGTACACTTTCCTGTATCCTGATGATACGTAGTCATCTGCCCGATGCCCACGACTGCAGGTATTGAGGTACCTAAATGCACTGATCAAATTACTTAAATTAAAATCTAAACAACTCAACACTGATCTACAAGATGCTAGTTGGGGATTCGTCGCCAAATCACCAACAAGTTCTCTGTATTCATGCCACCGATCCTACGTATGCATGGCGTTGCAACTTGCAATATAACATATCTCATGCTACGTTCTTCCACACCATGGAGGTCATATATATATATATATACATCGGCACCCGAATCTGGTTCAGATGGTAAGTATCGACTAACGGTCATAGGGTAACCAAGTACATCAGTAATAACATGCAATAATAATATCTATATATAATAAATAAAATAAATAAGACATAAACCTCTTGTACGACATGGCAAGGTACACTTTCCTGTATCCTGATGCTGCGTAGTCATCTGTCTGATGCCCACGACTGCAAGTGTTGCGGTACCTAAATGCACTGAACAAATTACTTAAATTAAAATCTAAACAACTCAACACTCATCTACAAGATGCTAGTTGGGGATTCGTAGCCAGATCACCAACAAGTTCTCTGTATTCATGCCACCGATCCTACGTATGCATGACGTTGCAACTTGAAATATAACACATCTCATGCTACGTTCTTCCACACCATGGAAGTCATGTATATATATATATATATATATATATATATATATATATATATATATATATATATATATATATATATATATATACACAATGTCAAGAAAGTTTTATTGAGACCTCCCCAACATCTAAACAACGATTACACCTCATAACCGTGCTTCTAAACATCATAATAAATATGATATTTAATCATATATAATTCTATAATTTTATTTATATTTACAGAATTTCGAAACAAAGTGCAAGTTCTAGGATTATTCACCCTTATGTTATAACTAGGTTTTCTATCAACTTCAGATATATTTGGATATAATATTTTGAGTTCTCCAATTCATGGAGAAGTGTATTTAGATTTGCAACAAAGTATATATATTTTCACATAATTTTATGCACGATAGATTGATCAAAACTTGGAGTAATAGAAAATTACCAATGCGATTACGGTAGAGACCTTCGTCATGATTTCAACCTTTTGGAGTACCAAACGATTTTAAAACTTCTTGAGGGGGAGAGTTACACGACTTTAGGTGGGGGTGCATGAGCCTGTGCACTACTGGACAGCAACAACGGCAACAATAATGATGTTGTCAGGTTCTGTTCAAGCGAACCTGGTACAGTCGGCTTTGGTTGACAACAATGGGGTGAGGGAGGGGGAAAGGAATGAGGGGAAGGTACAAAAGTAGGAGAGGAGAATGAGAGGTGGGGGGTGGGGGGTACTGTTGTCGATTTTTAGGAGGTTGAGGGGGCGGGTATATATATATATATATATATATGGTGTTGGGGTTGGATGGTGGAGATTTAGGGATGATTTGATCCTATGGAGGAGGTTATTTAAGGGCCTAATATGGCATGCAAGGTACCCTTTAATCAATGGGTTAAAATTTATGTAAATAATATTTAGTTTAAATGGGGTGCAAAGTTGGTAAGTGCAACAATAGGTTTCTAAAATTGGAAATCTGAATTTAAATTCTAAAGTTTGAATTAGGAAAATTTGTGAGTGCCAATAGGTGTTTGGTTGTCTCGTATAGTAGGGGATGGATGTGGGACACTGTCCATGAGTCTTAAAAAGTAGTTCATGAGTTTAGTTTGGGTGTTTGGGCTCAATTGAGTGCAAAAGCACAAATGATGTCGCATACGGCTACGAAGTGAGTCACGATGGTTTATAATTTTTATGGAGCATGCGATGACTCAAATAAATGGGACATAATTATCATGGACATACTATGTCCAATTAGGCTCATGAATATTAAATTGGTCAGAAGAATTGAGTAGGTGTTGCATATTAAAATCGTCCACAAAAGAAAAGGGGTTTATGTGTTATTTTCTCGTAGATGCATCACAAAAGTTGTGCGACTTTAACAAAGCATGGAAAGTTGAATTTTTGAGTGATAGTCATGGCATGAGTCTAATTTGGCTCGTCTAAGTCTATCATGCAAAGTTGGTTGGAAGAAAAAACCTAGTATAATGCTCAAGATTTTAAGACCATAGTGATAGGTTTCTTAGGTTTAAGAAATATCTAATAAATATTTTAATTAATAAATAAATCTATTTAATATAAAAATAAAATCATAATTGTCAATAATAACCCTATATGAAACTCAGAGGGCTTACCTCAATACTTAAGTTTTGGTAGAGGAAAACACTATGATGCCAATGAATTAGGTGTTCAGCCCTCTGACCAGTCCATGCGTGCTAAGTAGGGTAGGAAAAAGAAGAAGTTAAAGGGGATGAACACTGCTGACTCCCAAACCATGCGCATGGAGAATGTAATGCCTCCATGCACCAATGATCGTGAGGCCAGACCTAGTTCTCTAAAGCATTAGCGTGTGCAACAAGGGAAAGGAACTGTCTTCAATAGACTCTCCTATTCTATCCGGCCAGATTCTCATACTGACGCTTAACTAGATTCTCTATACTATGCGCCATAGGGTGCTAAGTTGCAGAAGTCCCAGATAACTCGAGCAATATGCGCTAAAGCTCATGAGCCATATCAAAAGTCTTTCACCAATGACACATGCAACAGGCTTGGCTACAAACAGGGTCAAAAAGCACTATTTTTTACCACAAACATATGCCAGGACTCTGTCAATGGGCATACAAGGGTTTTAAAGGTGAAATTTTCCTCTTCAGACTTGCATAACGTATTGTGTCAAAAAAGCAAGGTGAGGGAAACCACTATTACACATGCAATTCCTTCTCAAGGGCATCAGTGTGCTAGCATAATCATCAATTGCTTCTTTTGTAAGATAGCAGGAACTCCAACAAGGTAATCCATGTTTCAATGACTATACAAAACTCCTTCATCCCGATAGCATCTCGGGAAAATGATATCAAATAATGACAAAATCGAAGACGAGTTGCCCTTCGCTTTGTGTTATTCATCCTGGACGTCTCCTTCTGATAAATCAAATAAAAAAAAAGACTACGAAAGAGAGGCCATCTAATCCTCCGGTCAGTGCACCAAGAAGTCAACCAAGGCTTCCAACACCAGCTTCGCCACTACAAAGAGCAAGAATTCCTAAATATGGGGTATACCTGGGTACTCACCAGAGATTAAGGTCTTCGTCTCAAGATCCTGGATAACAAGTAGGGGGTAGTATTCCCTCATCACTTGAAACAACCCCACAGCCAGGGGGTAATCTTTCTCCAACTCCAATATACGACTGTAAATAGGGGGTAGCAATCCTCTTATGGTCTACAATAATCCAACGTTCTAAGCAGACAGTGTATCTCACGAAACTGAAGACAACATGTCAGGGGGTATATTCCTCTACATACCATAGCGGCAAGCGAGGCATCCGAAGCCGGGGGTAGCAATCCTCCTAATTCTAAAGTTGATACAGGAATGACAGCTTTTTTCGAGGACGGCGTACCTAACGAATCAGAAGCAGAAAGTATAGGATCTACTGCCCCCTTTCAGTAGTCCTTACATAATGCCTGCATAAATGGTAGGCAACAAGAACAACAATAAAGAAGGCAACAACAACATCAATGAAGAAGGCAACAACGACAACCAACGTTTGGAGGCCTTAGAAAAAAAATTCAAACATTGAACCAGACATTATTAGAGATTTAGGCAGCATTGGTTCCACAACCACTGGCCCTAAGCTCAACAAACAATGAGGAGACGGTTGCGCCTACTATACTCCTACCCCTCCCAACATTAGGGGTGGCGTTGTGAGACCTGTCTCACTATTTTAGTATTATTGTATTTTATTTGGTATATGTGTATTATAGTTGTATAATTGTTTCCCGTTAATTTATGGATTTTTTTGCTACTTTATGTAACTTCTAGATTAGTGCTTGGTGACTCTCCATTACTATATATAGCCTTCCCTTTCTCTCTTCTCCTCATTCTTCTTTTTTTTTTCCTTCTTTATTTTCTTCTTCCTCTTCCCTTCCCTCTCCCTAGTCGAGAGCAGCCCGAAGACGGCCTCCCCATTCCCTTTGGTGGTAGTAGTAGTAGCTTAGTAGTGTGTTTAGGCAAGTACATATTTCCAACGAGGAAGAAGTTACACTTTTGGCCGCTCTTGCATTTTATTAGTCTATATTGTGCTCTAGTAATAGCTCTTCATATTTACTTCTTGTTATTTTCGATTTTGATGTCTTGGTTGGAGTAGATCTAAGTTTCAAGTTGGAGCTTGCATGAGTTTACTTGGTTTTGATCTCTTAAAACTTGATGTTTTCGAAAACTAGTAGTTTCAAGTTGAGGAGCACTTGATTTTATGTAGTTTTGAACTTTACTTTGCTGGATTGGGACTTAAAATGAGGATTTCATGGAGAAAATAAGTTTTCATACTTAGAGCTTTTCCATGGCTGAAATTTGCTGTTCTGGGACAAAAGAGTTTTATGCGGCGAGGTTGGTATACGGCCTGGACTTCTCACTCTAAGTCAGCATACAACCATCTTGTTGGACGCATGAATGAAATCTACACATGCACCCCTTGGCCAAATGCATGAAACTTGAACGAATGAAAGTTTTCTAAGTTCAAAAGATTTTATGAGGCCAAGTGTGTATGTGGCAAAATGGATCATGCGGCTGAGTCGTCCATGCAGTCCGAAGCTATGCGTTCCTCTATCCTTCGAACGCATGACTCAACACGGCCTTGGCACTACTTTCTATGATTTTGTATTTTCTTTCAAACTCCCTTTCTTGGCCAGTCACATTGGTCAGTTCTCTGACACGGCTAGTCACATACTTTCCTGACTAAGCATTTATTGCATGTAACTCACCTTGTCCCGAGGAGTGGACTACACATATTCCATGCGGCCAGTGTGCTGCATGCGGCCAGATCTTGCATGCGGCCAACTTTTTGTATGCGACTATCTTACCCCATTTGTTATGACCCGCACCCGAATAATCGGGCACGAGAACGTGGTTACGCCCAGCCTACGCCGCAGAATCGGCGGTAGAACGTTGTCTGGGTGTCACACCCCAGTCCCAAAATATCGAGGGACTAGACACGTGGCAATGGCCAGCAGCACACACCGATGGACAACCTAATTTAATGGACCCATCACGGTGTACTTAAGCTGTAAAACAACAATATGGGCAATGGTACTAATCTCATCCACAGAAATAAATACAAACAATATCAGAAATATAAATATGCAATAAGTCTCATTAAATATATCTCGGGGAAGAACCTGAGGATAAGTCTGATACAATGGTTCAAATGACAAAAAATAAGAGTAAACAATTACAAATACTGAGTATAGAATAAGCATATACTCAGAAAAAATCATCGGCAATCACCTCGTCCTCAAGTTCTGGTACTGCTCCAATGACTGCTCATGTTCCTGCTTCTGCTCCTACTAATGCTTTAGTCCCGTATACCACATGATAGATCTCGTCTGCTAATCCTGGAGACATAATCCGGAATCCAGGTCCTCAGGGAACATAGCAAGGTACAAGAATATCTCATGCCAAAAATAAATGTAGTACAATAATAAATGAAACAATAGGGTAAACTAGGTAACAAGCTATGTGAAATGCATGTGAGAGCATCACTAGACTTAGGCTAAGACTACTACAAGCTCTGTGTCGGGGAGCCTGTAGCTGATATACTATATAATTTACTATATAGTGGGCCTATGGCACCATAATAAATTTATATATAAAATTAGCCTGTAGCCTATGTGTCTCTCCCCACCCAATGTAATCACACGTCTCATGTCCACGATGTCTCAAGTCCATGTCACGCAAGATCATATCTAAGGCAGCAAGTCATAATGATAGATAAGCACGTGGAATATCTATGTCATGAATCATGTAACCTATACAGAATCACCATGAATATCTCAGAAATATTTTGTCTCATGAATAATGTCAGGTATCCTGGGTTATGACGTACTTGATTATGCAAGCACGAGAAAGTATAGGGTTTCGATATCCAACTCTAGGTGACGTTACACAACTCCGCGTACGGCGTTGGCACCCGAATATTATTCGGATGCTAAGTAATTTCACAGGGTCCTAGGTACAACATATATATCACAGGAATAGAAATATGAATCAATTTACTGCAAGTATGGCAAGGTACACTTGCCTGGGGTTCTGACTTCAACTGTTGCTCTAGTATCAGCAGGATTTGCAGTACTCCTCCGGTTGCTGAAATAAACGTTACCATCAGGTTCAAAAGATATCAAATAGCTAGAATTGCCTGTCCTTGAGTCCAATTTGGACACAGGGGCAAAAGTGACAGTTTCTAGTTAAAGCGGGGTCCACATATGGTCCACTTCGCACCGAAAAACGTGTCAGAGACAATTTTCTCCAAATTTGTCAAACTTAGTGTCAATAAGTCTAGAACGACAATACGAACCCAATGGAATGTCTATAACTGGATTCCGATAAGCCGATCACAAAATCGTCCATCAAGTGGAGCCGTGGGGCCCACAATACGCAATTTTGTCAACGTTCTCAGAATCCAAACAAACTTGGGTCACAGGACCAGCATATTGCTACGAGTCTGATGGCATAAGTTTCATTTCGATATGACGTGCGTACACGAAATTACAATGAGTTCCATAACAGGATCGATACGGGGCGTTGTCGACGGATACGCGTTGATTCCGGTGTGCACGAACATCCAAATCAACTTCCCCAAAATTCCACACATCCGTATTAACGGCCCGCACCTTTTGTTGAATTTCGCACATGATCAAGTCGTCCCATTTAGTAGGGCGCACTCAATTCCGAGAAAAAATAGGGTATTTATTTTCCTGATTTTGGGTCGTAGTTTACGACCGACACAGGACACGATACCCCGAACAAGTTGTACGAGTATCGAGAGGGTCATGTAGTCTACGCGTCACAGCAGACGGAATAGAAAATGGGGCAGCCATGAGAGAGAAACAGTCACCTGAACAGGGCTCCGAAGAAGACTGAAATGCGCGTAAAAGAGGCGGCGCGACGCGGCACGGCTGGCTTGTTGGCGGCGACGGCTAGGGCACGGCGGAGCTCGACGCTGGTCTTCGTCGTGGAGGCGCTGGAGTTGTCTTGGCAACGCTGGTGGCGGCCGGTGCTACTACGGGTCGTAGGCGGCGGAGTCCGGTGGAGTCAGAGTGGTAGAGCTCGGGTGGCCAGCTGCGGGGTCGTCGAGTCTCGGGGCGGAGAGGCGCGGCTGCTCGCGGTGGTCCAGGTGCAGTGGGGAGCGGCGAGGTGAAGGCGGGGAGGATCGGGCAGTGACTGAGGGTGAAGGGGGTGTTTAGGGGTTTTATAGGGGTGAATGGGAGGGGATCCGACGGCCGTTAGCGGAGAGAGGAGGAGATGGCGGAAGCTGAGCGGCGGGGAACGGTCGTGGGGAAGCCGGAGGGTCACGGTGGTGGAAACGGCCGGAGAAGACGATCGGGCACGACGGTCGAGATTCGTTCAGTTAAGGATTCACTGTAGCGGGTGGGTAGGCGGGTCGGGTTGGTTCGGGTTTTAGAATCGGATCCGACCCGATCCGATAGGTAACGAGTTTGGGTCGGGTCAGAGGGTCGGGTCGGCTAACGAGTCCGAATCCGAACCAATAAGGATTGGGTCTAGTTTGGGTTGGTTCAAGATTTGGTTCAAGGTTTAAACCGGTTGGTTTAATCCGGTTCAGGTTGGTTTATTTTGGTTTAACAAATAACTTAGTTTTTAGGTCTTTAAAAATGGTTCCGGGGTCCAATAAATTCTAAAAAAATTACCAAATGTCTAATATTTTATTTTACACCCAAAAATATTATTTTCATAATATTTTAATATTTAATAAAAACATTTAAAATTATTTATAACCAGAATACCTTGATTTTAATTAGTTAAAAATATCAGAAAAATGTCAAAAACTTATTTTTAAAATCCTGAAAAATCTGGGGTTTACAATCTACCCCCCTTAAGAGGATTACGTCCTCGCAATCAAGAAATAACCGGTTAGCAGAGATGACATGGTTTGCAAAACAAGTTCGAAGAACGACACCATCAAAGAATCGTGATCAAGGAGAATCAAAAGATGAGGGTTAAACAAAACACCTAGGGAAGAAAAATATTATTTTCCTAAGCAATGAAAGTTATGTAAATTCAAGAGTGAAGAAAATCTGATTAGAGCAAGGAAAACTACAGTTTTTAGAAAAACTAGGTGATCAATTATTAATAAGTTCAAAATACTATGTTTATGGCTAAGGTCACGAACTAACAGGTATGAGCTAAAGCAATGCATCTATGAATAACTTACGCGCATTTGCTACTCCACGAGTCTGTGCGTCCTCCAAGGTCAACATAAAAGCTTGTCTGCGTCTTTGTGGTGGATTCCTCTGATGCTGCTGGGCCTGCTGGAAGAGTGTTGCTTGTGGTGCCAAGGGTGGCCTCGGCTGATACCCTCCTGGGGATGGTGGTCTTACTCCTCCAACTCCCGTTTGTGGTACGCCAAATGCTGGATAGACTGGCCTTGGTGCTGGTAAAGCTTGTTTGTTTAACATTAGTGCTCCCTCTCGATGCTCAGGATAATCCTTGGCTAAGAGTTGATTAGATCCGCAAATCAAGCATAATCCCAACTTGCGTCTGTATTCCCTCTCGATATGGCCTACCTTGCCACAGTTTGACATGTAGGTAGTATCTGCGGAGATGCTCTGGGTGGCTGGTGCATGTGAGGTCTCTTTGTAGCTTCTTCCTGTGGTGCTCTGGCTGGTGCTGATATGGAAGGCCGCTTCAGGCTGGTCTCTCTCCTGGTGACGCGCTCTATGTGTCGTGCTGCAACAAGGACGTCAGAGTAAGAAGTAGGTACAAAGGATTCGATCAGTATCTGTGGCTCAAAGTTTAGTCCGTCGTAGAACTTCTCAGCCTTCTCTTCTTTTGTCGGGATCAAAGTAGGGGCGAAGCGACTCAAACGAATAAACTCTGCGTTGTACTCTTGCACTGTCATATTGTCTTGAGTGAGGCGATTGAACTTGCCCCAAAGTTCTGATCGAGCGATGGCTGGAATGTACATCTCCTGAAAAAGTCTAGAGAACTTTTCCCAAGTGACTCGGTCTGGTCCAAGCCGTGTCTCCTCAGATAGCCACCAGTGATGTGCATTGTCTGTTAACTGTATTCTGACGGCAGTCATCCAACGTTCCCGTGGAAGCTCAGTTGCTTCTAATTAATGTTGAGTGTTGGTGAGGCACTCATGAACTTCAGTGGGCTCCTCCTTGCCTGAAAAGGTACGAGGCTTCAACTGGCAAAAATCGGTGATAGAGCCCGTCGTTGGCCGTCGTGCTGGTAGATTCGCCTACTCTAGTGCAATTGCTAGGCTGTGACTCAGAGCCTCTTGTTCAGCTTGCATCATTACGTAGATCATTTGAAACATATGCTGCCCGTCCATAGCCTGCCCTTGTGGGAATACGGGCATTGGTGGAGAAAACTGCGATGGAGGTGGGATATCATCACACCGAAACCTTGAGGGATGCTGATTGGCTTGACTACTTTGATGAGCTGATTGACCTTCTCCTACTGGTGTTACTTTATCTTTGTTGGTTACCACAGCACCTCGTGGTGATCCTACAGAAGTCTCATCGTTTGCTCGTGGATCCATTACTTTGCATCCAAAATAAATAATAAGAGGTGCACAGGAAAATTAAGGCAGGATGCAAGTCAAGAAATTAATTTGAATCTGAGATTGAGAGCAAGAACGATTCAAGCAAGTAGATAAGATCCTAAAACTTATCCTATTCTTATTGCAGGCTTGCTCAGTTCCTAAGTTAAAACCGAACAATTTAGTCGTTGACCTGCATGGGCCACCACAAAAACCATATCACGCCCCAGTCCAAAATATCGAGGGACTAGACACGTGGCAATGGCCAGCAGCACACACCGATGGACAACCCAATTTAATGGACCCATCAGGGTGTACTTAAGATGTAAAACAAAAATATGGGCAATGGTACTAATCTCATCCACAAAAACAAATACAAACAATATCAGAAATATAAATCAACAACAAGTCTCAATAAATATATCTCAGGGAACAACCTGAGGATAAGTCTGATACAATGGTTCAAATGACAAGAAATAAGAGTAAACAACTGCAAATACTAAGTATAAAATAAGAATATACTCAGAAGAAATCCTCGGCGATCACCTCGTCCTCAAGTTCTGGTACTGCTCCAATGACTGCTCATGTTCCTGCTTCTGCTCCTGCTAATGCTCATATCCCGTATACCTCGGGATAGATCTCGTCTGCTAATCCTAGGGACATAATCCGGAATCCAGGTCCTCAGGGGACATAGCAAGGTACAAGAATATCTCATGCCAAAAATAAATGCAGTGCAATAATAAATGAATCAATAGGGTAAACTAGGTAACCAGCTATGTGAAATACAAGTGAAAGCATCACTAGACTTAGGCTGAGACTACTATAAGCTCTGTGTCGGGGAGCCTGTAGCAGATATACTATATAATTTATTATGTAATTTACTATGTAGTGGGCCTATGGCACAATAACAAATTTATATATAAAATCAGCCTGTAGCCTGTGTGTCTCTTCCCACCCAACGTAATCACACATCTCATGTCCACGATGTCTCATGTCCATGTCATGCAAGATCATATCTAATGCATCAAGTCAAAATAATAGCTAAGCACATGCAATATTTATTTCATGAATCATGTAACCTATACAGAATTACCATGAATATCTCAGGAAGATTCTATCTTATGAATAGTGTCAGGTATCCTGGGTTATGACGTACTTGATGATGCAAGCACGAGAAAGTATAGGGTTTCGATATCTAACTCTAAGTGACGTTATACAACTCCGCGTACGGCGTTGGCACCCGAATATTATTCAGACTCTAAGTAATGTCACACGGTCCTAGGTGCAACATATATATCACAGGAATAGAAAAATGAATCAATTTACTGCAAGTATGGCAAGGTATACTTGCCTGGGGTTCTGACTCCAACTATTGCTCTGGTATCTGCGGGATTTGCAGGTACTCCACCGGTTGCTGAAATAAACGTTACCATCAGGTTCAGAAGATATCAAATATCTAGAATTGTCTGTCCTTTAGTGTAATTTGGACACAGGGGCAAAAGTGACAGTTTTTGGTCAAAGCGGGGTCCACATGTGGTCCGGTTCGCACCAAAAAATATGTCAGAGACAATGTTCTCCAAATTTATCAAATTTAGTGTCAATAAGTCCAAAACGATAATACGAACCCAACTAAATATCTAGAACTTGATTCCGATGAGCCGATCACAAAATCGCCCGTCAAGTGGAGCCGTAGGGCCCACGATACGCAATTTTGTCAAAGTTCTCATAATTGAACCAAACTTGGGTCACAGGACCAGCGTATTGCTACGAGTCCGATGGTGCAAGTTTCGTTTCGATACGATGTACGTACACGAAGTTACAATAAGTTCCAGAATAGGACCGATACGGGGCGTTGTTGACGGATACACATTGATTTTGGTATGCACGCACATCCAAATCAACTTCCACAAAATCCCACACGTCCATATTAACGGCACGCACCTTTCGGTAAAGTTTGCACACGACCAAGTCATCCCGTTTAGCGGGGTGCACTCAATTCCGAGGAAAAATAGGGTATTTATTTTCCTAATTTTGGGTCACAATTTACGACCGACACAGGACGCGATACCCCAAACAAGTTGCATAGGTATCGAGAGGGTCATGTAGTCTACATGTCACAGCAGACGGAGTAGAAAATGGGGCATCAAGGAGAAAGAAACAGTCACCTGAATAGGGCTCCGAAGAAGATTAAAATGCGCGTAAATGAGGCGGCGGGACGCGGCACGGCTGGCTTGCTGGCGGCGGCGGCTAGGGCAAGGCGGAGCTCGGCGCTGGTCTTCGTCGTGGCGGTGCTGGAGTCGTCTTGGTGGCACTGGTGGCGGCCGGGGCTGCTACGGGTCGTAGGCGGCGGAGTCCGGTGGAGTCGTAGGCGGCGGAGTCCGGTGGAGTCGGAGGCGGTGGAGCTCCGGTGGCCAGCTGCGGGGTCGTCGAGGCTCGGGGCGGAGAGGCGCGGCTGGTCGCGGTGGTCCAGGTGTAGCGGGGAGCGGCAAGGTGAAGGCGGGGAGACTCGGGCGGTGGCTGGGGGTGAAGGGGGTGTTTTGGGGTTTTATAGGAGGCGGACGGGAGGGGATACAGCGACCGTTGGCGGGGAGAGGAGGAGATGGCGGAGGCTGAGCGGCGGGGAACGGTCGCGGGGAAGTCGGAGGGTCATGACGGCAGAAACGGTCGGAGAAGACGATCGGGCGTGGCAGTCAAGATTCCTTCAGTTAGGGATTCATTGTAGAGGGCAAGTAGGCGGGTCGGGTTGGTTCAGGTTTTAGAATCGGATCCGACCCGATCCGATAGGTAACGAGTTCGGGTCGGGTCCGAGGGTCGGGTCAGCTAACGGGTCCGGATCTGACCCAATAAGGATTGGGTCCAGTTCGGGTTGGTTCAGGATTATGTTCAGGGTTTAAACCGGTTGGTTTAATCCGGTTCAGGTTAGTTTATTTTGGTTTAATAAATAACTTAGTTTTTAGGTTTTTAAAAATGGTTCCGGGGTCCAATAAATTCCAGAAAAATTACCCTATGTCTAATATTTTATTTTACACCCAAAAATATTATTTTTATAATATTTTAATATTTTATAAAAATATTTAAAATTATTTATAACCAGAATACCTTGATTTTAGTTAATTAAAAATATCAAAAAATATTGAAAATTCATTTTTAAAATCCTGAAAAATTTGGGAGTTTACACTGAGTCATTTCTAACTATCTAATATCTCAACAATATAATATGGTACCTGTCAATTATCTTAACTCCAAACGAAGGAACAATATGATATCTCACAAGTATAACTAATTTCAATCACAAAACAAACTAAGAAAGATAAAGCACGAATGGAATAGCAAAGGAAAGAATAAGATACAAGCCACAATCTGAAATAATATATAAACTGTGAGTCTCAACAAATATAATAGTCTAATACAAGCCAACACAAATAACTAGACCTTCTCGGGCTCTACAACTAAGTCCTCCTGGTCTATAGGAGTATCCTCTATAGGTACGCCGTCCTGCGGCCCGTAGAATATGGGATACTGCTCTATAAGCCAGTCATCTGGAAAAATATATCCATTCAGGATTGGAGCGATGTACATACCTCCGAAAGCAGTTCCAATGACATAATCGAGCACATAAAACATATAATAGAGATAAAATACAAGATCACTAACATATGAATGAATGAACAACAGGTATACAGGTAATATACGAGAATATAGATCAACAATATGAATATCAGCAATATGATAAAATAACTACAATCTAGCTAAAGTGCTTCAGAATACAAGTTTATTATGTGATCAGTTTGGGTGAACATGATCAGGTAAGACGATTATAAGTAAGGTATGTAACCAGAATGTACACGATGTAATAATGGGGCTTTGATCACATAATCAACTCCTACTCTCCTACCCCAAATAATGCCAATGGATCAAATTATGACACGCTATGAACACGAAATATAACCACTAAACATGAGCAATGGGTGTACACGAATATCATAACCACTGAACACGAGCAGTGGGTGTACACGAATAAGCACACTGAATATGAGAGTGTGTAAACACAAAATATAAATTAATACCCAATATACACGATGAAATATATGTACACGAGTATCTGCTGAACACGGTAGGGGATAACATCTCCTGACGTATCCATATAGTACAAGTCCGTGAAATCACTATGTCAGAATCAAGTATACAATTCTAGAACATGCATATATACACTGTTATGAATTAAAAACTATCAGAGAAATATACTCGCCTGAAGTCCTGAGCAAGGTGTGACTCTCGATGCCCAAGCTGGTGTCACACAGACCTATATATGGTAAGTTGTATCAATACTAGGTTCGGAGATAAAAATAAATTAATATGATGTAATTCTAAGTTATAAAGCCATTTCTAGGTCAAACCGATTAAATCTAGGTTGTAAGAGTCTAACACTAGAACACTAAGTCAATGCACTATGAAACTAAACTATACTAGCTCAGCTATGATACTAAGAAACTCTCAAAAAGTCGTATCCTAAGATACGCAAGTTTAATTATATAAAAATATTACTTTAGATATATTTACAAGTCAATATACATAATACTATAACAACAATGCAAATATGATACCTTGGCCTTGCACCATGGCGTATCACACCTATCTCGATACCCAAACTTAATACCTTGGGTATCGACCAAATACCTTGGTATCCCGAGGTAATCAAAATCCTCTAAACATAACTAACACATATATATATACCATAAACTAACTATAACATATGTGATATACTAATACCATAATATATCAATACCTCAAGTACTAACTTTATAATGTATCTAAACTACTAACATATAATACCAATAGTATATATAACTAACTACTTAACTATTCATATGCTAACTATAAACATATGTACTTACTAGCAAACAATACTACACTACAGTATACATAAAGCATATAGTTAAACTATATACTAATAAAGTATATCACTAACTAACCATAATCCATATACCTCAACTAAACTAACTATTAGCTAAACACCCATACCTAAACCTGAATCACTGATACACTAGATCAACTAAATAACTATTCATATACTACTAACCATCTATACCTTGATAACCAATTAACAGATACTGAACTTGACTGAGGGTCTGCTGATATTGAATACCTTGGCCTGAACTGATACACTGATACTGGAAACCTGAATGGATACATACGGCTAAAATTTGTGCACTCTTCTCGTGTACAAGCAGTGTCTTCCTTCTCTTGTCATTGTGCCCGAGCCCTTGCATTGCACGAGCACTGGCTTCCCCTTACTGTGCACGAAACTGTTGGCTCCTTGCTCGACTGATACTGCTACCTATTTCTTCAGGTGATGTACATGATGTGCACCCTTGCACAAGCTACTGTCATGATCCGTACCCGGATATTCGGGCACGAGTACGTGGTTACGCCTAGCCTACGCCACAAAATTGACGGTAGAACATTGTATGGGTCATTTCTAACTATCTAACATCTCAACAATATAATATGGTACCTGTCAATCATCTCAACTCCAAACGGAGGAGCAATATGGTATCTCATATGAATAACTAATCTCAATCACAAAATAAACTAAGGAAGAATAATGCACGAATGGAATATTGAAGGAAAGAATAAAGATACAATTTACAATCTAAAATAATAATATAAACTGTGAATTCACCAAAAGAATAGTCTAATATAATCCAATACAAATAAGCTAGACCTCCTCGGGCTCTGCAACTAAGTTCTCCTGGTCTATAGGAGTATCCTCTATAGGTACACCGTCCTGCGGCTCGTAAAATATGGGACACTGTTCTAGAAGCCAGTCATCTGGAAAAATATATCCAGTCAGGATTGGAGCAAAGTACATACCTCTGAAAGCAGTTTCAAAAGCATAATCGAGCATATAAACATATATAGAAATAAAACACAAGATCACTAAATATATGAATAAATAAACGATAGATATACAGGTAATGTACGAGAATATAGAACAACAACATGAATATCAGCAATATGATGAAGTAACTACAATCTAAACTAGCTAATGTGCCTTAGAATACAAGTTCATTATGTGATCGGGTTGGGTGAACATGATCAGGTAAGACGATTACAAGTGAGGTATATAACCAGAATGTACACGATGTAACAATAGGACTTTGATCACATAATCAACTTCTACTCTCCCACCCCCAACTAATACCGATGGATCCAATTACGATACGCTACGAACATGAAATATAACCACTGAACATGAGCAGTGGGTGTACACGAATATCATAACCATCGAACACGAGCGGTGGATGTACACGAATAAGCATACTGAACACGAGTAGTGTTTGAACATAAAATATAATCAAGACCCAATATACACGATGAGATACAATATACACGAGTATCCGCTGAACACGGTAGGGGATAACATCTCCTGACGGGATCCATATAGTAACAGTCCGTGAAATCATTGTACCAGGATCAAGTATACAATTCTAGAATATGCAAATATATAATATTATGAATTAAACACTATCAAATAAATTTACTTGCCTGAAGTCCTGAGCAAGGTGTGTCTCTCGATGCCCAAGCTTGTGTCACACAGACCTATATATGGTACATTGCATCAATAGAAGGTTTAAGAATAGAAATTAGTTAAGTTGATATAATTCTAGGTCAATACGGCATTTCTAGGTCAAACCGATGAAATCTAGGTTGTAAGAGTCTAATAGTAAGTCACTAAGTCGATACACTATGAAAGTGTGCTATAATAGCTAAGTTAAGATATAACAAGGCACTCAAAAAGCCGTATCCTAAGATACATAGTTTAATCATATGAAAATAGTATTTTAGATATATATATACAAGTCATTATACTTAATACTATATCTAAACAAGGAATTTAGGATACCTTTGCCTTGCACCAATGCGTATCACACCTATCACGATACCCAAACTCAATACCTTGGATATCGGCCCAATACCTTATAATAACTTGGTATCCCGAGGTAACCCAACGCTAAAAATATAGATAATACAATTATAATCATACCTCAATCACTAGCTATACTATGTATCTAAACTACTAAAAATAAATATATACCATAATACATAAATACTTAATACATATAGCTACTATCTACTAAGCTACTATGATAGATATTAACTTACTAAAACACATAACTAGCTAGCTAGATATAAATACTACACTAAACATAACTAACTAATTACATAGTCAGTATACATATATTACTAATCATAACATACCAATTCCTCAACTACTAAATACCTTAACATTAAACTAACTATCACTAATCCTATCTACTACTAACAATATACCTATCAATAGTATACATAACTTAATTATTCCTAGAAACCTACTGAAAACTAACTGAAACCAAACCCAACTCAACTGAACTGAAACTCTGATACCTGCACAGAACTGTGCATATCCTGTACTGTTATTATGCTCGGGCATAGCATAGTAGACTGAACAAAAACCCTAATATTGTACAGAACCGTGGAGAGAAAAACTGCACAGTTAAAGTAAAACCCGAAACTGTTCTCGGCTTCACAGGAAGAATTCTGCATGGTTACTGTGTTCGGTTGCACAGGAAAAACTGCACCAGATACTACAGTGGAAACTGTACAGTGAATGAACTCAATTCCTTCTGTTATTGTCCCAGCAGCTAGCTGCAGCTTCCTTGCTGCCCGAGTGCAGCTGCACCCCAAGCAGCTAGCTGCAGCTGTTGCACAGTTTGATGCACAAGCTCCCCGAGCCCCTTCCATGTTGAATCTTCCTGCTTACTTGTTGATGGATCCCCCTCTCTTGCCACTGCCTCTTGACACCTTAGTTACTGCCCTCTCACACACATATAATCAAACACACACACACACACACATACATATATACAAGTATATATGTATATACGTATAGATAACTAGGTGTATATATATGTATAGATACATATAACACCTCTCATACATATCAATATACATACATATATATATATATATATATATATATATATATATATATATATATATATATTGACCCTCTATAAACACAACATACATAACATACACATAGATATATACAACACAAATATAATCCAACATATATATATACATATACATATACATCTATATATACACTAATATATACACACCTATACACTAATATATATACATACATATCATTTAATTATCATATATATACATAATTTCACATGTACGTATAGCAAAGAGGACAAAACATCAAACATGTGGAGTGCACCACACCCGTATCACACTAATTATATGATTTGCTTGCGATACGGCTCCAACACACAACCAAATCCATCCCGGAGGACACGAGCAAGTCTAATACTTTAATTATGAGCAATACATATATTAATTAGATTAACTACGTATCTGTGTCATAATATGATATGCACGAGGCCCCGTGTCAGAGAAAAAGCACCAAAATTAACCTGTTTCGTCAAATTGATGAGATACGGCCTACACGTACCGAATTGTGGATACAAAACTAGTCACAAAGAAGCAATCATATGTTATTTAGATCTATTAGACCCAATGACAACTACTACATGTGCCAATCTCAGAATTTTTCCAAAATTGAAACCAAATTGGATATAACTTCCACCGTAGGTCTCTGATGAACCTAAAACTAATTTCTATGGGTAGCCTATGCATGTGGGTTTGTTTCTCATAGTTAAATCTCAGATCTAGAGTCTATTATAAGAGAAAAAACTAAAATATACCTATTGGGAGATGGATTTCTAATGAAAAGTCCCTAAATGCCAAGTAGCTCTTCTCCTTGTAGATCTTGGCATTCTTCTCCTTACTCCTTGCTTCCTTCTTGTAGATCCTTGATGTAGATGCCTTAATGAAGAATTTGGAAAGAGATTTATGAAGTGGAGAATTGATGAGAGAAAGAAGGAAATGGGAAGAGGAAAATTGTAGATCTAAAGAATTTGGGAATAGAAATAAAATGAGCACTCTCTCTCCTCACTCTATGGTCGACCATGTAACCCCCCTCCAAGCAATATAAAATATCTCAAATACCCCTTGGGGCCTCTTATGAAGAATTTAATTAGGAAGAGAAGGTTCTAGTCTAATGGTTTCTCTAATTAATCCAACCTCCTAATCCATGGGCCTAACTCATGGGCTCAAACTAAACTCATCCAAAATGTTGGTTAGGCATTCTAACCCATTCTAATAAATGGGTTAGGCATTCTAATAAATGGGTTAGGTCCACTACATAAGTATAAAATAAATCTACAACTAACAATAAATAAATAATACAATAATTAAATAAATCATGCATGCACAATATTTAAATACAAATAATCCTAGAATTAAATTACCTATGTCAATTACCAAACTACCTTTGAGTGAAAATATGGGTGACAATCTTACCCACCTTAGAAAAATTTCGTCCTCGAAAATAAGGAAGAAACTAACTACCAAAAGCAAACAATACAATGCAAGAAAGAATTATACCTCACGGCTCGAACATATATGGATATCGCTCGCGCATCTCGGTCTCTTGCTCCCAGGTACTCTCTTCTGGTGAGTGATGCCTCCATGTGATACACACCAAAGGAATCGTCTGGTTCCTCAACACCTCTCTCTGATCCAGAATCTCCACTGGCTGCTCTGGATAGCTAAGAGTAGGGCCCACCTCTATCTCCGAGTGATCCAACACATGACTGGGATCTGCCACGTACCGTCTCAACAGTGACACATGAAATACGTTGTGCACTCCCTCTAATGCAGGTGGTAAGTCTAGTCTGTATGCAACTGCATCGACCCTCTCAAGAATACTGAAAGGTCCGATGAATCGTGGACTAAGCTTGCCTCCTCCAACGAAATAAATTGTGCCACGTGTCAGAGAAATTCTCAAGAAAACTAGACCGCCAACCTAGCATGAAACACAACCTTAGCACTCTAACAAACACCAATCAAACACAAGCAAAATAAACTAAAGCTATATCTCAAACTCCAAAGGTCTCCGTTAGCTATCGGCCCAATGCCGCTGCATGTCCTACACCACTCGAAGTTTGTCCCTGATAAGCTTCACCTTCTCTGCTGCATCTACTACCATCTCTGGTCCCAATAAAGCTCTGTCACCAACATCATCCCAGGACAACGGAGTGCGGTACCTCCATCCATACAATGCCTCTAATGGTGACATCTCTATGCTGGCTTGGTAGCTGTTGTTGTATGAAAACTTTACCAAGTGAAGGTGATCCACCCAAGAACCTTCAAGATCCAAAACACGGGTGTGTAATATGTCTTCGAGTGTCTTAATAGTTCTCTCCGACTGTCCGTCCGTCTGAGGGTGATAAGCGGTACTAAATATGAGCTGAGTGCCCAAGCTAGCTTACAAACTCCTCCAAAAATGTGTTACGTCCCAGTCCCAAAATATCGAGGGACCGGACGCGTGGTAATGGCCAGCAGCACACACCGATGGACAAACCCAATTTAATGGATCCATCGGGGCATGCTTAAGCTATAATACAACAATAAGTAGGTCCAATGATATGAGTCACAGTCTATACTAATCTCATCCACAACAGATAATCACAGATCAAATGCCAGAATAATGTAAATAAATAAACTGATAAATCACAATAAAAAGTGTCTCGGAGAACAATCCGAGAATATGTCTGATACATCAAATGAAATAGACTGGAAAGAGAATAACTAGAAACAGAAATAAAAGAAAATCTCACGCTAATACTCAGGAGAAGTCCTCGGGTATGAACTCGTCCTCAGATGTCGGTACAGCTCATGTATCTGCTCCTGTTCCTGCTTCTGCTCCTGATAAAGCTCATGTACTGTATAACTCTAAGTGGATCTCCTCTGCTAGTCCTGGGGACAAAGTCCGGATCCAGGTCCTCAGGGGACAGCAAGGTACAGAAAATACAAGCCAAAATAAATGCAGTGCAGCAGAAGATGCAATAAATAGGGTAAGCTATATAACCATCTATGTGAAAATGTAAGTGAGAGCATCACTAGTGCTCAGGCCGAAGCCACTACAAGCTCTGTGTCGGGGAGCCGGTAGCGGTAATAAACACGTAATGTGCCTAGCTCTGCTACGAGAGTCTGAGGCCTCACAATAGTAGTAGATAGATATATGAAATAGCCTGTAGCCTGTGTGTCTCTCCCCACCCAATGTAACCACGCCTCTCATGACCATAACGTCTCATGTCCATGTCAAGCGGGATCATATCTAATGCAACAAGTCATACTATATCTAAGAATATAATATCCATGTCCTGCATCCTATACAGAATCACCACGAATATCTCGGGAGGATCCTGTCTCATGAATAGTATCAAGTGTCCTGGGTCAAAGTGTACTTGGTAAGACAAGTACGAGAATATAAAGTGTCACGAATATCCATCTCTAAATGACAATACACAACACCGCGTACGGTGTTGGCACCCGACTAATAATCGGACGCTAAGTACGTCACACGGTCCTAGGTTAAGCATGCACAGCAATATAATGAAGCAAGGAAAATATATAACAATACTGCAGAGTTTGGCAAGGTACACTTGCCTGGGGTCCTGGCTCCAACTGTAGCTCTGGTCTCAGTGTGGTCTGCTGGTACTACTCCGGCTGCTGAAATAAACATCACCATTATATTTAGAAAATATTAAATAGCTAGAAACGCATGTCCTTGAGTCCAATTTGGACACAAGGGCAAAAATGACATTTCCGGGTCAAAGCGGGGTCCACATGTGGGCCACTTTGCACCGAAAAGCGTGTCAGGGTCAAAGGTCTCCAAATTCGCCAAACTTAGTGTCAACAAGTCAGGAACGATGATACGAACCCAACGGAACTTCCAGAATTAGATTCCGATGAGCCGATCACAAAATCGCCCGTCAAGTGGAGCCTGTGGGGCCCACGATACGCGATTTTGTCAACATTCTCAGAATCGAACCAAACTTGGGTCACAGGACCAACGTATTGCTACGAGTCCGATGGTGCAAGTTTCGTCTCGATCCGACGTGTGTACACAAAGTTACAGCGTATTCCAGAATCGACGGATACGGGGCGGTGTCGGCGGATACGCGTTGATTCTGGGGTGCACGCACCTCCGAATCGACTTCTACGAAATCCCACACGACCGTATCAACGACGCGCACGTTTTGGTAAAGATCGCGTGCGACCAAGTCGTCCCGTTTGGTGGGGCGTACCCAGTTCCGGGGTGAATCGGGTCGTCATTTTTCCTGTTTTTGGATCGCGGTGTGCGATCACCACAGGACGCGATGCCCCGAGCGGTTTGTCCGGGCACCGAGAGGGTCATACAGTCTACGCAACGCAACGGACGGAATTGAAAACAAAATTACGAGGTGAGAGAAAATGCTACCTGAACAGGGCCCCGTGAATCTGATTTCCTGTGTCCGAGACGTGTCCGAGTCGTTTACTTCGAGTCCTGCGTCATGTGTCATGTGTCTGCGGTGGGATCCTGCTGCTCTAGGTTTAGGGTTTCTGTTGCAAGGTGCCGGGGCGGCTCGACGAGGGTGGCTCGTCGGCTGAGCAGGATCGTCGACAAGGCGGAGCGGAGGGGGATGGAGATGGTGGTCGGCCGACGGCGAGGGAGACTTCGGGGAGGAGGCTGAATCTGGCAGCGGCTGCGCTGGAGGGGAGGTGACAGCGCCGGGTCGGGGTGAGCACGTACGGAGGGAGGAGCAGGGGGAGTCGGGAAGGATGCTGGACTCGGCGGCGGGTCGAGGGGGAGTCGGGATCGGGTACGGCGACGTTAGGGCTGGGAGAAGATGGTGGAGGAAGGAGGAAGATTGGTTGGCGGTGAGGAGAGGCGTCACCGGCGGCATGGTGCGGCGAGGCAGCGGCGCGGAGGAGTCGTCGAGAGGTCGTCGACAGTCGAGGGGTCGTGCAGAGGGAGACGGCGGCCGCGGGTCGGGGCTGGACTCGGTGGCGGGGAGTCATGCAGAGGGCTTGGGTCGGGCGGCGGGTCGCTGGGGTGATGGCGAAGTCGAGGGAGACGGCGGCTGCGGGGTCGCCCTCGAGGCGGAGGAGGGGAGGTCAGCTGCTCCGGCGGGGGTAGCCGACGGCTAGATTAGGGTTAGGGTTAGGGTTAATTTGGATTTGGGGAATTTTGTGTAATTAGGGATTTTTCTCCTTTTCTTTTTTCTTTCTTTGTGGAGAAAACTTAGGGAAAAATATGTATTTGTACAAACCGAAATTGGACTATGGTTAGACCTAGGATTTGGGCTAGGCCAACGCTCCTCGGGCTTGGCTACGGCTCTCATGGGGATGTCGGGCTTTGGCACGGATTTAATTCGGTTTAAAATCTACATGGGTCTTCAGGGCTTTAAACGGGTTTTCGGAGTCCAATAAATTCACGGAAAATTACCCTATGTCCGGTTTCCCATTTTACACCATAAAATATTATTTCCATAATATGTTAATTTGAATTAACCGAAATTAAAATCCTTCAATATCCAACGCCTAGGTTTTAATCATTAGAAAAATCCTAAAAATTTCCAGAAAGATCCCCAATTAATAATTCTGAAATTTAGGGGGCTTACAATCTACCCAACTTATAAAAAATTTGTCCTCGAAATTAAAATATGGTAGGATGCTCTCTATCCAATCTCACTTGACTACAGTCTAAAGGATTCTTCTCAAGTGACTTTGCGGTCTCTACCCAACTTAGAATTTACCCATCTATCATCTAAGGCTATACATCTAATAAAGCTATGCCCCAACTTATTTAATCATGTTATTGAACCCTCAAGTCTTTAATACCCAACACATCACCTATGATATTCCCTTAATCATTTATAAAAGGGTCATCAACAATGCGACCGGCCTGTGGGGTATATCTAGTACTGTCTATATGTCAACTTATACCAAGTACGAGGTTTCGTCTTTCCGAAATAAGGGAAGACGAAGATCAATAATAAAGAGTTCAAGGGTGAGGTAATAGAAGTATCAGGATCAAGGCGTTTAACGAATTCAAATAGAATTTGTCAAGACAATTGTGGATTGAAATCCTATTCTGGTAATCCTTTATTCGCATGCTCGTATTAGTATAGTTATATAACTGATATGATATGCTCAGACATATTTAGAGGGCAAGTATACTAGTCAACTATATCTCAATCCACGTGAAGTAGTCATGCGAAGAGCGAACCAAAATACACTAAGGTTGATCAGACCGTAATACACTGATTCTGAATAGACAATTGTATTAGTGTGTCGACCCAATAATACATATGTCATGAACAAGCTTGATAAAATGATAAGCTTGCAAAACTAGGCTATATTAGCAGCATAAGTCAAGTACAGCAAATTTAAGTACGCTAGATGATGATGAAAGGAGGTACCACTTATTTCAAGTTCACAAGGACAAAACAAAATAAGCCAATAACAAAAGACTTTATAATCTCTGCCGTTATCAATTATAAGCAAGTTCAAAATTACATATGTTAAGTCTGAGGTCACGAATCAATAGGCACGAGATAAAACAAATCTAGAAACAGAAAACTACGAAAAATTACGTACATCAGCTACTCCATGGGTCTGTGCGTCTTCTAAAGTCATAGCCAGGGCTTGTCCGCGTCTTCGTAGTCGATTCCTCTGTTGTTGCTGGGCTTGCTGGAAAAGTGCTGCTTGTGGTATCAAAGGTAGCCTCGGCTGATACCCTCCTGGAGCTGGTGGTAGGACTTCTTCAACTTTCGTTGGCGGTGCTCCCAATGCTGGATGGGCTGGCCTTGGTGCTGGTAACGCTTGTTGGTTATTCATTGGTGCTTTATCTCGACGTTCGGGACATTCCTTCTTTAAATGCTGACTGGATCCGCAAGCTAAGCATAATTTCCTTTTGTGTCTGCACTCGTTCTCTATATGGCCTCGCCTGCGACAATACGGACAGACAGGTAGTACTTGCGGAGATGCTTCTAGTGGCTGGTGCATGTGAGACTTCTTTGTAACTTCTTCCTGTGGTGCTCCGGTTGGTGCTGATATGGCTGGTTGTTGAATCATCAATATTTTCTCTCGATGCTGGATACAATCCTTGGCGAAGTGTTGGTTGGACGCGCATATTAAGCATAATCCTAACTTGTGTCTGTATTCTCTTTCAGTATGGCCTATCTTGCGACAATGTTGACAGGTAGGAAGGAATGAGGCTCTTGGTGCTGCCCTCGGTGGTGGATTCATCTGTGGTCGCTTTGCAACTCTTTCTTGTTGTGCTTGGCCTGGTGCTGATGCATACGACTGCTTCTGACTGGACTCTATCCTTGTGTTGCACTCCATGGGTCGCGCTTTAGTAAGAACATGCTCGTCTAAGGTAGTTGCAGTGGGGCTGATTAACTTCCGTAACTCTGAGCTGAATCTATCGATGAACTTCTCCGCTTGGATCTGCTGAGCTTCTTCCTGAACCTTCTGATGGGCTTGCATTATCGCGTAGAATATTCGAAACATTCGTTGTTCGTCCATAGACTGCCCTTGTGGAACGGTAGGCGTCGGTGGAGCCAACTGCGTCGATGGTGGAACGTCATCTTCCGGGATTCTCGAGGCATGCTGACTTGCTTGCTGTGATGATGGACCTTCACTAACTGGTGTCACTTCATCTCTGTTGGTTATCACAGCACCTTATGGTATTTCTGGATGAGTCTCGTTGTTTGCTCGTGAATCCATAACTCTGCACCCAAAATAAATAATAAGAGGCGCTCAGGAATCAAGGCAGGATGCAAGTCAAGGATTTAATTCAAATTCGATATAGGTGTCAAGAACGATTCAAGCAAGTGGATGAGATCCTAAAACTTATCCTATTCTTATTGCAGGCTTGCTCGGTCCCTAAGTTGAAATCGAACAATTTAGTCGTTGACCTGCATGGGCCACCACAAAAACCATGTCACACCCCAGTCCCAAAATATCGAGGGACCGAACGCGTGGCAATGGCCAGCAGCACACACCGATGGACAAACCCAATTTAATGGATCCATCGGGGCATGCTTAAGCTGTAATACAACAATAAGTAGGTCCAATGATATGAGTCACAGTCTATACTAATCTCATCTACAACAGATAATCACAGATCAAATGCCAGAATAATGTAAATAAATAAACTGACAAATCACAATAAAAAGTGTCTCGGAGAACAATCCGAGAACATGTCTGATACATCAAATGAAATAGACTGGAAAAAGAATAACTAGAAACAGAAATAAAAGAAAATCTCACGCCAATACTCAGGAGAAGTCCTCGGATATGAACTCGTCCTCAGATGTCGGTACAGCTCCTGTATCTGCTCCTGTTCCTGCTTCTGCTCCTGATAAAGCTCATGTACTGTATAACTCTAAGTGGATCTCCTCTGCTAGTCCTGGGGACAAAGTCCGGATCCAGGTCCTCAGGGGAAAGCAAGGTACAGAAAATACAAGCCAAAATAAATGCAGTGCAGCAGAAGATGCAATAAATAGGGTAAGCTATATAACCATCTATGTGAAAATGCAAGTGAGAGCATCACTAGTGCTCAGGCCGAAGCCACTACAAGCTCTGTGTCGGGGAGCCGGTAGCGGTAATAAACACGTAATGTGCCTAGCTCTGCTACGAGAGTCTGAGGCCTCACAATAGTAGTAGATAGATATATGAAACAGCCTGTAGCCTGTATGTCTCTCCCCACCCAATGTAACCACGCCTCTCATGACCATAACGTCTCATGTCCATGTCAAGCGGGATCATATCTAATGCAACAAGTCATACTATATCTAAGAATATAATGTCCATGTCCTGCATCCTATACAGAATCACCACGAATATCTCGGGAGGATCCTGTCTCATGAATAGTGTCAAGTATCCTGGGTCAAAGTGTACTTGGTAAGACAAGTACGAGAATATAAAGTGTCACGAATATCCATCTCTAAATGACAATACACAACACCGCGTACGGTGTTGGCACCCGACTAATAATCGGACGCTAAGTACGTCACACGGTCCTAGGTTAAGCATGCACAGCAATATAATGAAGCAAGAAAAATATATAACAATACTGCAGAGTTTGGCAAGGTACACTTGCCTGGGGTCCTGGCTCCAACTATAGCTCTGGTCTCAGTGTGGTCTGCTGGTACTACTCCGGCTGCTGAAATAAACATCACCATTATATTTAGAAAATATTAAATAGCTAGAAACGCATGTCCTTGAGTCCAATTTGGACACAAGGGCAAAAATGATATTTCCGGGTCAAAGCGGGGTCCACATGTGGGCCACTTTGTACCGAAAAGCGTGTCAGGGTCAAAGGTCTCCAAATTTGCCAAACTTAGTATCAACAAGTCAGGAACGATGATACGAACCCAACGGAACTTCCAGAATTGGATTCCGATGAGCCGATCACAAAATCGCCCGTCAAGTGGAGCTTGTGGGGCCCACGATACGCGATTTTGTCAACGTTCTCAGAATCGAACCAAACTTGGGTCACAGGACCAGCGTATTGCTACGAGTCCGATGGCGTAAGTTTCGTCTCGATCCGACGTGTGTACACAAAGTTATAGCGTGTTCCAGAATTGACAGATACGGGGCGGTGTCGGCGGATACGCGTTGATTCCGGGGTGCACGCACCTCCGAATCGACTTCTACGAAATCTCACACGTCCGTATCAACGACGCGCACATTTTGGTAAAGACCGCGTGCGACCAAGTCATCCCGTTTGGCGGGGCGTACCCAGTTCCGGGGTGAATCGGGTCGTCGTTTTTCCTGTTTTTGGATCGCGGTGTGCGATCACCACAGGACGCGATGCCCCGAGCGGTTTGTCCGGGCACCGAGAGGGTCATACAGTCTACGCAACGCAATAGACGAAATTGAAAACGGAATTACGAGGTGAGAGAAAACGCTACCTGAACAGGGCCCCGTGAATCTGATTTCCTGTGTCCGAGACGTGTCCGAGTCGTTTACTTTGAGTCCTGCGTCATGTGTCCTGTGTCTGCGGTAGGATCCTGCTGCTCTAGGTTTAGGGTTTCTGTCTCAAGGTGCCGGGGCGGCTCGACGAGGGTGGCTCGTCGGCTGAGCGGGATCGTCGACAAGGCGGAGCGGAGGGGGATGGAGATGGTGGTCGGCCGACGGCGAGGGAGACTTCGGGGAGGAGGCTGAATCTGGCAGCGGCTGCGCTGGAGGGGAGGTGACAGCGCTGGGTCAGGGTGAGCACGTACGGAGGGAGGAACAGGGGGAGTCGGGAAGGATGCTGGACTCGGCGGCGGGTCGAAGGGGAGTCGGGGTCGGGTACGGCGGCGTTAGGGCTGGGAGAAGATGGTGGAGGAAGGAGGAAGATTGGTTGGCGGTGAGGAGAGGCGTCGCCGGCGGCGTGGTGCGGCGAGGCAGTGGCGCGGAGGAGTCGTCGAGAGGTCGTCGACAGTCGAGGGGTCGTGCAGAGGGAGACGGCAGCCGCGGGTCAGGGCTGGACTCGGCGGCGGGGAGTCGTGCAGAGGGCTCGGGTCGGGCGACGGGTCGCTGGGGTGATGGCAAAGTCGAGGGAGACGGCGGCTGCGGGGTCACGCTCGAGGCAGAGGAGGGGAGGTCAGCTGCTCCGGCGGGGGTAGACGACGGCTAGATTAGGGTTAGTGTTAGGGTTAATTTGGATTTGGGGAATTTTGTGTAATTAGGGATTTTTCTCCTTTTCTTTTTTCTTTCTTTGTGGAGAAAACTTAGGGAAAAATATGTATTTGTACAAACCGAAATTGGACTATGGTTAGACCTAGGATTTGGGCTGGGCCAACGCTCCTCGGGCTTGGCTACGGCTCTCATGGGGATGTCGGGCTTTGGCACGGATTTAATTCGGTTTAAAATCTACATGGGTCTTCAGGGCTTTAAACGGGTTTCCGGAGTCCAATAAATTTACGAAAAATTACCCTATGTCCGGTTTCCCATTTTACACCATAAAATATTATTTCCATAATATTTTAATATGAATTAACCAAAATTAAAAATCCTTCAATATCCAACGCCTAGGTTTTAATCATCAGAAAAATCCTAAAAATTTCCAGAAAGATCCCCAATTAATAATTCTGAAATTTAGGGGGCTTACAAAATGGGACGTAAAGTGACTATCCCGATCTGAGACTATGCTCACTGGAATACCGTGCAATCTAATAATATGGCGCACATACATCTCCCCAAGCTTCTCCGTAGATGTACCCACTTTAAAAGGCAAAAAGTGGGCCGATTTGGTCAACCTGTCCACGATGACCCAAATCGCATATTTCCCTCTTGGAGAATGCCGAAGTCCCGATACAAAATCCATGGTCACATGCTCCCATTTCCACTCTAGAATGGGTAAAGGCTGAAGCAATCCTCCTGGCCTCTCTCTCCGCCTTGACCTGCTGGCAAACTAAGCATATGAACACGAAGCTAGCTACCTCCTGCTTCATGCCATACTACCATACATGCTCTCTCATGTATTTATACATCTTATTGGCACCTGGATGCATAGAGTATTGAGAACGATGTGCTTCCTGCAGAATCTTCTCGTACAATGCTCCTCTCGGTACACATAACCTGGTACCGTATCGCAATGATCCATCATCTGTGACGATAAAGTCCTCTGCTAGCCCTAACTGAACCTGTGCTCTTATGCTCCTCAAAGACTCATCCTCATACTGTCCGGCTCTGACCCAGTCCATCAGCTCTGACTGTACCAGAAGTCCCCACATCTGTGCTGCGACACCAGGAATCAATACCTTATTGACCAAACTGTCAAGATCGGCAAATAAATGTTTGTCTCTAGTCAAGCATATAGCCACGGGATACCTGCTTAAAGCATCCGCAACTACGTTGGCCTTCCCTGGATGGTACTGCAAAGATATGTCAAAGTCTTTCATCAGCTCCAACCATCGTTGTTGCCTCATGTTGAGCTCTTTTTGTGTAAACACATACTTTAAGCTCTTATGGTGTGTGAAGATCTCTACTCTGTCTCCATATAAATAGTGTTTCCATAACTTTAGAGCAAAGATAACTGTTTATAACTCCAATTCATGGGTAGGGTAGTTCTTCTCATGCAGGCGTAATTGCCTGCAAGCATAGGCAATCACCTTCCTGTGCTAATGTAACATACAACCCAAACCCTTCCCTGATGCATCATTGTAAATGGAAAATCCTTCTGCTCCTGATGGTAATGTCAAAATGGGAGTTGTAGTCAATCTTCTCTTCAGCTCCTCAAATGCTAACTGACAATCCTCTGTCCAGACGAATTCTATGTCCTTCCTGGTCAGTCTAGTCATCAGCTCTGTAAGTCTGGAAAAGTCCTGACCAAACCTTTGGTAGTAGCCTACTATCCCAGGAAACTCCTGATCTCTGCTACTGAACTCGCGGTAGACCACGATTCAACTGCTGAAATATTCTTCGGGTCCACCGAGATTCCATCTCTTGTAATAACATGCCCAAGGAATTCAACCTTGTCAAGGAAGAATTCACACTTCGATAACTTGCCATACAACTTCTCCTTCCTGAGGGTCTCCAGAATAATTCTCAAGTGCTGCTCATGCTGCTCTGGGGTATTCGAATATATCAGAATATCATCAATGAAGACTATAACAAACTAGTCCAGGTACTAATGAAGTACCTTGTTTCTCAGGTTCATGAATACTGTCGGGGCATTGGTCAACCCAAACAGTATCACCAAGAACTCAAACTGTCCATAGCGAGTCCTAAAAGCTATCTTCGGGATGTCTTCCCTCTTCACTTTCACTTGGTGATACCCTGACCTCAAGTCTATCTTTGAGAATACCTTCGCTCCGCTCAACTGGTCAAACAAGTCATCAATCCGCAGCAACGGGTATTTGTTCTTGATAGTGAGGTAATTAAGTGCCATGTAGTCGATACACATACATATCGACCTATCCTTCTTTGGTACAAAAAGTACTAAAGCACCCCATGGTGATAAACTAGAACGGATAAAGCCTTTGTCTTGCAACTCATCCACCTACTTCTTCAACTCTGCCAGTTCGCTATTGTTTACTCTATAGATGTGCTGAGATATCGGCTCTACGTCTGGCACTAAATCTATAGAGAATTCCACATCTCTATCCGGCGGTAACTCCAGCAACTCCTTTGGAAAGACATCCAAGAACTCCACAATCAACGGATGTGGCAGCTCCTGCTCTTCTACCAGAGCTCCACAGAAATTGCTCTCGCTCTGCTCTGCTCCTCGAACGAACTTGAACTCTGGCTCTTCTGGCGTCTTAAATAAAACTCTACCTCCATGATAATCGATACTTGCGTGATGTCTACTCAACCAATCTATCCCGAGTACTATATCGTAACTCGAAAGTGGCATTACAAGTAAACATACGCTCAGCTCATGGCCTCCCAAATAAACTCTTTGGTTCTTGCAAACATCACTGACCAGGATATTGCCACCCCCAGTCATAATTTTGTAAGTCCTTACCAATGGTTCAGACTCAAGACGATGCCTAAAAGCAAACGATACTGATACAAAGCTATGAGAAGCACCAGAATCGAACAAAACATGAGCTGGAAAGGAACCAAGATAAACTAAACCTGAGATGACATCGCCAACCGGCTCCTCCTACTCGACAGTCAAGGCAAAAGCTCGCCCATGTCCCTGTGCTCCTCTCTGCTGCTGATGTTGGGCAAACTGCTGCTACTGCGGTGGAAGAGGTCCTCTCTACTGGCCCGCTGGTGGTCTAGCGGGTGCCCTCTGTGCCTGTCCTCTACCCTGAGCTGGACGAGTTAGAACTTTGGGACAAGCCCGCAACTGATAATATCCTGAACCACAGAATAAGCATTGGCCTAGCCTCATCCGGCATGCGTCACATCCGTGTCCTTGCTTCTTACAGAAAGTACAAGGAACTACTGCCCTCTGGATCTGATGCATCTGCTGCGCCGGCGCTCTAGCTGGCCCGTGATACTGCTGCCTCTGGTGCTGATAAGGCCTCTGGTGCTGCTGTTGGAAGTGAGGCCTCTTTGTTGGGCCGATGTTGTTGCTGGATCCTCCTGTGTCCCTCGACCTCTTAGAGCCAAGCTCTAAGTCATCCTTCGCTCTCTGCGCCTGTGTGAGAATCTCCTCGAAGGTGGAAGTAGGATCTCCGTTGGTGGGGGGTTTGACCTCCCGGTTCAGGCCCTTCCTGAACTTTTTGGCTCTGCCTCTAGGGTTCTGACCCTCAACGAAGCGACCTCTATGGCAATACTCTATCGCATACTCGTCCACTGACATACCTCCCTGGATGAGGTATTGGAACTGACTCTCCAAACATGTAAGAGCCATATCTGGGAATAACTTCTCCTTAAAAAGCTCTTTAAAAGCTTCCCAAGAGAGTCCTGGTACTGCAATCCTAGGATCTGTTTGGAACCATGTCAAGGCAATGTCGAACATCATACAACCTGCAGCCTCTATCTGTAGCACCTTTGGGATTTACGCCAGCGGCAGGTTCTGCTCGATGTCCTCGATCCACTTATCTGCATAGATAATCCCCTCTGTGCCTTTGAAGTCCTTCGGTCCCATCCTGTTGAAGTCTATGATGGTACCCGGCCTCGGCTGATACGGAATAAACTGAACTGGTGTTGTCTGTGGCTAGACTGTAGTAGCTCTCTCAACTGCTGCAAGTGCGATCTGGTGAGCGTTCTTCACGCTCTGTCCCAGGACCTTGGACTGTCGCTGTTGTGCCTCCATCATCTGCTGGAAGAGCGCGAACATCTACGTCTGATCAACTACTGGTGGTGGAGTTGGAAGATCCTCGAAAACTATCTGCCCTCTCCTCGGTACTAGAGGTGGAGCACCTCTGAAAGCTGCTGCCGATACGCCTACCTGGACCAGTGAACCTGACCTTCTGAATGTAGGTGCTGGACCATCGTCTGAGGGTACTGCCCTCGATGGTAATGAAGTGACTGATCGTGCTGTCGTGACACCTGAGCGCTGGAAACGCGTCTTCGACGGCATCCTGAAGATAGATTAAAATATGGAATCAATATTGAATATGATACGATATCATCAAAGAAGGATAGAACTTTATTCAAAGTAAATCAAATATTCAATAGATAAGGATTTGCAAAAACAGATATTAGAATTTTCCTAGGTGTAATTGAGTAAACTCTCAGCCTAAATCCTATTTCCTAAAGCGGCTCATAGAAGTACTCTAGACGAGCACCACTACAAAATTATACAAATTACGAATCTAGACCTGCATGGGATACCACTAAAAATATGTCACAACCGGCACCTGGATATTCGGGCACGAGTACGTGGTTACGCCCAGCCTACGCCATAGAATCGGCGGTAGAACGCTGTCTGGGTCATTTCTAACTATCTAACATATCAATAATATAATATAGTACCAGTCAATCATCTCAACTCCAAACGAAGGAGCAATACGGTATCTCACATGAATAACTAATCTCAATCACAAAACAAACTAAGGAAGAATTATGCACGAATGGAATAGAGAAGGAAAGAATAAAGATACAATCCACAATCTGAAATAATAATACAAACTGTGAATCCACCAAAAGAATAGTCTAATACAATCCAATACAAATAAGCTAGACCTCCTCAGACTCTGCAACTAAGTCCTCCTGGTCTATCGAAGTATCCTCTATAGGTACGTCGTCTTGCGGCCCATAGAATGTGGGACACTACTCTAGAAGCCAGTCATCTGGAAAAATATATCTAGTCAGGATTAGAGCGAAGTACATACCTCTGAAAGCAGTTTCAATTACATAATCGAGCATATAAACAGATATAGAAATGAAATACAAGATCACTAAATAGATGAATAAATGAACAATAAATATACGGGTAATTTATGAGAATATAGAACAATAATATGAATATCAGCAATATGATGAAGTAACTGCAATCTAAACTAGCTAATGTACCTAAGAATACAAGTTCATTATGTAATCGGATTGGGTGAACATAATCAGGTAAGACAATTACAAGTGAGGTATGTAACCAGAATGTACGCGATATAACAATGGAGTTTGATCAAATAATCAACTCCTACTCTCCCACCCCTAACTAATACCGATGGATCCAACCATGACACCCTATGAACACGAAATATAACCACTAAACACAAGCAGTGGGTATACATGAATATCATAACCATCGAACACGAGCGGTGGGTGTACACGAATAAGCACACTGAACACGAGCAGTGTGTGAACATGAAATATAATCAATAGCCAATATACACTATGAGATACAATATACACGAGTATCCGCTGAACACGATAGGGGATAACATTACCTGACGGGATCTATATAGTACCAGTCCGTTAAATCACTGTGTCGGGATCAAGTATACAATTCTAGAACATGTGTATATACAATATTATGAATTAAAAACTATCAAAGAAATGTACTCGCCTAAAGTCCTTAGCAAGGTGTGTCTCTCGATGCCCAAGCTGGTATCACATAGACCTATATATGGTATGTTGCATCAATACAAGGTTTAAGAATGAAAATAAGTTAAGTTGATGCAATTCTAGGTCAATACGCCATTTTTAGGTCAAACCGATGAAATCTAGGTTATAAGAGTCTAATACTAAGTCACTAAATCGATACACTAGGAAACTATGCTATACTAGCTAAGTTAAGATACAATAAGGCACTCAAAAAGTCGTATCCTAAGATACGCAAGTTTAATCATAAAAAATAGTATTTTAGATATATATATAAAAGTCATTATACTTAATACTATATCTAAACAAGGGATTTAGGATACCTTGGCCTTTCACCAATGCGTATCACACCTATCACGATACCCAAACTCAATACCTTTGATATCGGCCCAATACCTTGGTAATACCTTGGTATCCCGAGGTAACCCAATACTTAATATATAATTAATACAATTATAATCATACCTCAATCACTAGCTATATTATGTATCTAAACTACTAAAAATAAATATATACCATAATACATAAATACTTAATGCATATAGCTACTATCTACTAAGCTACTATGATAGATATTAACTTACCAAAACACATATCTAACTAGCTAGATATAAATACTACACTGAACATAACTAACTAATTACATAGTCAGTATACATATATTACTAATCATAACATACCAATTCCTCAACTACTCAATACCTTAACATTAAACTAACTATCACTAATCCTATCTACTACTAACAATATACCTATTAATAGTATACATAACTAACTATTCATAGAAACCTACTGAAAACTAACTAAAACCAAACCTAACTCAACTGAACTGAAACTCTGATATCTGCACAGAACTGTGCATATCCTGCACAGTTACTGTGCCCGGGCAAATCACAGTGGACTGAACTGAAACCTTGATATTGCACAAAATAGTGCAGAGAAAAACTGCACAGTTAAAGCAATACCCGAAACTATGCTCGGCTGCACAGGAAGAATTCTGCACAGTTACTGTGCTCGTCTGTACACAGGGAAAACTGCACCTGATACTGCAGTAGAAACTGTACAGTGAATAAACTCAATTCCTGCTGTTACTGTCCAAGCAGCTAGCTGCAGCTTCCCTGCTGCCCGAGTGCAGCTGCACCCCCAGCTGCTAGATGTAGCTGCTGCACAGTCTGATGCACAAGCTCCCCGAGCCCCTTCCATGCTGAATCTCCCTTCTTACTTGCTGATGGCTCCCCCTCTCTTGCCACTGCCTCTCGACACCTTAGTCACTGCACTCTCACACACATATAATCAAACACACACACACACACACATACATATATATATATATATATATATATATATATATATATATATATATATATATATATATTGACTCTCTATAAACACAACACACATAACATATACATAGATATATACAACACATATATAATCCAACACATTTATATATACATATTCATATAGATCTATATATACACTAATATATACACACCTATACACTAATCATATACACTCATATATATACATACATATTATTTAATTATCATATATATACATAATTACACATGTACGTATAGCAAAGAGGATAAAACATCAAACACGTAGAGTGCACCGCACCAGTATCACACTAATTCTATGATACGCTTGCGATACGGCTCCAACACACAACCAAACGCATCCCGGAGGACATGAGAAAGTCTAATATACTAATTATGAGCAATACATATAATAATTAGATTAACTACGTGTCAGTGTCACAATGTGATATGCCTGAGGCCCCGTGTCGGAGAAAAACCCCCAAAATCAACCTATTTCATCAAATTGATGAGATACGGCCTACACGTACCCAATTGTGGACATAAAATTAGTCATAAACAAGCAATCATATGTCATTTAGATCTATTAGACCCAATGACTATCACTACATGTGCCAATGTCGTAATTCATCCAAAATTGACACCAAATTGGACATAATTTCTACCATAGGTCTCCGATGAACCTAAAACTAATTTCTATGCGTAGCCTAAGCATGTATGTTGGTATCTCATGGTTAAATCTCAGATCTAGAGTCTATTAGAAGGGAGAAAACTGAAATGTACCTATTGGGAGATAGATTCCCAATAAAAAGTCTCCAAATGCCAAGTAGCTGTTCTCCTTGTAGATCTTGGCCTCCTCCTCCTTGCTCCTTGCTTTCTTCATGTAGATCCTTAATGTAGGTGCCTCAATAAAGAATTTGAAAAGGTATTAGTGAAGAATTGGTGGAGAATTGATGACAGAAAGAAGAAAATTGGAAGAGGAAAATTGTAGATCTAAAGAATTTGGGAATTAAAATAAAATGAGCACTCTCTCTCCTCACTCTATGGACGGCCATGTAACCCTCCTCCAAGCAATTTAAAATATCTCAAATACCCCTTGGGGCCTCGTATGAAGAATTTAATTAGGGAGGTAAGGTTCTAGTCTAATGGTTTCTCTAATTAATCCAACCTCCTAATCCATGGGCCTAACTCATGGGCTCAAACTAAACCAATACAAAATATTAGTTCATGCATTCTAATAAATAGGTTAGGTCCACCACACAAGTCTAAAATAAATCTATAACTAATAATAAATAATTAAATAAATTATGCATGCACAATATTTAAATACAAATAATCCTAAAATTAAATTACCCATGTTAATTACCAAACTACCCTTGAGTGAAAATGTGAGGGTGACAACTGCCACTGCAGTGGCCCGAGGTATTACTTCCTGCAGTTGAAGAACTGTTGTGCCATATTGACACTGCTGCTCTATGTGTTCCCTGTTGCACTGTGCAGTAGGATACTGCACAGTTCTCCCCCTCTCTGTCATTATTGCTTTCACTCACTCACACACAAATAGCGCCACACAAATGCACATACACACTACACTCATATAAATGTATCAGTCTATATATATATATATATATATATATATATATATATATATATATATATATATATATATATATGTAACAGTAGCTATATACCTATATATATATATATACCTCCCTCTAGGTTAATCTATATATACACATATATATACACTCTCTCTATATCAATTTCTCTCTCTCTATATATATATATACATATATACATGTATCTATATACATAATATCAATATCTACTCTTCTATACATATTTGAACACACACATATATATATATATATACACATATATATACTCCCTATAAATATATATATATATATATATATATATTTATAGGGAGTATATATATATATATATATATATATATATATATATATATACACACACACACACACTCACACATAAACACAGACATATAGCACACAACACTCATATATATATATATATATATACACACTAGATATCTCCTATTTACATTTAGCTACCTATACACATCTATAAGATATAATATAAATATACACTCATATACATATATATCAATAATATCATATAGATATATATATATATACCCATATATATATATATATAGAATTTAGAGTATTTAGAGTAAATAAACCAAACACGTGGAGTGCACCGCACCCGTATCACACTCATTCTATGATACGCTTGCGATACGGCTCCAACATACAACCAAACACATCCTGGAGGACACGAGCAAGTCTAATACACTAAATATGAACAATACTGATCAACAAGAAACTCTAAATTCTATGATTCGCCATGCCAACTGGTTGTCATGCCCCGATTTCGTGGAATCGATAGTCGTCCCCCGGGCGTGACTACCGTGCGGGCCTAGGTTGCACACGACACAAGGCTAAGTATTTTTGTTTTGCATAGCGAGCACATATTCAGAGTACGCAGATAAATTGAAATACAGATTGAAGCATGGAAAAGTTCTCTTTTTATTGATAATATGAACATCTGTTACAAACACCTTGAACTGAGTCATAAGGATTGCCTCTATGGCTTACAAAAGTGTTGACACAAAATGAGATAGCAGTCCTGTACATTACATCCTTTACTACAACTCAAAATATAAGACCTCCGGTAGGAACGACGGCTTTACCACGAAGCTGTATATTTGCTTGGTGGCTAGCTTCTTCTTCAAAATGCTTCAAAAGGTGGCACGGATCAAGGCGTGCCTACAGCTGGACTGAATTGGGGGTTTGTCTCCTGCTTTCAACGAGGGTCAGTACATAAAATGTACTGGTGAAGGCAAGCTAACCCAACTATTGTAATCCCCCTGATTTTCAAGAAAATTTTAAATTTTGGATGTTTACATTTTTCTAGAATTTCTGGAATTTTCGGAGATTTTCCCTAATTAAATTAAGGTATTTTAAATATTAAAGGATTTTTAATTGATATTAAATAATATTAAAATATTATGAAAATAATATTTTATGGTGTAAAATAGAAAATCAGACATATGGTAATTTTCCGGGAATTTATTGGATCCCGGATGAATTTTAAAAACCCTAAATACTAATTGAATTATTAAACCAAATATAAACCGAGTTTTTATTAAATAAACCAAACCATATAAAACTGAACCAAACCAAACCGGTTTATTTTTTTTTAAACCAATTCATATTGGGTCGGATCCGGGTTCAATCCAGACCCGACCCAATAACCCGCGACCCGACCCGGTAACTCTTCCCTTCCCCAATTCTTCCTCTCCTGTAACCGACGAGCGGCCGGCCGACTCCTCCGCCGCGCCGCTCCGGTTCGTCTTCCCACCGGCCGCCCCTTCGATGTCCGACGCTGCCTCACCTCCGTAACCGCCCGCCACCTCGCCACTATATAAACCCTTCATTCTTCCTTCCCCGGCCAGCCCTTTCCTCCGCCACCACCGCTCCCCTCGCCTGAGCCGCCTGCCGCCAGTTCCCTCCGTTTCCCTGGAGTCACCGCTCGCCGCCAGACCCCCAGCCCGCCTGAACCCTAAGCCGTTCCTCTCCTCCTCCACCCGTGATGCCAGCCACGACCCAGCATCTCTGCCTCAGCGTCCTCACCGCCCTAGGCTTTGCCCTCCTCCGCTCAGGCCTTCGCCCAGCGGCCGGCCTCCCTCGAGCAGAACCCGCCTCCGCTGTATCTGCCTCGCCGCTGCCACGTCGCTTCCCTTCTCCTCCAGCTCAGCACTGACCTCCCCGCCGTGCCGCCAGTACCGCCCTGCCCCGCTGACGACCCGACGCCGCCCTTCAGAACTCCGGCCGAGTCCTCCAGGAACCGACGCTGACAACCCCAGGATGACCCGACACCGACTCCGGTGTTCCCGCCGCCTCAGGCGCTGAACCGACCACCCAAACTCGTCGCCTACCTCCCTAGACCGGTTCCGACAGACCCTCAGCTGCCCAGCAAGCCACCAGTGACTCGGACACGATCCAGAACGCGAGTACAGCTTGGACACGGCTTGGACACGGATCCAGGACGCGGGGATTCAAGTTTTGACACGCGTAATTGGATTTTTAACCCTGTTCAGGTAACCACAACTTTCTGCTCGTAGCTCTGTTTCCTATTCCGTCAGATTTATCGTGTAGCCTGTATGACCCCCTCGGTGCCCGTGCAAACCGCTCGGGGCATCGCATTCTGAGGTGATCGTGAACCGCGATCCAAAATAGGAAAAATCCTCACCCTATTTTACCCCGGAACTGGGTACGCCCCGCCAAACGGGATGACTTGGTCGCGTGCGGTCTTCACAGATACGTGCGCGTCGTTGATACGGACGTGCGGGATTTCGCAGAAGCTGATTCGGATGTGCATGCACACCGGAATCAGTGCGTATCCGCGGACATCGCCCCGTATCCGACCATTCTAATTCTTGCTGTAACTTAGTGTACACACGTCAGATCGAGACGAAACTTGCGCCATCGGACTCGTAGCAATACGCTGGTCCTGTGGGTCAAGTTTGGTTCGATTCTGAGAACGTTGGAAAATCGCGTGTCGTGGGCCCCACAGGCTCTACTTGACGGGTGATTTTGAGAACGGCTCATCGGAATCCAAATCTGGAAGTTCCGTTGGGTTCGTATCATCGTTCCTGACCTGTTGACAATAAGTTGGACTATTTTTGAGACCTTTGACCCTGACGCGGTTTTCGGTGCAAAGCGGCCCACATTTGGACCCCGCCTTGACCCGAAAATGACGTTTTTGTCCTTGTCTCCAAATTGGACTCAAGGACAGGCGTTTTTAGCTGATTAATATTTTCTGGATCTAATGGTGATGTTTGTTTCAGCAGCCGGAGTACTGCGTGTAAATCCAGCTATTGCCAGAGCTACAATTGGAGACAAAACCCAGGCAAGTATACCTTGCCAAATCCTGCAATTTTGTTGCTTATCTCCTGGATTACTATTCATTATCGTGCAAGATACTTGTACAATATTTGCATGTTTTTCAGTTGTTACTTTCCTGTCATATATAGTTCTTGATGTGCTCTGATTTATTCCTGCTGCTCTAGTCATATTTTCTCGGTTTGCGTGCATATACATTATTTGCTCTTTCCTTGGATCACTACTTGTTCCATAGACATATTGTGATGATTTATTGTTTACTCTGCATTCCTGGAGTTGACTTGATTGATTTCTTAGTTTCCTGGATGATTGTTATTGGACATTGACTACACTTGAGCAAATCTCGATTGTGAGTACCCATTGTACTGCAATAGAGAATTGTTCATTTGACTACCTCCTTCGTGATCTCCCGCTGGGCTGCGAAAGAGACATACTATAGATTGTGAGTCCCCGTTGGACTGCTTTCTATAGGATCATGATCTCCCATTGAGATGCGATTACCCCGATTGCTTGTAGTCATGTTTGATAGCATCACTGGCATGCCACTGTCTTAGATATAGTGATTTCTCGTGTCTTATTTGCTTGTGTTTACTTTCTTCTCTATCTTGCATGTCATTTACTATATTTGGCTCGTATTCTTTTGTATCTTGCTATGTTCCCTGAGGACCTGGTTTTGTTCTCCAGATTTAGCAAACGAGGAGTACCGCAGCTTACGGACCAGCACCAGACGAGAGTTTGATTGCAGTTGATGGCCCTGCTTCTTAGTTACTTTCTAGCATGTTTTAGCTATCTCTTTCTTGTCTTTATTTTCTTGTTTGTCGGTAGTGGATTTGTCTCCACCCGACTTAGTATTATTTCTTGCTGAATATTCGTCTGTAACTTTACTTTCAGCATTTTATTCAATTTTGTTTAGTTCATGTTGTTTTGTGGATGAGATTAGTAAACCTGATTAATATTATACAGCTTAAGTACGCTCCGATGGAACCATTAAATTGGGTTTATCCATCGGTGTGTGCTGCTGGCCATTATCACGTGTTCAGTCCCTCGATGTTTTGGGACTGGGACGTGACATGGTTTTTGTGGTGGCCCATGCAGGTCAAACGATTAAATTGTTCAGTTTCAACTTAGGGACCGAACAGGCCTGCAAATAAGAATAGGATAAGTTTTAAGATCTCATCCACTTGCTTGAAACGTTCTTGATATCTAAATCGGATTTGAATCAATTTCTTGAATTGTATCCTGCCTTGATTCCTGAGCGCCTCTCATTGTTTATTTTGGTTACAGAATTATGGATTCACGAGCAAACGATAAGACTCCTGCAATATCACCACGAGATGTTATGGTAACCAACGAAGATGAAGCGACACCAGTTGATGAAGGACGATCAACTCAACAAGCAAGTCATCATGCCACGAGAATCCAGCAAAATGACATTCCACCATCGACGCAATTGCCCGTAATTCTACCAGGGCAGGCCATTGACGGGCAGCAGATGTTTCAAATGATCTATGCAATAGTGCAAGCTCAACAAGAGGCTTGGAGTCGCAGTCTTGTAACCGTACTAGAGCAGGCATGACAACCAACGACGGGTTCTATCGTCGATTTTCGCCAGCTGAAGCCCCGTATATTCTCAGGAAAAGAGGAGCCCACAGAAGTTCATGAGTGGCTCACCAACACACAATATCAATTAGAAGCAGCTGAGCTTCCAAGGGAACGTTGGATGACAGCCGTCAGAATGCAGTTGACGGACAATGCTCATCACTGGTGGCTATCTGAAGAGACCCGACTTGGACCAGACCGAGTCACTTGGGAAGAGTTCTCTAGACTTTTTTTGGAGATGTACATTCCAGCCCTTGCTCGATCAGAACTTCGGGACAAGTTCAATCGTCTCACTCAAGACAATCTGACAGTGGAAGAGTACAACGCGGAGTTCATTCGTCTGAGTCATTTTGCCCCTACTTTGATTCAGACAGAAGAAGAAAAGGCTGAGAAGTTCTTCGACGGACTAAACATTGAGCTGCAGAAACTGATTGGATCCGTTGCGCCTACATCTTATCCGAACGTCCTTGCTGCAGCACGACGCATGGAGCGCGTCATCAGGAGAGAGACTAATCTGAAGAGGTCATCCACATCAGCAACAGTCGGAGCACCACAGGAAGAAGTTGCAAAAAGACTTCATATGCACCAGCCATCAGAAGTATCTCCACAGGCAATACCTGTCTGTCCATATTGTCACAAACGAGGCCATATTGAGGACCAGTGCAGACGCAAAAAAAGATTATGTCTAGCTTGCGGATCCAGTCAGCATTTATTAAAGGAATGCCCAGAGCATCAAGAAAGAGCACCAAAAGATAACCAGCAAGCGTTACCAGTACCGAGGACCATCTATCCAGCATTGGAAACACCACAAACGAAAGTTCAAGAAGATCTACCACCAGCTCCAGGAGTGTATCAGTCGAGGCCACCTTTGATACCCCAGGCACTGCTCTTCCAGCAGGCTCAGCAGCAACAGAGGAATCGACGGCGAGGACGCAGACAAACCCTCACGATGTCTTTGGAGACGCACAGAACCCAGGAGTAGCTAATGCGCGTAAGTTCTTGTAGTTCTTTTTGTTTCTAGATCGTGCCTATTGGTTCGTGACCCTAGCCTTACCCTGATAATCTTAACTTGTTAATAACAGATAACTTAGTGATCACCTAGTAATTTTGTTGTTAATTAATATGCTTTAAAAGAATAACCTATTTTTCTAAAAACTATAATTTTCTAGATTTCCCACATTTGGGAAATTGCATAACTTCTACTTAGGGAAATGATTTTTCCTGTGTGTTCAAGCCCTGAACCTTGATTTTCTTTATTGTATTGTAATTCGAATAAAATTGGTAACCGTGTCATCTCTTTTGCCCGGTTATTCTTTGATTGCGAGGACGCAATCCTCTTAAGGGGGGTAGATTGTAATCCCCCTGATTTTCAAAAAAATTTTAAATTTTGGATGTTTAATTTTTCTGGAATTTCTGGAATTTTCTGAGATTTTCCCTAATTAAATTAAGGTGTTTTAAATATTAAAGGATTTTTAATTGATATTAAATAATATTAAAATATTATGAAAATAATATTTTATGATGTAAAATAGAAAATCAGACATATGGTAATTTTCCGGGAATTTATTGGTTACCGGATGAATTTTAAAAACCCTAAATACTAATTGAATTATTAAACTAAATATAAACCGGGTTTTTATTAAATAAACCAAACCATATAAAACTGAACCAAACCAAACCGGTTTATTTTTTTTAAAACCAATTCCTATTGGGTCGGATCCGGGTTCAATCCAGACCCGACCCAATAACCCGTGACCCGACCCGGTAACTCTTCCCTTCCCCAATTCTTTCTCTCCAATAACCGACGAGCGGCCGGCCGACTCCTCCGCCGCGCCGCTCCGGTTCCTCTTCCCACCAGCCGCCCCTTCGATGTTCGACGCTGCCTCACCTCCGTAACCGCCCGCCACCTCGCCATTATATAATCCCTTCATTCTTCCTTCCCCGGCCAGCCCTTTCCTCCGCCACCACCGCTCCCCTCGCCTGAGCCGCCTGCCGCCAGTTCCCTCCGTTTCCCTGGAGTCATCGCTCGTCGCCAGACCCCCAGCCCGCCTGAACCCTAAGCCGTTCCTCTCCTCCTCCGCCTGCGACGCCGGCCACGACCCAGCATCTCCGCCTCAGCGCCGTCACCGCCCTAGGCTTTGCCCTCCTCCGCTCAGGCCTTCGCCCAGCGGCCGGCCTCCCTCGAGCAGAACCCGCCTCCGCTGTATCTGCCTCGCCGCTGCCACGTCGCTTCCCTTCTCCTCCAGTTCAGCGCTGACCTCCCCGCCGTGCCGCCAGTACCGCCCTACCCCGCTGACGACCCGACGCCGCCCTTCAGAACTCCGGCCGAGTCCTCCAGGAACCGACGCTGACAACCCCAGGATGACCCGACACCGACTCCGATGTTCCCACCGCCTCAGGCGCTGAACCGACCACCCAGACTCGTCGCCTACCTCCCTAGACCGGTTCCGACAGACCCTCGGCTGCCCAGCGAGCCACCAGCGACTCGGACACGATCCAGAATGCGAGTACAGCTTGGACACGGCTTGGACACGGATCCAGGACGCGGGGATTCAAGTTTTGACACGCGTAATTAGATTTTTAACCCTGTTCAGGTAACCACAACTTTCTGCTCGTAGCTCTGTTTCCTATTCCGTCAGATTTATCGCGTAGCCTGTATGACCCCCTCGGTGCTCGTGCAAACCGCTCGGGGCATCGCGTCCTGAGGTGATCGTGAACCGCGATCCAAAACAGGAAAAATCCACACCCTATTTCACCCCGGAACTGGGTACGCCCCGCCAAACGGGATGACTTGGTCGCGTGCGGTCTTCACAGATACGTGCGCGTCGTTGATACGGACGTGCAGGATTTCGCAGAAGCTGATTCGGATGTGCGTGCACACCGGAATCAGTGCGTATCCGCGGACATCGCCCCGTATCCGACCATTCTGATTCTTGCTGTAACTTAGTGTACACACGTCGGATCGAGACGAAACTTGCGCCATCGGACTCGTAGCAATACGCTGGTCCTGTGGGTCAAGTTTGGTTCGATTCTGAGAACGTTGGAAAATCGCGTATCGTGGGCCCCACAGGCTCCACCTGACGGGTGATTTTGAGAACGGCTCATCGAAATCCAAATCTGGAAGTTCCGTTGGGTTCGTATCATCGTTCCTGACCTGTTGACACTAAGTTGGACTATTTTTGAGACCTTTGACCCTGACGCGTTTTTCGGTGCAAAGCGGCCCACATTTGGACCCCGCCTTGACCCGAAAATAACGTTTTTGCCCTTGTCTCCAAATTGGACTCAAGGACAGGCGTTTCTAGCTGATTAATATTTTTTGGATCTAATGGTGATGTTTGTTTCAGCAGCCGGAGTACTGCCTGCAAATCCAGCTATTGCCAGAGCTACAATTGGAGACAAAACCCAGGCAAGTATACCTTGCCAAATCCTGCAGTTTTGTTGCTTATCTCCTGGATTACTATTCATTATCGTGCAAGATACTTGTACAATATTTGCATGTTTTTCAGTTGTTACTTTCCTGTCATATATAGTTCTTAATGTGCTCTGATTTATTCCTGCTGCTCTAGTCATATTTTCTCGGTTTGCGTGCATATACATTATTTGCTCTTTCCTTGGATCACTACTTGTTCCATAGACATATTGTGATGATTTATTGTTTACTCTGCATTCCTGGAGTTGACTTGATTGATTTCTTAGTTTCCTGGATGATTGTTATTGGACATTGACTACACTTGAGCAAATCTCGATTGTGAGTACCCATTGTACTGCAATAGAGAATTGTTCATTTGACTACCTCCTTCGTGAGCTCCCACTGGGCTGCGAAAGAGACATACTATAGATTGTGAGCCCCGTTGGACTGCTTTCTATAGGATCGTGATCTCCCATTGAGATGCGATTACCCCGATTGCTTGTAGTCATGTTTGATAGCATCACTGGCATGCCACTGTCTTAGATATAGTGATTTCTCGTGTCTTATTTGCTTGTGTTTACTTTCTTCTCTGTCTTGCATGTCATTTACTATATTTGGCTCGTATTTTTTTGTATCTTGCTATGTCCCCTGAGGACCTGGTTTTGTTCTCCAGATTTAGCAGACGAGGAGTACCGCAGCTTACGGACCAGCACCAGACGAGAGTTTGATTGCAGTTGATGGCCCTGCTTCTTAGTTACTTTCTAGCATGTTTTAGCTATCTCTTTCTTGTCTTTATTTTCTTGTTTGTCGGTAGTGGATTTGTCTCCACCCGACTTAGTATTATTTCTTGCTGAATATTCGTCTGTAACTTTACTTTCAGCATTTTATTCAGTTTTGTTTAGTTCATGTTGTTTTGTGGATGAGATTAGTAAACCTGATTAATATTATACAGCTTAAGTACGCTCCGATGGAACCATTAAATTGGGTTTATCCATCGGTGTGTGATGCTGGCCATTATCACGTGTTCAGTCCCTCGATGTTTTGGGACTGGGGCGTGACAACTATACCTATCAACACGATGTTTTAATGAAGCATGCATAATTTGTGGTTGTTCTATCTTGCCTTAGTTTATTTTAAAGCAAGCAATAGATATAGAAATCAGTGGAATAACCTGCCACCGCTCGGTGACATTTACCTGCCCGTCTGAACCACCTGCACAATACTTACCATGCCTTCCCTGCCAAGAAGACACAAGTTAGTTGCAACAGGTTTAAATATACGAGGGGATCACTGGCACGTTGCCATTATGGACGGGCTAGTCTCAGTATGGAATATCGTGCGACGCATATTCAGGGCATCCCAGGGCATTCCGTCCTATAGCAGGCGACTATCATGAGTTCCGTCCGGATCGGATCGGTGCCGGTGCCCCAGCGACCGTCCGCAGGAACTGAGACCTTGTGCAAAAGTTTTTCGTGATCAACGCAGTACACTAAGTTAGCAATTGAGGCAAATCAGGGCATATCAAGCATAGGGCAATAACAGGGCAAGATTTACTTTTGCATAGTCTTCTGTTCAGTTTATTACATTCAAGATGAGTTCTATACATAGCACAATTTTAAGAAGAAATATGTATTCTAACTTGTATTTATGCATATGAAGAACAATCCAAACGAACAAGCATGTAAGTAAGTAACCGTTAACAAGTTTCATTTGACAAGCATAATTTTCCAAGTCTATTCCCTTATTATTCTGAAGTCTTTTAGTTATTACTTGGTATCGTTTGACCGGGGCAAGCACGAATACAAGATTCAGATGTGAAGACTAGCAAGAAGGGCTAGCTAATCGGGATGGTAGCCACTCACTTAGTAGTTGGAAGGAAGAAGGAAAGAAGAGCTTTAGGAGTCCGTTCGAGCGACGCCTACTGCTGGATCACCTGTATTGCCACGAACAGCTGATCAATACCTCTTTCTCTCTTTCCATTATCGGAATTGAAGTATAGTTCGAAGAACAAAAACAATAAAATCATCGAAACCGTTCAAGAAATCTCAAGCAAATCCGAAAACCAACTCAAAGCACGAAAGCAACAAGCGACAGCGAAAACTAGGCAACAAAAGATGCAGCGGAGAGGTCCCTCCTGACTCTGCCGCTAAGTCGATCCCGGGGGCACGGTCCACTGAATATGGGAATCGATTTCCAAAAAGACAAATCCATAACGAGGATGAGTTCTTGATTCAATCTATCCCGATCGAACGATACCGTCTAGTATTTTTTAGCCACGCTCCCCGAATAGGGGGAACGGTGCACCACACTGGTATGGCTGCGAGAAACTCTAAATTCATAACTAAGATATGTATATCCGAAGTTAGGTTTCTATGTTCTCGTCACGACAACTAATATGGCTGCAATAAACTCTAGGTTCCATAACCAAAGTAGACGTTTTACCTTTCTCACTGTCCTCATCAACATATGTCATCAGATGATACCATAAATTTTAGTCCGTAAAACTTATCTCGACAAAAAATCAAAACTCAACAACAATACCAAGAATTAAATTGATAACTGATCAACAAGAATCAAACTCAATATCAACAAGTGAGAATGGACGAAAATAAGAGGGAAGGATTTAAATTGGAATTTATAATGAGATTCTCAAGGGTCGTCCCAGGAATCTCTCAATTAATTTGTGATTGAGTATCCTCTCTCATCCTAGTATCATATGTCCTATATTCTATCGCAGGCACGCAGTAGTACAACTAAGACGTCGTACTACCACGACATCGCACAACTTGCGAAGTCTGACCTGCATGGGCCACCACTAAAAATGTGTCACGACCCGCACCCGGTATAGGGGCACGAGAGCGTGGGTACGTCCAGCCTACGCCGCAGCATCGGCGGTAGAACGCTGTCTAGGTCACAATACTATCTGAATAATCTCTCACGAATATTCAACTCCATAAGGAGACACAGATATCACAATATAATATGGAATACTCAATCATATAAACTAGAGCACGATGAGATATCGAATGAAACAAATGAAATACAAGTCAAGTCTAACAACAATAATAGTCTAACCTGCATTCAATAACATCTAGTCTCTAAGTATGTCGAAAATAAGTTCTCTATGTCACAGTCTGGAAAAAATATCCAGTCAGGATTGGAACGAAATACACCTCTAACAGCAGTTCCACATATATTGACAAAAACTATAAGACAGTGTAAAGAAATACAAGACATATATGAATACTTGCAATAAGAAATACTGACGAGCATGGATATACTGGAAATAAAAATACTGGAATAAATAGAATACGGGAGCATATGTCATCATCAATGTACATCTAGCAATAAAATAGAAATACAAGTACACGTAAGAACAATGAACTGGTATGTAAGTGTGTACAAGAACCATAACTTGAACATGTAGAGATGCTAGATCAATATACTAGAGATGCATGTCAATAATCATCTAACTAAGTGTGTGAAACATCAGCATATCATGTGATCGACTTGGGACTATATGACTCATTACATTGATTAGCGATAATCCCTAACAGGTCAGGCTAGCCACATGTAACAGCGATGAGGCATGTAATGGTAAGGCTGCACCGACGTGAGGTATGGGTGAGCTATGATGCATGTAAAGTTGGGTATGATCACATAAGTTACTAATATTTTCCTGTTTCCCCTAGCTAGCAGGATGGATTCCAAATCACGACTCCTTGTGACAGGTCTCAATGATGCCAACTCGTGTAAACAATAGTGTCAGAGTCATGTACGCTATACAACAAGATTTATAGAGATAATCAACATAATGAAAACTGTCAGAGAATGTACTCGCCTGAGGTCCTGCTGCTGGTATGAATCAGAGTCCAAGTCACAGTCCAAATAGCCTATGTATTACAATTTTACCAAGTCAAAAGATAATTTATTTTAATTTATTTAACTCTGGAATAATTACTCTAAAATCCTAATTTAATCTTATTATTCTGATTTCTAGGTTAATTCCTAAATTTTGTCCAAAAAAACTGAATTTTATCGACTCGAGACTCATGGCACGCAAATCGAGGCGATCTGATGACCGAAAAGTCAACCGACACAAACTCAACTTTCATGCATGATTCCCTATAGATTTCATCATCAAAAACATGCTAGAATTTATGGCTCATCCGAATTAAAATTCGTTTGGGAATTATGGCACATACAAATTTTATATTGTGCATCGATGGTTAAATTCTAACCTAGAAATTCTACAGAATTAATAGTATAGAAATACTTCGAATTAAATTCTGGGAAAACATATGTGAATTATCTTGACATCAACTTTCTGAAACTTCAAACGGTTCATGATTCTGATTCCTGGTTCTCCCGAAATCGCGAAAATATCGAAACATATTTATTTTCGGACATACTGTGCTCTACAAATTTTCCAGAATTTAATACTCATAATTTCGTAAAAAACTTTATATAATCAGAAATCTAACCTCAATATCGTTCTAACGCAAGAAATTGGGGCTCGTTTGAAGTCCGAAGCTACGCGCAATGGCTTCTGGAAGATGAAGGAACCTTAGATGACAATTCTCCAAAATTCGGCTCAAGGAAAACCCTAGAAATTAATAACTTAAACTATTATATATAGAAAGGAGAGAGAGAGAGAAGCCATGGCTCGGAGAGCGCCATGTGGCAGCCAACCAACGCTGCCTGCTCAGATCAAACAGTCAGCATTCGATGCGGCTCGGCTTAGCTCAGTCCGACTCGGACTAGGACGCAGCTCGGCGCGGCTCGCGGTCGGCTCGGCGCACCCACACCCACCCCGCGATCGCTGACAGGCGGGCCCCATACTGTTGGCTGCGGGAGGCTGACAGGTGGGCCCATGTTGGCTGACTGGGCAGAAATAATTACTTTTTGGGTTTTCTTTTTCAGAAATTAGTTTTTAATTTAATTTTTCATAATTAACTCAAAATAAATGCGAAAAATAATCAAAAAATTTCCAAAAAATTCTAGAAAATATATTTTATTATTTAGAACTTAAAATAAAATTTTGGGATATTTTTAATTATGTTTGGATATAAAATAAATTCTTGAAAGTCCTAGAAAATTAATGTTACTAGTTTTTAATTAACTAAAATTTATGGAAAAATCCCAATAGCCCCAAATTAACCTAATAACAATATTTAAGCAAGAATTTCAGGATACGGAGGTTACAAGTCTACCCACCTTAAAAAAAATTTCGTTCTCGAAATTTAAGATCCTCAATAGGTGTATGTATTCATTTATATTATTTCTCCATCAAAATTTTAATTCATCAAACCATATAATCATAAAGCAAATCCATATTGTTATTTCACAAAATTTCTTTCCAAATTCTATAAGTATCATATTCCCGCAAACCTTTAAAATTAAAAATCAAATTCCATTCTTATCAAAATCTCCTCAAAAATTTTATGCTAATCACTAAATACAAAACTTAATATTCAATCCTCTAATTTTAAATCCACTCAATGTATATTTCTAAAATTTAAAAATCTCGTCCAAAAAGTTTGTATTCAAACTAACCCATTAATCATCTTACTCCTCAAATTTAAATCCAATTGATGCATGTTTATAAAATTTAAATCCTCATCCCAAAATTTTAAAATCGAACACTAACCCATTAGTGATCTTAATCCTCGATTCCTTTTTCCACACAAAAATAAATAATGTATTAGTTATGAAATCTTCAAATACCATATTCAATATAAGTTCATAACTTGCAGTCCAATGAATATAATGATAATCTCCTTTATTTCCTCGAATTTTAATGATAGATTCAATCATATCTTAATCTTCATAAAAATTAATGTTTTAGCAAAATCGTCAATTCCGCCATATTAAATTCTCAACTCTTTATTTAAATTAATGTTTATCCTCGATATTTAAAGCACCTTGCCTCTCTTTGTCAAGTCATATCCTCTTCATAAATCTTTACTACGGTCAAACCCCCAACAATTAAGGTCTAAGAAAATTTTACCTACAGTCATACAATATGCAATATAGAGAAAATATACATGGTTATGGTCACTTTTGTCATGGTATTGCAGTCTCTGTCGGGATGTACTACTAGCTATATTCTAGCAAGAGAATCATTGATACATGCTATGGTACTAAAGAATCAATTAATCAAACAAACAGATGGAAAAGGAATATGAGGAAAGAACAGAACATAGCTTTCTAACCCATTACTTGGACATCTTCAACCTCTATCATACACTTAACTTTGGCACATTTATTCATAAATTCCTATCCCTATACACTGTTACCCATATCAACTAATCTCTAGTCCACAAGATATCCATGGATACATCCACATTACACATATCTGTCTATTTAATACCAAAATATGATACCAAGGACCTCTAACACAATCATAGGTCAAATGATGCACCCAAAGTTTGATACCTCTATCTCTTTAGGTACCACTATTTCTACTACAAGCATACTCACTGCTAGCTCTCTTACCTACTACAACTGTTTATACTAGTTGTTCTTATCACTCAAGTGCACACCAAGTGCAACACACCATACTAAGTACTGCTTTCTCTAATACAACTCTAGATGGAGACCTAAGTCAGTTTGCAGTACTATCTCAAGCATTCTCAAGCCAATAGATCCTTACACATGCACATCATCTACTAATATACTAATATACATTTCTTACCCACCATAAAATTTTATCTTCAAAATAAAATCCTCAAAATTTAACTTCCTGAACAATAAAATGTGTATTCTTTCCTCAAAAGTCAAATATTCAAATATTGAAATAAAATTTTTAATCACTTCCAAAATCTTTATAGCTCTGACTATGTTTATTGAATTAAATTTGAATCCTCAAAAAAATTTAATAACATAAAATCTCAACACCTCAAAATTCTTTAAAATTAAAATTTATTTCCAATCTTCAAATTATAAATTTAAATCCACAAGTATACATATAAATACTCACAGTATCTAATACTCAAGGTGCACACAATACACCAATTGTCTGCAATTCTCAACTGTGTACTGAAATTTGTACTGCTCGGATTACTTGCAATATTACTTCCAATAATCAAAGTTATCATCACACATATTTTCTCCAATGATTTTCTATCTATATTAATTGATACACCAATCTAATTATCATTACACGTAGTACTTATTGTTATTAGCACCATTTTTAATAAATCCTTGATATAGAATCACTAGCAATATTGGTATGGTAACACTAGCTTCATTATTAGATTATCACATCAAACTTATTAGAACTCACGATCACTTGCACTTTCTATAATACCCATGCTTTAGTTCAATCTCAAGGGCAGGCATATGGTTCCATATCTCAATTGATGTATAAGTATCTCCCTTTTTAATCTTTTATAGACTGATACACTATATATCTTCCATTACAATTATTGATATCTCTCAACCCATGGCACACTCATTAATACCCTTTATGCATATACATTTCTTTACTCTTGATACACCCAAGTATCAACCATCAATTTGAATATCATGCTCCATTAATTTTCAACACAAATCCTTCATACTTAATTATTTTCATGGATCGCCCAACTATATAAACTCATGACTATCCAGGACAGGTATGCTGACTTTGATACTTACTCTTGGAACCATCACTGATACTCTTTTCTCCTTCTATCTATAGTGCCAATACTAGCTATAACATACCTATCATAGAACTATTGCTATAAGGTACTATGCTATGGGTTAACTCTAGATTAATACCTACTATTTTTATATCCAACCAAGAAATACTTATAAACTCACAAGTCATATTCTCACCAGTCAATATTGATACAAGATACATACATAATTACAAGTCACCAATTATCACACTAACAAGGATCCTGAAAGAAATAAGGCTCGAAAGAAACTGGGTTAAGGACTGAAGGTATCTTTACTGCTAGTAAAGAAAAGAAGCGATGGAACAAAGTCCTGGAATAACAGAAATAGATAAGTCTTGAGATGATACTTTAAGAACCATTTTAAGATACAATTCGATAATCATACACGTCTGTCATAAATTATGACACTCAGAATCCTCGCCATGCCAGTAAGCATAGATGCGATAAACGCCAGGTTCCGTAACTAAGGTATGCAACTCTACAATTATGTCATCTAGAATTTTCGCCACGTCAACTGGTATGGCTGCGAGAAACTCTAAATTCATAACTAAGATATGTATATCCGAAGTCAGATTTCTACGTTCTCGTCACGACAGCTAATATGGCTGCGATAAACTCTAGGTTCCATAACCAAAGTAGATGTTTTACCTTTCTCGCTGTCCTCATCAACATATGTCATCAGATGATACCATAAATTTTAGTCCGTAAAACTTATCTTGACAAAAAACCAAAACTCAACAACGATACCAAGAATTAAATTGATAACTGATCAACAAGAATCAAACTTAATATCAACAAGTGAGAATGGACAAAAATAAGGGGGAAGGATTTAAATTGGAATTTATAATAAGATTCTCAAGGGTCGTCCCAGGAATCTCTCAATTAATTTGTGATTGAGTATCCTCTCTCATCCTAGTATCATATGTCCTATATTCTATCGCAGGCACGCAGTAGTACAACTTCCACGACATCGCACAACTTGTGAAGTCTGACCTGCATGGGCCACCACTAAAAATGTGGTGGTAGTTAAGAAATATCCGGTATAGGGGCACGAGAGCGTGGGTACGTCCAGCCTACGCTGCAGCATCGGCGGTAGAACACTGTCTAGGTCACAATACTATCTAAATAATCTCTCACAAATATCCAACTCCATAAGGAGACACAGATATCACAATATAATATGGAATACTCAATCATATAAACTAAAGCACGATGAGATATCGAATGAAATAAATGAAATACAAGACAAGTCTAACAACAATAATAGTCTAACCTGCAATCAATAACATCCAGTCTCCAAGTATGTTAAAAACAAGTCCTCTATGTTACAGTCGGGAAAAAATATCCAGTCAGGATTGGAACAAAATACACCTCTAACAATAGTTCCACATATATTGACAAAAACTATAAGACAGTGTAAAGAAATACAAGACAGATACGAATACTGGCAATAAGAAATACTGACGAGCATAGATATACTGGAAATAGAAATACTGGAATAAATAGAATACGGGAGCATATGTCATCATCAATGTACATCTAGCAATAAAATAGAAATACAAGTACACGCAAGAACAATGAACTGGTATATAAGTGTGTACAAGAACCATAACTAGAAAATATAGAGATGCTAGATCAAAATACTAGAGATGCATGTCAATAATCATCTAACTAAGTGTGTGAAACATCAGCATATCATGTGATCGGCTTGGGACTATATGACTCATTACATTAATTAGCGATCATCCCTAACAGGTCAGGCTAACCACATGTAACAGCGATGAGGCATGTAATGGTAAGGCTGTACCGACGTAAGGTATGGGTGAGCTATGATGCATGTAAAGTTGGGTATGATCACATAAGTTACTAATATTTTCCCGTTTCCCCCAGCTAGCACGATGGATTCCAAATCACGACTCCTCGTAACAGGTCTCAATGATGCCAACTCGTGTAAACAATAGTGTCAGATTCATTTATGCTATACAACAAGAGTTATAGAGATAATTAATATAATGGAAACTGTCTGGGGTCCTGCTGCTGGTATGAATCAGAGTCCAAGTCACAGTCCAAATAGCATATATATTACAATTTTACCAAGTCAAAAGATAATTTATTTTAACTTATTTAACTCGGGAATAATTAGTCTAAAATCCTATTTTAATCTTATTATTCTGATTTTTAGGTTAATTCCTAAATTTTGTCCAAAGGAATTGAATTTTATCGACTCGAGACTCATGGCACGCAAATCGAGGCGATTTGTTGACCGAAAAGTCAACCGACACAAACTCAACTTTCATGCATGATTCCCTGTAGATTTCATCATCAAAAATATGTTAGAATTTATGGCTTATCCGAATTCAAATTCGTTAGGGAATTATGGCACATACAAATTTTGTATTGTGCACCGATGGTTAAATTCTAACCTAGAAGTTCTACAGAATTAACAGTATAGAAATACTTCGAATTAAATTATGGGAAAAATATATATGAATTATCTCGATATTAGCTTTCCAAAACTTCAAACGGTTCATGATTTTGATTCCTGATTTTCCCGAAATCTCGAAAACATCAAAACATATTTATTTTTGAACATGCTGTGCTCTACGAATTTTCCAGAATTTAATACTCATAATTTCGTAAAACAATTTATATAATCAAAAATATAACCTCAGTATCATTCTAACGCAAGAAATTGGACCTTGTTTGGAGTCCGAAGTAATACGCAATGGCTTTTGGAAGATAAAGGAACCCTATATGGCAATTCTCCAAAATTTGGCTCATGGAAAACCCTAGAAATTAATAACTTAAACTATTATATATATAGAGGAGAGAGAGAGAAGCCGCGGCTCGGAGAGCACCACGTGGCAGCCATCTAACATTGCTTGCTCAGATCAAACGGTCAGCGTTCGATGCAGCTCGGCTTAGCTCAGTCCGACTCGGACTAGGATGCAGCTAAGCTCGGCTCGGCTCGCGGTCGGCTCGGCGCACCCACACCCACCCCGCGGTCGCTGTCAGGCGGGCCCCGCACTGTTGGCTACGGGAGGCTAACAGGTGGGCCCCTGTTGGCTGACTGGGCAAAAATAATTACTTTTGGGGTTTTCTTTTTCAGAAATTAGTTTTTAATTCAGTTTTTCATAATTAACTCAAAATAAATGCTAAAAATAAGCAAAAAATTCCCAAATAATTCTAGAAAATATATTTTATTATTTAGAACCTAAAATAAAATTTTGGGATATTTTTAATTATGTTTGGACATAAAGTAAAATTTTAAAAGTTGTAGAAAATTAGTGTTACTAGTTTTTAATTAACTAAAATTTATGGAAAAATCCCAATAGCCCCAAATTAACCTAATAACAATATTTAAGCAAGAATTTTAGGATACGAAGGTTACAATGTACCTGAGAAGCCTCCAGTAGCATCTCCGTGTTGGCGACCCAATCGGAGATCTCCTCTGCGGTCTCGCTGCCCGAAAAATTATTCGGGCCCATCTGACAAAATCCTCGAACAGCACTAGCTGTCTGAACATGTATAGGTGCTGGTGAGGGTGTTGTGGCAGGTGTCCTCTCTACAACTGCCATCAAGCTCTATCTCAATGTCTCAGTCTGATGCCACTATGCCTGCATCATAGTCTGGAAGAACTGGAACATCTGCGACTGTCCCTCTGGATGTGGCATCTGAGGTAGAAAGGGTGGAGGTGATGGCAATGGGACCTCCGACTGCATCATAGGTGTCTTTTCAGAAGTCGGCCTCTCGGACTGCGGCATCGGCGTAGCCCTCGAAGTCTGGCCCTCTAGGTGGTGCGTCGGAATGGTCTGAGAAGTCTGGCCCTCATGCTGCTGCGTCAGGTCGTCAGGAGAAGTCTGGTGCCAATGTATCAGCGAGGCCTATGGTGGTGGCTGCTTTCCGGGTGGTCCAGGGGGTGTATCCTCTCTCTGCGTGGTGGTGGATGGCACAATGGCACCGTATACCTCGCGTCCGCTGCATAAGTTCATCTTGCTGCAAGAAATAGAACTTCATTAAAAGAGTACGGGAATAACAAACAGGATATAGATATTCAATTAATCAAATGCGAAGGAGGTTCAAAGGCGGTAATCAAAGTGGATGAGATCTAATAATTTCTATCCTATTGCAGGCTCGCTGGGCATGTTACCATACCGCAAGCGATAAACAAAGACCTGCATGGGCCACCACTAAAATTATGTCACACCCCAGTCCCAAAATACACGGGACCAGGCCACGTGGCAATGGCCAGCTAATACGACTCTGAGGGATTACCCAATTTAATGGATCCGACGAAGCGTAATACGGTGTCCTAAAATACTAACAAGTCTAATATGCTAACATACTGCAGGTAAATATCTAATCTCATCCATATAATACAATATAATAATAACTGAAACAAATACTGATAAATAAAATACAAGAGTCATAATACATCTGAAATAGTTTGATGGGGACAAACCTACTAAAATATAGCAATAGAATAAAAGTGCAGAAAGAAGTAAGATAACTAGACTAGAGTATCAACTAGTTAGATAAGAATGCTCTAGTACAAAAATAGCTGTACCCAAATCACAGAAACTCCTCTCGAAATGCCTCGAAGTCCTTAGTCACAAATCCTGTCTCTACTCCTGCTCCATAGATGGTCGGGTACAAGTGCTCATCCGGATATGGAAGGGAACTAGGTCCTCAGAGGGACGTAACAAGATACAAAAATGCATGCCATAAAGTAAATACTGTGTAAACTCGAGGGTGATCTAACCAGCTAAGTGAAATGCACTTTGAAGACAACCTTGGTACGTATGGGTAGGTGAAAGGTATAAAGCGTAACGTCGAGCCAGAGGCTAAGTACCTGCATTAGCTGTAAACTAGATGCCAGGAGTATATGCAGACTACATCATCGATCATTATAGCGCGCAGCTAGTAACCTCTGCCGGATGTATCGACAAGCATATACGCCCATAACCGGGTAACCTGAGCCCATAACCGGGTAACACATGGCCCATAACCGGGTAACACTGAGGCTCACGACCCCGCAGTTTACTCTGAAACTACGGCAGCCAAATGTCTGTCCCATACGCCTACTAATTATCTTTCCCGTCCAATGCCAATGTACAAGTCGTGAACATGAGGTGGACATCTCGTACTATAATGCAAGTCACTATAGAAATGAACAACTAAGATAAATACCGTCACACGTGCTGCTCATACTAATGGGCAGACAGTCATGAAGCATGCGTCCCTACATGAACTCACTCTATGACGTGTAATAATATATGTCAGGACCTGGGGAGTCATATCGATAACTCCACAACTTTAGGTGGGTCCACTAGACGCTAGGTCAAACACAAGTCCTAACGTCAACGCCTTCGTTGACTATACCCGAGTCTTTTTCGGACGTTCACAGTTAATATTAAAACAATAAAATATGCAGCTACATAATATCTGAATTTAAACAGTACAACAAGACAAGGTATACTAGCCTGGAACTCTGGTGTGCACCAGCAATGATCCGGAACCAACAGCTAAGGTAGTATCATCTTGGATGCCTACAAATAAATAACATTAAATATTAATCACTATATTACACTATACTAATCATGTACACAAGTACACTTACGCAATGTCACGAGTTATGCGGATACTAAACCGAATAAACGTTCTAATAAAATATGTTGGCTAAGGTTGACTAGTCACAGGTCAAGGGGGTTAGGGGTACACTTAGTCTACTAGTCCATAGCATTTTACAAGTTATTCTATGGTATATTTCTCACATGTTACGATCACGGTCGCAACTCAGATTCGTGTAGGTGCTAAGTCACACCTCTAACACATGGGTACCAGGTATCCTAATTATTTTCAGGACACGTCTGATGTGGGTAGTCATCTAGGTCTCCATGCACGGAAATTATAACCACACTGCAGTCGGGAACTGACACAGGGGGGTCACGACTGGTCAACTAACAGGGTCGCGTGTCCACACAGCTGTATCCTCTGTATCCTGAAATTCGTGCTTAAATATTGTTATTAGGTTAAATTTGGGCTATTGTGATTTTTCCATAATTTTTAGTTAATTAAAAACTAGTAACCCTAATTTTCTAAGACTTTCAATAATTTATTTTAGGGGGAAATATAACTAAAAATATCTCAAAATTTTATTTTAGGTTCTAAATAGTCAAATATATTTTCTAAATTTTTTGAGAATTTTCTGATTATTTTTAGCATTTATTTTGAGTTAATTATGAAAAACTGAATTAAAAACTAATTTCTGAAAATAAAAACCCAAAAAGTAATTATTTCTGCCTAGGCAGCCAACAGGGGCCCACCTGTCAGCCTCCTGCAGCGAACTGGGTCGAGCCCGCCTGTCAGTGACCGCGGGGTGGGTGCAGGTGCAGCCGAGCCGACCTCGAGCCGAGCAGAGTCAGAGTTCGACTCAGACTCAGCTGAGCCGAGCTGCGTGAATCCCTGACCCTTTATACTAGTTGGGAAGCAGCAGATGGCTGCCATGTGGTGCACTCCGAGCCGCAGCTGCTTTCTCTCTCCTCTATATATAGGGTATTTAGATTATTAATTTCTAGGGTTTTCCTTGAGCCAAATTTGGGAGAATTGCCATCTAGGGTTCTTTCATCTTCCAGAAGCTATTACGCATAGCTCCGGACTCCAAATGAGGCCCAATTTCTTGTGTTAGAACGATATTGAGATTATATTTCTGAATATATAAAAAATTTTACGAAATTATGAGTATTAAATTCTGGATAATTCGTAGAGCACAGCATGTCCGTAAATAGACGCATTTTGATGTTTTTGCGATTTCGGGAGAACCAGGGATCAGAATTATGAACCGTTTGAATTTTTGTAAAGCTAATGTCGATATAATTGATATATATTATTACCAGAATTTAATTCGAAGTATTTATATACTGTTAATTTTGTAGAACTTCTAGGTTAGAATTTAACCATCGGTGCACGATACAAATTTGTATGTGCCATAATTCCTAAATGAATTTGAATTCGGATGAGCCATAAATTCTAGCATGTTTTTTATGATGAAATCTACAGGGAATAATGCATGAAAGTTGAGTTTGTGTCGGTTGACTTTTTGGTCAACAGATTGCCTCCATTTGCGTGCTATGAGTCTCAAGTCGATAAAATTTAGGTTCTTTTGGGCAAAAATTAGGATTTCACCTAAAAATCAGAATAATAAGATTAAAATAGGATTTTAGAGTAATTATTCCAAAATTAAATAAATTAAAATAAATTATCTTTTGACATGGTAAAATTGTAATACATAGGCTATTTGGACTGTGACTTGGACTCTGATTCATACAAGCTAAGGACCCCAGGCGAGTACATTCTCTGAAAGTTTCCATTATATTGATTATCTCTATAATTCTTGTTGTATAGCGTACATGACTCTGACACTGTTATTTACACGAGTTGGCATCATTGAGACCTGTCACGAGGAGTCATGATTTGGAATCCATCGTGCTAGCTGGGGAAATAGAGAAATATTAGTAGCTTATGTGATCATACCCAACTTTACATGCATCATAGCTCACCCATACATCACGTCGGTGTAGCCTGACCATTACATGCCTCATCGCTGTTACATGTGGTTAGCCTGACTTTACAAGGATGATCGCTAATCAATATAATGAGTCTTATTAGTCCCAAGCCGATCACATGATATGCTGATATTTTATACACTTAGTTTAGATGTTCTTGACATGCATATCTAGTATATTGATCTAGCATCTCTACATGTTCTAGTTATTGTTGTTGTACATATTTATGTACCAGCTCATTGTTCTAGCGTGTACTTGTATTTCTATTTCAGTGCTAGATGTACATTGATGATGACATGCTCCAGTATGCATTTATTCCAGTATTTTTATTTCAAGTATATCCATGCTCGTCAGTATTTCTTATTGCCAGTATTCATATCTGTCTTTTATTTCTTTACACTGTGTTATAGTTTTTGTTAATATATATGGAACTGCTGTTAGAGGTGTATTTCGTTCCAATCCTGACTGAATATTTTTTCCAGACTGTGACATAGAGGACTTGTTCCCAGCATACTTGGAGACTGGATGTTATTGATTGCAGATTAGACTATTTATTGTGTTTAGACTTGTCTTGTATTTTATTGTTTGCTTCGATATCTCATCGTGCTTTAGCTTATGTGATTGAGTATATTCTATATTATTTTGTGATATCTGTGTCTCCTTTTGGAGTTGGATATTCATGTGAGATTGATTAGATAGTATCATGACCTAGACAGCGTTCTACCGCCGATATTGTGGTGTAGGCTGGACGTACCCACGCTCTCGTGCCCCAAAATTTGGGTGCGGGTCATGACACATTTTTAGTGGTGGTCCATGCAGGTCAGACTTCACAAATTGTGCGATGTCATGGTAGTGCGACGTCTTAGTTGTACTACTGCGTATCTGTGACAAGATATAGGACATAGGATACTAGGATGAGAGAGAATACTCAATCATAAATTATTTGAGAGATTCCTGGGACGACCCTTGAGAATCTTATTGTAATTTCCAATTTAAATCTTTTCCCTTTGTTCCCTTCCGTTCTTACTTGTTGTTATTAAAATCAATTATTGTTAATCAGTTATTAAATTTAATTCTTGGTATCGTTGAGTTTTGATTTCATATCGAGATGAATTTTACGAGCTAAAATTTATGGTATCATCTGATGACATATATTGATGAGGACAGTGAGAAAGGTAAAACGTCTACTGTCACTACCACATTCCGAAAACAGGGGTATTTTCGACTTTTTACAATATTTAATATTATGGTAGTTATAATTTAGTAATTGCGTGATAGGTATATTAATTTAAATAAATATGTGAGGTGTGTAATTAAATATAATATTATATACAGTGTTCAGTTATTTTGAGCTGGTAGACTTGACCTAGAAGCCCAGTAGATGAACACTTGTCCAAATTATGGAATTATGTAATTAATTGTTCTATTTTTTATTTATTGGAGATTGTAATTTATTACCGTATTTTAATTAATTATTGCGCATTGCCTTTGCTTCGATATTTGGAGCGCTATCCTGACTTTTGTCTTCCAACAAATTTTACAATCTTGCCCTAGACGTGCCGCCTTCCATTCTGCCATTTTTGTAACTCATAATTATGCTCTCTGTGCATTATTTCTAGCCGCACAAAAATCATCGCGGACGTTTATTTTAAAATTCCTATTTTGTATCGTTGTGCGTTCCAATTGAAATTGGAGACAATCTTGACCTATTTTCGTGCGGCCCAAATTAGGATAATATTATGTTCTGAGTCTTCTTCATTATTGGTATTGGTGACCTGACCTGATTTTCAGCCCCCTGTACTCCTAATTTATTTTAGAACACCAATTGCATTTATTTAATTTAATTGAACCGTAAATTCAACTTTGTGCAATTTTCCAATTGTTGGGCACTTTTGTGCAAAGGTGCATTAAGGTGCCCACCCTATTGGACACGACACGTGAATAAATCTATTTCTCCTTCATGAACATTTTTTCCATAATTTTTGGGAGTGTGTAATTCAATATCAACCTCCTCAACCCATAGCTCTTCTTAATTTTGAACCGATGTAATCCAAGCCATTCATTTTGAATCAAAACAAATCCTAGCCCTTTGAAATACCTACATGACAAGTCAAGCCCAACTTCAAAGAAGGGTTGACCGGCCCAATTTTCTAGGTCAAACTTTCAACCCTACTTTTTCTATATATACAACTCTTATGTTTTTTTCAACCCATCCCCTATACAAAGCCATCAGCCGACTTCATCTTCATCCTCCCCTTTCCTTCAACCCCTCGACCACCGGAGCTCATCCCCGACGCCGGAGCAGACCGATGGAGCCGGCCGTACCCTCCCCGCACTGATCACCCCGGCCGGCCGAGCCTAGCTCCCTTCGACCCTGGCCTATGTTCAAGCTCCGCCGCCTCGTCTCGACGGAGTCCACCACCGCTACATTTCCGGCGGCCAACTCGATGGTACCTGAGCTCCTCCCTATTTCATTCTCCGACAGCCGACTGTAACTGATCCGACTCCACTCCTCCGTTCATCCTCCACCTCTCCCTCTGCTGTCAACCCCGGCCGGCCATCGACTCCGGCACGGCCTACAGTGACTCCCCGACCCGATCCCACTGGCCTGCTCCTCCTTCTCGTCCCGACATCCGACCGAGTCCCGACTCCGGCCACTGCAGCACCAAATCACCACCGACGCCAAAGCCATCACCCCGCAGCTCCGGCACGGCGATACTCCCCTTTCCTCAGCCACCATCGTCGACATCAACCTCCTGTTATATTCCCCGACTCCAGCCTGCTCTCTCTCGTCGACCGGCTATGGCGAACAGAGCTCTGTCGAGGATCTATACACAATAGTTTCTCCCATAGTCCACCGCTCTAGGACGCCGACTTCGCTCCAGTCGTTAATCGGTTACAGTTCTGATCCGATTAAACACTTATGCGGAAGAACAAGCAACGAACCCTCAATCCAAGTTTTGGTACGGTCCCTACCTTATTGACTTATACTATATCGACACTTGTGTGTCAGGTGAGTCCATTATGACACTTAGAGGCCAGTACCTATTCCCGGACACAGGAACTGAATGTTTTAAACATAGGTACAGGACTTCTTTCTTCCTTGATTAAAGAGCAGGAAAATGAGTTTGAATCTATCAAAATGGTATCAGTAAGATAATTGGTTATAAACCGTAGTATTTGATCACCTCTCCTATTTAGATTTCAAATATGTATATTAATAGTAATAGATGTACATGTTATCATAGTTGATCGACACGAAGACTAGTGGCTGTTCGACACAAGAATTCATGTATGTTAGATATTGGTAACCTGTTTGTTGAACACAACACTAGGGGTTGTTCTCAGTCTCTATGAATTCAAGATTTGGACTTAGTGAGTGGATAAGAGATTCGAATTTTATTTTTGACGGGGGCTGTAAAAAAAGCAGTTCAAGTTGAATTAGATTGGTAATTTTGATTTAATAAATTTGAGACAGTGAATAGGTAGGTGGGTCAGAGAATGTGAAGCATTGATTTTCTGTTTGCTCCAAAGAGCATTGAGAGGCAATAACCATTTGAGTTTATAGACTTGGGCCAGAGCCCTGTAGCTTTAGGAATTTAGTGGATTAGATAGTTAATTCAGGAATAATTAGTGAATTAAGGATTTATATATATTAATTAGTCTTAGAATTATTTTGGAACCTAATACCCAAGTCTTATATTCTGTCTAGGTCTTGGATTTGGAGCCACGTCGGTGATTTGGGTTGGAGGACTGTTGGATCCTCCAGACGATACTCTGGGACAGGACATTGGTTTTACCAGCTAAGGACCCATGGCGAGTACATTCTCTGATTAGTTTCTAATTTATGATATCTCCTATGTTCACTGTATCTAGTGTAAATATCCATGTTCTTGACACGTTGGTTACACGGATTGGTATACACGGATCTCGTCATGAGATGTTATTCCTCATTCATGGTGTAGCTTGTACAAGACTTGTTTTCTTGTTATCTTGTGCATGTACAGACACTGAGACCCGGGGAGATTTGCTACCTCCCTAGGGAATCCCGTGCCATAGCGTACCATGATTGGATCTACTATACCAGTCGGGGGTGGAGAGTATTTAGTGTAGATATGTGATCATACCCAACTTTTCATGCATCATAGCTCACCCCACATCTCACGTCGGGTGCGGCCTGACCATCTCCGTGCCTCATAGCTGTTACGTGTGATTAGCCTGACCTCTACATGCATCATAGCTAACCAACGGTTAGCCTGACCTTCCATGAATCATAGCTAATCACATGTAACCAGCCTGATCAAGTTCCCAAGCCGATCACATATTAAAACTAGTACTCACACACTTAGTCATAGGATTCTTGCTCATTGACATATTATTTCTTTTCCTGCATTTACTTACAGTATTTTCAGTATTTCTTTCATTGTACATTTCGCGTACCTATACATGCATTTGGTATATTTCCATCTAGAACTGCTACATAGTTTATGTCATTTATATAGAACTGCTATTTAGAGATGTACTTTGCTCCTTCTTGACTGGAAAATATTTTTCCAGACTGTGACCTTAGTAGACTGGTTTCCGACACACTTGGGAATTGGAAGTTAATGATTGCAGGTATGATTATTTTTGTCGTTAGACTTGTCTCATATTCTTGCTTTCCTTGATATCTCATCGTGCTTTAGTTTATGTGATTGAGTATTTCTAGCATTATTTTATGATATCCACGTCTCCTTATGGAGTTGGGTATTCACGTGAGATTGGCTAGATAGTATCAAGACCTTGACAGCGTTCTACCGCCGATGCTGCGGCGTAGGCTGGACGTACCCACGCTCTCGTGCCCCTACATCGGGTGCGGGTCGTGACACATTTTTAGTGGTGGCCCATGCAGGTCAGACTTCGCGAGTTGTGCGATATCGTAGTAGTGTGGCATCCTTGTTATACTACTGCGTGCCTGCGATAGGATCTAGGACATAGGATACTAGGACGAGAGCGAATACTCAATCATATTTTCTTGAGAGATTCCTGGGACGACCCCTTGAGAATCTTATTATAATTTCCAATTTAAATCTTTTTCCTTGTTTTCGTCCGCTCTCGCTTGTTGTTATTGAACTTGATTCTTGTTGATCAGTTATTAAATTAAAATCTTGGTATCATTATTGAGTTTATTTTTGTTGACCAGTTGTTAACTTTAATTCCTGGTATCGTTGTTGAGTTGACTTCATATTGAGATGAATTTTACGGACTAGAATTTATGGTATCATCTGATGACATATATTGATGAGGACAGTGAGAAAGATAAAACGTCTACTTTGGTTATGGAACCTAGAGTTTATCGCAGCCATATTAGCTGTCATGACGAGAACGTAGGAACCTAACTTGGATGTACATACTTTAGTTATGAGATTTAGAGTTACTCGCAGCCATACCGGTTGGCGTGGCAAGGATTCTAGATGACATGATTATAGGGTTGCATACCTTAGTTACGGAACCTGTCGTTTATCTCATCTATGCTTACTGGCGTGGCGAAGATTCTGTGTGTCATAATTTCTGACAGACGTGTATGATTATCAGGTTGTATCTTAAATTGGTTTTTAAAGTATCATTTCAAGACTTATCTATTTATGTTATTCCAGGACTTTGTTCTATCACTTCTTTTCTTTACTAGCAGTAAAGATACCTTCCGTCCTTGATCCAGTTCCTTTTTGAGCTTATTTTCTTTGAGGATTCCTTGTTAGTATGATAATTAGTGACTTGCAATTTTGGTTGTGTCTTGTATTAGTTGACTGAGTGTGACTTATGAGTTGTAAGTATTTCCTAGTTGGACATGTGAGCAGTAGGATTTAATCTAGAGTTAGCCCTTAGCATAGTACCTTGTAACAATGGTTCTAGGAGAAGTGTCATTAGAGACTGAGAGTTAAGGAGTAAGAGTATCAGTGATAGTTCTCAGAGTTAGTATCAGAGCCAATTACCCGTCCTGGATAATCATGATTATGTAATTGAGTGATCTATGTAAACGATTAAGTATCCAGGAATTGTGTTAAGGATTTATGGAGCATGATGTTCAATTTGATGATTGATATCGGAAATGTTAAAGGTAAAGAAATGTATATGCATAAAGGGTTTAATGAGATGTCATAAGTAGAGAAATATCAGGATTAGTAATGAAAGTTGTGAAGTGTATCACAAATTAGTTTAACAGGCTGTAAAAGGGTTAAGAGATATGCTTATACATCAATCGAGATATAGAACCATATGCCTGCCCTTGAGATTGAAGTAAAGCATGGGTATTATAGAAAGTGCATGTAATCATGAGTTATAATGAGCTTGATAAGATGATCCATTAATGAAGTTAGTGATATAATACCAGGAGTGCTAATGATTCTATATCGAGGATTAGTCGAGAATAATGTTAATAACAGTAAGCACTCGGTGTGATGATAATTAGATGATATACATGTGTAAGGATCTGATAACCTGAGCAGGATTGAGATGGCACCGCAGACTGACTTGGGTGTCCATCTAAAGTTGTATTAGAAAGAGCAGTACTTAGTATGGTGTTACACTTGGTGTGCACTGGATTGATGAGAACAAATAGTATGGACAATTGTAGTAGGAACGAGAACCGACAGAGAGTGTGGTACTAAAGAGATAGAGGTATCAAACTTGGATGCATTATTGAACCATGGTTATATTAGAGAATCTTGGTATCAGATTTAATTATTAATAAGCAAGTGTATGCAATAAGGATGTAATCATGGATGTCATGTGAACTAATGATTAGTTGATATGGATATCAGTGTACAGGAATAGGAATTAGATAGTGAATGTGCTAGAGTTAAGAGTATGTTAGAGATAGGAGATACCGTAAGAAATATGTTAGCAGGTTCCTTCTTTTCTCATGTTGTTTTCGTCTTCTGATTGATTGATTCCCTAGTACCGTGGTTTGTATTCGTGATTTGCCTGTTAGAATGTAGCTAGTAGTACACCCTGACGGAGACTGCAATACCATGACAGGACACATGACCTATATATTTTTTAGATTGTATGACTGTAGGTAGAATCTTCTTAAGCCATGATCATTTGAGCTTTGATATAGCAAGATCTATGACAAGGTTATGACTGACAAAAATAGACAAGATGATTAAATTATGGATAAGCATTAATTTAAATAAAGAATTAAAGGGTTGTTATAACAAAGTTGATGGATCATTGATTTTACAAAAAATCGAGGTATGATTGAAATTCGAGGACAAACATTAACTTAAATAGAAAATTAAGAAATTCACAGGGCAAAATTGAGGATTATTAATTTTTGGGAAGGTCTTGATATGATTAAATTGATTATTAAAATTTGAGAAATTTGAGAGATTATTATTTTATCTATTTGATTGCAAGATAGAAATTTTATATTTTATATTATGAATGTTGCATTGAAGATTCTGAAAGTGTCGCACTGGTGAGTATTGTGAGGAAAAAGGAAACTGAAGAATCAAACCATCGATGAATTATTGTTCGGATTCAGACTTTTGGGACGAGATTCAATTTTACATATGCCTTTATTGAAATTAAATTGAGGAGCAAATATAAAATTTCGAGTATTGAATTAACTTAAAAAAAAAAAAATTGGAGGAAATTGTGAGGAAAATGGACTTCGATTTTTATTTTTGAGGATATTACAAGGATACAGTAATTTCAGAATTTTTGGGATTGTGAAATGACAAGGTGGATTCCTACCTGATTTTGTGATTGATGAATTTAACTATTGATGAGAAATAAAAATAATGAATACACACTACTATGAGGATTTTAAATTTCAAGGACGAAATTCTTTTAAGGTGGGTAGACTTGTCACTACCACATTCCGAAAACAGGGGTATTTTTGACTTTTTACAATATTTAATATTATGGTAGTTACAATTTAGTAATTGCGTGATAGGTATATTAATTTAAATAAATATGTGAGGTGTGTAATTAAATATAATATTATATACAGTGTTCAGTTATTTTGAGCTGGTAGACTTGACCTAGAAGCCCAGTAGATGAACACTTGTCCAAATTATGGAATTATGTAATTAATTGTTCTATTTTTTATTTATTGGAGATTGTAATTTATTACCGTATTTTAATTAATTATTGCGCATTGCCTTTGCTTCGATATTTGGAGCGCTATCCTGACTTTTGTCTTCCAACAAATTTTACAATCTTGCCTTAGACGTGCCGCCTTCCATTCTGCCATTTTTGTAACTCATAATTATGCTCTCTGTGCATTATTTCTAGCCGCACAAAAATTGTCGTGGACGTTTATTTTAAAATTCCTATTTTGTATCGTTGTGCGTTCCAATTAAAATTGGAGACAATCTTGACCTATTTTTCGTGCGGCCCAAATTAGGATAATATTATGTTCTGAGTCTTCTTCATTATTGGTATTGGTGACCTGACCTGATTTTCAGCTCCCTGTACTCCTAATTTATTTTAGAACACCAATTGCATTTATTTAATTTAATTGAACCATAAATTCAACTTTGTGCAATTTTTTAATTGTTGGGCACTTTTGTGCAAAGGTGCATTAAGGTGCCCACCCCATTGGACACGACACGTGAATAAATCTATTTCTCCTTCATGAACATTTTTTCCATAATTTTTGGGAGTGTGTAATTCAACATCAACCTCCTCAACCCATAGCTCTTCTTAATTTTGAACCGGTGTAATCCAAGCCATTCATTTTGAATCAAAACAAATCCTAGCCCTTTGAAATACCTACATGACAAGTCAAGCCCAACTTCAAAGAAGGGTTGACCGGCCCAATTTTCTAGGTCAAACTTTCAACCCTACTTTTTCTATATATACAACTCTTATGTTTTTTTCAACCCATCCCCTATACAAAGCCATCAGCCGACTTCATCTTCATCCTCCCCTTTCCTTCAACCCCTCGACCACCGGAGCTCATCCCCGACGCCGGAGCAGACCGATGGAGCCGGCCGTACCCTCCCCGCACTGATCACCCCGGCCGGCCGAGCCTAGCTCCCTTCGACCCTGGCCTCTGTTCAAGCTCCGCCGCCTCGTCTCGACGTAGTCCACCACCGCTGCATTTCCGGCGGCCAACTCGATGGTACCTGAGCTTCTCCCCATTTCATTCTCCGACAGCCGACTGTAACTGATCCGACTCCACTCCTCCGTTCATCCTCCACCTCTCCCTCTGCTGTCAACCCCGGCCGGCCATCGACTCCGGCACGGCCTACAGTGACTCCCCGACCCGATCCCACTGGCCTGCTCCTCCTTCTCGTCCCGACATCCGACCGAGTCCCGACTCCGGCCACTGCAGCACCAAATCACCACCGACGCCAAAGCCATCACCCCGCAGCTCTGGCACGGCGACACTCCCCTTCCCTCAGCCACCATCATCGACATCAACCTCCTGTTATATTCCCCGACTCCGGCCTGCTCTCTCTCATCGACCGGCTATGGCGAACAGAGCTCTGTCGAGGATCTATACACAATAGTTTCTCCCATAGTCCACTGCTCTAGGACGCCGACTTCGCTCCAGTCGTTAATCGGTTACAGTTCTGATCCGATTAAACACTTATGCGGAAGAACAAGCAACGAACCCTCAATCCAAGTTTTGGTACGGTCCCTACCTTATTGACTTATACTATATCGACACTTGTGTGTCAGGTGAGTCCATTATGACACTTAGAGGCCAGTACCTATTCCCGGACACAGGAACTGAATATTTTAAACATAGGTATAGGACTTCTTTCTTCCTTGATTAAAGAGCAGGAAAATGAGTTTGAATCTATCAAAATGGTATCAGTAAGATAATTGGTTATAAACCGTAGTATTTGATCACCTCTCCTATTTAGATTTCAAATATGTATATTAATAGTAATAGATGTACATGTTATCATAGTTGATCGACACGAAGACTAGTGGCTGTTCGACACAAGAATTCATGTATGTTAGATACTGGTAACCTGTTTGTTGAACACAACACTAGGGGTTGTTCTCAGTCTCTATGAATTCAAGATTTGGAATTAGTGAGTGGATAAGAGATTCGAATTTTATTTTTGATGGGGGCTGTAAAACAAAGCAGTTCAAGTTGAATTAGATTGGTAATTTTGATTTAATAAATTTGAGACAGTAAATAGGTAGGTGGGTCAGAGAATGTGAAGCATTGATTTTCTGTTTGCTCCAAAGAGCATTGAGAGGCAATAACCATTTGAGTTTATAGACTTGGGCCAGAGCCCTGTAGCTTTAGGAATTTAGTGGATTAGATAGTTAATTCAGGAATAATTAGTGAATTAAGGATTTATATATATTAATTAGTCTTAGAATTATTTTAGAACCTAATACCCAAGTCTTGTATTCTGTCTAGGTCTTGGATTTGGAGCCACGTCGGTGATTTGGGTTGGAGGACTGTTGGATCCTCCAGACGATACTCTGGGACAGGACATTGGTTTTACCAGCTAAGGACCCAAGGCGAGTACATTCTCTGATTAGTTTCTAATTTATGATATCTCCTATGTTCACTGTATCTAGTGTAAATATCCATGTTCTTGACACGTTGGTTACACGGATTGGTATACACGGATCTCGTCATGAGATGTTATTCCTCATTCATGGTGTAGCTTGTACAAGACTTGTTTTCTTGTTATCTTGTGCATGTACAGACACTGAGACCCGGGGAGATTTGCTACCTCCCTAGGGAATCCCGTGCCATAGCGTACCATGATTGGATCTACTATACCAGTCGGGGGTGGAGAGTATTTAGTGTAGATATGTGATCATACCCAACTTTTCATGCATCATAGCTCACCCCACATCTCACGTCGGGTGCGGCCTGACCATCTCCGTGCCTCATAGCTGTTACGTGTGATTAGCCTGACCTCTACATGCATCATAGCTAACCAACGGTTAGCCTGACCTTCCATGAATCATAGCTAATCACATGTAACCAGCCTGATCAAGTTCCCAAGCCGATCACATGTTAAAACTAGTACTCACACACTTAGTCATAGGATTCTTGCTCATTGACATATTGTTTTTTTTCCTGCATTTACTTACAGTATTTCCAGTATTTCTTTCATTGTACATTTCTCGTACCTATACATGCATTTGGTATATTTCCATCTAGAACTGCTACATAGTTTATGTCATTTATATAGAACTGCTATTTAGAGATGTACTTTGCTTCTTCCTGACTGGAAAATATTTTTCCAGACTGTGACCTTAGTAGACTGGTTTCCGACACACTTGGAAATTGGAAGTTAATGATTGCAGGTATGATTATTTTTGTCGTTAGACTTGTCTCATATTCTTGCTTGCCTTGATATCTCATCGTGCTTTAGTTTATGTGATTGAGTATTTCTAGCATTATTTTATGATATCCACGTCTCCTTATGGAGTTGGGTATTCACGTGAGATTGGCTAGATAGTATCAAGACCTTGACAGCGTTCTACCGCCGATGCTGCGGCGTAGGCTGGACGTACCCACGCTCTCGTGCCCCTACATCGGGTGTGGGTCGTGACATCTACTTTGGTTATGGAGCCTAGAGTTTATCGCAGCCATATTAGTTGTCATGGTAAAAATGTAAGAACCTGACTTGGATGTTGATATTGTAGTTATGAAACTTAGAGTCTCTCGCAGCCATACCGGTTGGCGTGACGAAGATTCTAGATGACGTGAATATAGAGTTGCATACCTTAGTTACGGAACCTATCGGTTATCATATTTATGCTTACTAGCGTGACGAGAATTCTGAGTGTTATGATTTTGGACAGACCTGTATGATTATCAGGTTGTATCTTAAATTAGTTCTTAAAGTATCATCTCAATACTTATCTACTTCTGTTATTCCAGGACTTTGTTCCGTTGCTTCTTTTCTTTACCAGTAGTAGAAATACCTTTAGGCCTTAATCCAATTCCTTTTGAGCTTCAATTCTTTGAGGATTTCTTGTTAGTATGATAATTAGTGACTTGTAATTATGTATGTATCTTGTATTAGTGTTGACTGAGTGTGACTTGTTAGTTCTAAGTGTTTCTTAGTTGGACATTTGAGCAGTAGGCATTAATCTAGAGTTAACCCGTAGCATAGTACCTTTTAGCAATAGTTCTATGACAGGTGTATTATAGTTAGTATTGACAATATAAGTAGAGGAGAGTATAGAGTATCAGTGATAGTTCCAAGAGTTAGTATCAGAGTCAGCATACCCGTCCTGGATAGTCATAAAATTATGTAATTGGATGATCTATGTAAATAATTAAGTATCAAGAAATTGTGTTAAAGATTAATGGAGCATGATGTTCAATTTGATGATTGATACTTGGGTGTGTTAAGAAAAAAAAATAGAAAAAAAATATACATGCATAAAAGGTATTAATGAGATGCCATGGGTTGAAAAATATCAATATGGATCATGCTAGTGATAAAGTGTATCACAGACTAGTGTGACAGTTTGTAAAAGATTTTAAGAGAAGAAACGTATACATAAATCGAGATATGGAACCATATGCCTACCTTTGAGAGTGAAGTGAAACATGGGTGTTATAACTAGTGCGAATAATCGTGAGTTCTAATAAGTTTGATGAGATGATCTGATAATGAAGTTAGTGTTACCATGCCAAGAGTACTAATGTTTCTATATCAAGGATTAGTCAAGAATGGTGCTAATAACAGTAAGTACTTCGTGTGATGATAATTAGATTGGTGTATCAGTTAATATAGATAGAAAATCATTGGAGACAATATGTTTGATGATAACTTTGATTATTAGGAGTAGTAGTACAAGTAATCCGGATAGTGCAAAATTCAGTACACAGTTGAAGGTTGTAGACAATTGGTATATTTGTGTGCACCTTGAGTATTAGAGACTGTGAGTATTTATATGTATACTTGTGGATTTAATTTATAATTTAAAGAGTGGAAATGAATTTTAATTTTTAAGAATTTTGAGGGGTTAAGATTTTATGTTATTAAAAATTTTGAGGATTCAAATTCAATTCAATAAACATAGTCAAAGCTATAAAGATTTTTTGAAGTGATTAAAATTTTATTTCGATATTGGAGCATTTGACTTTTGAGGAAAGTATATGTATTTTATTTTAAATCGTTCGAGAAGTAAATTTTGATGATTTTATTTTGAGAATAAAATTTTATGGTGGGTAAGAAAAGTATAACAGTATATGAGTGGTTGATGTGCATGTGTAAGAATCTATTGGCTTGAGAATGCTTGGGATGGCACTGCAAACAGACTTGGGTGTCCATCTAGAGTTGCATTAGAATGAGTAGTACTTAGTATGGTGTATTGCACTTGGTGTGCACTTGAGTGATAAGAACAACTAGTATGAACAATTGTAGTAGGTAAGAGAACTAGCAGTGGGTGTGCTTGTAGTAGAAACTGTGGTACCTAAAAGGATACATGTATCAAACTTTAGATGCATCATTTGACCGATGATTATGTTAAGAGGTCCTTAGTATCAGATCTAGATATCAATAGACAGGTGTATGCAATAAGGATGTATTCATGGCTGTTTGTGGACTAATGATTAGTTGATATGGGTACCAGTGTACAAGAATAGGAATTAGTTAGTGAATGTGCCAGAGTTAAGTGTATGTTAGAGATAGAAGATACTGCAGGTGATGTGTTAGCAAATTCTGTTCTTTTCTTCCTTCTGTTCCTTTTCCATCTATTTGATTGATTGATTAATTAATTTCCTAGTACCGTAGCTTGTATCAATAATTTTCTTGCTAGAATATAGTTAGTAGTAAACCCCGACAGAGACTGTAATATCATGACAAAAGAGACCATAACCATGCGTGTTTTCTCTAGATTGTATGTTGTATGACTGTAGGTATGATTTTTCATAGACTTTGATTGTTGGGGGTTTGACCGTAGTAAAGATTAATGAAGAGGTTATGATTTGACAAAGAGAGACAATATGCCTTAAATTTCGAGGATAAGCATTAATTTAAATAAAGAGTTGAGAATTCAATATGGCAGAATTAAAGATTTTGTTAGATTATTAATTTTTATGAAGATTATGATATGATTGAATTTGTCATTAAAATTTGAGGAATTTAAGAAGATTACCATTATATTTATTTGACTGCAAGGTATAAATTTAAAAATTATTTTGAATATTGTATTTGAAGACTTCGTAAGTATTATATTGTTTGAGTATGATGTGGAAAAAGAATCGATGAGTAAGATCATTAATGAATTAGTGTTTGAATTCAAATTTTTGGGATGAGAATTTAAATTTTATAAATACGATCGATTGGAATTAAATTAGAGAAGTAAGATGATTAATGGATTAGTGTTTGAAATTCAAACTTTTTGGATGGGATTTTTTTAGTATGCATTGATTGGATTTTAATTAGATGATTGGATATTAAGTTTTGTATTTAGTGATTAGCTTAAATTTTTTGAAGGAGATTGTGATAAGAATGAATTTGATTTTATATTTGAAGATTTTCAGGAATATGATATTTATAGAATTTTGAGAAATATTATGAAATAATAATATGGATTAGTTCATGATTATATTGTTTGATGAATTTAAATTTTGATGGTCAAAAAAAAATATTGAGTATTTTAAAATTTGACAAAATTTTTTTTAAGGTGGGTAGACTTGTAACCTCTGTATCCTGAAATTCGTACTTAAATGTTATTATTAGGTTAATTTTGGATTATTGGGATTTTTTCATAATTTTTAGTTAATTAAAAACTAGTAACCCTAATTTTCTAGGACTTTCAATAATTTATTTTAGGGAAAAATATAACTAAAAATATTCCAAAATTTTATTTTAGGTTCTAAATAGTCAAATATATTTTCTAAAATTTTTGGGAATTTTCTGATTATTTTAAGCATTTATTTTGAGTTAATTATGAAAACTGAATTAAAAACTAATTTCTTAAAATAAAAACCCAAAAAGTAATTATTTCTGTCCAGTCAGCCAACAAGGCCCCACCTGTCAGCCTCCCACAGCAAACTGGGCCGGACATGCCTGTCAGTGACCGTGGGGTGGGTGTAGGTGCAGCCGAGCCGACCTCGAGCCGAGCAGAGTCAGAGTTCGACTCGGACTCGGTTGAGCCGAGCCGCGTGAATCCCTGACCGTTCGATCTGAGCGGGCAGCAGCTGATTGCTACTACGTGGCGCACTCCGAGCCGCGGCTGCTTTCTCTCTCCTCTATATATAGGGTATTTAGGTTATTAATTTCTAGGGTTTTCCTTGAGGCAAATTTGGGAGAATTGCCATCTAGGATTCTTTCATCTTCCAGAAGCCATTACGCATAGCTTCGGACTGCAAATGAGGTCCAATTTCTTGTGTTAGAACGATATTGAGGTTAGATTTCTGAATATATAAATTGTTTTACGAAATTATGAGTATTAAATTCTGGAAATTCGTAGAGCACAGCATGTCCAAAAATAGATGCGTTTTGATGTTTTCGTAATTTCGGGAAAACTAGTAATCAGAATTATAAACCGTTTGAAGTTTCAGAAAGCTAATGTCAAGATCATTGACATATGTTTTTACCAGAATTTAATTTTAAGTATTTATATACTGTTAATTCTGTAGAACTTCTAGGTTAGAATTTAACCATCGGTGCACGATACAAATTTGTATGTGCCATAATTCTCAAACGAATTTGAATTTGGATGAGCCGTAAATTCCAGCATGTTTTTGATGATAAAATCTATAGGGAATCATGCATGAAAGTCGAGTTTGTGTCGGTTGACTTTTCGGTCAACAGATTGCCTCGATTTTCGTGACATGAGTCTCGAGTCGATAAAATTTAGGTTCTTTTGGGCAAAAATTAGGATTTAACCTAAAAATTAGCATAATAAGATTAAAATAGGATTTTAGAGTAATTATTGTAGAATTAAATAATTAAAATAAATTATCTTTTGACATGATAAAATTGTAATACATAGGCTATTTGGACTGTGACTTGGACTCTGATTCATACCAGCTAAGGACCCCAGAAGAGTACATTCTATAACATTTTCCATTATTTTGATTATCTCTATAATTCTTGTTGTATAGCGTACATGACTTTGATACTATTATTTACACGAGTTGACATCATTGAGACCTGTCACGAGGAGTCGTGATTTAGAATCCATCGTGCTAGCTGGGGAAATGGAGAAATATTAGTAGCTTATGTGATCATACCCAACTTTATATGCATCATAGCTCACCCATACCTCACGTCGGTGTAGCCTGACCATTACATGCCTTATCGTTGTTACATGTGGTTAGCCTGACTTTACAAGGATGATCGCTAATCAATGTAATGAGTCTTATTAGTCCCAAGCCGATCACATGATATGCTGATATTTTACATACTTAGTTTAGATGTTCTTGACATGCATCTCTAGTATATTGATCTAGCATCTCTATATATTCTAGTTATTGTTCTTGTACACATTTATATACCAGCTCATTGTTCTAGCGTATACTTGTATTTCTATTTCACTGCTAGATTTACATTGATGATGACATGCTCCAATATCCATTTATTCTAGTATTTCTATTTCCAATAAATCCATGCTCGTCAGTATTTCCTATTGCCAGTATTCATATATGTCTTGTATTTCTTTACACTGTGTTATAGTTTTTGTCAATATATGTGGAACTGCTGTTAGAGGTGTATTTTGTTCCAATCCTGACTGGATATTTTTTCCAGACTGTGACATAGAGGACTTGTTCCCAGCATACTTGGAGACTGAATGTTATTGATTGCAGGTTAGACTATTTATTGTGTTTAGACTTGTCTTGTTTTTCATTGTTTGCTTCGATATCTCATCGTGCTTTAGCTTATGTGATTGAGTATATTCCATATTATTTTGTGATATCTGTGTCTCCTTTTGGAGTTGGATATTCATGTGAGATTGATTAGATAGTATCATGACCTAGATATCGTTCTACCGCCGATGCTGTGGCGTAGGCTGGACGTACCCATGCTCTTGTGCCCCAAAATCTGGGTGCGGGTCATGACACAGCTAAGACATACACGTGTCATATCCTCAGTTACCGTGTACACCAAGACAACAAATTAACAAGGTACGCTATATAAAACCAATAAGTATAATACAGAAAATACCCTGTCCTAGCTATCATATTATCAACATACGTGCACGAGGCCAGTCGTCTAAACTCTAGGTAAATCAGTGTTCACATTAATTAATCATAATTACTATGAGGTAAACTCTAATTACTGTCCTACACATGTACACCTAAACACAATAAGGTATTCAATAATACTAATATTATTCTAACAAATAAACACACACAAAATTCAATAATACGATGACGTATTCGTACATGACGAAAAAGAAGACAATAAATATGGTTACCTAGTTCGTGCCCAAGGAAGGGTCTTAGGCTCGTCTGCGGCCTGTCTTCGGCGAGAGAGGGCGGAGCTCCGGTGTGTCACGGTGTGAAACAGCAGTAGCAGCAGCTCTGGCAGCAGCAGCGGCCAATGCAGCGGGTCATGGGGGTGCTGGTGGTGGCGGGTTGGTCGTGGAGGACTGGTGGTGGTGTGTTGGTCGTGGGGGACTGGTGGTGGTGGTTTTTTTGTCGTGGGGGACCGGTGGTGGTGGTGAGGGGTGACTGGGAGAGAAGAAAGTCGGGTGGTGGCGGGTGTTGATGATGGTGGTGTTGGTGGTGGTGGTGTTGGTAATAGCGACGGTGATGGTGGCAGAGATGGTGAGGATGGTGGCCAAGGTGGTGGTGGTTGGCTGTGGTGGCAGTGGGGGTGACTAGGGGAGAAGGGGGAGTCGGGTCGAGGGTGGTGATGGTGTTGAGTTGGTGATGGTGATGGAGATGAACGGGGAAGGAGGAGGAGGCTGGCTGCTGGTGGCAGGTTGACATCGAGGGGGTGCAGACGGAGGAGGGAGGTGGCTAATGCGTTGGCTCTGCAGTGGGTGATCGGGCAAGGAGGGAGGCGGTCGGAGGAATAGGTGGTGCGGGTTGGTGATGGTGGTGGTGATGTACTTTCTAGGGTTTTCTTTGGGTGATGGTGGCTGTGAGTTATTTTAGAGAGAGAAAAAGAGTAGTATATGTAGGGGAGAGAGAGAGGGATCTCCTTGCGATTAGGGCCGGCTGGGTTCATTTTTCTAGGGTTGAGGGAAGCCTCCACATGATGAATATGTGGCTAGGATGATGGAGATTTAAATTGTAGGGTGGAGATGTAATAAAATAAAGTTGCATGAGGTACAACAAATAGGGCGGGGGAAATTATGGATGGACCAGTCAAAGAGGGGGGATGAGGTTCTTCATGTGTTGGGTCCAATGGGAAGGGGACACCTCATTGCATATTTGCACAAAAGTCCCTTAAAAATTAGAAAATTGCATAGTTAGTGGAATTTGGGATTGGATGAGGCAAAATACCATGTTTGGTGTGATGTAGTGGGATAAAATGGTGTGCGATATTTAGTATGAACCTTGAGGGTCTGAGTGGGGGTTTGGGTTGGAGTTGGGTCTAGTTTTGGGTGAGGTTTGGTCCTTACACCAATTTAATTAAAATTAGTTTAAGTGGTGCTCTTTAATTAATTAGAAATACATAGGGTTAAAATTGGATGGGACACAAGCATCATGGACGTAGTAGACTCAGAATAGAATAATGTCATAATTTGGGTTATACAAAACGGGTTGAGATTGTGTCTCTAATTTTGATTGGAACGGACAAAGATGCAAAGTTGGATTTAATTGAATTTAAGAACGGATGTTTGTAACGAATATTGTGCGACTAAAATGAAGCACAGGTGAGGGTATTTCTGAGTTACACAAAGGTCAAAATGGAAGGCTGGCATATCTAGGAAAAGTGTGAAAAAATTGTTTGGAAGCAAATGCTAGTGTAGCGCTCCAAACATCGAAGCAACGGTAAGGTGCACTAAGTGATACAATTATTGCACAATAAATCTAAAATACTGTGTTCTAATTCTAATTAAATCCAAATTAACCCTAGTCTCTCTATCTAAGCCAAGTAGACCTAAATTTGGTCGAGGAATTTTACACAAATACTCCTTCCCCAAGCTATGTAAAATATCCTATTTACCCCTTGGGGCCTCTCATGAATAAATTAATTAGGGCGGAAAGGTTCTAGTCTAATATTTTTACTAATTAATCCAACCTCCTAATCCATGGGCTCAATCTAAACTCATATGAAATGTTGATTCATGTATTTAATTAAATAGTTTAGGTCCACTACACAAGTCTAAAATAAATCTACAACAAGCAATCAATAAATAATACAATAATTAAATAATACACATGCACAATATTTAAATATAATACATCCTAAAAATTAAAATACCCTTGTCAATTACTAAACTACCCTTGATTAAAAATATGAGGGTGACAAACCTACCCACCTTAAGAAAAAAAATTGTCCTCAAAATTAAGGAAGAAACTAACTACCAAAAGCAAATAATACAATGCAAGAAAGAATTATACCTTACGACTCAAACAGATATGGATACCTCTCGCACATATTGGTCTTTCGCTCCTAAGTACTCTCTCCTGGCGAGTGATGCCTCTACGCGATGCGCACCAAAGGAATCAATTGTCTTCATTACCTTCTCTCTCCGATCCAGAATCTCCACTGGCTGCTCTAGATAGCTAAGAGTCGGGCCCACCTCTATCTCTGAGTGATCCAACACATGACTGGGATCTGCCATGTATCATCTCATCTGTAATACATGAAACACATTGTGCACTCCCTCCAATGCAGGTGGTAAGTCTAGTCTGTATGCAACTGCACCGACCCTTTCAAGAATACTCAAAGGTCCGATTAATTATGGACTAAGCTTGCCGCCTCCACCGAAACGAATCGGGCCACGTGTCAGAGAAATCCTCAAGAAAACCAGACTGCCAACCTAGCACGAAACACAACCATAGCACTCTAACAAAACAAACAATCAAACACAAGCAATACAAAATAAAAATCTATACCTCAAACTCTAAAGGTCTCCGGTGGCTATCGGCTCAATGCCGCTGCCTGTCCTACGACACTCGAAGTATGTCCCTGATAAGCTTCACCTTCTCGACTGCATCCACTACCATTTATGTTCCCAATAAAGCTCTCTCACCAACATCATCCCAGGATAACGGAGTGTGGTATCTCCGTCCATACAATGCCTCGAATGGTGATATCTCAATGCTGGCTTGGTAGTTGTTGTTGTATGAAAACTCTACCAAGTGAAGGTGATCCTCCCAAGAACCTCCATGATCTAAAACACAGGTGCGTAGCATATCTTAGAGAGTCTGAATAGTCCTTTTCGACTGTCCGTTAGTCTGAGGGTGATATGCGGTACTAAACTTGAGCTGAGTGCCCAAGCTATCCTGTAAACTCCTCCAGAAGTGGGACATGAAACGACTATCCCGATCCGAGACTATGCCTACTGGAACACAGTATAATCTAAAAATTTGGCGCATATACATCTCCGCGAGCTTCTCCATATATGTACCCACTTTAAATGGCAGAAAGTGGGCTAATTTGGTCAACCTGTCCACGATGACCCAAATTGCATCTTTACTTCCTAGAGAACGCAGAAGTCGTGATACAAAATCTATGGTCACATGCTCCCTTTTCCATGAGTAAAGGCTGAAGCAATCCACCTGGCCTCTGTTTCTCCGCCTTTACCTGCTGGAAAACTAAGTATCTGGATACGAAGCTAGCTACCTCCCGCTTCATGCCATTCTACCATACATGCTCTCTCATGTCTCTATACATCTTGTTGGCACCTGGATGCATAGAGTACTGAGAACGATGCGCTTCCTGCAGAATCTTCTCGCGCAATGCTCATCTCGTTACACATAATCTGGTACCGTGCCACAATGATCCATCGTCTGCGACGATGAAGTCTTCTGCCAGTCCCATCTGAACCTGTGCTCTGATGCTCCTCAGAGACTCATCCTTATACTGCCCGGCTCTGACCCGGTCCATCAGCTCTGACTGTACCCGAAGCCCCTGAATCTGTGTTACGACTCTAGAAACTAGTACCTCAATGCTCAAACTGTCAAGATCGGCCAATAAATATCTGTCTCTCGTCAAGCACATAGCCACGGGATACCTGCTCAAAGCATCCACGACGATGTTGGCCTTCCCTGGATGGTACTACAAAGAAATATTAAAGTCTACTCACTTTTTAGATGATCCCTCTAGAGGGAGGCATTAGCTCCAACTATCATCGCTGCCTCATATTGAGCTTTTTTGGGTAAATACATACGTCAAGCTCTTATGGTCTGTGAAGATATCTACTTTCTCTCTCTAAACAAGTAGTGTTTCCATAATTTGAGAGCAAAGATAACTGTTGCCAACTCCAAGTCATGGATAGGGTAGTTCTTCTCATGCGGGCGTAATTGCCTGGAAGCATAGGCAATCATATTCCCATGTTGCTGTAACACACAACCCAAACCATTTCCTGCTGCATCACTGTAAATAGAAAATCCTCTTGCTCCTGATGGCAATGTCAAGATTGGAGCTATAGTCAACCTCCTCTTCAGCTCCTCAAATGCTGACTGACAATCATCAGTCTAGACAAATTCCACGTCCTTCCTAGTTAGTCTAGTCATCGGCTCTGCAAGTCTGAAAAAGTCTTGAACAAACCTCCGATAGTAGCCTGCCAATCCAAGGAAACTCCTGATCTCTGCTACTAAACTCGGGGTAGACCACGATTCAACTGCTGAAATCTTCTTTGGGTCGACTGAGATTCTATCTCCTGTCATAACATGCCCGAGGAATTCAACCTTATCAAGGAAGAACTCACACTTTGATAGTTTTTCATACAGCTTCTCTCTCCTGAGGGTCTCCAAAACTATCCTCAAGTGCTGATCATGCTCCTTTGGGGTCTTCGAATATATCAGAATATCATCAATAAAGACTAAAATAAACTGATCCAGGTACTGATAAAATACCTTGTTCATCAGGTTCATGAATACAGTCGGGGCATTAGTCAACCCAAATGGCATCACCAAGAACTCGAACTACCTATAACGAGTCCTGAAAGCTGTCTTCGGGATGTCCTCTCTTCACTTTTACCTGGTGGTACCTTGACCTCAAGTCTATCTTTGAGAATACTTTCGCTCCGCTCAACTGGTCAAACAAATCCTCAATCCACGATAACGAATATTTATTCTTGACAGTGAGGTTGTTAAGTGCCCTATAGTCGATACACATACGTACCGACCCATCCTTCTTTGGTACAAAAAGTACTGGAGTACCCCATGGTGATGAATTGGAACGGATAAATCCCTTGTCTTGTAACTCATCCACCTGCTTCTTCAACTCTGCCAGTTTGTTGTTCTTTACTATATAGATGTGCTGAGATATCGGCTCTGTGCCTGGCACTAAATCAATAAAGAATTCTATATCTCTGTCTAGCGGCAACCCCAATAACTCATCTAGAAAGACATTGATGAACTCTGCAATCAATGGATGTGGCGACTCCTTCTCTTCAACCAAAGCTCTATAAAAATTGTCCTCGCTCTGCTCTGTTCCTCGTACGAACTCAAACTCTGGCTCTTCTGGCGTCTGAAATAAAACTTTGCCTCTACGACAATCGATACTAGCGTGATGTCTACTAAACCAATCCATCCTGAGTACTATATCGTAACTCGGAAGTGGCATTATGAGTAAATATACGCTCAACTCTCGGCCGGCCAAATAAACTCTCTGGTTCTTGCAAACATCACTAACTAGGATAATGCTACCCCCGGTCATGATCTTGTAAGTCCTCGCCAACGGTTCAAACTCAAGATGATGCCTCAAAGCAAAAGATACAAATACAAATCTATTAGAAGCACCAGAATCGAACAAAATATGAGCTGGAAAGGAATCCATATAACCTGAACCTGAGATGACATCGCCAACTGGCTCCTCCTCCTCGATGGTCAAGGCAAAAGCTCGCCCCTGTCGCTACGCTCATCTCTGCTGCTGATGCTGAGCAAACTGCTGGTGCTGTGGTGGAAGAGGTCCTCTCTGCTGCCTCGCTGGTGGCCTAGCAGGTGCTCTCTGTGCCTGTCCTCCGCCCTGAGCGGGACGAGTTGGTACTTTAGGACAAGCCCTCAACTGATGATCTCCCAAACCACAGAATAAGCACTGACCAAGTCTCATCATGCGTGTGTCCCATCTGTGTCCTTGCTTCCTACAGAAAAAGTACAAGGAACTGCTGCCCTCTGGATCTGATGCATCTGCTGTGTCGGCGCTCCAACTGGCCCGTGATACTGTTGCCTCTGGTGCTGGTAATGCCTCTGGTGCTGCTGCTGGAAGTGAGGCCTCTTCGCTGGACCCGTGTTGGTGCTGGATCCTCCTATGTTCCTCGGCCTCTTAGAGCCAAGCTCTAAGTCATCTTCGGCTCTCTGTAGCTGTCTGAGAATCTCTTCGAAGGTGGTGGTAGGATCTCCGTTGGTGGGAGATTTGACCTCCCGGTTCAGCTCTTTCTTGATCTTCCTGGCTCTACCTCTAGGGTTCTGCCCCTCCACGAAGCAACCTAGTCGACAATACTCTGCCGCATACTCGTCCACTGATATACCTCCCTGGACGAGGTACTGGAATTGGCTCTCCAAAGATGTAAGAGCCATGTCTGGGAAAAACTTCTTCTTGAAAAGCTTTTTGAAGGCTTCCCAAGTGAGTCCTAGTACTGCAAACCTGGAATCTTTCCAGAACCATGTCAAAGCAATATCGAATATCATACACCCCGCTGCCTCTATCTGTAGCATCTCTGGAATCTATGCCAGCCACAGGTTCCGCTCGATGTCCTCGATCCAATCATCCGCATAGAGAATCCCCTCTGTGCCTCTGAAGTCCTTCGAGCCCATCCTCTTGAAGTCTATGATGGTAAACGACCTCGGCTACTAAGGAATAAACTGAGGTGGTGCCATCTGTGGCTGGACTGTAGTAGCTCTCTCAACTGCTGCAAGTGCGATATAGTGAGCATTCTTCACGCTCTGTCACAGGACCTCTAACTGACGATATTGTGCATCCATCATCTTCTGGAAGAGCATGAATATCTGCGTCTGATCGACCACTGGTGGTGGGGGTAAAAGATCCTCTGGAAGTGTCTGCCCTGTCCTCGGAACCGGAGGTTGATCACCTCCAAAAGCTGCTGATACGCCTACCTGGACCGGTAAAGCTGACCACCTGAAGCTAGGTGCTGGACCATCGTCTAAGGGTGCTGCCCTCAAAGATGATGAAGTGACTAATCATATTATCGCGGCACCTGAGCACTGGGAACCCGTCTTCGGCGGCATCCTAAAGATAGATTGAAATAAGGAATCAATATTGAATATTATACGATATCATCAAAGAAGGACATAATTGTATTCAATGTAAAGCAATATTCAATAGATAAGGATTTGCAAAACAAATTTTGGAATTTTCCTAGTTGTGATTGAGTAAACTCTCAGCCTAAATCATATTTTCTAAAATAGGCTCGTAGCAGTACTCTAGATGAGCAAAACTACAAATTGCACTAATTGTGAATCTAGACCAGCATGGGCCACCACTAAAAATGTGTCACGACCCGCACCCGGATAAATGGGCACGAGTACGTGGTTACGCCCAACCTACGCCGTAGAATTGACAGTAGAACGATGTCTGGGTTATTTCTAACTATCTAACATCTCAACAATATAATATGGTATTTGTCAATCATTTCAACTCCAAACGGGGGAAAAATATAGTATCTCACAAGTATAACTAATCTCAATCACAAAATAAACTAAGGAAGATAAAGCACGAATGGAATAGCGAAGAAAAGAATAAGATACAATCCACAATCTGAAATAATATACAAACTGTGAATCTCAACAAATATAATAGTCTAATGCAAGCCAACATAAATAACTAGACCTCCTCGGGCTTTGCAACTAAGTCCTCCTGGTTTATAGGAGTATCCTCTATAGGTACGCCGTCCTGCGGCCCGTAGAATATAGGACATTACTCTATAAGCCAGTTATCTGGAAAAATATATCCAGTCAGGATTGGAGCAAAGTACATATCGCTGAAAGCAGTTCCAATAACATAATTGAGCATATAAAACATATAATAGAAATGAAATACAAGATCAATAACATATGAATGAATGAACAATAGGTATACAGGTAATGTACGAGAATATAGATCAACAATATGAATATCTGCAATATGATAAAATAACTGCAATCTAGCTAAAGTGCCTCAGAATACAAGTTCATTATGTGATCGGTTTGGGTGAACATGGTCAGGTAAGACTATTACAAGTGAGGTCTATAACCAGAAGGTACACGATGTAACAATGGGGCTTTGATCACATAATAAACTCCAACTCTCCCATCCCCAAATAATACCAATGGATCCAATCACGACACGCTACGAACACACAATATAACCACTGAACGTGAGCAGTGGGTGTACACGAATATCATAACCACTAAACACAAGCAGTGGGTATACACGAATAAGCACACTAAACACGAGCAGTGTGTGAACACGAAATATAAATCAATACCCAATATACACGATGAAATACGAGTACCCGCTGAACACGGTAGGGGGTAACATCTCCTGACGGGATCCATATAGTACAAGTCCGTGAAATCACTGTGTCATAATCAAGTATACAATTCTAGAATATGCATATATACACTATTATGAATTAAAAACTATCAGAGAAATATACTCACCTGAAGTCCTGAGCAAGGTGTGTCTCTCGATGCCCAAGCTGGTGTCACACAGACCTATATATGGTAAGTTGCATCAATACTAGGTTTGGAGATAGAAATAAGTTAATATGATTCAATTCTAAGTTATAAAGCCATTTCTAGGTCAAACCGATTAAATCTCGGTTGCAAGAGTCTAACACTAGGACACTAAGTTAATGCACTATGAAACTAAACTATACTAGCTAAGCTTTGATACTAAGAAATACTCAAAAATCCGTATCCTAAGATACACAAGTTTAATTATATAAAAATATTACTTTAGATATATTTACAAGTCAATATACATAATACTATAACAAAATAATGCAAATATTAAACCTTGGCCCTGTACCATGGCGTATCACACCTATCTCGATATCCAAATTAATACCTTGGGTATCGACCCAATACCTTGGTATTACCTTGGTATCCCGAGGTAATCCAAAACCTCTTAACATAGCTAACACATATATATAAACCATAAACTAACTATAACATATGTAATATACTAATACCATAATATATCAATACCTCAAGTACTAACTATATAATGTATCTAAACTACAAACATATAATACCAATAGTATACATAACTAACTACTAAACTATTCATATGCTAACTATAACCATATGTACTTACTAGCATACAATACTACACTATATATATACATAAAGCATATAGTTAAACTATATAATAATAAAGTATATCATTAACTACCCATAATCCATATATCTCAACTAAACTAACTATTAGCTAAATACCCATACCTGAAACTGAATCACTGATACACTAGATCAACTAACTAACTATTCATATACTACTAACTATTTATAGCTTGATAACCAATTAACAGATACTGAACTAGATGAAGGGTCTGCTGATATTGAATACCTTGGCCTGAACTGATACACTGATACTGGAAACCTGAATGGATACATACGGCTGAAATATGTGTACTCTCCTCGTGTGCACCACGGTTTCTTCCCCTCTCTTGCTACTATACCCGAGCCCTTATATTGCACGAGCACTGGCTTCCCCTTGCTGTGCATGAGACTGTTGGCTCCTTGCTCGACTGATACTGCTACATGTTTCTTCAGGTGCTGTGCATGATGTGCACCCTTGCACAGGCTACCACTGTAGTGGCCCGAGGTATGACTTCCTGCAGTTGAAGAACTGCTTAGCCACACTGCCACTGCTGCTCTATATGTTCCCCATTGCACTGTGCAGTAGGATACTACACAGTTCTCCCCCTATCCGTCACAGATGCTCCCACTCACTCACACACAAACAGAGCAACACAAACACACATACACACTATACTCAAATAAATGTATAAGTCTATATATATATGTAACAGTAGCTATATACCTATATATATATACCTCCCTCTATGTTAATCAATATATTCACATATATATAAACTCTCTCTATATTAATTTTTATATATATATCAACACATATACATATATACATGTATCTATATATCAATCTATATAATATCAATATCTACTCTTCTATGCATATGTGAACATACACACACACACACACACACACACACACACACACACATATATATATATATATATATATATATATACTCCCTATAAATATATATATACACTCACACATAAACACAAACATATAGCATACAATACTCATATATATATATATATATATATATATATATATATATATATATATATATATATATATATTGTCACAACCCGCACCCGGTTTAGGGGCACGAGTGTGTGGGTACGTCCAGCCTACGCCGCAGCATCGGCGGTAGAACGCTGTCAAGGTCTTGATACTATCTAACTAATGTCACGCAAGCATCCAATCTCCATTAGGAGGCACGGATGACACAAATAAGATGAACATATACTCAATCACAGGATTACAGCACGATAAGATTTCGAAACAGAAATTAAAATTAAACACAACACAAGTCCACAAGTAATATTCTAACTCAACAATATCCAAGAATCATCAAAATGCCGGAGACAAATCCGGTACCAAATAGTCTACTTAAGGAACTAACAATAAATAATAATTTCCGGCTAGGCCTCCTGGAATCACAACTACTACCAAGTCTGCAGCTACTCACCATATGGTCCATAAAGTGTCGGACAGCGGTCCTCTAAGGCATAGTCTGGAAAAATATTTCCAGTCAGGAAGGAGCAAAGCAACACTCTCAAATAACAGTTCCATTAATTGATAATGTCTATAATACAATAAAACATGTCATGCTAGCTACTGAGAAGACAGTGAAATAAATGCAATGGCAATTTAAGAGAGACAGGCAATGTAAAGAGACAGGCAATAGGCAATATGATATAGTCAGTGCATGTATGGAAATAAAAGAACAAGGAACAGTATCATATACGGGTGATGTAGTATATGATTTAAAAATAGGGAACTGTAATCTATTCTAAGTGTTTGAAATAGTAGTTTCAGAATGTGATCGGCTTGGGAACATGTACGATAGCTACAAGGCCTGGCTAATCATGGGTGAAGAGCATGATTAACACTTACAATTTCTATACTACAATAAGAGGTTATGATCACATTTCTTACTAACTACTTCCCCGCCCCCAACTAGTACTGTGGATCCAACCATGATACGTCACGATACACGAGCAAGTCAAGTCTATCATGTACGATGTCTAAATATACATGTCGTGTACAATGTCAATACGATAATCAAGATAACATCTCATGACTGCAGATCCAAGCTATACTAGTCCGTGTAGCACAGTGTCAAAGATTCAGATGTAACATTTCATGATTGTTGAACTTATAGAAATTATCAAGAATTGGAAATTATCAGAGAATGTACTTGCCTCGGGTCCTTAGCTGGTAATTATGGTGTCCTGTTCCAGAGTATTCCTTGGGTGAACCAACAGTCCTAAAAACATATCACAATAACACTTGTATCAGGGGCTATACTAACACACAATAGAAATACACTGGCCTTAGGGCTACGCTAGGTACGGTAGGGGTCATCTACTAGATAGGCCAACTATATATATATTAATATCCCTTAATTACAACAATAGCTATAAGTATAATTATATACACTTTAAATAAAACTAATACCTGTATGTACATACAACCATATCTCCAATTAAATACAACTACAAAATATACATGTATATATTATAAAAATGTACTAAGGGTTTATACAAAAATATACCTACACATATATATCTATGTCAATTGAACAATAAAGATATATATATATATATACACCAAAATAGTACGTATACTATTATTTTTATATACTAATTTATACCAATTAAATATATATATTGAAAATATGCTAAATATATATATATATATTTAAAATACATATAGTAGAACACGTATTTATATATATCAATCATATATATATAGAAATATTAAATGTATTTACAACATATATATTTGATATTATATCAAGTATATATATATATACAAAATATATATATATATACCAAACTTAATTATAGAATTTATTTAAATACATACATACTCATACAATTAAATACTAATAAATAAATACCCAAATATGTTTATACATATATATATAGGTACACATATTTATACCAAAATAATACATTTTTAATACGCATTTCTATATGAAAATACAATGAAATATTCAATATATATCATTTAAATATGTATCTATATACATATATATTTATCTCTACACATTAAATATATATACAAATACATATACTATTAAACATTAAATTAAATACATATTTATACCATTTATTCAAATACATACAAATACCTTACATTAATACAAATACATATACTAAAGTATACATATACATATACTAATTATAATAAAATATACAAAGTATATATATATATAATGCATCAATATACATATACAAAATATGTACTTATACATATATATTAATACATACATTTACAAAATATGTATACATATATACATTATAGTGAAAACACCCACAACACATTATACAAGGTATTTATATATATACCATACTAATATATATTAAACATTAATTTAATTTTCATAATTACATATACATGCTAATGTATCCATCTACTTATACAAAATTCCTACATACATTATATATATATATACATATATATATATATATAAAGAAAGAGGGAGAGGGGAGGAAAGGAGGCTCACTGTGATTGGGGGTTGCCGGCCGCCGGACTCGAGACCGCCGGAGCAGTCGCAGCGGAAGAGCGGGCAGCCTGCAGCGGTCGGAGAGGGATGGCTGGAACCGTGGCCGGGGTAGAGGAGATGAGGGTGGGGAGTTGGATGGCTGCCGGTGGTGGTGGTGATGGTGAATGTTAGGAGCAGCGGGAGCCGGAGAGCTCGCTGACCGGAGCAGCAGGAGCGGCGGCGGCAGCAGCAGCGGGGAGATGCGGGCTGCGCCGGAGCATTCGGAGCGGGCCTGCCGGTGCAGTGGGGCGCCGGAGTCGGAGTGACAGGGGGGCCGCCACCGGGCTGGAGTGCACAGGTGGAGGGAGATGGGAAGCTGGGCTGCAGTGGCCGCCGGACGCGCACAGCAGCGCCGCCCGGTCGGGTTCAGTCGCCGCAAGGAGCCGCCGGGCTTGGAGGCTCGGCCTGGAGCAGCCGCCGGGAACAGTGGATGATGGGGGGAAAGTTGAGGAACAGTAATCCCCCCCTTAACTCATTTGAATTCAAAATTTAATTTCAATGAAAAAAGGAATTCAATAAGGAAGAAGAAGGAAGGGAAAGAGAAGAAGAAGAAGAAGAAAAGAAATGAGAAGAAAGGAGAAGGAGAAAAGAAGCTACATACGTATGAGAGAGGGGATGTGGGGGCTTGTGAGGAGGTGGTGTTTTCTAGGTTGCCTAGGGATTAGGGTTTGAGGGTACAAGACATTAAATAGGGAGAGAGAGGGTGTGATGGAGGGTTGTGATTGCATCCCATGAATGGGTGGCCAAGATTTCATGAAGGAAATAATTCATGTAGGGATGAGGGTTTTTAATTAAAAATTAATAGGCTCCCTCATTGGTTTAATCAATGGGTGTTGACACCAAAAATGCCAATTTGCAATTTAACCCCCTTAAATTTGGGAAATTGCACAAACACATAAAATGACGAAAATTTGGCGGGCGATTCAGGGTCCGGTGTTTTGTAGGGTCAGGGGGCACTGTAAGATGGGTATGGGCTGAATTTGCAGGGCACTGGAATTAAATTGGGATTTTGGAATCAGATAAAATAGTATCCTCAATTTAAATAGAATTAAATGCAAGTTGTGTTCAACAATTAATTAGGAGTACTTGGAGCCAAGATCAGGTCAGGTCATCAATACCAATATTGAGGAAGACTCAGAACAGAATATTACCCTAATTTGGGTCGCACGAAAAATAGGTCAAGATGGCCTCCAATTTTGATTGGAACGCACAACGATACAAAAATAGGAATTTAAAAATAAACGTCCGCGACGATTTTTGTGCGGCCAGGAATAATGCACAGGGAGCATAATTATGAGTTGCAAAAATAGCAGAATTGAAGGCGGGCATGGCTATGATAAGATTGTAAAATTTGTTGGAAGACAAAAGCTAGGGTAGTGCTCCAAATATCGAAGCAAAGGCAATGCGCAAAAATATTAAATAAATACAGTAATTAATTACAATCTCCAAATATTAAATTCTAGATAAAATAATAAAATCCAGAATTCTATAATTCGGACAGGTGGTCATCTACTGGGCTTCTAGGTCTAGTCTGCTAGCTAAAATAAAATAATTAACACTGCATATAATTATATATTTAATTACACATCGCACAAAATTATTTAAATCAAATACACTATCATGCAATTTATTTAATTGTAAATACCATAATATTAAATATTGAAAAAATTCGAAAATACCCCTGTTTTCGGAATGTGGTAGTGACATATATATATATATATATATATATATATATATATATATATATATATATATATATATATATATATAGCAAATTAACCAAACACGCGGAGTGCACCGCACCCGTATCTCATTCATTCTATGACACGCTTGTGATACGGCTCTAACACATAACCAAATATATTCCGGAGGACACGAGCAAGTCTAATACACTAAATATGAATAATACGTATAGTAATTAGATCAACTACGTGTCTGTGTCACATTGTGATATGCACAAGTCCCCGTGTCGGAGAAAAATCTCCAAAATTAACCCATTTCGACAAATTGACGAGATACGGCCTACACGTACCCAATTATGGATACGAAACTAGTCACAAATAAACAATCATATGTCATATTGATCTATTTGACCAAATGACAAATACTATATGTGCCAATCTCGAAATTCCCAAAAAATTGATACCAAATTGCACATAACTTCCACCATAGGTCTCCTATTAACCTAAAACCAATTTCTTTGGGTAGCCTATGCATGTGGGTTGGTTTTTCATGGTTAAATCTTAGATTTAGAGACTACTAGAAGAGGAAAAACTGAAATGTACCAATTGGGAGATAGATTCTCAATGAAAAGTTCCCAAATAGAATGTAGCTCCTCTCCTTGTAGATCTTGGCCTCCTCCTTCTTGATTCTTGCTTTCTTCTTATAGATCCTTGATGTAGAAGCCTCCAATGAAGAATAGGTAATGAATTTGTGAAGAAATTAGTGGAGAATTGATGAGAGAATGAAGGAAATTGGGAGAAGGAAAAACTAGATCTAAATGGAATAAAAAATAAAATGAGAGAGACACTCTCTCTCCTCCTATGGTGGTCGGCCAAATACCCCTTCCCCAAGCTATGTGAAATATCCTATTTACCCCTTGGGGCCTCTCATGAAGAAATTAATTAGGGAGGGAATGTTCTAGTCTATGGTTTTACTAATTAATCTAACCTCCTAATCCATGGGCCTAATTCATGCGCTCAATCTAAACTCATATGAAATATTGGTTCATGCTTCTAATTAAATAGTTTAGGTCCACTACACAAGTCTAAAATAAATCTACAACTAGCAATCAATAAATAATACAATAATTAAATAATACACATGTACAATATTTAAATACAATATATCCAAAAAATTAAAATACCCTTGTCAATTAATAAACAACCCTTGATTGAAAATGTGAGGGTGACACCATGCGCCTATGATACTTTTAGTAGCTTAACTTCTTATAATTTGTTCTCTTATGGTTTAACTGTTTCCATTGTTTAGCCTATTCTGTTTAATTTTTATGAATGCATGCTTTCTCTGAAGTGTTGTGAGAACTAGTGCTAGTGCCCAATTGTAAGTTAATAAGTATGGATATTCTTGAGGAATACAATTTTGAGTATGTTAGTATCCTAGGGTAGATTGTAGAGTTGGGTTAAAGTAAAGGGTTATAACCTTAGTGCAGATTGTTACTCGAGTCAAGGTATTAAGTTATGGGATATGGGTTAAGATGTTGGTGTTAGCTAATAGCTAAGGCATTGGTTATGTGGGTTAGGTACTAGTATTATAAATAAGGTAATATAAGTTTAGATACTAAGTTATTATTAAAATAGTTATAGGTTTAGGATTAAGATGTGGACCGTTAGATCACTCAAATCCTCCAAGCCAAACATGCCACCAACCCAACCAAACCCACTCTTCTCCATAAATCATAAGTTCGATCTAAACAAACGTCGGGCTAGCAACCAACATGCGCCAAAGTGCACCGAAAAGGGGCGCTGACATCTCTATCCACCCTAAAACAAAATTGTTATCAGAATTCAAACTCAAGTCTAGATAGAGATATCAAGACAAACTATAAACTAACTTCAAGCAATCTACACATATAAATAAGCAAGTATAACAACACATATAATGACGCGAAGCAGCATCATTTCACATGAGTGCTTGTCGATCACGGAATGAAAGATGCAAGGCATACAAAGGAAATATACCTTATGAGTCGAATATATGTGGGTACCAAGATCGAATATCTTCCTCGCGCTCTCACGTCAACTCCCCCAAGGAGTGATAGCCCCAAGCAACACGAACAAGACGGATAGTTCAGTTCTTGAGTACCTTCTCTCTCTGATCCAAAATAGACACGGGTTGTTCCTCGTAAGTTAAGTCGGTACCAACGAAAAACTCAGAGTGATCGAGGATATGACTCGGGTCTAGGACATACCTATACAACTAAGACATACTACACAACTGAGATATATGAAATACATCATGCACTTCATGAAGCAAAGGTGGAATGGCAAGACGATAAGCAATATCCCCTACCCTATCGAGAATGTTAAATGGTTCTACATATCATGGACTAAGCTTCCTGCAAACCCTAAATCTAATGACTCCACGGGTAGGCAAAAATCGTAAAAATACGTGATCGCTGACAGAAAACTTTAACGGCCTACGATGCCGATATGCCCAATGACTATGACGATCTTGTGCAACCCGAAGCCGCTCCCTGATCTTCTTAACTACTCCAATCGTTTGAGTGATCATTTCAGGCCCCAACATCTTTCGTTCACCAATGTCATCCCATGCCAAGGGTGATCTGCACTTCCTTCCATACAATGCCTCGAAAGGAGCCATATATATACTGGCTTCATAACTATTATTGTACAAGAATTCTACTAAGTAGAGATGATCTTCCCAAGACCCACTAAAGTCTAAGGTACAAGACCGCAACATATCTTCCAAAGTCGGGATTGTCCTCTCTGATTGCCTATCTGTCTGGGGATGATACGCGGTACTGAATCTCAACTTGGTACATAAATGCTCGTGTAAGCTTTTTCCAGAAATGAGATGTAAAGTGAGTATCATAATCTGATACTATACTCATTGGGACTCCGTGTTGCCTCACTATCTGTCTCATGTATATCTCTGCTAACTGCTCTATGAAGTTACCTATTCGGAAGGAGAAAAAATGTGCGACTTTCGTGAGTCTATCTACTACCACCCAAACTGCATCATGTCCAATAGGGGATATAGGTAAATCAGTAACAAAGTCTATCATAATGTATTTCCACTACCACTCTGGAATAGGCAGGGGTTGTAACAATCATGCTGGTCACTGTTGTTCTGTCTTCACTTATTGACATACGAGACATCGTGAAATGAACCGAGCTATTTATTTTTTTATTTTATTCCATCAAAAACATTGCTTACATCATGGTACATCTTCATGCCTCTGGGATAAATAGAATACTGGAAACTATGTGCCTCAGTCATCACTTCTTATCGGATATCTCCACTTGGAACGCAAAGACGGTTTCTAAATCTAAGTGTTCAGCCTTCATAAATTCTTAATTCCTTCCTACGACCTGACTCACATTCTGCCCTAAGCTTCTGAATCTGTAAATCTTCTGCTTGAGCTGCCTTGATCCTCTCGACTAAAGTTGACTGTATCTGAAGACTAACTAACACTCCCATCTCTTGAGGTAACACTACAGCAATGCCCATCACTTGAAGATCTTCTACAATGTGCTTCTGAGTTGTCAAGATGAATGTGCTGCCTCTCCTACTTAGAGCATCTGCCACTACATTAGCCTTACCTGAATGGTACTAAAGTACTACATCATAATCATAAAATAACTCTAGCCACCTCTTCTTTATCATGTTCAAGTCCCTTTGAGTGAATATATACTTCAAACTCTTGTGATCTGTAAATATCTCTACCCATCGCAATATAGGTAATATCTCCGCAACTTGAGACCAAACATTACTGCTGCCGATTCTAAATCATGTGTTAGATAATTCTTCTTATGATCCTGAAGCTTCCGAGAAGCATAAGCTATTACCCTTTTGTGTTGTATTAATACACATACAAGTCATTTCTCCGATGCGTACCAATAAATTGTGAATTCTTCTGATCCTAGTGGAAGTGTAAGGATCGGTGCTGATATTAACTTCTCTTTAAACTTCTTAAATGCTATTTGATACTCTGTTGTCCAAATAAACTATACCTCATTGCGGGTTAGATGAATCATTGGAGCTAAAATCCATGTAAAGTCTGCTACGAACCTCCGATAATATCCCGTTAATCCCAAGAAACTTCGCACATCTGCTATTGTCTTCGGGGTTGGATAATTCTCTACTGCTTCAACCTTCTTGGGGTCCACTGATACTCCTGCTCCTGAGATGATGTGCCCTAATAATGACACATGATCTAACCAGAACTCACACTTACTGAGTTTAGCATATAACTAATGCTCCCTAAGAACTTGTAACACTTTTTGAAGATGTTTTTATGCTCTTCTTCACTGTTGGAGTAGACAAGAATGTCATCTATGAATACCACTACAAATTAATCTAGGTATGGCATGAAGATACGATTCATCAAATCTATGAATATTGCTGGTGCATTAGTCAACCTGAATGGAATAACTAAGAATTTGTAATGCCCATATCGAGATCGAAATGTTGTCTTCGGTATATCTTGCTCCTGGACTCTCACTTCATAATATCCTGATCGAAGGTCTATCTTGGAAAATAATTTTACTTCACTCAATTAGTCAAATAAATCATCAATCCTAGGCAATGGATACTTGTTCTTCGATGTTAAGGCATTCAACTGCCTATAGTCAATACACAACTGTATCGACCCGTCCTTCTTCTTTACTAAAAGTACTGGTGCTCCCCATGGTGATCCACTAGCCCGAATAAACTTCTTTGCCTTCAATTCTTCTATGTGATGATACAACTAGTTAAGTTCTATTGGTGACATATGATAGACCTTGCTTGAAACTGGCTCAGTCCCTAGTTTCAAATCTATGCAGAACTTCACTTCTCTTACTGGGGATAATCCGGGAAGATCTTCCGAAAATACATCAAAAAAAAATTTAATTATTCTAGGAAACTAACCTTCAACTCATGCTACTGCTACAATGTCACCTTCATGCTGATCCTTTACCGTTATGTTGAAAATAAATTCTTTCTTGCCCAGAATGTTAAACAAAACTCTACCCATACGGCAATCTATCATTGCATAACTGTTACTCAACCAGTCCATGCCTAAAATAATGTTGAAGTTACCCATAGGAAACTCGATAAACTTCGCAGGTAATAAATGCTCGCATACTACGATTGGACATGCTACACATAATCTACTGACTCCTACGAGTCCATTACTAGTGAGTATATTCAGTCTCTCTTGCAATGCCTCAAACTCCAACCAATACGTGTCATAAATCGTGCACATACAAATGAATTGGATGCTCCCGAATCAAATAATGATATGGCAAGAAGAGATGTAACAAGAATATTACCTGCCACCATGTCACCTGATGCCAAGGCCTCCTCCAGAGATAGGATAAAAGCTTGCCCTTGACCTTGTAGTGCTCCTTGAATATGCAGTTGTGGTCTCTGTTGCCCATACTATTAATTCCTCTGCTAATTGTACATATGAGTTTGTGTCGACAATGTACGCTGAGCCAATGTCCTGATCGTCAGTGCTGGTCCTCTGTTCTGAGATTCTCTTGGTGCTGATAATGTTAATCATTATGCCGGTCCTTCAATTCTCTACATCAACGAACAATTGGTAATCCAATGATCTGGACTACCATATCGTAGGCAAAGCCCTTTTGCTGCCCTATACATATCTTTAGTATGGCCTCCCTTGTCACAATATGTACATCCAACTGGGGCTCCCAATCATTGTTGCTGCTGCTGCCTCGGGTGGTTCGGCCGGGGTGGTATTGTTGTTGCCGATGCTACTGGCCTCCTTGGGGCTATGTCAAGAATGCGAATGCCAGAAGATGGTGCTGACGTTCATTGTGCTTGTTCTCCTCCTCCGCTTTGTGCATAAAACCTCTTCTGGCCTCCCGTCCTTGAAGCTAACCTCTGCATCGTCAGCTCATGTCGCCTAGATGCTATTAATACTTCGTCAAAAATTTGGTAGTTATGCCCCTCTACCAGTTGTTGAATCTCCAGATGAAGTCCATATTGGAACCTCGTCGTCCTCTCTAGTTCTGTTACTACCATCATCGGAGCAAATCTGCTAAGCATGCAAAACTTCGTCGCGTAGCCATCTACTGTCCTTCCAGACTGTTTGAGGTTGATAAACCTCTGTTGTAGCTCATACTGTGCTACCACTCTGAAATACTTAACCCTGAAATGGGCCCTGAAGTTGTTCCATGAAATAGGTTATCTTAATCCAACTTTTTCTGCTCCCCACCAATCTCTAGCAAGGTCCTGGAGTTACAATCAGACCTGATCAACTTGTTCCTCAACTGGAACATTTGTCACTGTCAGTATTGTTTCAATATTCTACAGCCAAGCATCTGCAGTAATGGCGTCCTCTGTGCCATCAAAGTACTTAGGTTTGAGTCTGCAGAATCTTACCGATGCCCCTGAATCTATTTTAATACTTATTTCCAAGGTCGTATGTAGTCATTGGTTCAACATGACATTTTTTTCTTGCTGCTGAAGCTGCTGATGTTGTTGCATCACCATCATTCCTTGTATAATTTTCAGCAATATCGATGTATCAAGTGCTACTGGTACTACTGGTACGACTGGGGGTACTAGAGCCTTTGGTACATGTTGCTCCTCGTGCTCCTCTACTGGTTTTACCATGATCCCTCTAGGTAAAGGTGTTGCCTCTCATTGGGGGCCAACAGATCCTTGTCCTGCTAAAACTGTTGGTGCTCCATCCACCGATGATGGAGAAGACCTAAGGAAAATGAAATAAGATAAATCAAGAACTGGATGAGAAAGGATCGTGGAACTAATGGTACAGAAGTCAAGATGGGTTTCGAGGAGACAAATTCAGGATTTCAATGAGGAACATATTTGATTGTGATATCCTATGATCAAGCCACCCCACAAGTCTAAAAAGAAATAATTACCTGCATGGGCCACTACTTAAACTTTGTCATGCCCAAATCCAGAATATTGGAGAGCGGGGGAATGACTCAGCCAAGCGCACCTTACGGAATGTCAAAGTAACTTGCAATGTGTTAAGGTTGTATAGAGACGAGGAGGTGCATACTACAATCAAGTCTCCTAGGGTTAAGAACTTCTATATCCTAATCATTCAATCAATAACAATAACATAGGATATTTCAGAATAAGCTGTAAGGCATCCCAAACGACGCATCAGAAGGTTCTAGAGTTATAGAAATACAAGTTGATATGCCAGATACACAATCAAAAGTATACATGACAGTAAGTTAGCTATAGTCTGAGTATAAATATAGTCATGTAGGGAACTAGTATCCAGATTTGTCGGCTAATAGGTGTCGGTTGGCTAAAGGCCCAAAAGAATATAGTTTACAAAAGACGAGCAGTCAAACAAGAAACCCACTCGTGACCCTCAGCATCCATCCTTATGGTGTGAGCCATTAGTGAGGGGGAAGTAAGCTTGATCCTACGGTGCTAGCTCTAAACCTGGCCATAAAAAACCAGTAGAGTCAGACCACAAATAGCAAGTACCACAAAGGAAGCACTAAATAAAAAAGCAAACCCAGATCTATAGCATGAGATGCATGAGCCAACAATCAATGGCATATATCCCATCCATGACATAATATGATACCCCTTCACCAAATAAGGATAGAAAGTGTCCTAATATATCAAGATAGAATACGTCCCTTGATTATGGTCAAGCTAAAATATTCTGCATCGTAATTTTGGTCCACAGTTTATAAACACAACAGCGCAACACAACAACCAAACAAGGATATGAGTTAAATTATCATGCCACAACAGCCTGTGTCCCTAATTTCACCCAACATAAGTCACAATACACAAGCAGAGATACATTAAGGAGAAACAAATAGCTTCAATCCATGGAGTATCGTAACAAAATGATGCAACCCAACACCCAAACAAGACATGGGTTGAATATCATGCCACGATAGCCCACTTTCCTGGCTATGCACCTATATAAGCAAATTAGATGGTAAATCATGTATTACGGCTTGATATGTGATCTCTGGGTTATCCAGTAATACAATATATGAGTAACCTCATATCGTACCATAATCGAGCAGGGCTGGCTAAACCAATGATATACAAACAAGAATATATGTAAATGATGCACCAGTCCCTCGCGAGGGCCCTGAGCTAATTAATAATCAGTAATAGTTCCAGGATTTCTCTAGGAAAGATTCTGGCTCGATCTTATAATTAAATAAGATACTGCACTCCAATAGTACGGATGATATATAGTGTTCGTGGTGGCCAGCCTTTACTCCCAGCTAATTTAGGGTGGTTCGACATGCACGACCTCGAGATACCATCCCTCCCAATGCTCTACAATTAAGTTGCCTAGTTAACCTTAGGTTAGTTAGAATCTCATCCCATGGTCACTTGAATAATCCTTCTTAGATGTCGTACCTTAAGTACGGACACTCTTGATACGAATCCATATTGTCATTCGAAAGTTAAATCTAGATTCACCCAAGTGTGATGCAACAACCAATACTATCTAGCCACGGCTAAAGTCACTTTCCAATTACCAAATCCGTAAATAGAAATAATAACATATATCATATAGCAGGAGTATGTGGCATGACGGCTCACTATATATATCAAGTAGCACTCTCGGTTCGATCAAGTATATCAGTACGGATACAATAGTCACGGCAGGAACAAGTTCTAGTATCTATCATGGACAAGTTATCAGATAACAAGTTATTCATGACAGGATAGTTTAATACTAGTCACATATAATTTATCACTTTATTATATCGATGAATGAGAAAAAGAGTAGTGCGAGAACCCCTCGAGATCAGATCATCAACCCTTAAACCAAACAAGGATCGGGGTTACAGAACGTCACCCGAGTTAAACTGCGCCTCTTATTTTATCCTACGTATAATAAGGTGATCAAGAAAAAGTAAACTAATTAGCAAGTGCATATAGGGCCACATCAACAGGGCTCAACATGTATAAGAAACAGTAGGCGCATAAATAACCAAAACTGGGCAGTGGCGCACAAACGACCAAAACTAGGTTGGCGCACTTTCGCAAGAAAGTATCCGATCAAAAAAGGGTGGCGCACTTTGTAAGTTGACCAATATGGCGCACTTGACAAAAGTGCGCGGGCAAAAATAAAGTGCACATTCAGGGAAAGTGCGCGAGCAAGCTAGCTACAAGACAAAACACACAATCTGAGGTCGAAGCTCGACAGTCAAAAAATACGTCAGTGGTGAAGCACACAAATCAATAACATAGAAATTGAAAAACCAAAAAAAGCTTCGTTCCTCAGGAAATGAAGAGAAAAAAGTGCTCGAGCTACCAAATGTAAGCAAAGTGTACCGGCTGATGAAACATAGGAAAAGTGCGCCAGATAGCCAAATCGAATAAAGTGCGTGGACTGACTGTGGCACACTTTTCCTTAGTTTTTTAGGGAGAACTTTGATTTAATACGCACCAAAGTGCGTCAACTGGATTTCCTCTCAAAAGTGTGCCACTGACTCAAGGAGTATGACTGGCACATTTTTTCTAGGAGACTAAGTGCAGTATGATTAGTACGCACGAGGAGTTGGGACAGCACACCAATGCGCCCAAAGTAAAACATACATATTTTTATGTTAAAGGGGTTCTCTTGAACACTCTTCATAGGGCACTATTTTTCTTATTCAGTAAGCCATTTGGTATATGTATTGTATCAAGTTTCAGTACTGAACTTAGCTGGACTCGAAAACAAGCATGGCCAAAAGCAAAGTTACATAAAATATGTCGCTCTACACTATGAGCTAATTACTTTTATAAAATACAAAGTTTTGGGAGATCAATCCCCAAGAAAATAAAAATGAACCCATAGACCCAAACTCTGGTCCATGCAATTCTAACCAAGAAAATCAAGAATGAAAAGTATTAAAGATGAAGGAGTGCTCGGTCCCAACAACATGAGCTAGAAACAAACAAAAATTATTAAAAATTAAAAGCACGTATAAATCCATGGTTCTTATTTTATGCAAGACGTACTTGCCTACGGAAGGAGCAAAAACTTAAGAGAGGAATGGAAAGAAAATAATGAGCAGAGAGAGAGAAATGGGAATATATATAGGTTTAGGTTTGAGATGTGGACCGTTGGATCACTCAAACCCATCCAATCCACACATGCCACCAACCCAACCAAACTCACTCTTCTCCACAAATTACGAGTCCGATCTAAACAAAAGCCGGGCTAGCAACCAACATGCGCCAAAGTACGCCGGGAAAGGGGGCTGACTAAATTATTGTACCAACACATATAATAAATATATAACTAAAATTCAAGTACGAATGTCCGTCCTTCCAAAATAGGAAAGAACGAGATTCAAATGATAGGGAGTTCAAGAAGGTTATCACCAAATACAATTTTTGAGGTTCAAAGGCGATAATTGAAATCAAAAGAAGGTTTAAGCAATTGCGGATTGAGATCCAAACAAACATATCCTAGCGCAGGCTCGCTCGGCACAGTAACATAACCGAAGCAATTTCATCAGGACCTGCATGGGCCACCACAAAAATATATCACGTCCCAGTCCCAAAATACGTAGGACTAGGAATACGTAACATGCCAGGTACGCATTCAACCAGATACTTGTCTGACTCGAATACGTATAAGCTGTAAATAATAGCAAATTGTCTAATATGACAAGTCTAGCTACATCTCAATCCATATAAAAATAAATATCAAGAATAAACAATATTTTTTACTGTCTGCAGCCTACTATCATATATGTTAGAATAGACCTAAATGAAGAATACGAATCTATCAAAACTAGGCTATATCAGCAGAAATAAACAGTATGAATAAATAAACATAACTCCGGTGGAAATGATGTAAGTACCTGGTACCATTGCCCGTATGACAAGAAGATATGCATTAGCAACTCCAGAATCTCCACAATCTCCATTGCTTCAAAACTGGCAAGGGACCAGGTCCTCAGAGGGATATAACAGGGTACAAGAAATAGCATGCCAAAGTAACAATAAAAATATGCCAAGTGCTCAAGGGTATCTATCAAAACGAACTATGTAAATGCACATGAGAATAGTACTTATCTTCTAGACCACCGGTGTGTAAATCAATATAAATATCCAGGCTCCGTCAGGGAACCTATAGTAGCGTGGCAAAATTTGGAACTCTCGTAAGAGTCCATGGTAACGTGGTGAATGATGGTAGCCCAAAATCCCAAGTACGCTCTCCGCACCCAATGTAACCTTGCGTCTCATGTCCATACCGTCTAATATCCATAATATGCAAGATCAATCACTAACTATGTCGCGAGTCAATGTATAGATATACTTATGTCAACGATCTCATATATCTTAGGTCATGTCCTAACACAAAGGGCAAAAAACTCGAATATCTTAAGTAAGACTTCTGTACATGAAAGTCATATCAAGTTTCCTAAGGTATATCGTGCAAGAGTGGCAAGTATAAGGTAATATGATGATAATGTAATCTAACGATACCTGATTGCGCATGCAGAAGTCGGCACCCGAATACAACTCGGACGCTAAGTATCGTAACGGTTCTAGGATCACAATAAAATACATGCAAAGAATGATAGAATATAATGAAATAATAATAGCATAGATCACAGAATACTCGAACAAAGGCAAGGTACACTTGCCTGGATCCGGAATGATGGTGTGGCGAAGTCTCGTTATGTTAACTACTCTTGGAAAGGTAAAATCTGCACGAATCCCTCCGGATGCTAAAAAAAATATCCCCATCATTTTCAGAACATCAGGAATATATAAGATTGACTACCCATAAGTCCAATTTGGACATAGGGGCTAAAATGGCAGTTTCTGGTCAATGTGAGATCCACATGTGTCCTATTTTGCACCAAAAAATATGTCAGAGATAAAGTTCTCCAAATTTGATAAAATTAGTGTCTACGAGTCCAGAAAAATGATACGAACTCAACGGAACATCCAAAATTGGATTCCGAGTAGCCGGTCAAGAAATTGTCCGTCAAGCGAGACCGTAGGACCCGCGAAACGGCATTCTGGTCAACATTCTCAGAATTGAACCAAACTTGGATCACAGGACCAACATAATACTACGAG